>CM032894.1:17716137-18916137 GCA_019176425.1 Megalops atlanticus
AGTGCTGCCAGCCTGTGGACATCGCCGGGCCCCTGATACGGACCCGCGCTTCGCACCCTTTGAGCTCCCTGCATGAGGGGAGCCGTCAGTCAGCAGCTCCCAGCAGCCAGTGAGCTGCGGGCCATTCTCCAGCCCGGATTCCACCCTCCCTCCCTGCCCCCGCGTCTCAGTGCACTCCCACAGAGGCCTCACGGGGGCTGGGAAAACCCGCCAGCCAGAGACGCTCTCCCTCCCTTTCTTTTTTTTCTCCCCCTCTCTCTTCTCGGGTCAGAAGCAATATGATTTGTCCTCCCTTCATGACATCCCTGGTCACACGGTACGAATTTAATCTGAAGGATCTGTCTGCACAGCTGAGTCTGCTGCTTTTGCAGCTTTTATCAGGCTTTTTAGTTCAATTTGTCCACACAGCGACGACGCTGAACACATTTCCTTTCTTCACTTAAATGCCCATTCCCTTGCCTTCACTTTATGCTTTCTTTGAGCTCTTACTGTGACATTTCCGTCCTGATACATCACAAAGGAGCTTCGAAAGCTGTCTCCAGCTCACAGCCCGTTGGGTAATTCCAGCCAATGTGGTGTTGGTGGTAAATGTACATGGACTAGCTGCTGCACTAGCTGTTGTGCCATTTAACTACTGATGTGGCCGTCAGTCAGAAGAAGCAATGTTATAAAACATACCTGGCTGTTTTATCACAAAGGTTTTTTTTTCCCATTTTTGAAAGCCTTGAAATTCTGTGGCACTCGAGGTGAATCAGCTTAATCAGTGCTCCTTATGTGGGTGAGATGTTGCACACAGAAGCGCGTGCTGGACGTGTCGCCTGCTCAGCACCTTCTCAGGAGCGCGTGACCTTTCTTTCCTGGTACTTCTGCAACCACGCAGCAAATAACCTTGCGGTTGACATTCTGCCTGGATGTGTAGGCCCAACAGGGCACTGGAATAATAATTCACAAGGTTGGCAAGGTGGGCGGTGGCAAGGCCATTAATCTGAACCCCACAGCTGCTTTGAAAGGAAGAAAGACGTAGGAGAACATTTCCACTGGCACTAGCGCGGGACACTGAATATTGGGTTCCTCCATGTCCTTGCACTTGCTTTGATAACGACAACATTCACACAAATGGGTTTTTATGTGTCCTGTCCTCCCACTGCATTTTTGGGCTGTGAGTCAATACTGGTGCCTAGGACAAAGACCTCCTCTTAAACCTCTAAACTGCTGAGCGGTCTGCCAACGCACACCAGGCACAAGTAACAGTTAACCAGATTTACGGTGCTAGCCAGAGACTCGTACGTCGAATGAATAAACATAATGAAGGTAATCTCTGCATGTTACAAGGCTTGGGAGCCCTTTAAAGTTTATGGGAGAAACTGATAAGGTTCATTCGCGCTGATACAACCAAGGAGGGAGCCACCTACTTTTACCAGCAATAAGCGTGAAAAACGGTTATAAACTGGAGCCAAGAGGAATGTAGTACTGACCATGCCAATAGGCTTCGTTCATAGGGTAGTAATACACAATTTTAGGTGTCAAGCATATATCACCAAAACACTGAAAGCTAAGCGGGTTATGAGAGAGCAAGCTTTAGCTGTTGACTGTGAGTGGGAGAGAGGATAAGCCTTTAGTTCAGATGCTGCACTTGCGGCTGTGGCTTAGCTGAGCACAAGAGTTCACACATTACCTGTGTCTGCTGATCTGGTGTCATGGTACAGCATACTGAAACTGGCCTGATAGAACAGAGGTCTTAAATCAAAGTGACAGAATAAAAAAGATTAATAAAAAGGGCCACTGGAAATACCACATGCAGCAGGTGCAGCAAGAGTCTAAAGAGCAAGACCCGCCACGCTCGCTCTGCCATTTGCCGGGGTGAGGTAAGCTACCCAGAGAACCTGCCAGGGTTTAGCGCCATCTGTAAATAACCCTGGGTCCCGTGGGAGGCCATTTAAACCTTTCTAATAATCTTTTTTTTTCCTTCTATTAGCGCCTTTTTCCTTTTGCGTTGAGGCGTGAGGGTCAGGGGATTGGTTCAGGTTGAATATGCCTGCTGTCCTTGTCGGAAGGAGGAAATGTTTGGGAGCAGTTCCCACCATGCAGCAATGATTCTGCTTAATAACCGGCCCTCCACAGCGCATGATTCTACTCACAGCAATGTCGCGCCAATGAGAATAATGAAACAAACCAGAATCAGCGGTCACATTCTCTCAGAAAGTTCAATCCCCAGTGCACCTGCGAGTGGTTTCTGCGCTGATTTCTGACAGTGGTATCACCTCCCCTGCTCTAACAGGAATTTGTGGAATGAGGAAGACATTCGGCCTGTCTTTTTGCCTCTCTCGGGAGATGAGCATTATATGCAGCCCGTTAAAGTTTAATGACGCGATTTCGAGGGAATGTAAGATGATGGGGATTGCAGACCGTTTAGGTCCCAGTTCTTTCTGAGTCCCTGGCATAATGGGTCCAGAATTCTCTGCTGTCTAAGACTTGAAGCACAGCGCACAGTTTGAGCCTACTTTAAGCCTACTTTTTAGATGAAATAAAAACCCATTTGTTTTTTCTACAACGCTGTCAGTTACAATTTGAAGAAAGGAAGAGGCATATTAATAAAAGAAAGAAAAAAAAAACACTTGTTTAATTATGATTCCCTGGCTGTTGGCGCTAGCATGTTACTTTTCTAAAATAAAAAAGTTGGGGTGCATTTTGCAACAGAAGCACAACCACTGCGAGCCAGGAGAGGGTTGTATAGAGGGGACTTGTCGGAATGTAGGGGGACTGGCATTTGTGTCAAAACACAGCAACGGGACCATGCTGGGAAGTATGCGCAGATGAACTCTGGCGAAGGCTCCATTAGGCGTGCGCCCGTGGTTGAGTTACAGGAAGGGGATAGGTGACGGCGAGCGTGGGCAGCTCGCTGTCAGATCGCTCACCACGAGAATGAAAAAGGCCTTCGGATCGCTTGCACTTGGCCATTGAGGTGGGAAGGAAAGCTCAGCCCTGCTATAAAAGGCCTCCCCCTTTGCCGCCATCCGCATCGGCTCCAGATCCAAATCAGATAAGAGAATGCCTCCGTGGCTCCTCTTTCTCTGCGGTCGCCAGCAGTGATACCCTCTCTCTAATTAACACCGCACGCGTTGTAAAGCTTTGCTCAATAATGCATGAGACCATCGCACTGGAATGGCTCGAATGGCCCGCCACCGAAAGGAAAGCAATACTTGTGGAGACATTCAACTGAAGGGAAGAGAGATTTTAAACATAATGAGACAGCTGTGGTGCCGTTGTGCCAGGCATAAACGTCCGCACTTTAACTCCCATTATGCTTGAGGAAAATACTCCCAAAATGGTACATAACAATATGGTCATACAGAGGTAAATGTTTATGTGCGCTACTGATGTTTAAACCTCAAGGCTATCTACATGGTGCAAGAACACTGTTAGCCTAACATAATGCATGCAATACAAGGCCTTTTGTGCAATACCTGGGCCTGTGTAAAATGCAGATCTTCTACAAACGTCTCTTGTATGTCTTGTGAGCTGCATAGGCAGAAAGGGAGGCAGCTCAGTAAATCCTGACCTGGGGCTGGAGTCCACTGGCAGCCAGGGGCCGCCAGCTTGGCACAAGCAGCTACCAGCACTCGTGGCAGTGCCTCCGGACTCCAGATGAATGTGTGGGTTTTAGTTTTTTTGTGTGTGGGGGGGGGTCTCTGTGGGCATGCCAGAGCCCTTACCCATACCAGCCCTGGTGCATATTCCTCTGTGTAGTCCACACAGACACACATACAACACACAAATGCATGCACACACACACACACACACACACACACACACACACACACACACACACGCGCACACACACACACACACACACACACACACACACACACACACACACACACACACAACACACATAAAGAAACACACACCCTTGTAGTCATGAGATGCAAGGGCTGGCATTTGGTATGGAATCAAAGGTGATCGCTATTTTGCCAACAGCAGCAATTTCATAACAATGTTGGAGGTCTCGGGAAAGCTGGTGCAAAGAAGAACATGGCGTCTTTGCTCCTTCACGGTGAGCTCCGGTGGAAATGTCTGCTTCCTGGCTTTGGCTACTTTGGTTTTTCACAAGCCTAGCAAGAGGGTGTTTTAATTTCCTTTAAAGCACCGAGCATTTGTTTCGCAAAGGTGTCTTAAGCGCAGGATAGCGTAAAAGCCCAGCAGTGACTGATGCTTGCGATATTTGAGGTTACAAACCATACAGATGGCTTTGTTTATCAGAATCAGCATGAAAGAGGGAGAGCGAAGGGGGGAGGGGGAGGACGGCTCTAAGGTATCCGTTAAAGAGGAGAGTGTTCGTAAAAGGTATGGGATGATGGATACTGTGCGATGCTAATGAACTCTTCAACATTTGCTGAAAGCTTGGGTGTCAGTCCAGCTATTCATCAGAGAGGAAAAGAAAAAATGCTGAACCCAAATAAAAACATCTTTCTGTTTCCTTGGGGTGCTCGTACTATCACTCTCCTCAGAAGAGGCCTTAATTTCCTGCCCCCTTTTTTTTCCTAATCGGATGGTCGGTGCTATACAAACAGGGTCTATATGGGAATAGGGATTAAGAGTTATTTGAATCGATTCCGTCTCCCCATGTCTGTCTCTCCCGTCTGACGTTCGGCACACGGCTGAGAGGCGGGTGGCCGCGCCTGTCTCTCGCCGGCACAAATCGGCCGTGAAAGGACCGGTATATTCCGTCTTTTTTCTCCCCCGTTTGTTTGTTTGCCATTTCAAGCCGACTGACTGAATGAAAAGAGCAAAGGAAGGGAAATTGGGTACTTCGTCAGTGTCGGTTCTGGCGATTGTGTTCTGAGGGGTTTTTATCAGATATGCAGATAAATTGGCTGTTTCATTTAACGGGATTATTAGGCTCTTCTAATGGTGTTTGTGCTTATAAACACAGTAATTCTCGGCCCCACCGTGGGGGGTGATTGACTATGCCAATTAAAGCCCCTCTGCCAAAGTGTGATAGTCGCGTCTGTTTTGACTCCGCGTTTAGCGTGGCTTCTGATGCCAGCATGCATAGGTACAGGTTACAAAAAAATTTGACAAAGAAGTAGGCCCACGGTTTACTATGTTGGCAGGAGAAGCTGAGGGGATTTGAAGACAGGCTCTCTGATGGTTGCCAGAGTTCATTAAACGGTCCGCTGTAATATCTTCCCACACCGAGCTGCTCTCGCGGAGATCAGCCCAGACTCTGTGACTGTGCCGGTAAACTGAATTACTCACGGCACGGATCATTATTTTTATTTATTTCATTATTTGGCAGATACACTTATCCATAGCGACTTACAAGGCCATCGTGGCAAGTGACATTAAATGCACATCACAGGAGCGACAAAAAACAAGAGCAGAGATACAGAACAGCCTGTAACAGAAATTATGCATCAAGATGAAAAGCGATGCTAAAATCAGCATGAAAAAGTAAATGATTTAGCATTAATGGAGTTCAATTATCCACTTATTATACAATTACAGTGATTAATAATGATCTTTAAAAGCAAAACAAGTAAGTCATGGTAGCATACGCATAGAACAGCACAATGATCTTTGAAACAACATTACCTTATATTATTCCGTGTGCCAAACAGTGAAGATCATACAGACATTTCTTCACTGCAACACTAGGGCTCAGAATTAGTTGCCCTGACAAAATGTTATGCCGTTGTTGGCACGCCAAATATGTGGTGGCTCTGATAACTGCCACCTTGTAAAATAATCTGTGGCAAAGCCCCGAACCATCTTCCACACTTGGTTCTCCCGCGTTTGTAGCTTTTTAGTTCCTGCACACAAGGGGCGGAGACAAGCGGCGGCTCTGGATTAGAAGGTTCCAGGGGTGAGCGATGTTGTTGCAGAGAGGCTTATTCTCCTTCCATTAGGCAGCCCGCTTTATTACAGATGGGTTTCAAAAGGCACAAGCAGCCGGCTGGCGGTCTCGGCCCGGCTTCACCCGCGTAGGTGAGACCTGACCGCGCAGACGGGTCCCGACTGCGCAGATCCACTGCGTGCACACACGGAATTACGCGCCGCAGACCCCGACGAGACGGTCGCGGACTGGACAAGAGGAGACGCGGCTCGACAGATGGTGCTCTACGGAGGCTGTGAAGGGTGATGGCTCCGGACGACAGTGACGGAGTGCACTGGCAGTTTCGCGCCTGACCCGGCCTCCTCAACTCCCATGATCCCCTGTGCTGAGTGGTGTCAGAGTGCCACATTGAGATGAATAGCTCGCAGTTTGCTTTGAAGCGGGCCAAAACAACAAGATTGGACCATTTTTCTTTAGTCCTTTTTTTGACTGCGTATTCTTGGTTTAGCTTTCATGCTGGTTTCGTGAAATACTGATAGATAATGCTTTTAACCTCCATTTGTTCCAAAAAATGCAAATCCAACGCATTGTATTCATTGGACTCTACATGCACGTGTTGGCAAGAACATTAGAAGTGGTGTTGTGAAGTGATGAAAGTGATTTAGCGAATGATAATTAACAGTCAAATTATGCTAAAGACAGACCTCAAGGGATTTCAGAGTGGATGTGTACTCAATGCTGCAGAAACATTTTCTGGAAATCTAATTAGAGATTTTACAGGCGTACAGGGGCAACAAGTCATTTTTGGGGGTTTTGATGTCAGGGAAAAGCCCTGTTAGTGCCTGCTTACATCTCCCTCTGTGCTTACTGAATGTTTACGCCTTAAATAAGAACATCTCTTTACATCCTTGGCAAAATATCACCATGTAGTAAACAAAGAAGTGAAGTGAATTCATTGAGTGATCTGTGTGAAAGTGCTTTGTTGGCATGAGATGATACATTCAGATGACACTATGATATGTTTTGTGAAATGGTATGAATACTCAAAATAATTTAGAAATGATATTCCCTCAAGAAACAATGCTGATAAGGAAACAAAAATATAACATAATTGAACAAGTTATCTTTAATTCTTTCCTTTCTTCAAACCACATCCATACCAACATTTATGATATGCCACGGGTTTGTGTGCAATATAGCTTTTACAAAAAAATCCATAACTGGCTGAACTATACTTAGCAAGAGTGTACATAAAGTAAAAAGAGAGACTGAAATGAAAAAGTTTCACTAATTACATGAAACAGAAAATTAATGTAGTACCTACGTTGTATTTGTAGTAGCTTTCCTCACTTTATCTGAATGGAGCTGCTGGATTAAATGAACTAGTTAACTTTTGACATCTCATTGTTTATGTCATAGACTATTAACATGACAGTACAGTTTAGATGTTGACTTACTACAATAACTACTTCCTTCTCAAAATATATGGTGTTTTTTTCCATTTTCCATCTTAGTGATGTTAAATGAATCAGTTACAATGTTTATGTTTCTCAATGCACAATGATATTAAAACAATGCACAAAAATCCATTTGCCAGTGACATATTCATGAATATTTTTCCAACTGGAATGCAATAGGACCAATGGATTGTAACTAAATAAATAAGTAACTAAGTAAATAAAGTAACTTGTCATAGCATTGCTAAAGAGTAATGGACAGAAGGTGCAAATCAAGTAAAAATCCTCATGATATTTTTGGAAAAAAAATAAATTACGTTCTAGCCAGTTTTAATCTAAGTGTTGTGGGAATTTGATTTTGAGGTATGTTCTCAGGGCCCAAATCATTTCCTCATTTTCTGATTTTGTGAAATGCGAAATTACAATATTCTGTCTCATGCCTGGTGCTTTGTTTCCTTCATGGTATGTGTTTCTCTTTTCACAGGCTGTGAATTCCCTGCCTCTGAGAGATCAGACCAGATTGACTCATAGTGGCCTGTGACACTTAGCCTGCCAAAGGATGCTGGTGCCAAGCTGTCCCATGATGCACTTAGCCAGGCCGCTGCTGCTGGTCCTGAGCCTGCTCTGCCTCGCAGACGCTGAGTGTAAGTCACGCATATCCCTCCCTCCCTCCTCTCTCTCTCTCTCCCTCCCTCCCTCCCTCTCTCTCTCTCTCTCCCTCCCTCCCTCCCTCTCCTCTCTCTCTCCCTCCCTCTCTCTCTCTCTCTCTCTCCTCTCTCCCTCCCTCCCTCTCTCTCTCTCTCTCTCTCCCTCTCCCTCCCTCTCTCTCTCTCTCTCTCTCAAGGTTGGATTCCCTTCATTGCCATGACTTAACTCACTCCGTACTCTATGCAGTCACAATGTACATATATAGGTATGTATACATAATATATACATACATATATTGAAAGGACACATGCAAACAAAATAAACCCTGATATTTAATCATATCTTCAATAGAAACAGAAACACAACTAATTATGTATATTTACAACCAGACACAGATGGCAAGTCTCTTTGTTTCTTCCCGGGCCTGTCCGCATTACCATTATATAAGGTAAATGAAAAATGTAAATAGGTTGTTCCATTTAACTCTTTATGGGAATCTTTCTGAATAATCACAGCAGTTTGCTATAATTTATATTGATTGCACAATATATGAATTCTGGCCACAGTAATCTACAAAAGGGCATGCAGTGGAGGGGGTCAGGTGGTGATTTTAGAAAAGGCTCATTACAGTCCTCTCCAGCATAAAAAATGCCCAGTTCAGCTTTAATAGTCTGAATATGAGATCATTCACCAGCTGACATACCTCATGGAACCCAGGATGGAAATTGATGGCCAGGACCGACAACTGTGTCAAAGAGTAATATTTCCTGCATTTACTCCTTCCTCGCAAATGGCTTTTGTTCAGCTGGGAGATATATTTCACACTGACGGAAAAGACAGGAGAAAAACCATACAGCTCATCAGCAGAATGTTTGGTTTGTTTTTGTTTTGGTTTTGTTTTTCTTTTTTTCTAATAAATGCCTGCTGTTGTATTGATTTTGCTTTGATGTGCTTTCTCACTTTGTCTTTAGGAAATTTGAAAATGAAAGCTGTCTCTTGTATGTGGTGGTATCTTTTAGCACAACAGATAAATCACAGACACAGCAGAAAAAAATTAATTGATAGGTGTTTAGTGACTGAACATGATCAGGGTTTTATTTTTTTGATAAGAGGGCTGGTGTTAGTTTGTCTTTAAAGCCATTCTGGAAGGCTTGCCTCTTTGCACGTGGTCTGTGCTTGCAAAGAGCTTTGAAGTGAGATGAATGCAACCCTTGGTTCACTCACATGCATTTTCCACATCACACTAGTCCCATGGTGCACCACAATCACGCTAACACCAATTGGAGCATAGGTGCATCTCCACTGACTTCAACTGAGGCACTTGCAGTTGCCTCACAAGCTGCTAGAGAGTGCCACACCGGCAAGACGAGCAGACACTAGCTGGCGCAACCCACCTGATCACGGCAGAATGAAGGCAATTGCGCTCTGCTGATCATTGTTGGCAAATGACACAGCTTAATACTTGAACCTGGGTCTGAAGTGTAGGGCTCAGCCTTTTCAAAGCAAACACCTTTACTGGCTGAGCCACTTGGGAGCCCCAGTCTTAAGACATGGGGACTTATCATGGAAAGTAAACAGTTATATGTTTGGCCCATTAAAATTCAGCACCCTGTCCCTCCTGTGTCATCACAGCTGCTCTGGAACTGTATGTTCGACAGCCGTGTCGGCTTCATGTCATCTTGCCAAATCAAATTGACCGTGAGTCTGAGGGGCTGGGGAGGCAGCAAAATGAGGAGGAACAGCACACCAGCGTCCACCACAAAAGCGCGGAAATAAATGGGGTTTTAGCGCCAATACCATTTAAAAGTGCCGATTTGCCAGAGGGTTTCTCTGTCCGGAATATAAAATGCGCTTTCAGTGAGGCAGCACAAATGTGCCATCCTTTACAGGCCGCACGCCACCATTTTCTTCTGACATCTGCATAAATACTTCAAAAGCCATCTGCACGTTCAGTGGTGGTGAACACTTCAGAGGCCAGTGTATTCTTCCTCATGTGAGGACCTGGTGCATCTGACGGAGTGTCCGCGCTGGTATTTTGAAATTACTGTGGCCCGTTTCTTGTAGAAACGAAATCTCAGGGAACATGTTTGGTTGGATTTTCTGAGCATTTATTAAGTGTCATTCAGTTGTTCAGTAATTTTTTTTTTTTCCCAGAATCCTCCTAATTACATTGCAAGTCACAAACCATTTACTGTTAAATTACCATTATTTTTTCTCAGAATCCTGCATTTAGTGCCCTTTAATTCCGAGACCTGTCCCTGCCTTTATAGCTATTCATCTCAGTTTAAGACCTCAGTGAATCACATTTCTCCTCACAAGAGTCAGAAGACAACAGGACAATTACACTGTAAATCCAGAAGGATAACAGGTTATGGTGGATCTGATGTTGCTGTTAATATAACATTACTTACATTACATACTGATAATCTTTTGATACCCCTGTAAAACAGTTTTTGTGATATTAATTTAGCTATCCCCCCATCGTTTAGACACTTAACAATGGGCTTTTGGTCAGTAAAAACATTCCAGCAGCACACGTTAACTGAGTTTTATTTTCCATTTGCTCTATAGAAACCAGGTATATCCGGCTAGATTCTCTGCTCTAAATCATCTACTTGCCTCCTGTCCCAGACAGCGTTTGACTAATTCAGCTCCACTTAATGGCGTTTTAATTGATTGTTTCCAGGTGGAGTGATAGTATGGTGTCTGAATGATTAATGACCTTTTGAATGAAATAAGTGTTTTCAAATAGCACTGCAAAGGCTGTGGCCAGTGACAGGGCAGCATACCCCCGGTGCAAATGGAGTGAGGAGGAAAAAACACAACAACAAAAAAATGAAAAACCTTAGCTTATTTATACTAGTGTGTGCTTTAATGGTGTTGACTAAGTCGGCCTCACTTGTCAGTGGTTTCTCCCTTTCTCTTCAAAGGAGAAAAAGTACAGCTTACATCCACTTGTCAAACTGAAATTTACTTGAAATGCCTTGAAAATTACTTCCACTTGAGGATGCAAAAATTGGCTTTTCAGTCAATGCCAAATATTGCTCAAACTGGGGGGATCTCACATGACTTTCCATGTCCTAAATTACACCAAGGATGCTCTTTCACATTGTCTCTGCAAAGAAGGAAATATAATTAGTTGAATTATATGTGGAAACCTAGATGGCGTTTACTTTTTATTAATAATCAAATAAGCAGCAATTATTTTTTTTCTGGTTCAAATGCTGAAATGCTGTAACATGTTTTTTTCACAACACGCTGTGTTGTACTGTTGTATTACAACCAGGGTTGATGCTACATGTGCTGTTGTGGTCAAATTGATATTTATATTTTAAAATGATTTTAAATATATATCAATCTGTCTGTCCATCTGCATCTTTTTTGTTAAGATTCGGTTGTATTAGAGATGGAATTCTGACAGTGGAGTTGATGGTTTGAGTTCTCCTTCTTAAACTGATAATGAAAAACAAAATGGAGGTGCGTGCTGTGTGCAGGCATTACTTTATGAAATTAGAGGTCAGGACTTCACAGTCACTACTTTGTATAAGTACGGTGTATTTTATTTTCTTCTCAGAAGACATTAACTTGCTAATGGCCAGATGATTTAGGCCTTGCCTCTGTAAAATGGAGCTTTCCTGGTTCAAAGTAAATTCATGGCTCTAAGGGGTAGGTACTAAATGGCTGAAATTTAACAAATGAAACGCTGTGTTTGATGGTGACTTAACCCTTACATGTCTGTGCAAGAGACAAGTTCTGTCTTTCTTACAGAAATTATTTTCTCCAAGGGGATGTATAAAGTATCTATCTATCTATCTATCTATCTATCTATCTATCTATCTATCTATCTATGATGGAATTATCATGTTTCTTCAGTAATCACTCATGTCTTTGGCCTAAGTTTGTGTGAACACCACTTGTAGTTACATAGTCATGCACATCATCGTGCAGCAACATATGTTAAACCATGCTGTACTTAACACATCAGCGTTCTGAATTTTAGGAGTATTAAATCTATAATATGTCACTATTTTCCCCACCTAACATGCCATCCACATAGGTTGCATGAACTGTGAGGTACTGAGGCTTCGTGTTAGGAAGAGCCTGTACTTGTCACAGTTATTCAGATCTGTGTGGAGGAGGCTGCAGGGCAGTTTTGCTGCTGGACACTTGTATCACTGATTTGCTCTTTCATGACTTGCAAGGTCCCCTGATTCAAAGTCAGTTTGAATCAGGCCAGGGGAGCCACTGTGGTTTTCTGGCTGGGGAGAATCTCTGTGGGGCAAGGCGAGGGGGTCGACCAAAAGGTGGCAGCTTTGACCACAAGGCATCTTTTTCTTTGAAGTTCCATAAGGCATAGTTTGCTGATGAAGGGAATATGTGCATCAATGTAATCAACACCACAGACTATACATGCTGTCGGACTTGGAATGATCTGGCTATTGGATTACATACAAAAGAGCATAAACTGATTCTAAAAAGGCTTGGCTTGAAGTGCTAATGCAGTCAGTTATTTTAAAATATCTTCCAAAAGGTAGACATCTAGGAGGATTTGGTTCTGCTGTTTTCTTTTTCTTCCTTTAGTTGTGTCTGTCTTTTAGCATTCTGTTTTTCATTCTGTGTGGAGTTCAGTGAAGTGGCTGCAGTTTCCCACTTGAGATTAATAGGATGGTAAACATTTGGCTCCTGAAATGGATTGGGGAAAAAGTTTACATTGGTCTCAGTTTGGGAAACTGCTGTAATAGAATGTGAATAGGATTTTGCTGTACTAGCAGTTAAACGTAAGACATTTAGGAGCAAGGATGTAGTGGTGTAACTACAAGTTAAAGAAACCTTTTGTTTTCTTAAGTTGTATTCCATATTAGCTACAAATTAACTACAGAGTAAAAATCTCGTGGAGTAGTTACTATGTAGTTAAAGAGGCATATATGAAAATTATTATAAAGTTTTACTGCACTGCTGTCTATTTGTTGAGTATTTCTGTGTGGATGTAATTATACAGCTATGGAGGCTATGGTGTTCTGCTTCTGTTTTTTCTCTGCATTCATCGTTGAATTGAAGTTTGCATCTTGGGCAAATATGTATAAGTGTAGATCTTGTTATGATTTAGAACAAGAACAATTGTTCTCATTTTAGGATAAATTTAGCTCCAGTTATGGTTTCATTGTCTCAGACTGGTTCCTTGAAATGGTGGCGGCACAAACCCTACTCGGCACAACATTTTGCACATGAGCATGGAAAGACTGTCTTGCACAGTGCTGCTCTGCATCCTTACAGCTCCATGGCACCCTGGGGGGTAATGCCAAAAGAAGTCGTGTTTGCCCGCTGGCTCACAATACATCATCTCCAGGCAATTAAGGCCCAGACTCGCCCACACTAGACTAATTATCAGAATGCATGGCAACACCCCTATTCTGTTAATTGCCTCAGGATGTGGGTGTTTTAAATTGTGTCTCTTCATGGATCAAAAGGTTTTCCTCTCTGTTTCCAGACAGTATGTGATGATGCGTCAGTTGTAAGCAAGTGTGTCATTGGCGGTTAAGATTTAGGGGCTCTGTTTTTGATACCTGCCCTTAGGTCAGTTCGCACAATCAGCCAATCAAAAGCAGTTAAAGTGACAGCATGGAGAACAGTCACAGGGAACCTGACACTACACTGTATCTCACATCTCACCCAAATGCTCCCTTTATGATGACACAATTCTCCCCGTCCGTAGAATGTGTGACCATGCCAGCAACGGCCGTACAATTTGATATCCCTGCATGTGTGGGCGGGTGACACCCAGCTCCAAATCGCATAGGAGCGCAGAGGGAAGACCAGCGCGTTTCTCTCTGCTCAAAAGCGATGGTTCGAATTTCAGCTTTCTGTGCCAGCGGGGAGTGTTTGGCGAGCGGTTAATGATGTAGCTCGGTCTCCTCCGAGGGGCGGTGAATGGACTGTCTGCTCAGAGGAGATAAACCTCCAGGCTTTCCATTCACCCATTTTCAAACCTCTCCTAATAATGGGAAGCACCTACATTTGCATCGTGCTCACCATTAAAAAAGGAAAAAAATGTGTCTGAGTACATTTTTCTCTTTACTCAGAGAGGAAATTGGAATTTCCTACCAAGGGGAGGTCTAGTTCTGGTTCATTTACCCACCTCAAGAAAAGAAAACAGAAAAAGCAAGCAAATACCATATATGGCCTGGGCAGTTAGGCATAGTTTATTCTACAAATCCAAGAGACAAAGGGATACCAGACAGAAAGGGAGCACACAAAGTAATATTACATTGAGAGGGAGCACCCAAAGGGATATAAAACTGGGAGAGAACACCCAAAGTGATATTAGACTGGGAGAAATGACCCAAAGGAATATCAGCTTAAGAGGGAACACTCAAGCATCTTCTGGACACACAGAATGTACAATCTTATTGTAAGCCATCCTGAATTAGCACCATTTCTCACAGTTCCTATGTTTACAAAGCAGTCGAGCTCTTACCACACACTTTATAACGCTGGCTACAGTTAATTAATATATCATGCTAAGAGCTTAGTGAGCATGATGAGAAAATGATGTCTATGTGTTTTTTGGGCAAGGGCAACACGGTGTGTGAAAATAGTCTCCCGGCAGACATCTGCTTAACAGCATGCTTAGTGCATCTGCCTAGAAAGCGGTGGCTTTGTTGCAACAGATAGCAGAGAAAAACATGCCTTTAGTGTGATTGATGGGCTGTGCTGCATCCCCACTGTGGAAGGTAAAAAGTACGTGTCTACAGGCATCTGCACACTGCAAAGTGTCTTTCCTCTGCAGTGCACAATGGGGAAACCTGACCTCTGCCACACACACACAAGCAGACACTCAAACACACACATATAGGCAGGCACACACACGCACATACACACACACACACAGTGAGTGCTTATGCTAAAGCAGTACCACTAATG
Source organism: Megalops atlanticus (assembly GCA_019176425.1). Classification (NCBI taxonomy): domain Eukaryota; kingdom Metazoa; phylum Chordata; class Actinopteri; order Elopiformes; family Megalopidae; genus Megalops; species Megalops atlanticus. Next base: position 17,731,000 of record CM032894.1, read on the forward strand.
GAAGTGAAGGTGGATTCTCTCTGCAATTGGAGTTCTGTTGACCTCCCTTGGGCAGTCCCTCTCGTTGGCCCTAGAGCCACAGCTCATCATGTGTGGTGAAGGGCTCGTAGCACGCATGTTTCCGCTCAGTTTAGGATGAGAAAAGCAGGAGGTCTATGGGGCAAAGCATACTGAAGGAACCGCACAATTTTTTTATTCCACTGTCAGTTCATGGAGGAGAATCCTCTTCAAAGCAACAGCGTAAAGACAGCCTGTGAAGGATGCTGAATGGATCAGATTACTCGCCCATAAGCAGCATGACAGTGATGAGGTGTTACACCAGTCAGCACAGTATAGATCAGGCTGAAAGAGGCCAGTTAGTACAGTACAGACCAAGCTGAGAGAGGCCATTCAGCACAGTACAGACCAGGCAAAAAGAGACCTTTTCTGGACTTTTCTTTTGGAAAATTTTACTAATTTAATGATTCTGTTTTCTTTTGGCAAGGGCAATAAAGTCATGCTTGACTGTGTTACATTAAAATTTCAAATGGTAATTCAAGCACTTTAGCAATTTGCAATGCCAAAAACATATTGTGTTTAACCCACAGACAAAAGCAAGGTCTCATTGAATTCTATGTTGGCTGAACCCATTCACAAAAGAAGCTATTGAGAGCTGGGTTACCTATTTAGATATCCAGACGTGGACAGTAGACAGAAAGGAAAATAGTCTGAATTGATGCAAGGCCAAAAACTATGTCCCTTATTTAAGTGAAATTTCCTATCCTTTTCATGATCAGCAGTAAATATAAGATAAATGCTATGACATGAGGTCATGTTTGTAAACATCTGACATCTTTGTCATTTTGTTGGATCAAATTCTGTTAAAAAAAACCTAATTTTAGATCATTAAACACACACACACACACACACACACACACACACACACACACACACACACACACATGCACACACTCCAAATTCTCACTCTCTCACAGTTTCAGATAGACCAACACACACAGCCACTCTGTATGCAAATGGTTATGATTGGTGCACTGCAGTGAACCATAATCTCAGCTGCTTTTTTTTCTGGAATAATGAAAGCATTGCAGCACGGTAAACAGCAGACCTCCACAGAGCCCCAGACCAGGGCAATTACAAGCCATCATCTGCAAAAAAGATTAGAAAAAATTGTTATTGAAGCAATCTGGAAGAATAATGATAATGGGAACAGGCTGGCAATAGCAAATTCAATTTTGCCAAATGGAGTGCGAGATTGACCCAGAGGACTGAGAGAGGCTGTGCACGACTGACACCCTTGAACCTTGCTGTTGGTGGACATTAATGCTGTCTGCTTCCAGGAGATGAGGCTTTTATCATCTCCAAATGCAAGAAATATATTTCAGATAAAAAAGTTATAGTGGTGCTTTGGGTATGTTTGAACCCTGTATGGTATATCTTTATATCTATATTTAAACTGTGACATGATATATGTATGTTAGTCATAATTGTTGGGCACTTTACACATGCTGAAGTGGTTGAATGCTTTTTTACTGAGCTGTTGATCTTTTGATCAACACACACAGACACGGACATAGACTGTACCAAAATGTACTGTTATCCAGTAAAAGGTAGGCCAAGACAACTTACAGTGGTCAAATCCACAGTTTTGCTGTGGAAAGATGACATTTATTTTTTCCTGCAAATTCATCAAAATGGGTTTGAATGAACACAGAGTAAGGTTTTTTTTTTTCTGAATGACTGGGAAGGACTGGGGTGATAAAAAATCTTGGAAACCAGTTAGTCTAAAAAAGGCATTGGTGGGCAGATTTACTCATTTTATAGAAAACAATAGGTCATTTGTGCTCCTTGTATACCTCCACTGTATGTGCATATGCACTACAGATTGGCTTGACATAAATTTTTTTCATCCACAGAAACAGACATTTGTTGGTGCTTGAGAATAGGTACTGATGAATGACTGTGTGTAGCACGCTTGGATGCCTTGGATGCATGACTACTGTCCCTGTGTTCCTCAGACCAAAAAGATGCATACATGCAGTATTGCACATGCATCTTACCCCTGTATCAGAAGAACCCCTGTATATTGATATTGTGTAAACAGGCCTTGTTACACAGTAATTGTTCTGTGGTATTGTCATGTAATGACACGTGTACATTCATAACACATCCATAGTACTCTTAATTAAGTACTTCTATGTAATTAGGTATAAATACTGTGTAGTTTGCATAGATGTCATTTTATAACATTTACACAGATTGTACATATGTAATCACACATAGCACCAAGCCACTCTGTTGTAAAGATCCTGCCAAAGAAAATGTAATAAAAATGACTAATGACCAATCAGCAGGTACTTTATGAATGAACTCACAGGGTTATTCCATTAATTATTCCATTAATGTGGTTGTTGTTGTTACTGAGTTGCTGTCCTCATCATATTTTTGCTCAGCGTTTCCATGCATGTGGGATTTGGTGGTTTTTAGGACCCCTGGCCGTCATGCTTCAGGGAAGCCCTGTATCTGCGGGTGCTTCGCTCTCGTGCCCCATGCTGGGTTCTCAAGTACTGCCATAATGGCCTGCCGCTGCCAGGGGGTGTTGCCGTGGGGACGGCGGGAAAACTGCGCCAGCTTTCACCGCCGGTCTCGGGTGGGAGGAAATGGAAGGGGAAAGCAAAGTAAGAGAGGGGATTTTATCACCGAGTAGCACTCAGGAGCGTGGAGGTAGAGGGAGGAGGCCAGAATGTCCATTGAGCCAGCTGTGTTGTGGCCCAGGGTTTAAATGTCCACCTTTGTGGATTGCACTTTGTGTCTGTTGTTTTATGCAGGATATTTCTCTAACTTGGTTGATTGGTTCATAACACAGGTTAAACTGATAGCAGATTTGTACGGAGTTAAGTCAGACAGAAGATGACAAATGTTTAGGAAGGCTGAAATGCAATCTCGCCACAATAATGTGGGGACATTAATGGCTGCCACTGAGAAGGGGGGGTTAAACGCCAGTGAGAACTAGAGTGATAAATGGTAAAGGTCCAGGAGTGAAAAACTAAAGGCTAAAAAGAGGATGGGTGTGAAATCGAAGTCAATTCCACAGAACCCTCCTTTCCCAATGATTTGGTCCAGAAGGGTGGCTGGGAAGATTGTCTTCAGGATGCAATAACCCAGGTTTCAGAAAAGTGCATTATGAATTCTGACACTGCCCTCGTGGAAGTTGAATGATTAATGAGAGCTCCGCTTTCCTGTTTGGGAGTTGTTGGAGGCCATATTTTGTAGAGAATGTCTATAAATAGCTCCTTAACACTGAGGAGCTTCTATTACACCTTGTCTTCTGGTTATCGAAGAGTAAGTGGATATCGCCCCTGTTAATTTTCCCGCACACACAAAAAACAAGAATAAGTAAATTAAATATGTGGACCATAAGAGGCCCCACAGGACAAAAAGGACTAAAGATAGCATGTCTCCAGACATCTCTGTCTATCCAACAAGCTATATCATTAAACAGTCTAAGGCATGCATTGTCACTCCTTTCTGTGTATAGTTTCTATCAAAATACACAACAGACAACATTTATACAAATATTAACAACAAGAAAAACTAATTAACAGGTAAAGTCAAGCAACATGATTCAAATGAACACTAAAAATGTGGGAATTACATTAGGCAATTGGATTCAGTTCAGTAGCCAATCCATATGAGAATATCAATCATTACTTACACAAGTGAAAACAGTAAACATGTCAAGATTCCATAAGGGTTACTTCTCAAGGATAAATGGTATTCAGCACAGGCTTATCAACTGGATTCATAAAACATGTAGTTAATAAACCAAACCATCCCAATGAACAATTCATTCAAACTATTTGTATATCCTTGATGAAGAATCAGACCAGCATTGCAGAAAAGCATTGTATAAAAAGAGTATATTTCAATTATACATCCAAGCCAGTAAAGAAAGAAAGAGAAACTGAAGATCCAAAAATATCCCATCAGTAACAAGCTTTTGAACCTGCTGCCCGCAAACTGATTTGTGTAGTCAATACCAACCACTAGGATTTATTTGTTGTGCCAGTTTGCAGTGTTTCACCATAGAGTACGCACCATTACCTAATTTCACATTTGTCTTCTGGACCTACATTCTTCTTTATTCTCAATGTGTTTCACTATGAGTAATAAAGACTTTAATATTAATTGCACCAGCAATCCCATAGAGGTTTTACATGCAACTTTGCAGTGGAAAGTGGTGCAGGTAAATCACATATGCTCATTAGAAATGTAGGCTGCAGGTGTTTGTGCGCAGTGGCATAACATATTAACATGCTATTATAAGACATAGCATTCACCCCATACATTATGTTAACAGTCATTTATCAGTAGGGTCAGCCATTTTGTCTTCATGGCATGCAAGCAAGGTGCCATGAGGTACTCAAGCCGAGAAACTCTTAAGGCTACGATTCTTTATTTGAACAAGAAGGTCTCTCACCACAGCAGAGAAACCCAGACAGGGGTCCTTGGGTTTTTTTTTTTTAGTCCCCTTCTGCAATATGGTGATACAGTATTGGCATACTGGGGTGTTCAGCATAAAGCTTTATACCTCATTTATGCCAATTATCTGTGAAATAAACAGTTGTAAACTGCCCACAGGTCTGGTTTGCGTGAGCACAATGGAGAATTTGAGTGTTCTGAGAAACAAGAAACAACAAAAAACCCCTTTTCACCCAGGGATGTTTTTATGATGAGAGGGTTATTTATTTCTGAGCACTGGAAGCTAAAATTCCAGTCTTGCTGGAGGAGAGGACTTTGCGGTGGTGGTGGTTGTTTTACTGGGTTTTGTGACCTTTGAGATGCCCATCATCCAGTCTGCAGAACTACTGATTACAGCTCTCGTCTGTCATTAAAAAACCTGCCCCCTGTTCCAAAGCCCTTTGTGTGGTATAATGAGGGACAGGTTAAAGAAGGAAAATCAAGTGTCGAGGGATGCCAATTTGTAATAGCCTTGCATTAACGATGTACTCCAAGCAGGGGGTGTGCACTTAGTGCTTTTAAGCGCATTTATACAGAAAAAACTTCTGGTTCTAATTGAGCTCATTCCTCCTGTACTCGCCATGTGAGACGCCTTCCCAATCCCTCACTAATTCAGAACGGGAGAGGTGTTACTTAGTAATTGGAAAGGGCAGACAGACACTATAAACGTTACGTGCAGTATATGAAGACCCACTTAAACTGAAGGATACTCAGGGTCTCCTTGCCTGGGATTTCAAGGCTGACCAAGTGGAAGCGCTGGAAGAGAAACCTTCAAGGCAAACTTTCAAAAAAAAAAACCTTCATGGTTGATTTTTACATGAAATGGGAGTCATTGTTTATACATGTCTGGATGACCCGTCATATACATTTGTCCACAATGTCCTCTTGACTATTAACTACAGCTCACTAAGAGTATGATGCAAAAATGTCTGAGTGCAGTTCCTCAAATGGTTATTTAATTTTTAAAATTACTGTCAAGTAAGAAGAGCTGTAATTATTTCTGCCATGTGGCTGAGAACATGCAATCCAATAATTCTGCTCTCCAGTGCCAAAAAGCAGCCATCACTTAAAGGGGAACATCCTCTCTGAGGTGTTTCTCCTCACTTTCACAGTATCTGACAGAAGGATATAGTCCATGCTGCTGCTGCAGAGGGAAGTGTTATGGGTAGGCACCCAAATGTGCAGTCACAGCTTGTGTACAGCTATTGTTAATGCAGTAATGGCACAGAAAGTGACTCAAAATGTTTAAAAAGCATTTTAAAAACATTTTTTTAAGGAAAATGTTATCAAACTAGACAGACAGATAGATAAATAAATATGTAACATTTAGGATCACCCTATGTTAAATGATGTATATTTATCTATTATATGGGAATGGTGAAAAATTGACTGTTGATATGTGTGAGCAATTCATGTTGATTTTTGAAAAAAGGGGTTATAATTGTATTGAAATGGAATGAGAGACTACATGAAACTTTGCCATCATTTGTACTGCTGTGGTTTCAAGTTTTTGTTGTCTTACATGGTTTGTGTGCCGTCTATTACTACCTACACAATGGACAAAGATAAATATTCTATATTCTGTTCATTAGAAAATATCTGGCATAGGCTGTTGATGCCTGACTGATATGAATAGGAGTTATGTGATATTCTTATCCCCATGCCTATTGTATGGCAATATTCCTGGTGGTATTCACCAAGCTACAAACAATGATGAATAAAGAATTTGACTGCTGGTTGTTTAACCTTTCTCCTGTTTTATAAAACACAGTAGAGTAAGAAGTCACAAAGTGTTACTCCAGTCGATGTAGCCATTGTTATTTACTTAAATTGTATTGCCTTGACATCAAGGTCATTTACCCAGTAGTGTTTATGAACTTACGAACAGTAATGAAGACATCATATGACAGCTAAGTATTTAACCTTTGCCTCTATTGCAGAAAACATTCATATATATTGCCAAGATGTCTACCGAGCACTAATGTAGCTTGTGGCATTTCATCAGATGTGATTTCCTTTTCAACAAGGTCAGGTTTTCTCTGCCTTTGTTGGATTTCCTTTGCAGTCTCTTTCAGATCATGTTTTCAGGCTTTGTATTAAATTTAGCTCCAGGGTTTGCTCAGAACTCTCTGAAAATAAACTACTGCAGGCGTAGAAACCTTATTAACCCATATCTAAAGGATGGAAAATAAGACGTACAAATATTTCAGATATACTGAGTGTTGAGCCATAGCACAAGCAAATGTTTTAAGATTTAGCTGTGACAAAGTTTTTTGTTTGTTTTGTTTTTCTCCTCTTAGTTATCACTCATTCTGATACTGAAATAACGTGATCAAATTTTAGCTGCCTCTGGTACATGTTTGACAGTATAGCTGTAGGAGAGTTGGCACATAATAGGAATTTTAAAACAAGTTTACACAACCTCTGTCTTTGGGACACCATGACCATCTCATATCAGTTTAACTTCAGCAGTAAGTGTCTATATATTAAGTATGAAATGCATTGTATACACTGTCAGAATATTACATACATTGCATGTGGTGGCTGTAGTTGTTTGCAAAGCCGTGATAGTTTGACTTTATTTTTCTTATTTATTTTTTTTTCCTTTTTTTAAAAACATGGCTGTCATATCTACATAAAAGTGTAGAAGCAACAAAATGCGGCGAGCCATTTATCGATCATAATGGGCTGTGATCTTTCAGCAGCCTGTCATTAACTTTGCAGCCACGGGGACTGGCAGGGTTCGTTTGTAATTCTCGTAGTGCTTTAAAAAGGTCACTCCGTGGGCACAAACACACAGCATAATTATAATCAGCCCCACTGCGCCCTCCACCTCTGCCCACAGAGTAACTTCAATGGATGAACTTTTGATCACAGTGATGTTAGAGGCAGATTGTGATCTTCATATTTAGACCGTGGAATCTGATTCTGGAGTACCGGCTCATTATTATGCAGTGCAGGAGAACTGGTGTGTAAGTTCCTGTAAAGTAGAAACTAGGATCATCTGCATTACCTCAAATAACTTTTGAAAGATTTAGGAGGGTCTTTCTTAAGGCTGTGAGCCTTTTCTGAGACACAGTTGCCGGGCAGTTCTGTGCACACATGGTCATGACAGATTATGTCATGACATCAAATGTTGGTGATATTAGATGATTATTTTTCTCCAGCGTAATTTTTTCCCTTAGTTAGTGAATTGAAAACTGGCTATCCTTTTCTTTCTAAGGAAGAACATACCAAAGGTTCAATACAACATAATTGAAAGAAATGATGTGCAGGATATTTAGCAATTGCAAAAGTAGCAATTGCTATGCGCATAAAGTTAAGGGCATTGAATGTATCACAGATCAAGGTGAGATATTACAGCTCAAGCATTCAGTGTGCTTGCCTGTGTAGTGTGGATAAGTCATGTATTACAGTGGATTAAAATAATCAGTGGGAAACATATTCTACTAAGAATGCTGTCACTTACAATTCGCTAGCTAATGCATATAATTAATCACTTTGGCGTGTTTGGTTTATAGGGTATTAATCATTGATACGCTGAACCTTTGTTGGAGGCGAGGCATTCATTTGTGAGATGGGTAATAATATTAAAGTAATCATTCTGCTACAAATGTAGTTGGTTATCATAAACATTTGTTGTCCTTGTGTTGGGATAAAAAAAGAGCAATTAACACTGCGAAGTGACTGAGATACTCCAAATATTGTTGGTTTGATAGAATGAGTTTGATTAACTCAAGGTTCAATTGAGATTTTTCCCAGAGAAAGAAGTTTTCAGGTCTTATGGATGGCACAATAATGCTAGTGTTTAAATCAAAAATAAAACAGGGAGAAGGAATATATGCACCATATTTTTTCATATGGTTCACACATGTAATTTATAGGTATGCATTTATTTGTATCTTAATATTGTCAATGAGTTTAATAATGTTATTAATAATGTAATTAATATTCTTGTAAATACTAGCTGAAAAACTCATCTCACCTCTCTGTTTTTATAAGTATATATAATATACATATATACATATACATACACACATACATACACACGGTTATGTCAATTATTTCAATTTCACAATGTAAAACAAGCTAAAAAGAAAAAAATGCAATTATACAATAATTGTTTTTGTACTGTATTCTGGTGATAATGTGGTTTAATGAAATGTTCTCTTGCGTGGTGGATAACAACTGTATAAAACCCAATGTGTTTTTGTGTCAGCAGCAGCCACTGTGTTTCCTATCAGATAATTAACTTTTGCAAACATAATGCAGAGACTACTGAGGGAGGCCGACCACACAATTAAAGTTACTTATCAATTGCACAGGGCCATTTTCTTTCTCTTTTTTTTCATTTTCCATTTTGGAAATTCTAAATGGCACTTTGCCAACTGCAGTATTGTACTGCCTTCTATCAATCACACTGTCATTATAGATTCTCCCCCTTCTTTCAATGCCGTAAGCAGTCATTTTTCTTCCACCTGGAAAAAAATACATAGAATAGAATCGTGACTAAAACAACTCTGTATTAGTATTATTGTTTATATTCCTTGTGCATTCCACCTGGTTTTCAGCGACCGTCCACCAATGATATGAAATGAAACAATGGAATGGTTCCATTTCATATTAGCTGTATAAAATGAGGGAGGATCCCAGCACTTAACTAATTGTTCACAAATAATGAAACATAGTCAGCTTTCTCTCAGTAACCTGAAAAAAAATGCCAGGGAAATCTTCAACAAGTGTATGTTAAGTTATCCTCAAGCCTCCTGCTCTAACTGGGCTTGTTGACTGCACCAGCCTTTGGACTGCGGTGACTTGGGAACGGGGGTGACTGAGGACAAGAGCACTCTCTATTCGTCTCTATTTCTTTTTTAAGACTCTTTTGCATCAGGTGCCCAGGTCTGTAGGCCGGAGCAGAGACCTTGCATAGCGGTGGTACCAAGCATGAGTAATGAGGCCTGACTTGTACTGGGAAATTCACATTGAACTCGCACAGAGGGATCATTTGCTCTCAGCTTTGACCTATTAACTACTTTTCTAAAGGGGAATGTTCGCGGTATTAATTGCTGGGGGGATAATGGAAGTCCGCATTTGATTAAGTCCTCTCCTTGTGTTTCTAATAAATTAACTTTGATTAGTGGCTGTTGTTCGGGGCTCCGAGGGTGCTCTGCAGGGTGGGAATGTTTAAAAGGGGGCATTACATGTGAAAAACACAGGCACTGACAGATGATGTCCATTTATCGAGCAGCACCATTAAATTTATGTACTCCTGTTTCTTTTTTGATGATATTTAAGATACACCCATGAACAGAAAGGCAAACTTTGTTTGATGCTACCTGAGTAGCATGAAAGGCTTTCCCAATTGTAGACATCATGACATAGCCATTAATGGTGAAATGTCATTTACAATTATCAGAAAAAATGGAAAAATAATTGATCAGAAATATAATATTTTCCATTTAATCATATTTTCCCATTAAAAATAAAACTTTTGATATGCCCAAATATATATATAGCTGTGGAAATTGGTTATAAAAAGCATTTGAGGCCATGGAATAATGAATATTAGCATGGCTTGGGGGTTGCCATTATCAACAGCTGTAACCAACACCTCTGGCCATAACATTGAAACACCTGGACATTTCCTCCCTCTTCCTTATTGCTTTATCAGCTAACCCCAGGAATCAACATTCAGCCTTCATTTTGACTCACAATTTACTGCAAAAATTTACTGGACTGTTTCCCATCACAACCAGAGTCTGGTGAGTTAATTGGTTTCAATAAATAAATAAACAAATAAATAAATAGATAAGTTCTGCTTGTACTGAAAAAGGTTCAATTTTCATGTATTTGTGAGCCACATGTGAGGAAAAATGTTGAATAAATTAAGAGCTAAGTGTCAAAAGGATACAAAAACATCACGATAGCCTTAAAAGCAAGCCATCTAAATCAGGCCAACAGTAGGTACTACATGTAATTTAATTATAATGCTAATATTTTTCCACTGTCCTCAGCTTTGTATTTCAAGAGATGAAAAGCTGTTTATAGGCAAACTTTGTATTCTCCAGCAAGAGGATGGCCATCAGTATGCGTGTGCTGTCCAATTTATTTGAAGTGTTTGTTGTCCTCTGTTTTTCTCTGGTGCTCACTTCATGGCACATCTTAGCAGTGTTTTCTGGCCTGTATCTTACAGGGTTTTTCTGCCTTTGTGAGTTTTAGTGCTTTCCATACGCACATAAACCAGAGTGTGGTCACCGCTCTGATTGCTCATTCTGGGGAATGATTTTTTTTTTTCCTGACCGGTAATTAGCTGTATAAAACGAGGGAGGATCCCAACACTTAAAACCAGAGGACTAATCACTGTGAAAATGCAGTCTGGCAGAGGCCTTGATTGCTCTTTCTACACGTGTGTGCGGTGCTGAGCTTGGAGTGTGTGAGTCATGATGCTTTTGTCAGGAGGCCCCAGCAGCCATCGAATCAGCCTGATCATTCATCAATATTTAAACACAGATATAGCGGGACTAAAAGACTGCAAATGAGGTTAATGGCATCTTTAAACGTTCCTTTTCATCCTGTCTTCCTAATTGCCTCGAAATTTGTCAGACCGCCACAGAAATGTTAGGATTAATTACAGGTCTGTTTTTTTTTTAATTCGCAGATGAAATTGGGTCTTCCCAAGCATATGGAATTTAATGTCCTTCTGTGCAATGATATACATAATACTCCTCAGTCAAATGCAAGCAGTTCTATAAGAGCTTCACAGTGGTCACTTGTCAGCTGCTTTCAGCATTAAGCACAGATGTGATTTAAAGTACTGTAGTACATTAAATCACACTTGAATTCATTAACAAATGCAATTAATCCATTGAAAGTGTGTTATCCTCTATGTTAGTTTACCCCCTTTCAGAAATGGCTTGCTTCCACAGCCTTACTGCATATCAGGATTATCTTCCATGATGTGCCGCTGGTGTACATCAGAGACTGATGCGAACTTCAGAGCTTTTAAGGACCTCACAGCTGGGGTCATCGTTCTAACTCACAAGAAAACACGAGACAGAAAAATAAATGGGCTGTTGTTTTCTACTTAACTTTTATTCAGGAGATGTTATTTTATGTAGATTTCTAAAGCACTTTCTTTTGTTTACTCGCCCACCCCCCTCCAATCCACCCAGAAGTCCTGCGCTAAAAAGTAAAGAGAACAGAAAAAAAGGCGTTAGATTTGAAAAGCAGCCTGTAGCGCTCGTAGCATCCAAAAAAGAAGAAAAAGAAAGAAAAAAAGGGAGTATAAGTAGGTTGCTTTTTTGCAACGGTCTGCTCTGTCCCCAAACGATGCTGTGCCTTATTTGTGAATCCATCCACTAAAGGCCCGAACCTCACATTTTGAAGATCGGCTAGAGCTTTCAACCACCAAATTATTCATACCGTGTCTGCCCACGTTAAATTGAAAACGGAGCGGTGGGAGGCTGTGGAGCGGAACTTCCTTTCATTAAGTTAGTGAATATGACAGGGTTATATAATGTCCCGGAGAGAGCCGTGCACGTCACTAACCTTTTAGCTTGCACAGGCTTTACACTTTTCATTTGTTTGTGGGCGAGGGCTTAACACTGGATTAACTGAGCAAGTCCCTGTATTAATTCAGGTAGATTAAGCTTGCCCTGACAAAGCGGTATATATCCAAGAGAAGGAGGGGGATAGCAAGGTGCTGCATCCTGTTTGGCTCCTGCTTATTTGTTCTCGGGGCGAAGCTTAGAATTTTTTAAAAGCAGAAGCAATTTCTTTCCCCCTTGTCGTCCTGGTCTGGTCCGTCGTAAGCTTTTAAGTAGGGATTTTCTCAAATACCCCGAATGCCATTAGTAGAGATTTTATGACGTTGAGTGACTGCAGAATCTTTGATGTCACATACCATGACTGCTATGATCATATTGTGGGATTGGTGTGTAGCGTTGGTAGAGAAGTTGTCAAAAAGTAATTCTTCATAAATCCTTTTCTGATGCAGGGAGGCAGAAAAAAAGACATCGCTTATGTATCAAATTATGTTTCGGCTGGAGTGGGGCACATAAAACGGCATGTCAGCTACTGTATGTGGCATTTATTTATTCATGCACTGTAACTGTATACAAAAGCTGAGGATCTGTCTGGAGAGGTGTCTAGAGGACAGCTGTGGCTCTTTGCATTCCCGTGTAATCCTTGGGTGTCTGTAACAGCACACAAATGATCCTAATTTTAGGCCCCACCAGCAGATTATTTGCACCCCTGCCAAATGGGCATTACTGGTTCAGGTACAGATCCAGGTGCCATGGAGACCGTGCATATGCATTAATAGTATAGTAATAGCACAGGGCTAAGTGTGATAGAGATAATCCAGGCAATTTTGATAATTAATGCAATGACATGACAGGGATAAATGCTGATAATAATGAGTAAAAATGCACTGTAGAATACTTTGTTTTATGTGATGTGGTCTAAGGGTTTATTTGACTGTCCACTTAATTTTGCTCAACATTCCACCAGTGAAATATTGCTGTTACCCATTTTCCACTAGAGTGTCAAATTCAGAGGACATCTCAGGTAGTATGTGTCTGTGTCTATCAGGAGGTTTTGCTGAGCAGGATTGAACCATGAAGCCCCTGGGTTTGTAACTTGTAACATAGTACTATTTAACTGAGACTGAGACCGTGGGCGGAGCTGGTGTAGGGCGTACTTATGTAGAATGCATATATGACATTGCACACAGTCACCAGAAGCATGTTGTCTTTGTAAATTTCTTTTTATAACAACACAAAAGAATAAAAGAACCTATTCCAGGCTTTGTAGTGTCATGTCTTTGCGGGAATGGTTTATTCCTGTCTCTAAGCAAGGGTGTTACTTTATTTATTTATTCATTTTTTCTTAGTGTTGCTGTATATAGACAGAGCCACGACTCCTTGTTGGACAGTTCGTTAAAATGGAATAATGAGCTGCACCTTTACAGCCATGTGGCCTTTAATAATGACCCTCTAAAATGATTACTGACACACTAACAGTTGTTTTCCACCGCAGGACAGATGGAGTCACACCTTAATTTCCTCACCGTAATCTCCCAGGACTGGAAGCATAATATTTTAAACCAACTTCACGGAGCTGATAGGCTTAGGGGATGACACAGTTTTTCAGATGCGGAAACAAGAGGCAGCAATCTCTCAGTTTGGTTTGATTTTTTTTTTTTTTTGCTGTTTTACATTTTACACAAGCTGTGATAACACAAAGGTCATCACGTTTGACTGGGGAAGCGAGTGGGAATCCTCTGAACCGATCAACCAGGAAATAATGGATTCGGTCCAGAAATCAGGAGAAATGAAGCAGTCAGGCCTGTTCTGGCTGAGAAGCAGTTGCACAGATGCTGTGTGTACAAGCAAAAGTGCAAAAGAGGTTATGTTCGGAGGGACTGGATTAGGATGCAGCGCTGCTCCCAGAGTTAAACCTGGAATACCTGATGAGGAGCTTTTTTTTACCAACACATTGTCAAGATGGACTGAGATAGCATTACTGTCCAAGTAGTGGCATCACACAAAGAAAGCACTGCTTTATTTTCATTCCCATTCATGTTGGCTTGCTTTTCCTCCCATTTAATAGCAACACTTTGTTGCCAGACATCAGGGTCCGTAAACCCTCAAGGACTTACCAGGTGGAAGCCAGCCTTCTGACCCCAGTGGCCCTTTGGCTCAGAGGTCTGAAAGCATGGCCTTTCAGGGATGAATGAAACTGAAGTGTGTGTCTTTTCTTTTATGTGCCATTAGCTTAAGCAATGTTGTTAACATAAGAGGGTACTGATTGTGACCAGCACTTACATTGGATCTGAGTTTAAACAGAAGGTTGACATAGGTGATTCCGGGTCTCTCTGAAAGCAGTTGTGCCTGCATTCAGGCTTCCAGCTGGAGAAAGGACAGCTCTGATTGGAGTTGCTCATCACAGAGTTGTGCTCTGTAACACACCTGGCCACAGAACCAAAGTGTTTATGAACACAGAGTCAAACCTTTGCTTTAATGGAGTCTTACACAAAATATGCATAGAGGACACATCCTGGTTCACTTAGTATTTACAAATAGTTATTTATTCATTTATTTTTGCAATGACACAGAAAATAAAACTGCTAATATTTAATGAGTCATTTGAAGATTAAAGTCCGTAGCTTCACTGTTTACTTGTTTATTTATTCATTTATTCAAGTAAACCAGCACATAAAATTCTCTGAAAGCAGACAGCTAAAAATAGAATTTATTAAACAATATTAACAAATGGCAACTACATCATTATTTTCAGACGTGGCATCTCGTCTCATCTCATAAAACTTTTTTTTTTATTCTTATTTCCTTAAATATTTCAGAAAACAGAGAAGACAGTCAGCTGGGCATAGCCTTACTGGAGCTCTGGTGTAAGCTAAGCACAGCTGTTCCACATCGTGTTTGCAACGGATAATTCATTCAGGACCTTCAGTGTTCATAGCGCAGGAATATTCATTTGGCCACATAAACCTGTCGCATGTTCCACATGCAATCCTGTCTCGTACCTTGTATCTGTCACACATCTTGTACGAGCAAGATGGAAGCAAGAAAACCCACATCTGGGGGGGCTGCCCTTTTGTCTGCATCTATGATTGTTGCTTCACTCAAAGACAATATGCAGCACAGCTCCTGAGGTTCACCTGCAGTGGTTACTTCACAATAGCATTGATGTCCTGAGTGTGACATTGTTTTTCCATACCAGAATCATGTAGCACAAGTGATGTTGGGTTGAGGGTCCATAAAAAATTAATGTATTTCTTCCCTGGTAATGCAAGAATCATCATAAAGTGACTTTAAAGAAAACTGAACAAGCAGGTTGATGGCGTACCAGGCAGAAAGCCACATTACAAAGCAACATCCAGTGCAGAAGAGAAAATTAGCTGTAATGAAATTAAGCATTTTTAAAGGAAAAAAAAACTAAACTAAAATAACCCAGCAAAAATCTCCTTTGTTGCAGATGGCACGATACCATGTACACAACTCCCATGCATAGACTTGCAGTGCATTCTATGTATTGTATTAAATTTGTCACACATGCTATACATGAACAGTAAACATTGCGTGTATATAAATCAGATTCACACCTTGATATGCTTCCTCTGAGACTTGCACCATTATCCATCTGTCTATACACAGTTTCACAATGAAATGTCAAGACTTGATGAATTGCTTACAATAAGTCAAGTCTTGAAATGAGCCACATATGCATCTGCACGTGTTTACTACTGAGGCATGATCTGGTGGTTTATTGTAACATACAACAACATCTGAAGGCGTCCAGACACTTCTGTAGATGAAGTAATATATGATTATCCTTTTTTTCCAGAAAAAGGGTACATCATCAAATCATTCAAAAATATATTTTGATGAAAATGCACCGCTTTAAGAGATGTCTTGTCCCTAGTGCCTTGCTCAGTTGATAACCGACTGCTATCTTCTCCTTGTGTCTTTCCAGCACCACCAAAGTTTTTAAGAACTCCTAACGACCAGACAGGAGTGCAAGGAGGGGTCGCGTCGTTCGTTTGCCAAGCCACAGGAGACCCAAGACCCAAAATAGTGTGGAACAAGAAGGGGAAGAAAGTCAGCAACCAGAGATTTGAGGTATTAGGTCTATTGTTCTGATGTAAAATGCTCGACATTTGAATGCTCAAGAGGGCTTGGTTCTTCACATCCCCCGCTGCTATGCTTGGGCTTTGTGCTGCGTTTATGGGCTCCGGTGCCAGTCCCGTCACTCTAGCAGGCCTGTATATGCATGATTTTGATGTGAACATAAGCGGAGATCCAGGGCCCGTTTCCCTAGATACCCCAGCATCATCTGACATTTTGCCTGCTTTGTACTAAACAGCTGCATTGGCGTAGTGGAAATGTGGCGATCGCTTTGCAGTCAGTGATAAAGAGATCTCTTGCTTTGCGCAGTAAAGAAAATGCATGTCCGCTTATTGTTTTTTTTTGTTTTTTTTTTTGGCTTCCCTCGATTAACAATACATCATTGCTGAACACTGATAAGATTCCCATTCATTTCTGCAGTATTCCATCTGTCCATCAGAACAGGGTATTTTTAACCGCATTTCTCAAGTGCTTTAATTAAATCCAGCAGCAAGCTTACTGCCTGCAAGACTTGCTTTGGTTTTTTTTTATTCTTTTTTTTTTTTTTAGCCGAGCAGACGTGTAATCTTATCAGAGTTTATAGCATTCATGAAGATGTATGTGCTGAATGCAGAACGCTGGCATACATTACCCATTTCATCGGAGGAGGGGGGGGTGATTTTGCATGGCCGATCTGCGCTTGCTCAGCCCAATTCATCCCTAATAAAGCAGATTTCCTTTCAGCGTCCGGCACGATCTGTCCTTCCCTGCTCACCCTTAGAATGGGAGAGATCGCTTTTCGCGTCACGCGTTGCTGCAAAGATCACCAGCGTGCACAGCAGCTTGAGCTCCCCGCCATCGAAGCCAACTGCTCATTACATGACATTGACAAGCCCTCCGTTCTATTCTTTTTTCGAGATGTGCAGCTACTTACGCTTGTTGTTTATGTGCAATCTTCACACATCAAAACTGATTTATTTCCCCTCCGGCGTTTCGGTAAACAGTGAGTATGCGTCATGTCGAGATAGCCGGCGAGCTACGGCACACGTTTCTGTCTCAGTGCTTGTAAACTGTTAGGTGCCATCCATCCATCCAAGTCAAATCGGTCCTTGTCTTTCAAACTCCCATTACGTCAGCATAAAACAGCCGTCCGGTGCCGTGTCTTGAACCACATTCAAATGTTTGTGCTCGTTTCGTTTCATTGATTTGTTAACTGTCGCAGTGTGGTTTGCTTCAAATTAGCTTTTTGAATGGGACGATGGAACTGCAGTTCCAAAATGCACTTTGGTTTAACGCTAAGAATTGATATGAATATACACCCCTGCCCTGCTGTAGGGTATAAGTAATCTTCCCATTCTTAAAATTAATTGGGCAATAAAGTTCCTTGGCCTCTCACCAAACCTCCAGCACACTTGCTGTTTAATTAAAGTTGCCTCACCCTAGATTGGGTAGTTGTGCTACCCAAACTCATTAAAATTCCATCAATGTGGAAATTATTACACATAAAGGTGAACATTGACAACATTATTGGAAGAAAAAAGAGCCCATTGTTCCCGAATAACACTTTCATTATAGTGGCTGGAATATGCTTATGTGCTGGTTCCCCACAACAGAAACTATTAACCCGCTTATTGTGGGTAAATATAGCTATAAATTGTCTAAAATTGTGCAATGTAGCACCTTCCTCCAGTAAAAAAGGTATCTGTGTGTGTGTGGGTGGGTGTTGATGTAAATACATGACAGCCAAATTTGTTTATTTGAATTAAATGTGATCGGCCTAACAGCCTTGCAGTACCGAGTAAAGAACATTAGACAGATACTAAGTGTTTTCCTTCTTTAAGTCAGTGAAAAGGACAACAGGCATCATCCTATGAGCAGTTATTGGAATCATACACAGAAGGAGCTGCTTAATTCCCAGTGTTGTCTGGCTCATAGGAAAATATACATTGCTGTTTTTTTTTTCTGTATGCAATATGCTGGAAAATTAAAGAATGATGGAGTACTGCTACATATATGAAATACACATGTGCATAAAATACAGCTGGATAAATAAGCTTTCCTTTTTTTTAAATGAGAAAATATGCAAGACTGAATTCAACAAGTGAGGAATCAGTACATAACCAAACTTCTAGACAGAAGTAACTGATTTAAAGGGCTCAGACTTACAACTCAGTAAGTATTTTCTTATAAATGTGTTCCATAATCATGAAAATGAGTGCTTATTTGAAGTCCTTCATGTCAGCCTCTCTTCACACATACACACACACACACACACACACACACACACACACACACACACACAGAAAACTGTCAATAAATATGAAATCTGGAAAAAAAAAAACTGGATGAGGCCTGGGAACTACAGGGCAAGAACATCTCATTGAAAGGTCCGTCAAAAATTGTGAACAAAAAAACTCCCGTAACATATCTTGTCTCTCGCACCTGCAGGTGATTGAGTTTGACGATGGCTCTGGTTCAGTGCTCAGAATTCAGCCCCTGCGGACCCCGCGGGACGAAGCCATATATGAATGTGTCGCCTCCAACAGTGTTGGAGAGACGAGTGCATCCACCAGACTCACTGTTTTACGTGGTAGGTCTTTCCTCCCCCTTTCCAGAAAAAAAGAGTTCTTTTAATCGTGTTCCTTCCCAAACTGTCTCTCTGGGTCTGGTCCACCAGGTAAGGTGAGAGCTTTCTTTTTCTGTTCTTTTTATTCTTTATTCTTTTTGCTCACCAAAATGCCATTATTTCCTTGAAGCTGAGTATAGTAACATGTGGAGGGGCATTTACAGAGGACATTTTGGAGGAGGGATTGTTGCCCTGGGCATATTTGCCTGTCAGTCAGTTTTTAAATGCAATGAACTCACCCAGTGTTATGTCTTAAGGCTTCAGACGCCATGGGTGTTTTTCTCAAAAGGTATCACTGCTTTGCTCTGCTGTTCTCTTAGGTCTGTATGTCAGTAGAGGGTTGAAATCATTGCTAAACTTCCCTGGAAGAACAAAGAAAAAAATCAATACATAATAGGCATCGAATCCCAAGGAATGTTTGGTTAGATGTATCAACCATGCATTTCATAGTCCTATTTGTAACTGTTTGGTGTGTCCAACAAAACACTTTCCTTGGGTTTAATGTGATCTGAGAAGTACCCCATAGACACAAAGCTTGTGAATAGTCCTCAGAGAATGGCATCTGAGGGTTTATTCATGGAAACTTGAGCAGCCACTACCCCAACTGAGACAAAAAACTGCTGCCTTTTCTCCTCTTAGGCTAAACAGTCTGTTAGTGGGTTCAGGGGCTCACCAAATCAAATAGCTGTTCTTAGCTGGCGGTATTCATAAAAAAGGGACCAGCATTGGAAGAATGATCCTCCAAAGCATTGTGCTACAGTTTGGGGTGGATATGACATTACATTACATTACATTGCATTCATTTAGCAGATGCTCTTATCCAGAGTGACATCCAGCACAAAAGAACAGAAGTGCATCCATTCAAGCTGAATGAGCAACAGTGTCAGACCAGGCTAACAACAATCCCAGACCAGTTAGTGTGAGCATAACACTCTTCAAGCCCTACCACTAGTTAACTAGTGCAACCTGACTAGACAAGGGAAGCCACATTTACTATCATCCAGAACACTTTGCAAATAAACAGCAAGTTATACAAGTAGCAGGTGTTAAGGGTTAGGGATTGAGGTGGAACCGAGATGCAGTCTGAAGACGTTTGTCTTCAGTCTGCGTTGGAAGATGGCCAGTGATCCCGCTGTCCTGACCCCTGTGGGAAGTTCATTCCACCACAGGGATAATCAGTCTGAGTCAGCATTTCAGGACATCCAATGTTCATAAGGGCAAGAGTTCACTGTGTGTGTGAGACACTCAAGGTCCATGCACTGGTCCCTTTTACTGTATGGCTCTGTTGTAAAATCTGTATGTTCCTTAATTTCTGTCTGGTTCCTGTTGTCCCCTTCCCCACTATCATACAGCTTTATTGAAAACATTTCTTTGCTAGGAGGTAGAGTGACGCTGAGTAGCAGTTGTCTTTGCTTAGTTCTAAAGTAAAGCGGTATTAAGCCGCAGCTCCAGGCGGCTATCAGATTGACCTCTACCGTGCCCCAAGTCATAAAAAATAAATCCCAAATGAACCGTACTTCATCCTGCTCCGACTGCGCTATCTTATCTCTCTTGTCGGTAAGTGAGATTTGCTCCTTTTCATCCATCCTGTCCCTTTATCAAAGAGACGCGTGTTATTACGCTCAGTAGCCACTGACATTTCAATATCAACAGGGAGCGAAAGGGGAAACAATCAATTGATATTATATTGCATTACATTCCCCACACCTGGAGTCGACCAGCCGGTTCCATTCTCGTGTCGTCCCATTGATTCATATGGAAACAGAGTGCCACGAGTGTGGAGAAAAAGATAATATTGAAATGAATAATACATTTCCACAGACTCGTGGTTCATTTGTGTTTCCTGGGTCTGTGCTAGAAATTTGTGCCGGCTGATTCCTGAAAAAAAATTGGTCATTATCATGTCTTGATGAGGAACTGGAGGTCAAATCTCACATGTATAATTGGATCAGTATAGGTGGATAAATTTGCTTGGGTTTAAATACACATGAAACGAAAATGGGAAGGTGTGATGCAAAATTTTACCAGACCTGTTATGGTGCCATAACTGGAAAATGGGACATGACTTGTTGCAACTCATGTTCATTTTTTTTTTTTTTTTTGCATCTTAATATTGTTAAATTGAACCACTAAAACTGATGTGTCAAGTTAAATTTGTTCAGTCAAGGCCAAGACCAAAACCACCATCAGCTGAGTAAGATGGTTATGGACTTGACTGAAACTGAACACTGCTGACACATCAGCCCTTCAGCACTTTGGTGGAATAGCCCTGATTTAAACCATAAACTGCTCTCAGTAAACAGCAGCGTGTGCCTTCAGGTAGTGCAAAAACAGATGTGTGAAGCTCATGTTTAATTTTAATATCAACTAGTGGTGCAAGTAAGGCTGTACATTACAGAGCTCAATGCCAGTGAAAGATTCTACACCTGGGTGACATCCAGGTAAGGACAGGTCACCCATTTGTGTATGCTTTAACATCACTGTCCAAAAGGGTACCAGTGCTGAGAAGGCAAGAACAGGGGATAATGAAAGAGAGAGAGACAGCCAATGACAACAGAGAAGAAGCAAGCTAGCACCAGACGGGTGGATAGATGAACAGAGTGTTGCAAAACCACTGAAGTTTGAAGTTTGAACCATTGAAGAGTTTTTCCCCATCGTACGACTTTGGTTTGACTGATAATTTTCTTTGATATTTTATTTTATTTCATTTTATTTTGCATTATTATTTTTTGCATGAACCCATGAGGGCAAACAACTGAGGATTTTATTACTTTTGATTTTTTGATGTTAAAACAGCATTTTCTGGCTCATTTACAAAATAAACATCACTCCACATGATGGGAGAGGTGTCTCCTGTAATGTCACAGATGATCTCTCCTGTGCCTGGGTAGCAGGTGACAATTATTTATATCAAAATTTTGCTGTTTAGCTAGTAGCACCAGGGTTGACTGACACATATTTTTTGTTTTCGAAGTATGTGTGTGTCTGTGCATGTGTGTGTGCGTATGTGGAGTCCTCTCACGCTGGTAAGAATACAAATCCACTTGCACCACTGATATCCGCTTACTTGTGTTCATCAATACAGGCTGTGTCAGTTTGACTTCCGCGATCCTTGAACAACGACTTTCAATGTTATCGAAGTCATTGCTCAGGCTGGGATGCCTGTATCCCTAAAGAGGTGAAGTGGTGTTCACAGTTACTATGACATAGCTGAGGTCAGTGGATCCCTGCTACTGTGCCTTTAATCAGGTCAGGGACCAACCACAGGTGCGGCCACTGGTCGTAGCCATTTGAAGCATCGCAGTCCTCGCTCCTTTCAGAGATCAGAGCAGGGAGCAAGGATCCCGCTGTTTCCTGTTGTGTCTTCAGTGCCATCTTTAAAAATTGATTTGTTCCTATTATGTTGTGTCCACACATTTCTTCATTTTCTTTGCACTGCTTTAGAGCAGATTTTACAAGAAAATCTGTCCATGTCTGTCATCACTTTTAGCAAACTTCAGCATTATTCACTCTCCAGCTCCTGTTCTTGGGAGAGCTGATTACCAGTTTCTGTTTATTTAATTTTGTTTTCATTTAACCAGGAAGGTCAAATGATAGCATAATCCCCTTTTACAGTAGCAACCTAGGGAGATAAGGTGGGCAGGGAGTGCAAGGGATTGTGTAGCCAGTCAGCAGCAGGGAGGGTATGATTAGGTGGAATTTGAAGAGGACGTCCCTGCTCTTCTAGTGACAGATTTTTAATAGCTGCAAAGAGTCAAAACCTTAGTGTCATCCAAAAGATGACACATGGCACAGTGTCCCCATCGCTGTCATGAGACATTGGTATTAATTGGTCTAGATGGAAATGTGCCCCCAATAAGACACCTTGTTTTCTCAGGCAGTCTTCTGAGTAGTAACCACACCCAACCCATATATACCCATGTATAATTAGCTATTGTCCCATACCACTCAAAAGTTACAGTTCTGCATAAGTCTTATATAACCAGTATTATCAGGCCAACTGCATAACAGAAAGAATTCAGTCACCTGGATCACACAAGTCAAACTGCTATTTTTTCACAATGATTAATGACACATACAAGTTAATGTGATTGTCTGTGGGAGTTTAAATTGAATGGTGGTAGTCTTTATTTTAACACATCCTTGGGTGATAGTCTGAGCCCTGAAATGTGCAATTAAAATGTTACTAAAACCGGGACTGGGATCTTTCATGAGTTCCATGCATTTTCCTGCCACTGTGACTAATAAAATTTGAAAGTCTCATTTTCAGCCACTGCTTTGTACATTAGGGCATACATTCCAGTACGTTAGCGTGTGCGTCTGTGTGTATTTATGGTAAAACAATTTAATCATCAAGTTACAAATGAGGTGGATCTAAAATAACATTCAAAATTTGCTGTCACTGTTGCTTTTGATAGACCTCGAATGGAATGGTGGTCTGTCTCAGGCATAGA
Source organism: Megalops atlanticus (assembly GCA_019176425.1). Classification (NCBI taxonomy): domain Eukaryota; kingdom Metazoa; phylum Chordata; class Actinopteri; order Elopiformes; family Megalopidae; genus Megalops; species Megalops atlanticus. Next base: position 17,754,225 of record CM032894.1, read on the forward strand.
AGAAGAGTCGTGGAATACAGTTTGTTTCCAAGTACAACAATATTAACAAATGCTTATGGTATAAATATACAAGCATCCATTTCTGATCATAGTGAAGAACTCTTTCTGTCTCAGGCTTAACCTCACATCACTTTCATTACCTGTCAAATAGACTACATAGTAGTAAATCAACTCCCCAAGGTAAAGCTTAAAAGTGCTGAAGAAACTAAAAATAGGCTGATGTCTCAGACTTCCAGAATAGCAATAATCAGAGGGATAGGACTGTGGCTATTTGCAACTGGTGAATTACTTTACCTCCATCATGGGCTTTGACATCAAGAGGCCGCTTAGGAGCACAGGGTTCTGGCAAAGGAAAGAATGTATTCATACAAACATACTCTCTTATTTAGATTTAATGCGAATTCTACAAATGCCAAGAGCTGATTGCTGTCAAGTCTTAAAAAGCCAGTGTTTGAGGCTCACTAACTTTTCTAGCCCAGATGAAGTCTTGTTTGAGTGGAAACATTTTGAAGCATTCACTTTGAGGTGAAATACTTACCATGATCGTACCAGGGTTATGATTATTATGCATAGCCTTTATACATCTTCACTGACACTGTATTGCATATAGAAAGTTCTGTCAGCATTACAGTCACCTTTATTCAGGAGAAAAAAAGACAGTAGCAAATCGACAGTACACATCAAAAAGGATATGGTAAGGCAAGCAAATTTCCACCTTAGTTGTAAATATGGTTCCCCCCATTACTTTGTGTCACTCACAATTTGAATTTCCATTACAGAATTGTCTCAGGTCTCAGTCTTTTTGCTGCTTTAGTGAGCGATGAAAGTGAATTTTGAATTTTATTTTTCATCTCGCCACTCGAGTGGCAAGGTACACTTCAGCAGGTTCCTTTATTATGTTTTTGCACTTGTGTGTTTTTTTGTTTATGAAATCTGAATAACAGAGAGGGTTTTGAAGATAAAAATTTGCTAAAAATGAATCATATCAGTCCCCGGTGCCCAATTCAGTTTATATCTGATCGCAGGGGGGAAACGTGTCTTTGTTTGCCCTTCGCTTTAATTTATACTGGGAAGCAAAATTCTCTTCAAGGCTGTGTTTATTTCAGTCACATCCTAGCTTCAATGGTACATTAATCGAGCAATTAACAAACATGAAAAAGAGTCAGGAAATGAAACATTGTGGCTAAGTACGAAATGGAAAGTGTCATTTTACAGACCGGCTGGTAGACTAACGGAGTCGCAGTGGGTACACTACACAAAGAGACGGGCAGATGAGCCCCAAAGCCTAAGTGCTCTCCGGAGGTGTTGTTTTGCACAGCCGTCTCCTTTTTGAAAAGGACCCGACTAGCGCAGCGCATCCTAAATCTCAGAGACCTTCTGCTTTTTGCCACTCGGACAAAATTTGGTAGATAATGACTGTACGATCTGAGAGTTATTTATGGGCGTAATTAAAAAATGGAGTCGACTGTCCATGTTGAAATTGATTTCTTTTAAAGTAAATCTTTCGTGAATTTCCTAGTGTAATTAATAGAGGCCATAAATCTATTGAATTGCTGCTGGTACAGTAATGTACGAGATTTAAGATGCAGAGGGAGCTTGATGGTTAGCTAAGAATTACCCTAGCTGGTGGCAAGATGAATGTGTGATGCCTAGTCCAACAGAAAGTGAGAAAATTGCTGCTGCAACCATTAAAGGCTTTACCCTATTGGATTGTAAAATAATAGATAATGGGGGCATATGTTTTTTATTTCTTTTTTAATTAAGTAAATATAGTATCTTTTGCATTAAAGAAAATCTTTTCATTTAATAAAGCTGGATATTTTGCTCTTGCATGCTCCTAGCCAAAACATTTTTTTTTTTTACACTCAGCAGCTTTAAACAAATCATTTTTAAATGATTTAAAGATAAAAAAGAAAACACCCTGCCACAAAGGAATTTTGAAATGAGAAATTAATCTACCTGATATTGATTCAGTGTCACACATCAGTTGATTGGAGCTAAATGCGTTTATCCCAAGCAGTTGTACGACAATAGCTCTGCTGACACCTGGAACGTCAGATTCCCATCATTTCACTTCAGAACCAAAACAAAAGATAATAAGTCACTTGTGCATAAGCACTACTGATTGACAGGAATGGGTTTTGTCCTCTCATTTCAGTAATTGTCATATAGTGATGTAGTCCTACAGAATACTCCTGTTTATACCTGAAAACTGCCAGAAGTTTATATTGTTATTAATGTTCTTCTGCTATCATATCTACTGATGAGGATGAAAATGAATTACATCAAAATTTAATTCATTCAAAAGAAATTAATCTGAGTTTCTGGCTGTAGTGGCCATGTACTGCATGGTTCTGAACTGATCTAGATTCATTCTGTAGCCTGCTGTAGTCTTATGAAGATATAAATGATTTTATTTTTATCAGGTAGACAGTGGTCTACCTTCCAGTTGCAATTTTACTTGTTTATTGAATTAGAACTTGAATGTAAAGTGTATTTGGAAAAAGGATGCAAATCTGTGAGTACAAGCCACAGGAACATGTATTAGATGTGCAGTACACCCCCATGTGAATGGCCCTTCAATGGCTGATCAATGTCTGTTTTGTGAGGGTTGGCCCCAACACCACCCTCTGCTCCCCAACCCCAACCCCACCCCCGGAATAACTCAGATTTGGTCATTGCACTGAGTTGGAATTGGCATTTGTTCCTATCACCCAAAGTCCACTTTTAGCAGAAGAGAACTTAGGGAAGTAAATATAACTGTATAAAAATTTTAACCTTAGAGTCAAGGGGCACTAATGCAGCAACTTAGATCTTGCAGTGCCTAAGTAATTTTCTAGTTGATTAAGTGGGTACTTCAGGGTCAATCCCAGCCCTCCAACACTCTTTGCAAGGCTAATGGTAATTAAGGCAAAACAGCTTTTGGCTAAACACAAGGTTAGGCATACACAATCTGGTGCACTCACTCAGCACCCCACTCACATTTCTGGGACATGCTGTAATTCTAAGTTATGTGCCAGACTTTTTTGTACGCTACAAAAGAGTTATGCTCTTTGGACATAACAGCTGATGCCGGCGACTGGAGTTCAGAGTGAGGTAGTTGATAATTTGGCCTGGAAGTTAATATAAATCTGAATACTTATATATGTTCTGGTCGTGTCCTCCCTCAGTGCATACCAGTTACACAAACATGCGTGTGTAACAATAATGCCTCACAAGAACATACAATAAAATAACATGAGTTTGAGATGTGCAGTGTAATGCTGCGCAAGCTTCTGTTTCCAACAAGTCTTTGAATAAACGCATTAGATGTCCACCTTGGGAAGCACTTACAGGCTTAACAAATGGCCGTAAAGTCCCAACTTCAGCTACGGAAACTTCCCGAACTTCTGTACTCAAACTTAGAGGATGATGTAAACCTGGTCCACTGGGGCCACTGGGGAACAAGATGTCTCTTCCTCTTGGTGCCATCTCAGCCGTGAATAATGTCCACCATGGTCCCTTAATCTGCTCTCAGGCCCAGTCCTTTCAATAATTTAGCACGTCTCCTGGGTTGTATTCTAGCAAATGCAGTTCACTGAACACTGTCTCACTGTAGGTAAGTCAGGACTGCATTAGATTCCAACCACCCCTCTCCCCTCACTTTGTTATTGCGTAGGCTTCAGAAAAAAAGGCATTTGGTAATTCCATGCCCAACTGAATCTGAAAAGTGAACCGGACAAAAATTGTTCATGACAGTGAGTTGGACCAGTAGAAACAGTGGGCATATCTGAGCTATCTCTTTGAAGGCTGGAATTGCTATCGATTGATTTCTGGGGTCTGTATTAATCTGAAGAATAAATAACAAACTATGATGTTTGTCCAAAATTTGATGCACCATAAGCACACGATCCATTGATTAGACAGGCTCTCTGGCAGGTGCCACCTTTCCTGCATAGTTAAACACAAAAAGTAGGTACAATTTCTCAGCAGGATCGACACATGATACTGATCGACTGTTATTGCACTGGTGCACATTTTTGGCATTTTTAAAATGCACATACTCTTCTGTGACAGAAGTGTTTTTTTTAGATTGGTTATTCAGATTATTAGCTGAATTGAGAAAGAAAAAAAATATTAAGCATGTTTTCCTTGTTTGACCCACAAAATTATAAAGGAGTGTTTTAGCAGGCTGACCTTGGTGTTCACAAATGTAAAGGCTTAAGGCAGGTTAATTATGAACTGTTCTTAACAAGGCTTGCCTTCTGCTTCCCTTTCCAGCCTGGGAGGGTAGCCGTGTCACTTTCCTGACAACCATATGAACCCCCGCTGGGAGAAACTTCTTCTCTCTGTCAAGGTCTGCAAATCCTTTCAGTAGTTAGCATGCAAATGACGCTCTGTGGGTTATGCTAATGATCCGTCAGGGCTGCGCTGGCGGTTTCCCCCCGGCGAGCCTACCTGAACGAGCGGGACGCGTCTGCGTTTTCCTGCATTCTGGATCTGTCTGGGAGAAGGGCCTGCCCTTCGTGACTCACTGACCCGCTGCAGGGGCTTTCATGCAGTCGGTTATCAACCCGAAACCCCAGAACAGGCTCGGCCGGGCACAGGTGCCCGTTGTTACCTGTCGGTGCTCCGCAGGCTCTCCTGTGCTCACAGTGTGCCAGTCTGTCAAAGCCCTAGTTTTTTGTATTGTGTAGTGCACTGTGGGTGCATTACTCATATTTAATAAAATACCATGTGGAGGACATCATTTTTGCAGTGACAGCAAAGATACACAGCAAGTACATTTTTTTTTTTTTTTATGCGTACCATATATCATAGCTTCAAAATTTTAAACATAAGTGGGCTAGGCGAATGGTGGAAACAGAATAAACTTTTAGTGTGAACTTTAGCCTTTTTACACAAAACAAAAGTCTGTCCATTTTCTAAGAGGTCACTTTTTAATTGAGAGGGGTTGCTAATCGATGTGTACATCAAGATAATAGTCAGTTTGTGGAATATGCCAAATATAATGCTGAATAAAAGTTGGATTATTCTTCTGGCTTGTTTTCATTCTTTAATCTATACCGTTGAGAAGTGGAGGTGGCTCAGTGCGCTTACAGTATGGCCAGTAGAAATTGTTTGATTTGATGTGAAAAGCCAGGTGAGCAGCTCCTCTGGCTGGTTTGACTGCACTCTGCCCTGTTCGGCCTTCATTATGCCCCTTTTATGCTTTAGTTGAAACTTAGCCCGTTGGGCACCAGAAAAATGTATCTTCGAGCTTGTGGCTAAATGGAGGAACAGTGTGATCAGTCCAACATATTTATGAATGATGCAGTATTATTAAGCAACTGAGTGGGTGATCCAGCTGAGTGCTGTTTTAAGTAATATGAAAGATATCCTTTGTTCAGAGTGGTCAAGACTGTTTCTTGGCAGTGGTGTGCAGTTTGTTTTTTTAGGGAAATTATCTTGTAAAGGTTCTGGGTTGATGGGGCACAGCCACGTGTTACACAAGTAGCTTCAGTAAAATATCCAGCTGTTTATGTATATGGATCATATCTAATATGAAAGCTATGTAAATCATCACGGAGAAGGACATCTGTTAAGAAAGTAATGTAATATTAATGGCAGGTTCAAGCGAACAGAAGGTTTAGGTTTAGAAGGATATGACCAGATGGATACTTTTGAGTCCACCTCCAGCTGCATTTGTCAGCTAGGGTTTATGTCAAGTGCTATAATATTTGCAGTGCGTAGCTATTGATTATAGGAGCTTACACAAATAAGACAGCATGAGGAAATAGAATCATCAGAAGGACAAGTGATTAGTGTAGAAATAGATGGGACTGAAAGGTACAGATACGTAGTGCAGATATAGTAGTAGAACCTTAGTGCTATCCTTTTCTTTCAAGCGGATCTATGAGGCACTCATATAGTCTTTTCAAAATACTCAGCCCTCTGAGCACTCCAATGCCCATTGTATGCAGTAAGCCCCAACAAGGTGCTCTTTACATCAAATGCTTTAAGATTATATCTGATGAATAGAGGATGGCTTACACTGATGCGCAAAGAGACATCAGACAAAGAGAGCTACCACTCGTGTGTAATGGCTTAGATAGCCCTCATCAGGGCATAGTCTTACGGTCAAAGTACCGCTAATGAGGCTATTAATTCCTGTTAAAAATCACCTTTCATGTTAGTAGAAAATCTGGTTGGTAAAAGTAAATGATGTCACATGATTAAATTGTCTTGAACAGGAAAAAATATCATGTTATACTTTATATTCTCAAATCACTTAGCTGTGCCTTTGAGTGTCTGTATTTGTAAAACACAAGTAGACCAATGACCATGCATTTTATGTTTTTTTTTTTTTAAATATATTTCAATATAGTAATGTGATACTTGGGTAATTTAGGCGTGTGCTTACTTATTTGTAAATATATTATGGATTTTCTCCATCACAATGAATTGATCATTATTCTTGTATTCTCAAGCAGATCATGTTTCTTTGTAAAGGTATAGTAAGGTCAGAGTTCATAAGAACAAGGAGACATAACACCGGTGTTAGTACCCTTTCATTGGATTTTTTCTCAATTACTTTAGGAATTGATTTAAGGCCTTTTTTGAGTACAACTTCTTTTTTGGGGTATGTAAGGAATCGTGCTTGTGTTCTCCTCATGTGTGACTTTTGTTAGCAACAAAATGCATTGTACTCACACAAAGGTGTGTAAAATGGAATGAGTGGAGGTAAAAAATATTGTTTTATTGTCTTTTCTTTTTGTATGTGTTAAACTCTCGTCCACATCAGGGATTTCTGTGAGGTGTTTGTCTATGAGGCGGCTTTGGAAAAGAAAACACAGGGAGATTAATTGATTGACTTGGCAATGGACGCCTGGAATTTTCCGCATTAGCTAGGGATATATTGGAATATCAAAGGGATTTACAAAAGCAAGATTACAGGAAACAATTATTCAGGCAGAGCTGGCTGAGACTTGTGTATTTTTGTGGTTTATCTGTTATCTGTTTATCATTTTTTTTGTCTTCCGCTGGTAAGGGGATACCCAGTCTTCTTGTGTGAGCTGATCTAAGATCATTAACAAACAGACCAGATTGTCTAACATTTTGAAGCCGGCGTGACTCCAGGCTCCAGAAGGACCTTGATCTCCCCAATATGTACACATAGTGTATGTATCAGTTTACTTTATTTGTAAACTAGGGCTATTGCTTGGAGACTGTCTTCATGGCAACATTGCCATGCATTTGTATGATGCACTAATGAAAGTGTCATGTACTGTATTAGTAATGTGGTAACCTGTGAACCTGACCCAGTATTTAAAATTAACCTCTCATTTGAAATTTAATTATTATTCGTCTGTGGATATGTCTCAAGAAATAAGGCTTCCATTTTTTTAAAGAAAACTCACAGGTGGGTGCACAAACCTTGATAGGAAAAGAAAACAAGCTGTCTCTATGATCAACTAACTGAGATTGGTGAGGGTTCCTGAACCGCCCTGTACAGCTTGTTTTTATTGGCCAGCACCAGAGTGAGGCAGCGCTGGAACTGGCTCTTGGCCAGTGTGTATTGAGCCTGAAGACTTCACTGTCAGTGACCAAAGCCGTAGAACCACCAGGAACTTATCCAAAAGAGGAAGGGTTCAGAGGTGTTTTTTGGCAGGATTTCAAATAGTTGATAGGTAACAGTGAGAGGGTGGAATGGGAGACTAACTGCAGGTAACTGGGTCAGGTTTTCATCACAAACACAAGATATCTGCTTCTTTTTCAAAGAAGTATTCCAGACCTGCAAGCCCAGTAGGCATGGAAGTCCAGCAAATTTGTGAAGAGTTTAAACTGCATCCTGCATAGGAAATAATGTTTCAGCAATGACAATGCTAAAATCTGAAAGTTTGGGTTGGGTTTTATATATTGCAGTACATCTGGCGCTTCCTCTCATTCCTCTCAAACATTTTTTTTTAAATACCACAGGCAGTCATTCGTTTAACTTCAACTTACACTTTGAATCTGCCCACGTTGGCTGCATTTGGCATCTCTTGACAAACGCTGCTTTGGAGTAGGATACTTTGCTGATTTTAAGTCTATCCTTTTAAATTTACATGACAAATGTGACAAATTAAGGTTGATTGTAAAACACTGGGTAGGAGTATTTTTGGTTCAAAACCCTCCTCATCCGTAACAGTTAATTAGATAGACGTTGGCATCTAAGAGCGTAAAGACGGTCAAGCTTTGTACACTAATTTGCTGTCTTTCACCAATGGCTTTATTGTGAGGACTATTGAAGTGCCACCTGGGACTTGCTAATTGACTCCAATTGGTTCAGAGCCCAGAGGTCTGCTTTCTCAGGCCGTCTGGTTTTTAAGTCAGTCAGTCAGTGGCAGATCTGTGTGCCGCTATTGTAGAACGGCCAAATTTGTCTGGGAAGTGATTCAGTGTTTCCTCTGTGGGTCCTGCAATTAAAAGATGGCTTAAGGGATTCTGCCTCCGATTCGTGCCCCTTGCCTCCTTCTTGGAGTAATATTCTGTGATAAATTGTTAAGTCACAGGCACCTTTTGATCTGTCTTTCCAAAAGATGATCTATCCAACACATAGATGGATACATATATTGAACTAGGTTAAAATATGTCAGCGTAGGTTTTCATGGGAAAGAAAGTCTAAGACTGCCGTTAGGCCATTACAGTGGTTTAAATGTCTTAGATTCCTTCCACAGAGACTGTTTTCACTCGTTTATTTATTTTTGAAGTTTGGATGGGTGCCATTTCAACGTATTATATTTGGCTTTTAAACCAATCTTTTTCTTTTTTTTTTTTTTGAACTTGTTGACATATCTGGTACATTTTTGGGATTGCAGCTCCAGCCACTGTTCCAGCCCTGGGGACTCTTTTGATATTCGGTGGCTTTGCCTTACATTTTCTCCTTGGCTCAGTTACACCCGCCCTTCAGTGATGGATTTTTCCCTGAAGGTTAAGTGTCATCACATTTTCTTGTATTCTCAGCTGTTAAGGTATTCTGCCGGTGGTAATATAGTTTGGTTTTTACTACTCTCAGAGAGGGATTTAAGGAGAGAGTGATCACTGGTTTTGTGTTTTGACCATTTCAACCAAGGTCTTTGCTTTAGTCCAACCTCTTGAGATAAGGATTTGTCAGTGTTCAGGTTGTGATAGCTTGGAGTGTATTTTCACTCAGCAATGACCCTGCCCAATCAACATCATCTTCATCAGATAAGCTCTTAAAGATGGAATTACACTAACCAGTATTCAACTATATCCATCATGGCTGGAATGGTTGTCATGTATAGAGACATGCCAGGTATAGGTATGTTTATTGTGACATTATGGACTGACAAATCAGGATTTTATGTTTATGTTCTCCACAAATAAACAGTGCAGCAAATAAGGTTATTGCTTTCTGTTTCATTGCATTACTGTGAGAAATCACAGAAAGAAAAAAAAAGGCCAGTCAAGTGCCTTTTGCCTTAGAAGAAGGAGAAGCCTACTGCCACTACTGCTAATCATCTCAACTCCTTTGGTTACCACATTTCCTCAGTTTTCAAGCTGTTGTAGCTTCCACATGGAGGACTCTAAATCGTATGCACGCACAAAAAAACAGTACTCCGTCACGCTTCAGTGACAGCTGGCATGTAGGTGCACAGCGAGGGCCTGCTGACCTGTGACATTGCTGGAATGTGTCCAGGGTCAGGTGTACCTGCAGAAGCACACAAACCACCATGCTGAATGGCCGCAAGTCGACAGAGTATTCTCCACTTATACCTGAGTATGGCTTGGAGAGAACGAGGCGTTCAGTAAAATTCTAATGCTTTGATGGTCACAAACTCCAGCGATCAAAATCACGAGTGATGTCAATAGATAGAGTAAGCTGACTGTGTATCACTGGTATACTATTAAAAGTTTCATTTTTTGTGTAAGGAGGTGTGTTTTTGCTTTTTTTGGGATTTTAAATCAGTACACTGTTCCTTTGTGTGTTTTTTGTTGTTTCATTTTTTAGATATATTTGTCATGCTGTGATTAGTCTCACAGGATATCATCGCATTCATTAATCCATGTATTTACTTCAAATTAAAATAAACTTGGTAAAGAAGAGTAGGCAGTCATCTCAAACACATTGTCATAGAGACATCACTACTTTATCAGCAATGTGTTCCGCTTTTCCCTGTGGCACTTTCAATGAATAATAAAGAAACTCACGCAAGACCTCTGTTTTTAAGGACACTTTAACCTTTGGGAGAACTACAGGTAATAGTAACACAAGTAGAAGCAGGGATTGTATGTGAACTTTAAAAAAAAATCTGAAAAATAACAACCCTGGTCTACAGGGTAGTAGAAGAATAAATTGCTGATCTGACCAAAAATATTCTGAATGTGAAAGATAATCAGAAACAACAAAAGGAGTTGATACCTCAGTAACAAATTTTCATTTCAGAACCAAAGTGTTTCAGGCGACCTTTTACCTGATGAAACATTTTTTAAAAGATTATACATGGACTGTCAGTCACAGACACTCCCAGGTTTGTGATCACTTAGCTGTTTATCATAGACATGCAAGGTGGTGGCAGAAAGCAAGACTGAAACCTTTCTGGTATACTGTGGAGTAGACCATGCCAGGAATAGAAAAAAAACAACCATATAAAGAAAACAAAAAAGAATATTGGAAAATGACATCTCTGGGTTGGCACCAATCAGAACCACTACCTGCATTGTTAATCAAGAGCTCTTCCGCCTGGTGGAGTAATTCTGTCAGAGGGGGAACAAAGGCCTAATTAAGTGGTTCCTGTTGATTGCGAAAGAAAGCAGAATTGAATGCATCAGTTGAGCAGGGGCCAAGATGCACATTTTGAGGAGGCAGGATTTTCGGGCCATTTGCGATAACTCAGATTCATTGAAACTTCCGGTGAGTGCAAGCTCTCCTTTCTGCTTTTGTACTTGATGGCTATTTTAAAAAGTGACATCACCGTGACCATCCGTACGGACGCTATATTTCTGTGACCACTGAGATTTTCCACTTCCGAAAATGGAACCTCGGTGGTCACCCTAAATTTGATGTGCTTCAGGATGTTACCAGTGGTATTGGCTGCACTGTGGCATAGTGGTAAGAAGCAGGGCTCGTAATCCAAAGTTTGCCAGTTTGCTTCCCTGGTAGGGCATTGTTGTTTACCCTTGGGGAAGGTACTTAACCTGAATTGCCTCTGTAAAACTCTGTATAAATGATGATGTAAAGATTGTAAGCTATGTAAGTGCCTCTGGATGAGAATATCTACTTAGCAAAAATGTAATGTATTTTATGGTTGCGCATGCTAAACCACCAGTGGCACAGGCTTTGGTCCCTGTGCCATGGGACCGTTCCAAACATACTTAAATCTGGCAGTTGCAGATCCCCTGTAATAGCCAGATTATGAGTGTGGTCAGGTGCTGGTCATCCATAAATTACCCCCTTCTGGCAGGTTTTACCTCAGGCTAGTGTGTCATCCATGTCTGAGCGATGAGTTATGGAGTGATATATTCCAGGTTCCAGCTCCATTTTTCATACACCAAGGCCTTTCTCGTTCCATTTTTCCACCTTTTTCACTTCTCTGAGGTCATCTTGTTCTCATCTCGGCACAGCCCCCTCCCCCCGGCGCACATCTTTTCAGACCATTCTGCCCTAAGTACACAAACAACAAACCTTAATTAGAACTGACACAATTAAAGCGCAATCAGCCCAGCACGAAGCAATTCATTCAAAGCAAATGAAATCATTTGCAATTCCTGTTTCATCCCCAGAGTTCAAATTGATTGCATAAACATACACGAGGAAAACCTAAGAAGATGTGATTGATGACCGTTCTCAAAAAAAAGATTGTTGATTTCCTTGTCTGTTTCTTTATTTTGTGCTTTGATCCAAGAAAAAAACACAAATTAATGTGTTGTAAATTCATATTTTGCACATCTTACAGTCATTCAGGAAGGCTGGATCTGTTAAGCTGTATGGGTCTGGCTGGCATCCAAGCTCTGCCTGTATTCACTCCAAGCAAAAAAAAAAAAAAGTGTTCATCCTTTGTTCTCCCTGAATGGCATATCCTTAAATAAACAGAAAAAAAGTTTCAAAGCAGTGCATCCAAAAATACCCTCTTGCGTGGTCTGCTGTACAGTTGGGCTAGAAGCTGAGAGACCAAGAATCCAGACAGCTGGATATCTTGCTCCATTCTCGTAATCCCTTCTTTTTTGGTGTGAGGAATTCCACTGTGATGCGTTTTGACAAGCCCTCCCTCCGTCATGCATCACCCAGAGATCTGACCTCTGACAGCCCATATGAGGGGGCAGTACCCACTCCAGGCATCCATCGAACATATTACTATCAAATACATTTGAGCTCTGAAGGGTTTCCTGGAACAGAATTAATTTTGAGTGTGGCTTTGAATTAAAGGTTGAATTAAATCAAAGGAAATTGTCTCTTTTTCTTCCTGTTATTAGTATGATTATTATGATTATTATTCAATGTGCCTTCAACGGCAAAGTTTCAAGTTCAGCAGTTATGAGTGGTCTTGAATGAGGGACTTTGCAAAGGTTCATAAGGATTTCACATTAAGCTAGTTTGCATTTATAATGTATTAACTGTCTCATCTAATTGAATATGTGTCATAAGGTACATACATAGATAATATTTGTATGTTGACTGCACTTTCATAATAACTTCATAAGGCATTAACATCTCCTTTGTGAGCATATCATTACAATTACGTAAACGGCATAAACATTTACTGGCTGAATGATGTCTGGCATTCAGCTATATAACAAACACATGTTGTATTTAAAAAAAATTAACCATTTTTCTGATGGAGTGGTATGTTGTTTTATGTCATCTGTTGTAAAGCAGCTTTTAAGTGCTTCATAAAGTGGAAACATTCTGCATATACATGACACTTGATGTAAATTGTGATCCCATATGCAAATGAGCACCAAGTGAGGTGATTCACTGTATCATAGTTTTTATGTGATGCAGTGAAGGACTTGTGGTTGTTGTGTGGGAAACACTGTGTTGTTAGGTTTGGACTGTGTTTTGTGAAGATGGATCTGTGAGATGGATGGGATTACATATACCAGTAAGACACAAACATGAAGTGAATGAAGAGGAAGTCACGGCATCATCTCCTACATGCAGTTCTAATGAAATTGTCTGACTGTGATAATGTAATTAGCATCTCCACAAAAACTTGATTTAGGTCAGCGCCAGAAGATTAATGCAACTTTAAATAAACTCACCCAAGTTGGTAGGATGATCATTAACTAATCATGTCTAAGTGTTAGTTTAGTCCACTGAGAGTCAATTATCTTTATTGAATTAGAGCATCCTACTGGGGAGCTTATTAGTTGCATCGGTCAATTAACATTATGCATGGTAACTGATTTACCTAACGACTGGTGTTCATTTCTCAGCTATATAACAAACACATGTTGTATTTAAAAAAATTAACCATTTTCTGATGAATGTTGTTTTAGTCATCTGGTTGTAAGACAGTCTGTTCAAATACAGGTATGTGATCCCATATGCAAATGAGCACCAAGTGAGGTGATTCACTGTATCATAGTCTTAGCAAGGAATAGTTTATACAAAGTTGAGGGTTTCATAGTAGAATTCTTTATGCATCATAAATTAAATGCTAGATGGGGTATAGAGTAACTTACGATCTCCGCTGGTATTTTGCTTTTTTTCTTTATGAGGATGAGCCCATTTTAACGAGGCACGGTTGTTCACACATCAGCAGAGCTGATAACGGTGAAGAATTTGGATCATCCGCAAATGGGCCCAGACTATAAATTACCCCAAGGCTTTGAACAAAGCACTGCCTAAAGGACCCTATCATTCAAACCCAACATTTTTGTGTTTTTTTTTTTTTTTTTTCCCATACGCATAATCCACATACCTTTAATTCCTTCCTTTCAAACTTCAGAGCTGTAAGGATACAGAAGTGTGTCGTCTTTCACCACTGTTTTATAAAGCGTCCATATCAGCATTCCCTTAATATCCATTAACAGTGCAGATAATCACAGAGAGTAGAGCGTACATAATGGATAGGATAGGAAAATTTAGATGTTCCATGTGTCCCCAAATATATTTCTATTGATGTATGAAGAGCAAATTGTGATTTTGCTCTTTGTCAGAATAATGACTTCCACAACAGGAAAGCAAACAGCATGTGTTCCCAGTCATAAATAAATGTACAAGATAATTTGTGTATTGATGTTTATTTTCACTTCTACCAAGGCCTCTTTTTTTGGACATAAACCAAAAACCATGAGCCCTGGAAGTATTTGTTAGTTAATCAGATTTTTTTTCACTCGTTTTTGAATGTCTGTCTGACAAATAAAGAACCCTGCCGCTGAGGAATTTTTTTTTCTTGGTCGAGCACACGCATGTTTTTACATGTGCGACTGTGGCTGTGGTTTCTCAGCCTGATCGCTGTCAAGAGGTTTTACGGCTGAACACGGGGGAACGGACAAAGGCATGCGAGGGTCTCCTGCAGGGGTGGCTGGTCTGGGTCTCCAAATATGCGCTTAAAGCAAGATCTGATGCAGTGCTGCTCTGCTGCTGCTCTGTCTTTGGCATAAGAAGTGACACTGTGTTTAAAAAAAAGAGCCTAGCGTTTAGCTGTGGATTCGCTGAGTCCTTAATGTTGACTGTTGACTACTTTTTCCGATACTTACACACCGTCGTGTTTTCAGAAGTAGCCAACGCTAACAAAAATGTGTATTTCCAAGAAAATGTGCGCTTTTAAGCAACACAAATGTTATCCACACAACATTCAGGACAACATTCGTAGGCTGAACAGTTTGAAAAGTATCTTGCCAAATCTTGTTACAGTTCTCCTGCAGTGGTCTAGACAGTCCAGCTGTGTTGGCACAGTCATGAGGGACATGGTAATTCCATGTATTAAAACATACTTTTATTTAGCCCCTGGGAAGAAACTATTCAATAACAATATATTCATTAACGTATTTATGAAATATAATCTAATTTTTGTTCTTTTTTGTTGTTTTTTTCATTATAACATGACTTTTTATAATACATGATTTTTCTTGAATTTCATTGTTTGCAGTTAATTATAAGATATGTATAGTAATGCTGTTTAATAGGTTAGATTGCTGGTAGGATTGCCAACAGCTGGAATCCTGACTGATTCTCTTCCACAATCAGTCCTTGAAAATGCTGGAAATGGAATATTCTCACAGTCACTGTTTTCAAGTATTCAATTTATTTATTTATTTATTTATTTATTTATTTATTTATTTATTTATTTTCATTTCTTTATTTGGTACTCCGTTTATGAGCATATTTAATGGAAGCTTTGTACTAAGTTTTTTTTTTCTGGACTGAAAATTTATAACAGCTGGAAAGAAGCTCTGCAGATAACTGCTACCTGTACATTGATGACTGTATTTTTTCATTACAAATTGCGTGAAATGCATGTACAATTATAGATTGCCTCCAGTTATAGTCACTGTCTTGAAAAGTTTGTTTGTGTGTGTGTGTGTGTGTGTGTGTGTGACTGACACACCACACATGTGCATGTCCGCTTATGTGGACACTTGGCTTTAGCAACCTATTTGGAAGAGGGAAAAAAGTGTAAACCCAAAGGTCTTGTGATATTCCAACCAGCTGATCACAGTGGACATATTCACACACAAAGTATACATGCATCTCAATGGTAAATGCTTGGTTATGAAGATGAATGAAGGAATGTGTAATTGGCCACTTGAGTAAAATATAGTTGCCATACTTTGTCTCAGTGTTGCATTAGCAGGTCAGAGAGAGAGGGAGAGAGGCTGTTTTGCTAATCCACTAAGTATTTCCAGGTACCTTCCACATCCTGCCCTGGGACAGGATACAGGTTTTGCATTTCCTCTCAGGGACACTTGAAGGATATTGTTCTTTGTTTTCAACATCCCAAGTTACCAGTTCCCCCCTTCCCTTTTGGGCGGGGTGTGATTGATTGCAACTCGAGACGTTAATAGAGTCCACGCTGCCTGTAGCATCTCCCAACAAGGTACCTTGATACACCACAAATGTGCTAAAATTAGCAGCTCCTCACCAGTTGTGGTATTTACCGCTAATGAGAAACATGTTGTGGAGGTCATGCAGAGGGTTCTAACACATGGGA
This sequence comes from Megalops atlanticus, assembly GCA_019176425.1. Classification (NCBI taxonomy): domain Eukaryota; kingdom Metazoa; phylum Chordata; class Actinopteri; order Elopiformes; family Megalopidae; genus Megalops; species Megalops atlanticus. Next base: position 17,770,346 of record CM032894.1, read on the forward strand.
CGCCAAGCAGAGCCGACGCAGACATTTGAGCAAACCGCATGCTGTAGACTGTCCAGTCCCTGAAGGTGTTTAATTTCATTTTTTGCCTTCTCTCTGATTGATCTGTGATGTCGAGGAACATGGAGTCAACTGTGTAAGTCCTAATGCAAATGTATCATGGGACAAAGTCATTGAGATTAAAAAAAACAACCCATATTCTTTTACTGCAGGAATGCTATTGCATCATTTTCAATATAGCTCCAAAACATTCCCCTAAGAACAGTCTGAGATTGTGGGGAAACTGGTTAAATCCTGGATTATAACACTGACCATTTGGTTCCAGATTAATGACACAATAATGACAACAGTTCAGAATGTGTGACCTCACAACTGAAATACATTTTTTCTTTTTTTTTAGCGAGGAGGTGGGTGCTCTTTGAAAAGCTCTCAGCAATTCAAAACACATCCTCTTATTCTCTTCATATGAGCAATAATCTGACCTTTAATGTACAATCACAATTACAGTGCCCAAACTGAATAGCTCAGTGGAGGTCAATGGAGATTAAAATCACCGTTGGCTAATTAAGCTTGGAATAGCAACAGCCCAAGATGAGTTTGGTAAATGCATTTAAATAGCTGTACAGCATGAGTACCAGGGTGACATGTCATTACTTTCTGGTTAGACAAGACCAGCCTGAACAACAAAAGCCACTGTCATTCTGTGTTCCAAGTTCTGATAGTGTACAAATTTTAACATTGCAGGCTGAGTACTGTCTGTCATCTGTTGATTTAAAGTAATCTCACTACTAAGGTAGTGATGTTGGTAAAGTGTAACTGAATCTAATTTAGACTACCCCATGATCCATTTAATGATATGTTATGCTAGTCATTTCAGTTGTCTGTTGTAATTTATGCTTTATTTTAATATATTCCCAAGGTTGAAAATGACTGTTTTCTGGAATTTTAATTTCAAAAGATCAATATATGATACACACAGACACATGCATGCATGTATACATACATTATATATGCATGTATGTATACATTTCTTATCATTAAATTATAGTAATTATTTAGCTCATGTTTCTAATTAGAAGTACAGACAGTGATGATGCACCTTATTGTGTTGAATGCAAACGTGCTTTTTGTTCAGCCACATACCTGAAAGCCAAGCGCACAATGGATCCGGCTATGCAAAGCAGTTACACTGCAGCTTTCCTCATGAAAATTTAATGAAGACAGTGACTCCAAACGGTACACTGTGCAAGGGAGAAGGAAGGGAATTTAATTATCCTTATTAAAACCAGGAATGGAACGCTTAGGGCACACCGTGTCTCATTGGTATGCAAAATGCCATGTCTTTGTTGTGCCCATTAGTGCTTGTATATAAACACACTCAGGAGCACGGAGCATGGATTCAGGAGTGTGCAGGACGAAATTTAGAATCAAAGGTCAGACAAATACGTTTGGGTAGCGTGTGTGTGTGGGTCAAACCTATTATGATCAAACTGTCAGCAATCTCAAGGCAGCACTCCTTTGCTTGTAAAGCACTTAGTGGTTAGCCTGGGTGCGCTTGCTGTGGGGATCTCTGAGGAATGGGCTGGCCCGAGTAGGCCTGTGCTTCTCTTTGTTTTCTTCAAAGGAAATGTTTGCTCAGCACTCAAGAGGAAAAAGCTGCAATCTTGTCCCACACACGCCCGTCTAACAGTGCATTTTCGGCCCTGTAGTGTTGAGCAAACAGAATATATTACACCTAAAGGTACAAGACCCTCCAAGTTCCCGGGTGTGTCAAATAGACATCCACTATTCTGGCATGCTGATGGGTAGTAATCCATCATAGTTATGGGCTTTCAGGGCCAGATCATTATGCTCCAGTCCAAAGTATGCGCATATATTAGTCTATTCCTACCATTCTGTAAACCTGGAAACATTTGCTAGGCTTGTTGAAGCCTATGTCGTGAAACTGGGTCAGGTTTGGCTCTCGAGATTGAATATTTGATAGGCAGATACTGTATGGACTGGTGATCCATCAAAAGGGAATCAGACCTCAGCAACTTGTTGTTTGGAAGCCTCTTTAGAGCAAGGGGTGCTGCCTCACTTGTACATGGACTATTAGGTCTGTAATAGGAAATATTAACACTGCATAAGAAAGTATAAGTGCATTTCCTTTATCAGTATTACGTCTGATATTGTTATTTTGAGCAATGGCTAAAATTGTCAGCTAAAAAGCTAAACAGAAAGACACCACGTACAGCTTATTCCCTAGAAGATTTAAGAAAAAAATAATGAATCCAGGTGTGAATTTAACTCATTTTACAGTGTTTTCCTGCGACCTGCAGCCAGGGGAGAGTGGGCTGGCACGGCGTCAAGGGGAGATGTCTCCGTTGCCCAGTGTAACGGTCGTATTTCAGCACAGTTGCTCAGTTGTTTTTGGCCGAGCATCAGTGGGACTGGGCAACCAGCTGGAAAGAGTGATGCTTTGTATCGCGGTGTGGGTGCTTGCGCTGTGCAGGTCAGCGTTCCTCACCTCGCTTGGGAAAGATGGGAGCTTTCAGCTTGCACCGCGCTCTCACCCACCATTTCGAGAGCTCTGCATTCATAAAATGACAGCACAAAGCCCTCACACTTGTTCAAAGGCCTCTGGAGTACATTCGTGAGATGGGTAAACAAATAGGTTGATTGGATAAGAAGTGTTTTCTTTTTGTAATTGTTCTCTTGGTAATTTTGCATTCATTTAAAAAAATAGCTTCTTTCTTTCAAGATCAAAAAAATGCTTGAACCTGTGCTTTGAGGTTTAATGTTTGAGTCATTTGCAAAGTACTGTACGTGAAAAGGAAGCATCTGCAGGAGCATATTGTAGGGCAATCTATCTGTGTCTGCCTCTGAGCATCTCGGAACACCTGCACTGGCCCCTCTGCGGCTCAGGTGTCTTCATCCTCATGGTTCCTCACGTCTCCGACGTGGGCGGGGTTCCGAGAGAGGGCGCAGTGCTGAAGGGCGTGTGGTCTCCTGTATTTCAGAGGACCAGCTCCCCCCTGGTTTCCCCACCATAGACATGGGCCCCCAGCTGAAGGTGGTGGAGAGAACGCGCACGGCCACCATGCTGTGCGCCGCCAGCGGGAACCCAGACCCAGACATCTCCTGGTTCAAGGACTTCCTGCCCGTCAACACCACCAACAACAACGGGCGTATCAAGCAGCTGCGATCAGGTAGGGTCTCGCTGTAGGAGCCGGCCGTACCGAGAAGTCCTCTCTGTTCTGTCCGTTCGTTCTGTTACCCCCTCCTCCTCCTCTCTCCCGTTGGTTTGATTCATAGGTACCGATATGGTTCCTCCTCCTCCTTCTCCTCTTCCGTGTCTGATTTGGTCTGTGTCGCCCTTTGTCTCTGATGTTGAGTTGGCCTGTTGAGTGTCCTGTGTGTCTGTGGCTTCTCTCTTTCTCCACATTGCTCACTGCTGTGACTGTATATTTCGACTAGCTTTTCCTCCACTGCTTTTTCGCAGTATATGGATCCATTTTATTATTTTCTTTTCATTTTATTTTCCAAAACAAAAAATAAAATATTCATTTTCAACATTGGGCTTCATTCAGAACTCGCAAAGGAGTGTCCTTGGTTTCTAACCATCCCATCTAAAACAAACTAACTAACTGCCTAATGCATTCCACAGGCAGAATTCATTCAAAAATTCTGTTTTTAGTACTCTCTGCATTTTAACCAAAGTATGGATCCTAATCTTCCCTTCACACTAATACATTACAGATTTTTGTTTTTTATATTTCAAACAAAACTAATGAAAATTTGTCTTGACTAACCTATTCAGAAACACAGTTCTTCTTTTGAATGGAATATTTTTTCCAAAACCAAGTAGCCACAGTAGTGTGTGAGATCGCGCAGTAGCTTTCCCCAGTCCTTAAACTATCTCTGGATCTACAGTCCCCTGCTTTCAGTGTAGACTCCAGCTTTTTGCTTCTCTTTGCCCATGGCATACCCTAATATTCCTTTTCCTGACCCCTAAATTTTTCTCTATATTTAGAAATGTTAGACATTTTGAATTCAAAATTTATGATTACATATAAGCTACATGAAATATAGACACATTGATAAATGCTGTAATTAGCCACTGGTAATGATAGCGTTAGCGTCTAAGCTGTTTGGTCACCTGTCAACCCAGAATTCTCAGCTTTGACCTGTCCTGTGATGTCACTCCGTCTTGTTAACCTGCCTTTTGCTTGTTGTCAGCAGAACTGTTGTAAATTAACCTTCTCTTTTCTTGTAAGAGTAAGAGATAAATTCTCCTGTGAAGTAGAGTATATAAAGCTTTAACTCTGTACCAAATCATAAGGAATATAATGATATCTTTATGCTGTTTTTCTTCTCTCCGTATTTTAATTCTCCAGAATCCTTTGGTAAGTGCTTAGATCTGAAGCACACTTCACCCCCACTAATTTTCATGTTCAAACTATTATTAAAATGCATGGCATGCATTTTACTAACAGTTAGCGTAGTCACCTGATATCCGTAGTGGCACACAATCCCACACAAGTTGTTGTCGTACCAACCTTAGAAACACCTGTCTGGAGCACACAATTGTCACTTAGATGTAGTTAAGTAGATGCCATATTCCCACCTGAAAAAAATAGCACTTCCCCTCCTGATTCCACCTGTATTATATCTTTCTCTCTCTCTCTCACTCACTCACTCACTCACTTACTCACTCACTCACTTGATGTCTATTTCTATATCAATATTCATTAGCAGTGTTTATTCAGAGTGCTGTAGAGGGAAAGAGGCCCTGTGTAAGGGATGTATGGTTAAACTTATGGGTTGAAGGCTTCCAGGCTGTATCTGTCCCCCTTGATATCCAAAGTCCTACCCACTAAATGCTCTCTCAGAAGCCAAGCCACTTCCAAATGGCACCTCCCTTATGGAACGCTGTACGACTTGCTCTTTGACCTGCTACTGCTATGATAATCCTGTTTTTCTGCCAGTTGAGTAAATCAATCTCTCTCTCTCTTTCTCTATCACTCTCTCTTCCTCCTAGTACCTTTTTTATTGACTTACTCTGTTAAATCTAATTTGATTCTTCTTCCAAAGCCCCAGCCTCCTTCTTCTCGTACTAATGCTTCTTCTTTCTAATCTTATTTGCATTCATATTATCCACCCAGGTGGTACACCAATAAGAGGTAAGAGTGCTGAACTAACGTTCACAGAATGAAATTATTCATTCTCGGTCGCCCCCCCTCTCCCTCCCCCATCCTACCCACCTTTGTCCTGTCACCCAAACGAAAGTGCATTGCTTCCTCATTACCGTCCCTACTTATTTGTCCTGTTTGGTTTACCCCATTTACATTCCAACGTCCAGTCCGTTTCTGCTTATTTCTGTAAAAAAATATTCCTTTTTTATGTATTTATTTACCTTTTGAAATATGTAATGATATGCTTTCCGCAACACGGGAAAGCATATCAGAATCTTGTTTTTTTTTCTATCTTCATTTCTCTTTTTGGCCATAGCCAAAGTCACACAGTCACAGTGGCTCATTTGTCCCTCTTTTTGTCCAACTAAAACAACCAAACATTTTTCCCCTTAGCTGTTCTTGTTCAGCACTATAAAACCTGATGGTGTGGATTCACGCAGACATGCTGAAGACAACATTTCCTCTCCTCTGCTTCTTGCGCTATTTTTTTCAAATAAATGATTTCTATCTTTGCAAGCTTTTTTTCTCTTTCCTCTGTTTTCTTTCTACTACTTTCTAAAAAAAGCCCCAAACAACTACTTTTTTGATAAAGTTTCTGCGGTGCTTTTTTTCTTCCACCTACTTTCTTCTTTTTCTTGGGTTGAGGGCTCTTTTACTTTTTGACATTTTTTTAATTCTTCAGGGTATGGGGAAGGATAACGCTTGCATAGGACCTGCCAGGTCCTTTTTGCTACTTGGCCTGTGCGACTGGAATTTCAGAATGATTGATGCATAGAGCAACTTTCTTGGGTTTTGTGACACCACACTGCTGATCCCATTGGTGGATTTTTATGGGTGTGTCTTGTAGTTGCCCAATCAAAGCCACAGCAGTAGTTGGTTGCTTTCTTGTTTGGCCAAGGCCATAATTTTGAATTTGTCTTCTAATACAACTGCATTTTATTTTTCAGCTAAGGGTTGTCAAAAGGTTGTAAGTTGCACTGACATACACTTCTTGTTCTTGGAGAGACTTGCATGTCAAATATTTTGTAACTGATAGTGATATTTTGGGTTAACTATTTATGGTTCTTTTGGTTTTATTTCTTTTATTCTTTTTTTATCAAAGCAGCATTTTACCCGATTTTTCTTTTTCCGTACTCGCTGCATTTTTGTTGGCTTCTGTCAGATGAAGTCAACTCCCCTCCCCCCTCTAATAATAGCGCTATGAACTGCTGTATTCTTCAGTCTTGATTTATTTTGAACTGTTCCCTCCTGTTATGCTGCTTTTGTAAACTGTAAACCTCTTTTTGTTTAATTCAAGTCATGCTTCCCTTGAAGCAGTTTCACTCATTCCCATATTGACCAGTCAAATGAAATGTTTTATATTGCAGGGATTGTGGCCACTCTTGACCCCTCTTAACCTCTGACCTATACACACTATCTAGATTGTTCTAGACCATTTGTGTGTATCAGGTCAGAACCTTTATAGATATCTTTTGAGGTAGTCTTTTTTATTGTCAGCCAAATTATTGATGAAATATGACAGTGATGCTTATGTAATGCATTGACTTTAAAGGGAAAAAAAAAACTTCTGTCATACTTGTATTTCAGATAAAAAAAGTGAACAGAGAAAACTGATCAGTTAACGCCCTTAGTTATAAAACATGTTTATGCTTATAACAAATAAAGCAAACAGATATTACAAAAACACCCCTACTTTGCAAAAAATATAAAATTTATTTAGACTCATGAGCTAAGACAGTAGAAAACATTTCATTTTAGTTTTAAACGATAGGCCTAGATTTAATCTAAAGGCATTGTCTTATGTCTGAGTGAAGTAAATGTTATTTTCATTTCTTACACAACATTATGTGTTTGGTTGTCACTGACTTTAATGGAAAATATTGTGTAAGATGAAGAAATGTAACATTTGCTTAAGTTAATGCAAAGGACAAAACCCATTGTGGTTAGATCAAATCTGGGCCTTTGACTTAAACTGTTGACTCCCAGAAGTCATCTAGGTTTGCTTTTCTTAAAGTAGATGAGCTGCACCCACCCAAATGAAAAGTAAGAAGAAGTTTGAGTAAATATAGAAAAGCTATTTTTTACTGTAGATATGCTAAAATACAATAAAATGATAAAATAAAATGATGCCGTAAATGATAACATAAACGGCATACTTATTATGTAATTGACTCTTATATATGACAAACACCCACTATATTTGAAGGATCCATCCTCAGTTTTTCAGTTCATGTTTCATTATGCGCTTCTTTTCATGAGGGCGGGTCTGAGGCAAGTTAAAGGGACCAAGCAAACCTGGTGCAGCAGCGAGTGGGCGGTGCGCCACAGTTAGGATCTTATCAGGACACAGAGGTGTGATTGGGGGCGTCTTTAACTCCCCCTTCTACCCCATGCCCAGGTGCCCTCCAGATCGAGCAGAGCGAAGAGTCCGACCAGGGGAAGTACGAGTGCGTCGCCACCAACAACGATGGTACTCGGTACTCCGCCCCTGCCAACCTATATGTCAGAGGTAGGAAAAAAAAGTATAAACAGTGGTGCTAAACTGTTGCAAATGATTGGTCAAAGAAAAGAACAATAAACAACTCTGGACAATATCTATATGTCTTTATACATATGTATATGTTTTAAAAAAACTGTGATATGATTATTACCATGTGTTGTGTGTGGAAGATGAAACAGATCTTAGCCCAGTGTGTCTTGACTGGTGAGGGTTGTGAGTATCCTTTTTTTCACAATACTGCCCTCCTGGATTGATTGAACCTCTACTGTCTTGGTTGTTCCAGCTGATTTTGCCTAACCCTATTGACTTGATTGCTCGGCATGTTTAACTAATTGCCTTTATGCTCTGGGGTTTGTGAGGGGATGGGTGGAATGCCCTCACAGTTTCCCTTCTTTCAGTAAGCAGAATCTGTCTGATTTGTCCATTTCCTCTCTTCTTCTTCTTTTTCTTCTTCTTCTTCTGGGCAACATGGAAATGTTTTGCTCTTTTTTAGAGTTGCATTTTGACAAGAAGTGAGAAAAAATATGTATGAGGAGAAGCATTTGTAGTTTTAAATTACAATAAATTATTGTGGTTTTTTTGCATTATTGCATTTGTTGTGAGGATATCATATTATATGCAGTATGAGTGGTAAGATCTTTCTAAGGTACTTCAGCAGTGTTGGTTTATGTAGGTGGGTAAATGTAATCATTGTAAAATTTGAATACTTACCTATTGTTATGTTATATGAAATGGCATAGAACTGGGATTATTTGAAATACAATTGATGCATTTCCCTGTATAATGGAATGTGGAAGAACAGTAGACTATTTCTTTAGAAGATTTTGGCTTTTGACCATGTGCTGGTTCAGGGCTTTGAAGCCCAGTCACGTTCAGCCGTCCCTGTCTGGATTATAGGCTAGATTCAGTCCTTCCTATTCACTCACTTGTGTAACCAGGGCTTCCCTCGAACACCAAAGTATTTATTCTGTGTTCTGTCAGACCTTAAAAAATTAGGTATGGTGTCTTAAGGCTTCATTTAATGAAAGCCCACCAAATATCCCATCCTTAATGTTAGGCAGCAAATGTAAGCAAGTGTTACTCCCTTACATGTCAGGTTTATATGCAGCATTCTCTGAAGGAAGTCTGACAGTCTCTTCAATTAATAAGTGTTTAATAATTTAAAAGGACAAAGCTAACACTTGCTTGCATTTGTCATTCCTAGTTCAGGACGAAGCACATTACATGTGCTATGACTAGTTTAGTCTTATTCTAACAGATCGTCTAGGAACATTGGGACCCATAATTATGATGCAAGCGCTAAAGATGAGATTTTTTTGTTTACTTTTGCTCTATGATTTGGTTTCTCTAGTAGCCGTCGTATGCCTTGATTATGGCCTCTTTACTCTCTCTGTGTTTCCCCTTTTTCTCTTCTCCTCATTTCATTGTGTTCTGCATCAAACCCTCAGAGCTGCGAGAAGGTTGGTGTGTTCTTACTTTTTAACCACTTATTAAAAAAGCATTAATGCAAAACAATTAACATGAATACAAATGAAATGAATGTAACTGCACTATGTAATCTTTCTTTTACTTATTATTATTATTATTATTATTATTATTATTATTATTATTATTATTATTATGTAGTTCCTGTTCATTTTGCTGCATTTGTGTTTGAGTGTTCTGGTCTTCCCCTGGCTGTCATGCGTGACTATCCTAAATTCGGTGCATGCTGGCATGGAATGTTCATTTTTGTGGTGCACGGTGGCCTGTTCATTCTGGTGTTTCCCTTCCATTTGTTGTTAAGTGTCCTTGCTTGGTCACTCAGCTCAGCTCCTTCAGCTATCAGAGGGAGCAAATGATTTTGTCAAACTGTCATATGAGACTAGAGAATGAGCCATAGATGTGCACAGTCATGCCTTTTTACTGTCTGTAAAGACCTTAGAATGAACAGCAATACCCCTGTGTTTCCTCTTGTGTGGTCTGTTGCAAATTGTATGTGTTTATGTCTACACTGCTTACCTTGTCCCTCAGTCATTACCATGTGTAGCTCCCCTTGTGTGTCTTGTTTGGATGCTTTCAGGGCTAAATCAATAGCCGCAAATGACTGCACCCCAAATGCCACTATAATCTGGATTTTTTTTTTAGAACTGTGATTATAGAGTACTAACTACTAGAGTACTTGGAACTGTGATTATAAAGATAATTAGGCATTTTTCTTGTCATAACACATAATGAGCAATATGCTGACATTTTAATTAATAGGATAACATTATGTCTTTGGGGATATGATTTAATGAAAATTGTTAATTATTTAATAAGTGTGTTCTTCTTAGTACTAATGCCAGCAGTTTTCATTGGTTTCTTATAGTCTACACAATATTTAAACTACAGAAATGTTCAGTAAATTATCTTTAAATCCTCTACCAGGGGATCTACGTTATCATATTATAAAGCAAAGTATGTCCCATAGTTTGGAATGATTGCATTTCTTTTTAATATGGCATCTTAACAAATTGCAAAAACCATATTACATTGATGGTCAAAGCATTCGGTAGAAAATGAAGGAACTGACAACCGGCTAATGTAGTTTGATGTCCTTCCCTAACAGCAAGGCTATTGTGCAATGCTACACTTTGTGCCCTGATTAGCTCTTTGGTAAGACTGTGCAGCCTCTATTAAATCTAGTCTAAAATTAAAATTTGCAAATTTGAGTAGTGCATTATGTATAGCACTGCCTCTACTATTCATTTGTTAATTGCTTACAAGAAACATATTCAAGAAACAAGAAATCCAGAGACTTTAAGAGACTTTTTAGAGAACTTAAATTTGCAAGTTGAAGTTCATAGTACATTACAATTAGATTTAATGGATTATTAAATGATGTTTTGTTGTGCAGCATGATACAGCCAAGTGTACGCAATATAGTTTATCTTGTTTAAAAATTGATGCCAGTTATACTGATTCACTGCTGTATTGACACATTTAGTAAGGCTATCTCCAGGACCTTTGAGACTGAGCAGTAACACTCATCTCACCCTCTCATCCCACTGATCTCTGAGAACGTCAGCTGAAAGCCTGTAGGGTATTTGCCTTATTCAAGTGCCCCGCCCTCAAACGTTGTGTCTGATAACGTTGTGGGCAGTAGGCCCTTCCAATCAAACTGCCCTGTTGTGCACTACTCCTGTTTATCGTAGCCCCCTTGTAATGTCAGACACTCCCCTCCCCAGAGACCGTAGCTTTCATTAGACCACCCTGTATATCTGTCTTAACCCAAAGCTGCTAGCGCAGCTTGTCTCCATCGATCTGCTTTTTCACTGATATTGTTGTTGGGTGTAACTTTATATTTATCCCCGTCTCCTTCCCACCCAGAGCTGCTTCCACACCAAGCCACTGGCCACCTTTCATGTCAATGTGCCTACAAAATACGCAGTCATTCTTCTGTGTAGTTTTTCTGATTCCTTGGTTATGTTTGGTCCGTGCAGTTTTTCTTGCCATCATAAATAAGTGATTCTTAAGGCTGTACCCACTTTTTTTGATCAAAGCTTGACATCTAATCATAAAGCTGGACTTTGTCCAACATCAGGGGCTACCATATGTGTGATGTGAGAATGTGTTGTGGCAGCATTACTTCACATCAGCTTGAAGTGCACAGTGTTACAGTTGTTTTTTTGTTTTTGTGCACAGTTTAAGCATGCTGTTGATGCTCCAGTTCTTCTGTGCTATCGTCTGTATCTACCTGTGATCGTGGTATACCCGGTGCATGCCATCTGTGTTTTGTCAGTCCAAATACTGCCCATTGTTAAGTTCTGTTGAGTTTGAATCAGTGTGTATGTGAGTGTGTCTTTTTTTGTATTTACTTAAGGTGTATAAGTAATTAGCTTAATGTTTTTGTAGTTTAACAAGATATGAGACAGTTAACGACAGCAAAAATCTAACAGTACTTTTGCAGGTTTTGTCACGCTTAGCAACAAGAAAAAAACTCCTTTGCCTCCTTTGTGCTCCCACCCAGTTCGGCGAGTCCCTCCCAGGTTTTCCATCCCTCCGACGGACAACGAGATCATGCCCGGCGGCAGCGTGAACATCACGTGCGTGGCGGTCGGCTCCCCCATGCCGTACGTGAAGTGGATGCTGGGAGCCGAGGACCTGACCCCGGAGGACGACATGCCCATCGGGCGGAACGTTCTGGAGCTCACCGACGTCCGCCAGTCGGCCAACTACACCTGCGTGGCCATGTCCACTCTGGGCGTCATCGAGGCTGTGGCGCAGATCACGGTTAAAGGTGACCAGATCTCCTCTTCTGCTTTTCAATTGTGGTCAGCTCAATGTGCCGTAGGGTAGGAGAATGACTTTGGTATTGGCAGCAAAGCTGTTCCTTTGGCTTACCATATGAGTAAAAAAAGGGCTTTGCATTTTTATGTGGTATTTTGTCTCTACAGCATGGGACATATTATTGCAGCCAGTGTTATTGGGGCAGTGGGTGGGAAAACCCGCATTCCATGGCAGAGTGTGGGACACGCTTGGCTTTTTTTTCCTCTAGACAAAATAAAAAAGATACAGTCAAAATATGTCTGCTGGCTCCATGGCTGCTGGTAATTTTCCTCTAGAGGTTACAGATGATGTAAATATTCCTCATAATCTCCAGTTTAGCACGCACTTATTCTGGAATTTTTAAGATAAGGGAATTTGCAAAAAATTAAATTATGTAGAGTATCGTGTCTATTAAATTGTTATGACTTAATCTCTTCATGCACTTGCACTTGTAACTTTTTTTTTAATTTCAAAACTTTTCTCCTGAATTTTTCAGAGGCTTTTGCCTAGCGCTGTAGGGACAGACAAATGCAGCAATCCCTCAGCAAAGCTAATGGTCAAACTTAAAACTGTACATGGTTATTTAAATGCTGTTTTTTCCATATAGCCTCGCTTAAAAATGTACATATCAGAAAGATTTAGGCAGGATGCACCTGTCTCTCTTCTCACATCTGCTCTGTCATTAAAAAGCCCTTACGCGTGTCATCTCTCCAGCATTGCCAAAAGCACCAGGCGTCCCCGTGGTAACCGAGAGGACAGCCACAAGTATAACTTTGACCTGGGACTCCGGGAACCCGGAACCTGTGTCCTACTACATCATCCAGCACAAGTCCAAGTTTTCCGAGGACTTGTACAAAGAGATAGACGGGGTGGCCACCACACGATACAGTGTGGGTGGCCTCAGCCCCTATTCGGACTACCAGTTCAGGGTGGTGGCGGTCAACAACATCGGTCGCGGCCCGGCCAGCGAAATCATCGAGGCCAGGACTGCCGAGCAGGCCCCCAGCTCGGCCCCGCGACAGGTCAGAGGTCGCATGCTGAGCAGCACCACAGCCATCATCCACTGGGACGAACCCGAGGAGGCCAACGGCCAGATCATGGGCTACCGGGTCTACTACACCATGGAGCCCACCCAGCACGTCAACCTCTGGGAGAAGCAGATGGTGCGTGGAGCCAACTTTCTCACCATCCAAGGGCTCACCCCCAACAAGACCTACTACATCAAAGTCCTGGCCTTCACCTCTGTGGGGGACGGACCCCTGTCCCCTGACCTGCAGATCATTGCCAAAACTGGAGGTGAGAGTGTATGCGAGTGTGCGTACATGCGTGTGTGCACACGTGTGTGTGTTAATGAGTATGTATGCCGTTGTACTTTCTACAGTCATATAGACGTAAACCTGCAAATACTAAATTAAATTATACGTTTTTTCAAGAGTTGATAGTATCAATACAAATGTTTTCTGTCAGAATTTAAAATATAATTTTACAAATTAAGTAATGAGTTACATCCATGTGTTAGATTTTATAATTCTTTCTTTAATGATTTTGACATATATTTTATTTCCAGTTCCATCTCAGCCAACTGACTTCAAAGGCGAAGCCAAATCTGAAACAAGCATACTGTTGTCGTGGGTACCTCCGCCGCAGAATGGTCAAGACAATCAAATCACTGGATATGAACTTCTGTACAGGAAAGGGGACGAAAAGGAAGAGGTAATTGTTTCCAATCTGTTCCAGTATTTCTACTCATTTCCTTGGACAAAAGCCAGGAGAAATGAATAATGAGCTTATTGAGCCCAAGCAAATTGCTTCATATATCAATTATTGGTAATTATTCCACAATATTACACAAATGTAAGTTATGGCTGATACTTTAATATGTACAGCCATTCGTGAATGTATTCTAGTTACTCAATTCTTTCATGTCCCTTTGAAAATACCGCAGCTTGTGTACAGATTTTTGAGAGACAATATGCCGATGTCTGCAATTTGAGAAGGAAAAAAAAAAAACCCGTAAGTCTGGGTTCTCTTCCACAGAAACGGATCAGCTTTGAGCCCACAACCTCCTACCTCCTGAAGGACCTCAAGCCTTTCACCACCTACACCTTCCTGTTGGCCGCTCGCAGTAAGCATGGCATCGGGGCATACACCAATGAAGTGTCAACTGAGACCCCCCAAACACGTAGGTGCTCTTCCTTCTTTTTTTCGTGTTGTTTCAGGTTTTTTTCCCCCACACTTCATACAGACACGGTCCAGAAATGGGAGCAATTAGAGAAAAAAAGCCCTCAGTTTCCAGATGCTTACTGCAATGGAGACCTTAATCACGATCTTCAAGAAAAATTACTGCCCTCAAATTTAACCCTATTCAGGGACATTTAATGTATGCTCCAAAAGGAGAAACCCCTCATTTTGAGGGACACTGGTTGCTATCAATTTAATCAAAAGCAAGAAAGCTTCAGAAACAGAGCTGCATAATTGTCTCTGGCAGACAGTTGCACAGCTGTTCTGACGGGTGCTTGAATCGCAGCTGAAACTAGCATGCCCTATCTCATTGAGAAAGCAACGCATGGGCAGTGTTTGTGTGGGCCTGTCTTTAAAGTCAACTGACAAGGTTAGAAATTGTTCAGAGAGCTCTAGATTACATTGTTCAGCATTTCAATGGAAAAACAAATTGAATCATTCATTATATTTGGCTTTTTCCCATTTAAGTAGACAGGAGTTTATATATACGAAAGACTATAAACACAAAAAGAAAACCTTGTCCCTTGACAACCCCATGTCAGCCCTGGTATGGAGATGGACATTGTGATGGAGCTTTCAAAGAATATTAAGCAACATGTTTTTTTGTTTGTTCATCTGTTTTGTTTTGATTATATATTTTATGTGAATATGGGTTGGTTCCTCTACCCAGTCCAACTGATTTATATTGAAATTCTTTTAATCAGCACAAACACTTTTTATAAAACAGAAAGCTCAAGCACAAGCATCCATCCAGAATAAAATTTATACATATATTTAAGATTTATCCCAGCAGACCTCAGATTTATAAACAAAAAATGAATAAATCAACTTGCTCATTTAGTAGTTGAGATAACAGCTATGATACAGCTAATCAACTGGTTGGGGAGGGGGCAGGGGTGGTGGGGGGCAGGGTTTTTGAGGAACACTGGCTTTATCATTGTAAATTGTTATTTATAACCCTGGGGTCTGGGGTAAATAGGTACAGAATATCTGAGTATTAGAGACAGTCCGAAACTCGTCGAAGTGACCCGATGATGGTAGGTAAACAGAATACGCTCAGCGTCCACAAACTGGTCAGCGATTTGCATGGCAGTGTGTGAAGAGCAGTCTTTATAAAATCAGTTTTGTATCCCCCTCAACGCTCACTGTGGTATAATCAGGCTTTTACCACAATCCAACAGGCTTCGGAAAGGTTGGTATGCGATGCAGTGTTTTCCACCATGTGAGTCGACACATCAGCCTTTGTTTTATTTTTGGATTTGTGGTAACTGCTTGGGAATGCCTAGTAAGGTGAAAATTTTCGAGTCTGAAAATCATTTATCATTTTAACTGGTTTATTTATGGGTTTTATTCATGTGCCATTTCTCCCATATTTTTAGAGGACTCTGCTTTAGTTTTTACTGGATTTAGCCCTTGTCAAATTCATAGTTGGTAGCTTTAAACAGATGAAAGGTTAAATTAAATTATTAAGATTAAATTATCCACATCTGGACATGGAAGATGGATATCTTTACTGCATTAAAAGAAAGGACAAACAGGTGTAATTGTTAATGCAACAAGGTAGGTTACATGTTGTGAGAGCGTCATTTTTACACATTGCTTCTCCTGTGACACTTCACCAGTGTTATCCTCATTGTTCACCAGTCATTACTTCAGTCAGATGGTGTTTTTATATGCCACAGTGTTTGCTTGTTCTTTTCATCTTAATTTTAATCTTTGTCATTTTTATTTGGAATATTTCACTGCATTTTTATTTCATTTGTTCAAAGCCATAATTTTGGTCCTTTTATGTCGTTTTCATTTTATGTTTTTTTTTTTGTTTCCTTCTTTTTGTTTTTTTGTTTGTTTCCACCATCACCCCCAAAACCTTTCCACTATGTTGACCCGCTCCCAACTCCACTCTGAATTCAAAATTCAAAATCAAACCAAAATGACCAATCGAATGGATGAAATCAAACCCCGCCCCTGCCCCCTGCCCCCACCTTCACGATCCCTCCAATCAGAGCCCTCGGCGCCTCCCCAGGACGTCAAATGCTCTAGCCCCAGTTCCACCAGCATTCTGGTAAGTTGGCAGCCGCCACCGGAGGAGTTGCAGAACGGGGTTATCACCAAGTACTCCATCCAGTATGCCGCCACCGAAGGAGAGGACACGTCCTCACGCCAAATCGCTGACCTCCCTCCCGAAAGCTCCCAGTACCTGCTGGAGAACTTGGAGAAATGGACAGAGTACCGCCTGACAGTGAGCGCCCACACGGCGGTCGGACCGGGCCCCGAAAGCTTACCGCTGCTCATCCGCACAGACGAGGATGGTATGTCTCACGCCGGCTGCGCCAGTAGACCCATGTAGCTCTCCGAGTCTAGACCTTTCTACTAGCTCATCTGGATCTTCCAACCCACACCTCCCTCCCCCACCTCCTGGCTTTTCCTGCTCTTAACTACGGTTCTTCCTGGCTCCACTTTTACTCACATTTTGAACCCAAGTCACTAACACGGAACCCCCCTCCTTACGTGCCTTTTCGACTTTTTCAAAATGCGCCTTATCTTGCTTTCAAAGGCGATATTTTTCATTTTTCCTCCCTTTTCCAAACCCTAACAAATAAAACCTGTGTCAGAATGATACAGGTGCCTATCATCCCTTCCCTTTCCCAACTGTCATTTTGGATGTTTTGGGGAAAAAACATGCTGTATTTTTTTAAACTTGACTAGATGCCAAGTTATCAGACAGTGGGAAGAGTGGCAAAAAGAAGAAATACTTTTTGGCTGCTTAAAATATTTTTTTGTTATTTATATTTTTGAAACAGTTCATTGCCAAATTCTTTCAGGATGCTTTGATTGTCAAAGCATCTCTTTTGGCTTTTCTTGTTTGGCTTTTATTTATTTTTCTATTTTTTCCACAATAACATTTTTAATCCATATTTTTAATCCACTAAACCCATTTTTATTGTCTTTTAAAATGTCAGTTCAGATATCAGACCCTTTTTTTGGGCTGTATTTTTTTTCCTTGCCATTGGTGATATATTGATGTCATTCAACTTGTGATATCAGCACTTTTTATTTTTTACTTTTTATTTTTCACAAGTTTGACTTTTCGGATTTGGCCAGGAGGGGGAGGTCTCTGTAATCTTGACCCTTTTTTCTTCTATCCCATGGTTGTTCCTTTAGTTCCCAGCGGTCCCCCTCGTAAAGTCGAGGTGGAGGCCATCAACTCCACATCAATTAAAGTGATCTGGCGGTCGCCGCCTCCGAACAAGCAGCATGGACAGATCCGCGGATACCAGGTGCATTACGTCAGAATGGTTAACGGGGAACCCACAGGACAGCCGGTCATTAAGGACATCCTGATCGACGATGAGCAGGTACTGCCTTTATCCTCACCCGCCTTGTTTCCTCTCCCTTGGGCCACTGGGTTCTATTCAAACAAACTGCTATGCACTTGGCCCTTAACTTTTCAGAAATTATTGGAAAGTATTCCATCTCACACACAACAATACAAGCCTCATGGTTGCTGAAACTAATGGAAATTTGTCTGAAGGAATAATAATAAAGAATATGACACCTGCCTAAATTTGTGACTCTGAGACACGGACAAAACCCATCATGGTTAGTCTGAGAAGAGTCCGCTATTAATTACTTTATTCATGCAGTGCATGATGCAGCAAATCACTTTTTTGTAAGATGACTGTATTCTAATCAAGTTGCCTTATGCACTGTGTGTAGTTTGTGTTGCTAAGTTATTTGAATATACTGTGGGAACTTGACATGCATTGTAAAAAATACTTTCCATGAGAGCTTTATGTGAAATGTGTCAGAATATTTTCTGATTAATGTGCTCAGGTATTACAGAATGGAGCATCAATGTCGGTTAGAGAATTGCTTCAGTTTCCTGTGTGTACATGGGAAATTGTTGTACAAACATTTACTATTTTCTCTGTGTCTTTGTATAATCTAGTAGGGAGATTCAGGAGAGTTTTGGCAATAGTAGATTTAACCTGAATTGTGCAGTGTTTAGATTTTGTGGGATATGTTTACATTTCATGTAGTCAAGGATTAAATGCCTAAGGAGATTAAGCAATTAAAAACACATTATCTGGAGAAAAACAATGCGGAGCGTGAAATGATTTTTCCACTGGCAAAGACATAAACGTTTATATAATACAATATATACACTGCAATTTTCCTGTTTTAATTGTTTTGTTTTCTCTGTAGTACACCTATAGTTAGTCCCTGATTGTCTCTCTCTCTCTTCTTTCCATCTTGCCATTCTGATTCAGTGGGAATACGATGATTCAACTGACCATGTGAGTAAATTGTTTATGTCAACAAAAACATGACTTCATGTTTATTCCAGTTTGTATCTCAACATGGCCAAAGCCTGCCCATTTTTGCTACTATCTGCAGCTTTCTATTACATTGCACTTAGTCTTTGTCTTGTACCTTTGTTGACCAGGCTGAACTTGTTTCCACCTGTGTGACAGTCCTAATACCTACATAATCTTTACCAGTGTTTTGCTTGCAGTGGCATAAACTAACAGCTCCTTTGAAACTGAAGTAAATAGCATTATGTGAAAATCATAATAAGAATAAGGGCAGCTGGAGCGAGAGCCATTCAGCATGCTTTGTCACAGAGTTTAGAGGAAGCACTCGACTGCCTGCCTCTCCAGGACCGAATCAGGGCCTTATTATCAGTGAAGCGGTTCCTCTGATTGCATGGGCTGGCGAACTGAAGAGCTCTCAAAGCCCATTGTCTGAGCATGCACACATGGTGGTTTGCACACAGCCCAGCAACCCTTAATATTTATATTCTGGAAATATGTATATTGTGACACAGCAACCCAATCAGAAACATGCTCAGCTCAGAAACAATTGCATTATTACCTAATTTTATCCCTTGTGTGGGATATATGAAGAGCGTAAGGTGATAAACACAGAAGAAGCACAAAAGCTATCTGTCATGAGGCGGTGCATATGTCAGCGAGTGCACGCAATGCATGTTTGCTGGACATGAATTCCAAAGGGCCAATGCATCTCAATGGCACTGTGTGATTTCACAAACAGCCCTTCTTTGTGATGGGTGTCCCTGTAAGTCAGGAGTGTGAAATAATTTGTTCTAGATTTGCCCTATCTCTCCCTTTCTTCATTCCGTGTGATTAAAAAAATGAGATGGCAACGTGCGGGCACTGAAATCCTTTGTTCTCCTGCAGGAAATGGTCATTTCTGACCTGCAAGCTGAAACAACGTACTCTGTCGCTGTTGGAGCTTACACAACCAAAGGAGATGGGGCGCGCAGTAAGCCCAAGCTGGTCTCCACAACAGGCGCAGGTACCTTACACTTCATGTCATTCCCAGATGACACTTTCTTTGTCATAAACCAAGAGTCACCTGCTGATCACGTTTTCAGCAGGTTTTTTTTTTTTTTCCCTTGTCAGAAGTGGGTAATACATTGATTTTGGAAATGTCAAAATGGCATTCACTGGAACACAAAGTGGACCTTTCCCCTTCAACCATTAGATAGGAAATGCTGCTAATTGCCTTCTCAATTATAAGAGCAATTATTATTCCAGTCAGCCATCGGTCTGACATTGGAATATTGGGAGGGGTCAAGTTACTTATGCAAAAATGAGGTTGGGAAATTAAAATGAAAAAAGAAAATAGGAAAGAGTTTAGAATTCAAGGAGAAATGTGTGGTATTTTTTTTTCAGGGTATCAATTTTAATCTGGTCACACAAGGTTCTGCAGAGAAAACATGCTGTAACAAATTTATGGTCAGTAAGCAAACAGTCCAAGGCTGATCATGCCCTGGTGGTTTGTATGACATATTAAGAATAACAACAGCGCGTGTAGGTGAAGCTCAACAGCAATAAGATTATATGGGAAACGGGCAAAACACCTCTAAATGCATACCTGTGCTAATTAACTGTTTAGATGTAGCAGTTGTTTTACTTAATGAGATTCTACTGTAACTGTCTTTCAGTACCAGAAAAGCCCAGATTCATGGTCAGCGCCACCAACATGGGGACCGCGCTCCTCCAGTGGCATCCCCCTGCGAACACTTTCGGCCCCCTGCTAGGATACCGACTGAGGTTTGGCCGCAAAGACGTGGACCCCCTGACCGTGGTCGAATTCCCCGAGAGGGAGAACCACTACACAACCAAGGAGATCCACAAAGGAGCGTCGTACGTCTTCCGCCTGTCAGCCCGGAACAGAGTGGGCTTCGGCGAGGAGGCGGTGAAGGAGATCTCGACCCCGGAGGACGTGCCTAGCGGGTACCCTCAAAACGTGGTGGCTGAGAGCACCACCGCCACCACCATTCAGGTCTCTTGGGAGCCACTGCCTCTTGCCGAGCGGAACGGCAACATCGTCAAGTACGCTCTTCAGTACAAGGACATCAACAGCCCCAGGGGGCCCGCCGAACTCTTAATCACTGCCCCTGAGTCGACCGTCACCCTCGATGGCCTTAAACCAGACACCACATATGATGTTAAAATGTGCGCGTTCACCAGCAAGGGCTCCGGGCCTTATAGCCCCAGTGTCCAGTTCAGGACACAGCCTCTGGATCAAGGTAGGATCTCTCCCCTTCCGGCCTTCACCAGGAGAGAAAAAGGGAGGGCTTTCAGGATTGTTATAATGCAGCTGAGGGCATAGCTACAGGTACTCCCCAGCCAAAGGTACGGTAACCTCAAAGGTCTTCCTTCGGTCCGCTCAGTTGCATTAGTGCCAGTAGGGACTGAGGCTTCAGAAAAGGTAAGATGGAGGCAATGCCTATAGTCCAGTACAGCCACAGTGAGACGAGTTTAAAGGCGGTTTAGAGTTCTGACATCCAGGTAAGGTGTCTGTCCTTTTTGTGTTGAGGGTGCAAGCGATGGAGTGGTGGACGCTGGCGATGTGTCTAAATCACCTGCAATGCCTGTTTTTTAGCAGTGTTCGCAAAAAATTTCCGTGTGAAAGCCGCAATGAAGACATCTGTGCTGCTAACGTGGGAGACTCAGGAAAACTATAACCCAGCCCAGCCATTCACAGTAAGAGCTAGTGATTCTCTTTAGCTCAGTATAAAAAGTACTGAGTTACTGGGTGTCCGTTTAACTGATAACGTGTCATTCCTCCAATTCAGTCGCATAAATGAGAATACTTGTATTTAAAAATAAAACGTAGAATGTGGGCCTCTGATTAGATCTAATAGTCTTTATTGAATCGAGGTACTTGAAATTACAGAAGGATATATCATGTTAAACCCACTTTAGATTAAACTGACTGTGGGAGGAACGTTTACAATTTTACAACAGCATTTTCATATATTATTTTCATTCAAACTTTGTGGTATTTTACTATGCCGATAGAGCAGGATACGCGTTTAGTTTGCATTAGGATAGACGGTAAACCCCTGCTCCTGTTCGCGCGATAGATCCTCTACGACAACGGCCAGAGTGTGGAGGTGGACGGGAAGCTGACCCAGAAGCTGATCACCAACCTGCAGCCCGAGACCCAGTACTCCTTCCTCCTGACCAACCGCGGGAACAGCGCCGGCGGGCTCCAGCACCGCGTGTCCACCATGACGGCGCCGGACGTGCTGCGCACCAAGCCCTACCTGATCGGCAAGACCAACTCGGACGGCATGGTGACCGTGGAGCTCCCTTCTGTGGAGACCTCGGAGAAAGTCAAGTGAGTGTGGGCTTTTCAATGAAAGTAAGGAGATTCGGGAAGTTATTACCCAAGACCTTTTTTTTTTTCCTGGCGTTTCCGCTCATTTCTATTCCTCTCATCCGTTCACTGTCATGATATTGCCTGTCCGTCATTTCTCGAGATTCACTTTTTCCTGTTACTGTAGTTTTAACTCTGTAAAGCACTTGTTTTGTCTTGTCGAATGCATTTGTTTACCTGTCGGCGTGTTTTCAATTCGCTCTTAGAGATTCAACAACCGGAGAAGAAGCCTTTCATGGTTTTCCTTGCTCACTTTATTAAACTCCACATGACTGGCCCATGGAGTGGGTTATTAAAAGCCACCTGCAGTAGCCTCAGATGTGCAGCAGCCATGGTGCACTTCAAAAAAACATCTTGCGTTTCGATTTCTCATTTTTTTTCCCCCCCTGCAGCGCAAGATGAGCACACCGCACCTCCTTTGCGAGGAAATAAACAAATTAATTCCCCATTACCCCACCATTTTGACTTCCTGACTGAGCAGGCTGTGCAGAAACCAGCCAGGAAGCAAAATGCTGGCAGAGTTATTATCTTCATTCAGTTCAATTCATGGAAATCCTCTTAAGTTTCAGCACGCACCGAGGTGACTAATTCACTCCAGTTAAATTCAATGATCACTTGAATTCGACTGATCATGGCTCAGTTAGATCCAAATAGGAGAAATTGATTGTAATGAATTGAAAATCGCAGCAGCACATCCTGCTCATTCCACGGCCGCTTTCGCTGTTTAATTATGCAAAAGCCAGGTTTCCATGGGAACGGATCCACCTGTACGCCATCATGGGAGTGTGCCCTCATGCTCAAACTCAGGTGTGCGTGACCGTGGCTGAAAGAGCGCTACGCACACCATGGTTACCAAAGAGTGTTGGACAGGATTATTACTTGCACACTCTCCCAGCAGTCCATGTGCATGTTTCAGTTCAGCAATATCTACTTTCAGCTCTACAGCTCTGATTCTTTTATTGTTACTATTTTAATCTTTAATTTCAATCAAGTGATTATCCTGTAATTGATTTTTCAATATTGCTTATATAAGGTTTTAATCAAACAAGCAAGCCAACTTGCAAGCTGAGATACCCAGAAAACATGATTCTTGTTGGTTACAGCAATGTGGCATTGTTGCATTGTGAAAAAAAAATCCAGCCTCATAATTATCACTGATGCCGTGCTATGAGGAATATAAATTACAGAAGGCAACACGCTGCCAACAGCACAGCTAAAACTATGTGCTGGAGCCTACCCAAGGCCAGAAGTGGGCTCTGAAAAGACAATAAAGTGCAATCCATCCTCTTGCACCCCACCTGGCCAGAAGGGCACCAGCTCTGCTACACATTAACATGGCTGATGGAAATGTGTCAAAACCAGATGAAAGAGAAGGTCTGTAATGTACACTCAAGAAGTGTCAACATCACTGAGGTCGTGGAGTCTCTTATGAAATGCTGGCCCGCACCTCTGACAGTCCTTAAAAAGATGGAGAGGTGTTTAATCTGTTGCCAAGTTCTGTGAGGCCTGATGGCTTTGTTCTGCTGTCCTGCTCATTCACAGGGGCTACTACATCGTGGTGGTGCCTTTGAAGAAACAGCGTGGCGGAAAGTTTGTCAAGCCCTGGGACAGTCCGGATGAGATGAATTTGGAGGAGGTACAGTATGCGAGCTCTCAAAGCCATGATTGGGGGCTGGGGGAGGGGGCTTAAACAACAAAAATAATAAGGTGTCAAACCCCTAATAGTAACAACCACCACAGAAACTCCCACCATTCCTGTTCTTGTAAGGAGGCACAGGGCAGAATCAAGTCTAGTCATTTGTTTGTAGCCGTATGTGGAGCATTATGCCAGCGTGCATGTAATGTGTGGTGAAATCCACCCATCCTCAGACCATCACACATCCTTACTGCAAATGTCACTCACCTTACAGCCTATAACAGCACTTCTCACAAATACAGTGATCTTTGAATGACATCTGACAGCACTTACTCTTCTTTATGTTTCTAACGGAACCTAATTTTGAGGGGTCTTTGAGACCATTGTCTGACACAACTAGAGTTGATTCATCCCACAACACGGCTAAAGCACATTGAATCTTGGTTTTAGATGGAGTTAATATCTGAAACATTTTCATATATGTGTATGGGGGCTTTCAGGGATGCATTAACAGAGCAGTCTTTCATTCCTAAGAGACACTCAAGAGTTCATATGCATCAGGCAATTGTGTTTAAGTTCAAAGGCGCATTCAAGGTCCCTTAAAGGGTCCGTTGAAGAAAATCGAAAGCATTTTTTGTATATTATCATTAAAATACATGGCACTGCCTCCAAAGGCCTCCCTCTGCCTAACAACGTCCTTACAGACTCTGCGGACACCGGTGCAGCTATGTCTAATCTGCTGCAGGCACAGAGAGCAGAGTTTTAATAAGACACAGCTCACAAAGCATAAATGAGTGTAATGGCTTTGTTCAGAACATGTTTTAAATTCTTTCTATCTCACTCCGGAAGGTGTTCTTTGTTCAAGTACACTTGTAATACCCTCCCTGCACCTGGAACAACATTGGGCATTAGTGTTGGTGCATCTAGGAAAGAAAGAAGGAAAAATACAGTCAGCTCTCACCAATATGTCAGGGTTTTTTTCACAGTTTTTCACTACGGCTTTATTGAGATTTGATGGCACAGATAATAATACAATATTCAGGAGTGCATCACCAGCAAAAATGCAGACCCTGTACTGGCACATTCACAATCACCTCAGAATTAATATATACTGGCAGAGTCATATAAAGCATTATATGTAGAAATCACCATTTTCAAATACATTTTCTTTTTTTAAAATGTTATTTTCCGAATGTAGTGTATCACTGGCATCAGTTGCATATTTGAACATTTTTCTGTTTTAAATGAATGGAATCGCTGAAAGAAAGAAGTACCTTGAAACTGCTGCTGTGTGAGTGGTTGTAATAATTCTACAGGCAGTGTGTATATTTGCGCAGGGCCCTGTGTTTCTCTTCAGAAAGGTACTGTTTTGCAGAGGTACAGCAAAATTCGACATTATGAGTGGGGAAAACTTTTCAGGCTCACGTCAAAGTATGATTGATGATCATGCGGCCCCCCTCAGAATTTATGTGTTTGTCAATATTTGCTCTCACCTTTGAAAGTTTCCCCAAGGGCAGCGAGTTTAGCAGCAAAGACGGCGGAAGCAGGAAGTGTGATTTAAGGCTTTATTAGATGTGTGTCGCTTCACCTGTACACCAGAGCTGTCAGAGACTCCTGCGCCACCAACACTGAATCGTTTTTTTTTTTTTAAATCATGTTTGACATTGCATTAAGAGTTATGGTTAACATGACCATGTTGACTTACCAGCAAACTCATTCTTACATTATGCCTGTTGTCTGGACTGTATTTGTGTGAACGCTTTTAACTTCCAAGATCCAATTTTTCCACAAGCCCTCTGAATGAGCAATGAAATCATTTTTTTCTTTCATTTGTTTTGCTCACCACATTAATGGAAGCGTATTGTATGTTGAGATCTGCTATTGCTGCCTCATTGCACTTGGCTCTTGGCTTACTCATAATGTAGGCTACTGTATTGATTGGTTGTATTATATCCCACACTGAATCTAATAATCCTATCTTCAGGTGTTTGAGCCTTCTTATGGTATTTGTAGTGTTAGTTATCTCCTTAGTGCACTAAGCTCTGATACAATGGGAAGCATGGCACAGGCAGTGCCACGCTCATTTTCTGATGCTGTGTCTTCCTGGCATGATGGCGCACGCCCAAGGGAATTGCCATGTTTGAGTCCATATTAGCGTAATGCACTGTTGAATTACAAAATGGGTGCCGAGGGAGATACACAGACTGCATTTGTTTTGCTTTGTGTTTTTTTTTTTTTTTTTTACTTCAGCTGTGCATCATTCTGTTTATTGATTTAATTATGTTTTTTTCTAACTTTAAATACGCTGTTTGAGTCTCGTCACTGTAGCAGACTTCTTTTGCTGTCCCTGCATTAATGAATCCAGCATTGATCCCATCAACAGAACTCTTTAGTTGCTGTATGGAGGCATAGGCAGCGGAGTTCCTTCATATCTGGAAGTTGAATAGCCAATGATACTCATTAACTTCTGGAAGTTGAATAGCCAGTGAAACACATTCATTTCTGGAAGGTGAATAGCCAAGGGAACTTCCTTTTCTCTGAAAGTTGTATAGCCAATGAGACTCCAGTGTCCAGTACTCCTTATGTCTTTACTCCCTAATACTGAACAAAGGTGGTATACTTTTTTTTTTGGGGGGGACGGGGGACAGCAGAGTAAAAACAATCCTCATTTGTCCTCATACCCATCTTTGAATCGGATGTGTTATTGTGACATCCTGCATTTTGACCTCTAATATGATGAAGGGTCATAAGAGGACTGCATCATTTCTAAATTTATTTCTAAATTAAACAGATGTGCAATCATAGAGTAGTCTAGCTGGAGGCCTTGTTCTGGAATAAATAAAATTAGAGCTGAAAGTTATATTATGAGCTGAGTACATCTTGGGAAACCTGAGAAAGGTCGGTTATTTCAACACTAGGCAAAGTTGGCGGGTCTATGTCCTGGAGAATTATGAAGCAGTTTATCATAGTGGATCTGTTCAGGGGTCCTTCTGCAGCAGCATCTCTCCTGGCCTTTGAAAGTAGTGAGATCAGGCCCCCATTTTTAAAACAATGATCCTCGTTGCCTTCCTTTTTGGCACCCTATATTAAAAGAGATGGATTGTGGGTAATAGCCCTGAGTTTGACCAGCACTCTGTACAGGGGATGTAACTTTACAACAAACTGCCTCATAGCACATAAATCAGGATAATCTTTGACCCTGTGAGCCATCTTGGCTCGGACACAGCTCCTACCGTAACTTTAGCAGAAGGTGTTTGGTTTCAGGAAGGAGACTGCAACAGTGAATCACAAGTCTTTTCTCTGGATCTGGTTTAGGGTATGACCTGCCATGTTTTTTACCGCTATAACAGGGGTGGGAATGAATATCAGAGAGATGCAATGACATGTGGCATGTTTTACAGTAAATGGCAGTAATTAATTTAGTTAATGGTAACTGGAGACAGTTTTGTAGCATATCCTATTTAGAAAATCGAATAAAATTAGTGCCTTTGATTAAAATAACATTGATTTCTTTGCTCAGGAGACATTTATTATCCGCATTTAAAATATTAGTGTGGGGTAATTCAGTTCAATTTTAAATCAATATGATTATAAAAACACAAATGCAAGTCTCTGAAAATCTTAGAATGTAACATATGGTTAAATAAAATAACAAAATGCATGTTTCAGTCATTTTACAAAATTAATTTATTTTGCAGAACGAGCTAGTGTTATACAGTGTTTTTCTTTAACATTGGATAACACTGTTTAAGTGTCTGTCACTTTGTCTGCTAGCACTATTTTCAGTCCTGTTCTGTTCATTTATGATCAGTCCACATAACACTTGGAAGCTGATCGGTTACAGACAGTATGTTGTCTGTAAGAATACCATCACCGTGGAATTATGAGGAAAATTGCAAGTCCTTCATTCTCAGTGCCATCAGTTGAAATTACCTTGCTTTGTGTGGGCTGCCTGTGTGAGTAGATTACAAAATATCATCAAGCTGTTTGGTTATTCACACATTCTTGTCTTGTCTGTATTATTTTTTAGATTGTTGACTGTAGATATACCTATTTGCCTGTTACTTTTGTATGTCTTCTCTGAATAGTGGCAGTGATGATATGCTTTATTCTGTCATCTCTGAGAGGCCCTCATTTCAAAAATTTCTCATTTTAAATTTGTCCCCAGGAGGGACACTTACCCACTACTATATCAAAACAAATAAAGGAAAACCAAGGGACTATTCAAATAGCTCCTATGTTCAGTGTCATTAGCCATTGTGTCAGGCAGATATGCTGACAGCATGTATTTCCTCTCCTTGTGTGTTTATTGACTGGCTGCGTCTCTCTTCACCTTTTCCAGTTGCTCAAAGAGATAAACAGAACAAGCAGAGGCCTTCGGCTGAGGAGGCAAGCAGAGCCCAAGCCCTACATCACAGCGTACTTCAAGGAGCTCCCCACCGAGTTCACTCTGGGAGACAGGAAGACCTACGGAGACTTTGAGAACAGGCAGCTCCAAAACGGTCAAGAGTACATCTTCTTCGTTCTGGCCGTCCTTGAGATCTCTGAAAATGTGAGTTTCTCCCACCCCGGTCGTCCTCCAGCGTCTGCTCTGAACGCAGCCGAGTTGGATAAGATGAGGGCTCAGCAGGCAGTGCTTCACTGTTCATTTTTAGGAATGCCATAATGTGGACAAAAATGCACTCATCTTGATCCTTTTTTTGTATGAATTCAACATTCCAATGATTAATGGATGTAAATCTGAGATGAGGCTTAAATGCAGTCAAGTCTGAAGATACAGACTAGTGTTTGTTGTATGATATAATCCTTACATGTTTCCGATGGCATCATTGAAATTATGGTATATCGCAATGTTTTTTATTGATTGTTTCTTTGTTTTCCATTCTCTTCCAAATGCAGTTTGCTTCCTTTAAGATATTTTTGTGTACATTTTAATGTCCATGCTTTGTTACTCCCACAGTAAAAGATTCCTGTTTATAGACATGTGGTGGTTAGTAATCTGAAAAGGCTGTCATCTCACTGGTTTCTGTTCCATGGGTACATGTAGTGTTGACAGTCCTCTGGAAGCGGGTCTCTCATTTGCTCTTTCTCCTTTCCTTCTCCGCAGACCATGTACGCCACCAGCCCCTACTCTGACCCCGTGGTGTCCGCTGACCTCGACCCGCAGCCAATCGTTGACGAGGAGGAGGGGCTAATCTGGGTGGTGGGGCCGGTGCTCGCCGTCGTCTTCATCATCTGCATCGTCATCGCCATCCTCCTCTTCAAGAGGTAAGAGGAGAGGACTGAAGCAATTAGTTGTAGTAGCTTCCACAGTGTGTAATTTAGCAGAGGCTCTTATGTGGGGGCAAGGGGAAATATTGCTGTTGGAAAGATACACATTGAAAATAAGTGACTGCAGTTAAACAAACAGAAGCAAAAGTAATAAGAATGTTGTAAGGTACAAATGCTATGAGAAGACAGTAAAAGATAGGAGATTTTAAAAGGTGACTTATTCCAGCAGAAGCCAGCCTCTGTCTGTCACAGCTCATTTTGCATCTACCGGTGAGGCCATGTTGTGCCAGTCTGTCATTCAGAGATGTCCAACGTCTCAAGTGTGTTGAGAGACAGGCTCCAAGATAGAATATCAGAGAGAATGTTGTGCTCCAGAGCATCATCAGGAGTTTGAGGGATTGAATCCCATTGGTTTGGCATAAAATTTACCCTGATTATCTCCAGTAAATATCCAATTACATAAATACACAATGTGCACTGTAAAATGTAAGCTTAATAGGTCAGTCTGGAGAAGAGCATCTGTTAATAAGACCTGTTCTGAGAAAGCAAACTAGCAAAGGTAATATAAGCAAAGAAACAGAGTGCTGTGTCAGAGGTATAGAGAAATACCCCTTTCTGTTTACAGCCAGATCTCTGGGATCATCCCTCAGAGCTCAGTTGAATTGATTTATTGCAACGTAATAATGCAGTGAGCTGTGATTGTAGTGCACAAGGACCTTATATTTTTGACGTCTCTGCTGAATAGAGAGCCTTTGCATTCGAGTTTTGCTTTGAATAATACTGACGAGCATAACCAGCGTCTGCTATTTGCAGGTGGCTGATGGTATAAGGTGCTTTTCCATTCATGTGTGCATGGTTTGAGTTTTAAAAGTATCCGGTTCCCCCAGATGAGAAGGTTATGGAGGTGTTATTGAAGCAATAAATATTAAACGTCAGCCCCACCGGAGGCAAGATATATACAGTCAGCAGTCAGATATTTATCTCCACTTCTATTAAAAATCCATTTATTTACCCATCACTCACACTTTCATATCTGTCACAGGATGTACTGTCATTTGCGCCCTGTGCGGCGTGGTGCTTGTTGCAGTCATGCAAACTATTCCCACAGGTTTTGTTGCTGGATTGCATGGGATGCATTTTGGCACCCTTTAAACAGCAAAAAGCACCTTAATTGTGGATTTAATGCAAAGTCTCTGCTGCGGCATGCCTGCTCTGTTTTGAAAAAGGGGCCTCTTTGAATAGGACTAAATTAAATTAGCATATGTCACCTATGATCACGTCCCTCTGGCTTATTTTTTGATCTCACTCAACACTAATCTACAAAAAAGTATAAATAAAAAGCTGACTCTTGCCTGGTATTTATCTTTCCTGTGGCGTGCTTGGGGTTTTATGTTCATAGCTGGAAAGACAGGCAGACAGCAGACAGACAGATACATGTCTTGTGTGGTTTTGCTGACTGTATATGTAATATGCCTTTAGATAGAAATCTATGACATTATAATTTTGTGTGTTATTCCTGTCGAATTTGTCTCCCTTTTCTAATACATTGAACTCTGATTAATTTAACCAAGAAAACTTAAAGTAAGAAAATGAAAACAGAAGAGCATGTTTCATACAGTAGGGGAAATGGTTTTTGGATATTTCCTGTAATCAGTGTCCAGGGTGTGCTGTCTGATTCAGCACAGTGAAAGTAGCAAATCAAATCTAATGTGACACGTGAACCAAAATCGATTTCATTGTGACGGGATCACCGTTACCACTGTTTGCCCGCCTCGCATTCTCTATGGCAGTACAATAAGCACAGATT
Source organism: Megalops atlanticus (assembly GCA_019176425.1). Classification (NCBI taxonomy): domain Eukaryota; kingdom Metazoa; phylum Chordata; class Actinopteri; order Elopiformes; family Megalopidae; genus Megalops; species Megalops atlanticus. Next base: position 17,800,960 of record CM032894.1, read on the forward strand.
AACTCTGTTTTTAATCGGGCTCTCGTCCACCACTTTTCCTAATGGCACGACAGCCGTGACAGGATCGTTCTGTTGTCATAGTGACCGGCTGTGTGGTCCGGCCATCTAACGGCTTGCTTTATTTCCCTGTCGCTCACAAACGGATCAGCAAACCAGACAGGTAAGTGGACAAAACGGCTCTGACAGGCCGATTCCCAGCCCTGCTTATCCATGTGTTACAATCATTTCCCCTCACAACCCCAAGTCAAGAACTCCCCCACACACCCCCCACCTTCCCTGACTTTCTGGAGATGAATTTCTGACTTGTTTTATTTCCCATTACACTTGCTCTTTGTGATTCGCTGTCCCCTTTAACTCTTTGGCTGTTTGCCTTGCAAGAGCTGCAGAGGCCACAAACCTGCTCTGAGAGGCCTCACACTTGGCAAGGGGAAACAGTCCAGTCGTATGCCCTGGCCCCTTGGTCATCCATAATAGAACTGAAATGACATGATCAGAAACTTTTTTTCAGCTAGTTTTTAAATCACAAGATTTCTTGGCCATGCTAATATTCCCCAGTTCATTCAGATGTGAACTGGTCCATACCAGGTCAGCCAGTAAGATGAGATTAATAGTTAGGAAGCATACAATGTAGCCTAATTCCAGGAATCCAGTTCTATAGTTCTGCCAGGAGGTAACAGCAACTGATTCACCCCTGTCCTGATCTAAATAAGTTTGTATGCAGTGCAATTACCCAACATTCATTGTACTCTGTGAGCCTTTCTGCATGTTTCTCACTTCATGTACCCAGATGACTGTGTCACATTCCCTCCCTTCATTATTTAACATAATTTTAATGTTTTTTGTTTTTTTTTTTTTTTTTTCCACGAAAAGATATGGTTTTACAACAGTATGACATCAAAATCATATTTACACTCTGGCCAAGAACACTGTTTGCATTGGTACTATATACCTTTGGTTTTTCTCTCACCTCCAGTGTCAGCCATAGCTTGCAAATCAAGCACTGTTTAAATATCCCATTCCTGTGACTTGCACTCAATTGCACTGAGATACTATGATCTCTGTAGTAGTTCAGAAGAGGTCCCCACTGAGATAGGTAATCACTGCTTGGATTAAAGGTTGAGTGCTCTCTAGAGGTAGTTACATGTTGTTGTTTTTTTTTTGCTTGTTATTCCCCCATTTTTAAAGCCCGTCTTTACTGGATCACCTGCTTTTATTAGGTTGTTTCATGTGGGTGTAGCACAGAACTGAGCCCTAGAGAGTGACAAATGATTAGGTGTTGTTATAGCTATGTCCCTTGTGGACAGGAAATGTGTCACAGCTTATTTTGATACAGTCATATGTATGTAGTAACATGATTTGTTTTGCAGTTGGAGTCATCACAGAGAAAAATATGTCTGTGTGTCTGCTAGGCTGAGACAGAAATCATAAGCAAATTGGACCAGTTAGGCTGATGGAGGCAGTGTTGTTTTGAAACTAGAACAGCACCCATCATAAGCACTGATACTACAGAATATTCCTTTATGAAAAACTGTGCTTTGCCTATAAAACAAATCAATTGGAAGCACAGAGATCACATGATTTATTTAACTTTAAATAATTAATTTATCTGTATTCCACTGACCTCTAATCTCTTAGCTCTGCTTTTTCACACACCCGAACGTACTGAATGCCTGAGTTTCACCGCAGGCAATATCCTCTGAGAAGGATATCAGGGATGTCAAGTGTGGGCTAGATCATTTAGTGATATATGTTCTGTTGTTTTTCAGGCCATTTCTATTCACTGCTTAAGTAATTGATCCATTGCATCATATTAACTCCAGTGTTGAACTTGCGCCATATGGTGAATAATGCCTTTAGCCATAGTCAATGGCTTTGGCTGAGTACTTTCCTTCAGTGAAGTATTAAGCTGAAAGTCTGCATAATCCATAGTACATTCTGTAGTATTATTTCCAGACTGCTGTCTGATATTTGTTAATGCATGCTTTTGGCTTAGTCTGAACCCATAACGTCACTCATCATTCATCAGCTATCTCTTTATGAGTCTAAAATTCCATCATCCGTTGCCATCTGATGTCATCTGTTTGGTAAAATTATGTAACAGAATGCTTTGGTGTAATACTTTTCCCTCTTGTTTTCCATAATGCATTTGAGAAGACACAGTGACACTTATTTAATAAAATATTGAATAAAATATGTGTATGTTTTATTGATGGGCTTTTTGAATGCTAGTATGCCAAAAAGCATAGAGCTGCATCAACTAACCCTTTAATCCAACAAGCTTGATTGACGTTGTTACTATTGAACCACATATAACATAAACAGATTTAAAAATACACCTTTTTATGTTTTTTTCTGAGGCTAATTGTTCTGGTTGAAGGACAAGTGAAGTATACAAAGATGTGCTGTGTCAAAACAGAGCACACAGTACTATTTTAGAGTACCCAGCAACTTTAACTTTGCGTGTTTTGTAACTGTTGTTTTCACCATCATCATTGCTACAGTCATCATTCTGAAAGATAAGTTTACGTTATTAATGCAAGTGGTACCGCCGTCATCATGGAGATGTGTTCTATTTCAGGAAAAGAGCTGAATCAGAGGCCAGAAAAGGAAGCCTTCCCAACAACAAGGAACTGCTCTCCCATCATCCCACTGACCCTGTGGAGCTTCGCCGCCTCAACTTCCAGACGCCTGGTAAGAGCCCCACACAGTACACTGTTTCCTTTGTGGTCCAGACTGTCTAAGCCTGGCAGACATTCTCCAGTCTCAGCTATAGTTTCAGAAATACATCTGTAGAAGTGGCAGCTGCCTCTCATGAGTCTAGGACACAATAATAACACATTTATAACTGCCCTTTTCAGTCCAATAGTTATGTGCTTTGTCACTGATTTCAAGTAATTGGCAAGATTATTTTAATTATTATTACTGTAATTCTTAAGCAGCATTCTCAAATTTCTTACCCAAATTTAAGGACTCTAAGCACATTGCAGTTTGGTGTTCGTCATTTCTGCAAATGTATGAGGAAGACTTGGCAGTTGTACAAGTGCATGTGAGGAAAAGTTTATGATCCTTCGACAAAACATCAAAAATTCTCACTAAGCATAGAGTCAGCAGAGAGATGGTTGGATTTATAAATGTATGACCAGGTAGAGGCATTGGAAACGGCTGTCTTATCTGGACATGAGCTAAGCCTTTCCTGTAGCCTTACTGCGTGGGCTTATGTATGTACACGTGTGGAATGCATTCACCATATGCACAAACCTGTAAGGAAAACACCTACATCCCAAAACAGCACCCCTCATGACTATTGCATGTCTTTATGATCAAGAGAGCTGACAGCGACAAACCCCTGCGGAATGGCAGGTGACACCTGTTAGGACCACACGCGGCCGAGGGGGAGATTGTCTGGCCAGAAATGACGAGGCGTAATTCTCCAGAGAGCCCGGCGCTGTGACAAGTGTCAGGCGCGTACTCCGACAGCGTGAGCGTCGGCAGCCGACGAGCTCTCCGAAAGCAGGGGTTATTGTGCGTAATGAGGCCCAGGGGAGGTGCGGTATCTGCGAGTGCGGAGGAAGGGCCTCGGTGTGTAAAACGCACGCTCTGCCGGTGTCGCTCGCGCGCTTGTCCTTTCCGACTGAAGAGGGGCAGGGCCGACGAGCGCAAAGCACGGAGAAAGCGGGCTCCTTAATCTGCGCTGACCTGGCCAATACACAAGGGCTCAAGCCTGAACCCCGCCCTCTGAGTATTTGAATATTTGACTATTTAACGGTCATTTCAGGGCTGAAAGAACAGGTGGCAAACTATTTGCGATTCTAAAGGTTTGCCATAGATACAGATACAGTAGTCACAGCAGTCGGTGATAATAGGCAGATCTGACGGATATTATGGAATGGTGCATACACCATGGCTGCAGTCCCGTGGATGCACAGTGGCTGTGTTATGATATTTTTATTGTATAACAAAGCCAAATGCAGTACTGCAGTTAAAAGGCCTACATTGCAATGCAACCAAACAGCCTTTGGTTTTAGCAAAGGGCCTGACTTACTACTAGGCTGTTATGGTTTAGGGTAAAGGTCCCTTTGACCTGAACAGGATTAATCCTGAAACCGCCAAGCTTTGGCTGACTGGTTAAGGTCTGCTTTCACACACACCCCTCCTCCCTTCTCCCCTTGTAGCTCTGACACCTCTCTCAGGCGCCTGGGCCTCTCTGGCAGGCTCCACCTTCTCCATTCAATGCCAAAACACCACTCACCCCTTGTGTGATAATAACTTTCTCTACCTAACTCTACTCTAACTCTCTTACCTGCTCAAAAATGGTCCTGAACACCTCCCCCCCCCTTGTTGCTCCTTTCAAGCACCGCATAAATGTTATGGCAGACTGCCTCCCGTCTGGCTTGTGACCACTCTTCCCCTCACTCTTCCTCCTCATAAGGGCGCTTGACATTTGCATAGGACTGAGACGAATGCCCATTTAATTGCAGGCTGTTGGAAATGGATCTTGAGTGGCCGTGTGTGACAAACACTCTGGCAGCTCTTCAGGAGAAAGTGCCTGCCATTTTCCATTAGGTAATGGCTACTTGTGCTATCAGCTAGGAAAAAATTATATATATATATATATATATATATATATATATATATATATATAGTCAGGGAGATGTGTATTTACACAACTCTGAAATCAAAAATGAAATGAGACATCTTTGATGGACACCTTCACGTTGTGTAAGGGGAAGTCATGACACACATGCACACAATCACACATGCACACACACAGTGCCTCACTGAATTGCCAGCTCTGCTGCCATCATCAGCACCCTAAGTGCTTTGCAGTCCATTTGCTGCTTTGACTGCAGTAGAGTCGATATTTAACGGTGTCAAAGTCAACACGTCCACAAAGACATGTGAAAGCTCGCAATACAATACGGATACATTACCAAATGACAGTTATACTCAGAAGTTGCAATGTAGTGTTTTTCTTTTATCTATACCAAATTATGAAAAATGGTTTATGGGTTTGTCATTAGAACATGCCCAGAATAAGACCCATTTCCCTCTGGATAAGCCCCAGAAATGTCCCTTTTGACTTCTGTCCAGGCAAAACATTTTGAAACGAATTGGCACCTTTCTGCTCTGAAGAGTTGGCAACACCATCTTCATCTACTAGGTTGAAAATTGTGGTTGCTCCATTCCTCTGCATCCGTCAAGAAAAAAAAGATGAAACGGATTATGCTTTTGCTGCTGCTCAATGCTGGGAATACTGAATGAATGTCTCAGTCGCCCAACTTAGTCATGCTGCTCTCTCTCTTACCTTGAAAACCCCTCTCGCACTGAAGTCTGCTGCTTATGGAAAAGTTTTTTTGGAATCTTTTGGTCATCTTGTCAATTTTTAAAGTGCATAGGGTTTTATAATCATTTATAGATGGCATCAGCATTAACTGTCTGCATTACTAACCAACCAACGGGGTAAATACAAATGCCTGAATATGCAATGGGAATATTTTTATTTTAATTTGTTCTGTCCTGTTTTATTGTCCTTCTTGCCTGAATTTGCGTTATTTGGAATAATTGTGCGTATTTTTCATTTGTTTCCTTTTTTATTATTTAATTATTATTTTAAAGATGTCCGCCACATTGCTACAAAAAATACAACCTTTTCTTTGTCCCGCCATTTTCCTCTACAGGTTCAGGTGTCTCCGGTTACCCCAGTAACCTCCATACACCAAGTTAGTTGGTCTTGTTTCTGCATACGTCTCTCTCTCTCTCTTCTTCAATGTTTTATACCTCTCTTATATCTCCTTCTTTCTTTTTAGGCTTGTTCGTTAATCTCACGCCATCTAATCTACGCCTTGTTCATTTCACCCATTGCAGGGGGCGAAGTTTGGAATGACTCGGCAATATTGTCATGACTTAAAAGCAGACGCCGGCTTCAGGCCCGACCGTTGGCCTTTTGTTTTTGTCATGCTAACTCTATCGCTGCCTGATGCGAATAACAGTTTCTTTCACACTAGGAATGTACGCTTTTTGGACGTATGCTTGGTGACCTCTCATCGGCTTTAGTGGTCATGTGCCGTGAGCATGCGATTGCCTTGAGTAAAACCGACTGCCTAACCAGATTCACTTTACCATTATTACTTTACTCACCTGCTGCTTCTCAGAAAATATTTTCTTTTTTTGTTCATTTTTTCTTTTGTATTTATCCACGTGCCCCCCTCCCCCCACACACACACCCCTGTTAGTTGCCTTTTGTCACTCAAAACGCCTCTGTGTCTCTGATTGGCAGGTATGGCCAGCCACCCGCCAATTCCCATCTCAGAGCTTGCGGACCACTTGGAACGTTTGAAAGCAAATGACAACTTGAAGTTCTCCCAAGAGTATGAGGTAAAATCATTGGCTTTGGTTTGCTTTAATGGGTGTGGCTGAATGCTTAATATTATATCTAGTGTCATAATCAATGATTTAAACACAGAGAGAGAAAGAAAAAGAGAGAGAAAAATATCTACAACAGCTTTTTCTCCATTCTTTGGTGCTGAATGTTAACATGTTGAATAACCATAAATCGGTATCGATGTTTATGTGTAATACTGATGAAAAATATTGATGGAATAATGTCAGATTGGCATGTGGTGTACGCTGTTAGTTTTTAATATTGCTGCTTGCCCATGTTCCAGGTACAGGACAAATCTCTGTTACCAGTGTAACATAATGAGGTGTTCCAAGTAATTTAAATCCTATCATTGCCTAGATGGCATCCATTTGCTCACACAACAGACCTAAGCTTGCAAACAAAGGCTTTTTTTGTGGCGTTGACCGTTCAACAACCCATAAAACCGGGCCAGATGGTAAAAGCAGAGGGTCGAACCCCCCACGCTGTTAACGTAAAGCTAAATTGAAACGTTCGGACGGCTGCAGTGCCTGATCGAATGCCCCCATCACTGTCTCAGCACAATAATCTTTTTTTTTTTCCCCAATTTCATTTTGCCGTTCTGAAAGGGTCACGTCGGGCACCGTGCCGTGTAATCTCGCCGTGGCTCAGAGACAAAGCGTAGAGCCGCGTTCCCAGAAGGCCCTCCACGGGAAAGCTGCGCTTTAGCAGAGAAGTAATCCTATCTGATGATGTCATCATCTGCATGATGAGTACAGGCAGCGATTGATTGCTTTTTTAGTGACCGGGGGCCACGGCAGAGCCGTGACTGCCCTGGCTATGACTCCCAGGCACCGATATCTGAGTGGGTGACTGACGCAGCTCAGCTCTGGCAGCCGCACGTATACACATGTTCACAGGCACGTTGGCCTCTGCCACACAAGGGACAGAACAGAGAAGTACGAATAAATATGCAGTAGCAGCAGTAGTACCAGTAGTAGTATTTTTATCCAGGGGAAATTACAAAGTAAAATAATTTATAGTACACAGTTCCATTGGCAAATAATTGAGGAGAGTATCATTTGCAGCATACTTATATACTACATAAAGGCACAGCACAGAGCTGTCCTGTCCAATGGTTGCCTGAGTCTGACTAATATAACTCATGATCACAGACAGACTGCTGTCTGTAAAATATGAGCACAGCCAGTGAATCACGCAGGGCCATTGTGTGCGTGGGCCTGTGGCTAACCTCTCACACTGGCTTTGTGCAAGGGGCTGCCAGCGTTCCAAAAGATGAGGTCATACCTCGGGGGCTCCTCCAAGCTGCAACGCCGTTATTGTGGCACATTAAATTGAAATTCTGAGGTGCGCTAGTTTTTCATGATAAATGGAAGGTAATTTTCGGAACACAATGAAGCTTGGGTAATTTTTTTATGAATGGTGTCAGAACTGACTTTTTCAACATTTTAAGGTGAAACACTGCAGCCTGGCAAGTGGTATGCAGGCAGGTTTCCCAAATCCAGCAGTACAGTGCATTTGATTGAGCCTCTTTATACTCTGTTGAAAACGGACTATAGGATGACCTAAATGCAATACCAGTCTGTCTTGTGAAATGATGACTAAGTGCATGACTGATTAGGCTATTCTCAGATCCACTTCCAGTTCTGTGCTCCGTTAAATCTATCTGCAATGTGTTTTGTCCTCAACTGTCAGTAATCAATTTAATAAAGTATTTTTGGTCTGTTTTTATTATTATTAAATTTAATGAAATAAATTTAAAATTAATTTCAACAAGGCTCAACCCCCCCCCAATGTATGTGTGTTTTTACATGAATGCCCAAGTGCATTGCTGTTCATTTGAATAGTGTTGTGTATGTTATATGTTGTCACATGAATAATTCTGAAGCTGAAGTGAAAACTAAATTACAATGAAGTTAATATTGAAAAGATTGTGATAAAAAAAAAGATTAACGTTTTGATTTCCTGAAATGGACGACAGTTTTGATAGAATTCCCTCTACCTCAAAGGATGAATTTACTTGAGAAAAAAGGAATATAACTCAAAAGGTTTCTTGCTGGCAGAAACTAGCGTTCAGTGTTGGTTTGATTCATCACATTCTTGGCACCTGTGTTGAGACCTTTTGACTTGCTCTAAAAGGCAGCGTTCCCCTCTAGAGTCAGACCACTTTTCTTTTTGATCCTACCCTACTCTCATCCTAGCAGTGTTCAATGTCCATGTCAATAATATCAGTCATCAATTTTAGGATGTTGTACTGCTATAGTATAGTGTCAGAAGGTCAGCTTGATTGTTCAGTGGACAAACAAAACAGAAGGCCAGGAAATATCTGAAAATAAAACCTATGAAAGTCCACTCATATCTCAAACATGTTTCTATTTATTGTCCAGTCCACTGCAAAAATTTAAATTGCCAGCCCTGCAGAGTTTGCTTACAGGCAGATGCATATCGACATTTTATTCCACAAGTCAGTAAACAGACACAATCTTTTTAGTAGCGTAAATACAGGGGGGATAGCACTGGACTGTAGACTGCATTTAAATGGATGCTCGATAGTAACACTGGTGCAGTTAGAGATTATAAGTGATCTTGTTTTAAGTTCAGTAGAGAAGAAAGGAAGGATTCATGAATAAATGCTATTTAATCTTTGGGCCAAGGGCCATTTTTCCAAAAACAGATGACATCTCCTACACAATTCCATGTATCGTTGCCATGTTACACTGGTTGTTGGAAATTATTTCACCCTGTGATTTGAGCACACTTAAGCACACTTGGAGATGTAATCCAAGTGGGAAACTTGTTAAGTGTGTGTCTGTGTCTGGGTGTCTTTGTGTGGTTGTGTGTGAGCATAATGTATAGGTCTCACATTAAAAAAAAGAAAAGCTTCATGTTCAATAAACCAAACACTTGACCTGGGTTTTATCTTTTCCGAAAGCCACCCTCGATACTCTTTAGCAAAAGGGCCCGAGCCAATAAGCAACGCATTATTCAGGAGGAGTGTGTGCTCGGCTCTGCTGTGTAGCTAATGAACCAGCCCAAGAGGACTTGACAGTAATTGTGGTGAGGTAACCAGGCACACATGGCGGTGGGCTTCCAGAAGTGACGGCAATGAGGCACATTGAAGCTTATTCCAAAGCCATAATTATGCATTGTAAACATACTCGAAATGATGCGCTCTCGCCATTGGCGTCCGTGTGTGACCTCATTCTCTTGAGTGTTCCAAACTGCCTTAGCTTCTTGGATTTTGGTAAACCCAGATCTGGACAGTGTTTTGTCCTCTCTAATTACCATGAAGAGACTGGAATAAGAGTCTTTTCCCACTAATGGTATTCATACAATGATTCTTTTCACACTAAGAGACCAGATGTGATGGGGCCTTTTATCCATGGTATAATTTCATCTGATAACAAATTTAATATGTAAAATACATTGCAAGGACTCATGTAGGTCATCGAGTAGTTTCAATATGTAGATGAAGCCCTAATCAGTTTACTTGCGAAAACTTTCCAGTGTCATCTTGGGATACCTCTCTCCCTCTCTCTCTCTCTCACACACACACACACACACACACACACACACACGGAACATCCATTGTTCAGTACACTAAAAGCCTGCTGTTCAATGTGTTGAATTTGAGGATGCCTCTCTTTATTTTAGTGATTGTAAATCATACAATGTGTGTTTTTTTGTATGTTGCCTCTATCTCTGTTTGCAAAGTATCAGCAAAAAACTAGAAATATGTACTACTGTTATTTTACCAGTATGAATTTGACCTAGAAAACAAGTGTATGCCTGCAGTCACTGCTCAGGAAACATTTAATATGATTTTGGGAATTAGCCAAGTGTGTCTACCTCATTCACATAGTGCTGCTTCATGTCTGTCAGTTTCTCCAGAGTCTTAAGCAGTGACCCAAACACATCATCCAAGGACACTGACAAGCTGACAGTTTGCATCATGGCCTACTGTTTACTGTAAATTATAATCTTCAACCAATCATCAGTGCTCATGTCTGCATACATGTCTCTTAAATTTGAGGTTTAACAGAGATGAACAGCTTTGTGTCAGTGCTGACTTGATGCCTTGTGATGGAATCAAGGCTGTTGAGATGGAACTGTAGCCTCGAGGGGGTAAATTTAACAAAACTGGCCGCCTGTGTGGAATTGCTGACATTCTGAGGTAGCCCCAGATTGACCCAGACTGACAAATTGTCCAAAATAGCAACAAACGCTGTCTTAACAGAGCCCGGCATTGCTCTCAAATTCCTCGAGCACCCCCATCATATCTGAAGCTGTCTTTTTTTGTATGCATACAATCTGAATTGTGTGGTGAAAAAAATAAATGGCTGCCACAATAACCGTTAAATTGGAGCATGTCTGTCACTACCTCACTGGTCCACTGAGATGGATGAAACAAAATCCACAGTTACTCATAAATTTCAGCAACACTCATCAGCCTTTTGTTGACTAGAACAGTTTCTGTTGGAAAGACCTCCAGTGTATTTTGGCCTAAGCTTTCACGAGGGTGGTATTGCATATTTCATATGAAATAAGAAGACTAAAATGTTAAGATAACAGATTTAGCAAGTCACCAGGTAGCCACTTTTGGTGTTGCAGCCACAAAGATAACAAAGACACTGAAAGAATGCAAGAATTCAGGAATGAACACAAAACTATCTGAAGGTCCTTTTCAACAGTCCATATCACCAGGCATAGAGTTATTACATGGACTAGAGCCATTATGTTTCAGCTGTCTGTTCTTGTTCAAGAGAAGACAGACATTAAGACAAGCAATCTTTGAAGAGCTTTATGTTCAGACCTGTATTTATTTATTGTTTGAACTTTAAAATGTACCTCACCTCACTCTGCAGTCCATCGATCCTGGGCAGCAGTTTACGTGGGAGCACTCCAACCTGGAAGTCAACAAGCCAAAGAACAGATACGCCAATGTGATCGCATACGACCACTCGCGAGTCCTGCTCTCTGCCATCGAAGGTAGGTGTCCCCGAGAAGTCGGGTTTTTCCCTTTAGGCCATGTACGGCTCGTACTCCTTGCGGCCGTCCTTGACTGCAAGTCATTATCTGCACTGTTATGATTCAGAAGTAAATTTCTGCCCTACCTCGTGCAAATCAGTATTGGATAACTGTCAGCCAAAGAATTAATTGACATTTTTGCAGTCAAAATAGACTGGATATCAGCCTGTGGCCTTCATCTCAGGACACATGGAATTTTTCCATGCAAAAAATAATAAAAAAAATATATATATTTCACATATATTGTTTGTGATTAGAGCAAAAGTGGTGACATCACTCCTGTCTTTGTTAGACCCCAGAACTACCTCACTGCATTTAGCTGTATTTCGGCTGTTTACCGGAAGCCTGACTGAAATAACAGTCAGGTCAGACCTATTTCTTTCTACATTTGGACTAATAATCAAATAAAGTCTCTCCTCACTTTGCGGCTCCTGGAGGGGAAACAGAATCAAGTTCCTGCAAACCAGTGCTGATTGTCTCTGTGTCATTCACCCCTCCTTGAACCTTCTTCAAAACATCAGCAAATTTTCTCTAATCTGGTCACTTGAATTCATTTGTTTTCCCATGGTGCTTACAAAGCAATGTATAATACAGCACCATCACCCACACTTCCTGCAGGTTAGCACACATTGACCCTTAATACATTATACAGTAATAACAATACAATAACAAATAATATAATTTAAAATGTTTACCGTAAAGCCCTAATCTCAATCCCTAAGCATTTAGCTTCATGGGAAAAAATGTTTGGTCCATTTATCATATCATTTTTGGTATATTATTTTTGAATATTACAATATATTTCTGTTTTGCATTTACATATTTTAAATGTATTTTAAAGATATTTCCTTCAACTGAACAATGTATTTCTCTATATATTTCATTATTTTGTGGGAAGGTTATATTTATAGGCAATTTTATGTACTTAAGCTTTCATAATTATTCGTAATGATGTAGCTCCCATTTCTTTATTCTAAATGTACCATAAACTATTCTAACACAAATATTTTGTATGGTTTCCTAATCTCGCATCCAAACATCACTCTTAGTACTGAATTAATTTACGCTGTCTGTTTTAAAAGTATATCATCTTACTCTTAAATAAATTGCAAACCGCTGGCATACTTTTTCTGCATAATCGCTGATTTAAATGGTTCTTTAGTTGGCTTGCAGAAGTCATATAATTAAAAATTTAGCTTTTCAATAAAATGGAACCCAAAAAGAGAATCTGCTCAAGCCAGATAGCTCCACAAAAGAAAAGCCAGAATGTAGTAAAACAGATTTCTGGCAGTCTGGTAGGGCCTCAAAAATTAAACAGTAAAATACATGCAAGAGTAACAAAAGCAAATAAAGATGTGGAATCCCTTTGCACATTTCATTCCCAGTAGAAGATGAACAACAACAACAACAGCAACAACAGAAAGGAGAGCTTAACATTGATGGATTCCATTAACTCAACACAGAGAGCACAGTGTATTCATAGGGTTGCTTTTTGTATGGATGGGTTCCGGTTGCCAGGACTTTGCAGTGGAATTTAACAAACCAGCAGACATCGGGGATTTTTTTCTTTTTAAATTCATTTTTGGTTTGTGACCATGATTTTTAAGTGAAGCCAACACACTGAATGTGCTGCTTCATTCATGCCACTGACCACCATATTGTTTCAAAGCGTTTGCCTGTACGCCTCTGTCCGCTTTGTACAGGTCCAAGCCTCTTACGCCCAACGGCCGTCACAAACTTATGGATGTCATTTCAAGGTCGCCTTATCAGTCCCATACCTTGTGATTTTTTTCCCTTAATTTTAACTAACAATGGTGTCTGCAATCAATAGCAAACATAAGCAAGTGCTAGATTCTTCTTTTAAAATTAAACTATTAAAAAGTAATACTCAAATGTCAGGAGCTGCAAAGCTCATGATGTGTAAGTATATGTAACTAAGCTGTAAAACACTTCCTTAAAGTTGTTGGTCAGATTTAAGGAGATAGCACTATATACAGAGCCTGTGCCTTAGTCCATGGTAATTATATGACTGCATCATGCAGAGCTAGAATGAAGTACAGTATGCCAGAGGTTTTTAACTAGTTTTGTGGGATAATGACCACTGTGAAAGTAAGTGCCTAATTCCTTGGTTCTGGTACTGTAAGGCACGTTGAATCATCTATTTCATACTATTTTTTAACAAAGTAAATGTTTCTTATTTAGTCATTTGCTGACATGCCACGTTTCTGTGGAATACAAATACATAGTTTTCTTCCATATTGAAATTTTTAATTAATATTCCATTTGTTGGTGCCAGCGATGTGTGGCAACTCATGCTACTAATACGGGAGGTGTAATTGGTCGTCCCTTGTTGAAAATGCTGAAAATGAATAGTTTTCAGACAGGAAGTGTAGACAGATAGACAGCTGGTCCAATAGACCACCAGACAGACGCTTCTGTGAAATGACTGTTTCATACAAATCCTGAATGACAAGCGGGCCAGTAGAGGTTCCCCTGTTGGAAAGCCATTTGGTGCATTTGCATCCGTCGCCCTTTATCTTCCCATTATTTAAAGCGTAACGTTTCTTTCTCCCTTTCATCTGGAAGCTAATTGTCTTAATCCCTACCCAATCCACCGGCGGAGGCCAATCAGAGCCCGCAGAAAGAAAAGGCGACACCACGGACCCGTTCCGCTCTTTTCCCTGAATAAGCTACCTGTGAGAGAGAGAGAGAGGGGAAAAAAGCGAAGTTGGCGCGGGGGCGATGGTGGGAGGTGAATCCCATGCAGATGAGGCTTATCTTGGCACACCATGTGTGAGCGGGCCTTCACAGCTGCCGGCTCCACGGCTCTGACAAGCCGTCAGCTCGGCTTCTCCCGGCAACAGGAAAAGACCTGCCGTCTACATTTATAGAAAGCAGCAAAAAAAAGTCCAGTGAAAACAGTTTCTTTTTTTTCCATGACGAATGAACACGGCTGTGAAGACTTCCCAACCTGAGGAGGGTGCAGTTTGAGAAATGCAGTTGCGGTGATTTTAACCTTGACTGCAAAGTGGAACTGTGTGTTTTTGTTTGTCACAGTGAGGGAAAGGCTTAGGCTCCGCACCAACAGTTTGGTGAGTCCCATTGGCCAAATGAGAGGCATGATTGAGGCACTCCCAAAAAATAAAGTAGCTCAGACAGCCTTCAGAGGTCAGTAAAGTTGGAGTCTCTGTCAAGTATCTGACTGTGCCCTGGTATTAAATCAAATGAGGAATGAAACCTCTCAACACCGGCAGTGTTTTCTGGGGCCATCTGACCTGCTGTATTGATCCTGCTATGGAACTGGAGCATCTCGTTTTAGAGTTATTTCTAAGCCACTGTTTGAGCTTTAACCAGCCCTATGGTTTCCTCCTGAACCTGCAGTGAAATTACAAATGTTCTCCTGTCCTTCTTGTGCCCAGGGATCCCAGGAAGCGATTACATCAACGCCAACTACATCGATGGGTACCGGAAGCAGAACGCTTACATCGCCACCCAGGGGTCTTTGCCGGAGACATTCGGGGATTTCTGGAGGATGATATGGGAGCAGCACACGGCCAACATTGTCATGATGACCAAACTGGAGGAACGATCAAGGGTAGGGCACATTGTTTTTGTTTTTCTTTTTGCTTTTTTTGTCTTGTGTCAAAACTTATCATCTGGTGCCACATTATATCACAATCATAATGGTTTCCACATGTAAGTTTAAAGGTCTCTTAGTTATCTGAAGAACAATCAGTAGCAATACCTTATAATATACACATAACGTCTATATTTAGAAGTGGGAAACATAGCAAGTCAGCAGTCCTTACAGGGCTGATTTATAAAAGCTCTGTACCACTAGCCAAATGTTTTCCCAGGGACTTAATTCCCTGTGGGCCCATAAACATCCATGAGAACATCTCAAGTGGCACTCTCACATATTTGTGTGATGTCACACTACCTTGTTTAATGCCGCACACGCTAGATTGCACAGAGAAGAAACAATACAAACACAATTTCCAGAAGAACTACTTTTTCGTTCCTGCTGCTCAATTAATTAAAAATCACTTTGCTGGTAAATAAATTATTTTGCTCAAGTCCTGTAATTTGCGCTCACTTTGACTAGTTATAACTAGTTTCCTTTTACAGAGGCTGGCTTCATACTGTAAATATCCTGTCATACTCGAATTGAAACAGACACGGTGCCCTGATTAACAAAGCTTTAAAATGCTTATGCATATAAAAGTATACTACCATGTCATGGTTTTTGTAAATTATTGTAACAGTGGCATAAAATACATTCAAAAATACAATATTCACCTCTACAGGGGTTTCAGATCAGAGTCTGACATTTACAGTATACGTTGAGCAATTCATTAGTAAAGATTATACTTGCATCTTGTACACAAGAAATATTTTACTGCAGTATGCTTTAACAAATGCAGAGCAATGTGTAAATGTGTGAAGCTGGTTGATTTATTAGATAGCTTCAGCCAGGGGAACTGATAGGAATAAAATCCAGTGAGCTATATGTGTCTGGCACTGCTGCAATTGAGTTTGGTGCCCCATCTCTGTTCCTTCCAATACAGACAATGTCTCTCTTGCCTCAGTAATGCAGTTTTCTGCTTTAACATCTTGCTTCTTGCTTCTTAGCTCAAGCCATCGTTGTCTTTTTATATGTTTTTATTCTTTCATCAGATGCCCTCTTATTTCTTCTCCAAGGCAAGAACTACTTTGTCCCACTGGATGCGTATTCACTTCTGCATCTTTCACTCGTGTTTCTGCTTTTAAAATATAATATGACATGTTCTTCTTTAATTAAGTTGCACGGTCTCACTGGCTCGTCCACCAAGCTCTAGTTGTCACAAAGTAGAATGCCAAATCTAAACTGCCTTTCTAAACCACAGTAGAATTAGACACATGTCACAAGCTGTATGATGCCAACTTTTTTAAAAATAAAAACGTATGACATATGCACAAAGTCTGGTTGTAATTCACATCCATGCTTGAGTGCCTGTCTGAACACAATTGCATGATTTTCACAAGTTCCAAATAGTCCTTTTAAATTATAAGTGGCAATTCCGAGTAGAGAAGAAATTAGTGCACCCAATTAATAATATTTTTGCAATTACCTGAGAAGCAATCACAGCAGAACCAATTTGCAACAGGGAATGGTGGGGTATAAGGCTTATTGATTTTCATTTTTATTTATTTATTTTGATCAAGATATTTCCCATTTAAACACAAAATGCATGTTTTATTTCCCCTATTGGGGGTGGGGTGGGGGTGGATAATTAATAATGGTTTACTGCCATTATTACTACAGAAAACACAGAAAAATAGAAATCTGAAAAAACGTTGAACTCTGTAGATGTGTTGTAGATATGCCAATTCTCAATCTGTGCCACCTGATTCTGAGATGTGCAAGGTCTTACATTTTGAGAAAGCAAGTCATTTTTAATAAATCTTCAATTTGACTGTTTGACTCTCAACTGAAGCTTAACACTACCTAAAAAAATAAATAATTATATAAATAAAGTGTAGAGTTTTATGTCAGGCCTTGGCATCCAGGTTGACGCGCTATAAAAACTGCTGCTTGTATCGTAAAAGTGTGGAATCCTGGCACTGTCTCAGCACTCAACAGAATATAGTGCATTCTGTCTCAGTTGCAAAGTATTAAAAATGTTGGCTGTTGCTGGCAGTACAGGCTGTTGTGGTTTGGGAAATTATCTGGTGACCAGAAAGCGGTAAGTCCAGAACGCTGCTGTTCTACTGTACCTCTGAGAAATGCACTTAACCTGAATTAAGTTGTGTCGGGTACATTGATGGAGAACATTTAAATTTAAGTTGTACACTGTTAAGGTACTTTGGATATAAGCAATAGCATGGCTGGCTTTTCAGAAACAATTCATTAAGTGGTCTGCTTTTTTGTTTTTGCTAGTTTCAAAAATGGTTATCCATCAGCAAGTTATCATCCCTCTCACATCTGCGTTTCTTCTTGCAAGCTTAAGTCTGAGTTGTATTCCAGGTGCCAACTGGCTAGGTAGATGACTGTGATATTTTGCCAGATACTGAAAACCCTACACAAATAAGATAGCAAACTAATACAAGTAATAGTAACACCTTTTATTCTAGTTTCTACATATTAGCCCAGTGTTAATTAGATAGCTATCCATTTTAAAATCCCATTGTTGGTATTAACATCTCTTCAATGGTTTTATCTCTTATCTCTTCAATGGTTTTGATGTTTATACCAAAAATGATGTCTACAAAATCTAAAACTGTGGCTGGAGGTGTTTGTTTTCACATTACATTCCTGTCTCCATATGCAGGTAAAGGTTGCTCTGGCAAGTAATTCTGCCATTGGATCCAATTGAAAAAGAGTGCTTGGACAGCATCCATTACATTCTAAAAGTTAAAATAATAATTTATGTCAGCTAGTGAAGGCCCCTCTGTAATGTGTATCATCCTAATTCAATTTTGGATAATATGGATAGAATCACTTTTTCTGTGTTGGGAAAAAGTGCTAAATGATGTCCTATCTGTGAGACAGGATTAGATCTGACAGGATGTTTCTGTAATTTGGGCACTGATGGTTAAGCATTGACTGAAATGAAAGCATGCACTGTAGCCCTCCAGGACCAAAACTGAGGAGCTTTGCTTGAGAGCAAGCTTGTCTTGTAGGGGATTGTACAGTTTCATGGATTAAAAATGAACAAAGTCCTTTCTGAACATGTTAACATGAATAGCCAGTATATCCAAGGCAATAATCTCTTTCTTTAGTCATTTGTGTATTATGTACATTTTGATGGTGTTCTCCTTTAATGCATTTGTGATATTCCTTAACGAACATGGGAAAAAAAAACTTTGCCACCAATACTGAAAGGGTTTGTGAGCCCTGTGTCTGACATATCTTAAGATGCATGAAAATAGTCCGAGTAAGCTCGTGCTTGTCATGCTCAGAGTAATCTTTAAAGTGCTGTCTGCAACTTTCAAAGATATGTGGAGCAGTGTTGCATTCCGGGGGCTCATCCGCAATGATGATTTCACCTCTCGTCATGTACAACCAACATGACAGTGGTCCCTTTATTTCTCAGCTCTGATTAGTTCAAGATTATGTTCGAGGATTTTTCATAGCCTTAAAAAAAGAGATTTTCCATTTTGCTGCATGAAGCGAGGGTCAATCTTTTATCCATTTAACCCTTATTAGTCAGGATTTGACTTATCAGTCAGGGCATTTTCAGTGGTTGTAGTGCATGTAATAAAAGTCTCATTTCTTGATTTTGATCGTTTCTTTGATTTTGATATTTTATATATTAATGGCAAAAATGTAAGGATATAAGGACTGTTTTGTAAAGGGCTATTATTTACTTAAGGCATTAATTTGTTTCCACTTGGCAGAGGAACAGCAATACTGTAATGGAGCACAGTTTATTGGTTGTTCACTGGGCAACGAAACTGTATAATCACAATAAACTAGCGTCTTAAATGTGATTTGAAAACGGCAGTTAAGACTGTAATTATAGAGCCTGTCAGTCCAATAAATAATGCTGTCTGGATCAGCGGAATGCTGTAAGCCATTTTCTCCAATGTGAAAATGTATAAATCAGCAGAATCAGGAGGTATTGGCAGCTTATCTGCCTGTGTTTCTCGGACAGGCTTTTGTCATGACTTTGGGTAGATATACTGCAAATACCACTCCACATACACTTTTAAAAAGTCATTTTAAAAAACTAGGTGATAGGCTAGCAGATGGATTTGCAAAAAATGGGAAATTTAGCATATTTGCACACTTCATATTAATATGACTTTCTCCTGTTCCAGGTTAAATGTGACCAATACTGGCCCACCAGAGGCACAGAAACGTATGGTCTGATCCAGGTGACGTTGCTTGACACAGTGGAGCTAGCGACGTACTGCGTCAGGACTTTCGCTCTTTATAAGGTAAGCATAGGAAGGAAGAATCAAAATTATTAGCATAGCTAATTATTTTATTATTTTTTAACAAAAACAAGGGATTATGCTCACAAATACACCTGTACACACTATACACAAACTGACATAGCTTGACAATACACATATAAGTCCAGAATAGTAAAATGAATAACAGTAATAAAATAGGCACATAGCCATGATGCCTACATGCCACATAGCTGTACAATTACACAGGAGTATTGCTAGGTTATTAATATTCAGATATTCTATTGACTGTGCTAGAGTGAGTGTGAGAGTGCATTTGTCAGTGTATTCAAAACACAAAATGCCCTGTTAGGCACTGCCACACTCCTAGTTTGTAGAGCTCTCCGTGTAGATTCCATGACCAGTTATCTCTCGTTGGACAGAACGGCTCAAGTGAAAAGAGGGAAGTGCGGCAGTTCCAGTTCACGGCCTGGCCGGACCACGGAGTTCCCAGAGCACCCCACACCCTTCCTGGCCTTCCTGCGGCGCGTGAAGGCCTGCAACCCGCCGGACGCTGGGCCCATGGTGGTTCACTGCAGGTAACAGAGCACAGCAGAGCAGTGCCCTCTTTCTCAGCAACTAAATCTCCGTAGATATCATGGTTTGGAAATGGGCTAAAGGCTGTGCCACCTGACCCAGTGGTGTATATAAAGGGTGTTTGTAAATTCCTCACATGGCTTGCCAAGGTGAAGGGAAGGGATCAGTTAGTTGGCTTTAAAATGTGTTTGGTGAAATGTAGGCCTCGGCATTCATCAGATAAAACAGGCAGGACTGCTAGTATTACTTTTTTTGTACTCTTTTCCCATGTTGTGCTTAGGGCAACCAAACCTCAAATAAATAAAGGACTGACATCAAACTGCAAAAAAATAGTTTTATTTCCCAATGGTATTGCCCGCCGAGTTACCAAAACTAAGCAGTCCTGCTCTGCTGAAAGTAAAGAGTAAAGTTGCCAACGAGACTGTGAAAGAAAGGGATTAGGGAAGAATTAAGTAAGCGCATGCGGAAGTTAATTAAGAGTTACTCACAGTGGTGGTTTCAATTGAAAATGCAGATTTTTTTGCGGCGTTTGGAAATCAGGAATTAGTGTCATTTAGCAGATGGGGCTTTTGACGCCTTTATCCTGTGCATCAGATAAAAGGCTGTGAAGCTTAAATCCATTCGGGAAATGCAGTCCTGTCATCAGCTGTCTCTTAAAGCCACCATTTTGAAAAGGGCTTCCTCCCTGAGTTTTGTCGGAAAGTTAAGTGAAGTGGAACTTTAGTCATTTTATTACCATCGTTTTATTACCCTCCCTCTCGCACGCATAATGGCTGTTGATTGCATGCCATTCATCAGGAATATTTGCAAGTCTAAGCGAAGGAAGTTAAGAAAAGTGCATTATTCTGCTGTGCATAATTAACAAGTACGCAGTGCCTGAGTGCTTGATTATTTAGGTGACCAGTTGATTGACAGAGGCTGTTTTCAGTCAATGGCAAAACCCTGGAGCATGAGAAAGATCCCATTTTGTGGTCCATTCCCAAAATATAGAGTTTTCAGTGTATATCCAGTTGCTTCTTGGATATAGTCCACTCCTGATGAAATTTCCAATATCAGTATTTTCCATCAGACGTCATTACCTTGTGGTCATGATGTTCTGAAATAATCTTTGGATGACAGCAATGAAGCTTGGAGGGGAAGCTGTTTACCTGAGTGCCTGGGTGGTGTTTGCGAGTGTCTTACTCTTCACATGCAAATATGCAAACGATGAACTCAGTGCATCTGATTAACATTTATGTGGTTGAGCCGATAATGATATTGATCAGAATAACAATGCGATTCGCACTCTCAGTTGTGATCAGGTGCCATCTTGTCTCTCCTCTCCTCATTCTGGAGAACACGGAGGCCAACCTGAATTTTAAACAAGAGACCACTGCAGGTTATCTGAAGCAGTGGGTCCCTTGATTAAATGTTTGTGCACAGAAGCGAGGAACTTGCGTACACCAGCAGGTTTCAGCTGAGGATACAGTCTCCTGTTCATCCCGCTCGCCTGCTATGAGGAAATGATTTTGGAAGAACTTGAACTCTAGCTAATCAGACGTTGTGTATGGTATTATGGCCACAAGAATCCTGTTGCTTTCCTTATTTGCAGATGATTTATACAGCTATTGTTTTGGAATGTTATTTGGAATAAAGGATAAATTAGTAAAGAAAAGTATTCTTAAAGAAAATTAATAAAATAGGCATAGAAATAAAATATTGAATAATTTTAAAAAGCAGAGGTAACTATGGACACAGTAACACTGCAGATTACGCATATTGTTTTTGGTAGGCCCCTTCCACTATTTTTGTAAATGGTTAAGTGCACAAGCGCTTAATTAATCTTTCTAGTCTCCGATGATGCTTCAGTTGAGGGTATAAAATTAATTTCGCTCGCTCGTTAAGGACCAAAGTGGACCATACCTCGAGTGGTATTGATTTGGCTGTTCTGTCGAGACTTTAGTCTCTCTCACCTAGACAAAGGGCCCCAATTTGGCGAGGCAGGGCCGAGTGTGCTGACAATGGTACAGAGGAATGGCATCTTGATGTGAGAGCGCTGTCAATGCAAATTCTGGGCACTGTAATTTGTAGAACCTCTTCACCATTAATTACAGTTATTACCAAGCACTTTTAGTGGGCCGCATATAAAAAAGCTAGCAACACTTCAACACTGTTATGTATGACGTGCTAGACAAAGCATGACTTGTCGACTGTGAAAATTGAACCTAGTAGTCAGGAGAACTTTGTTTTTAATTATACATATTATTTATATAGAAATGTCACAAGTAATTTGCGCTTTGACCGCGGTGATTGAGTGTGTCAGTTTTTTTTTATTATTATTTTATTTTATTTTTTAAAGCTGGTTGGATTTTTTACCGTCATTATTATTAATTGCTCCAAGTAGTTCTTGATTTGAAAACAGACTTTCCAAATCCATCTGTCAAGTTCCTTGGCAGGAATACTGAATGAGAATGCAGCACCATGAAGGGTAAGAGCTGAGATTAATTGCCGCCGGTCAATAAAAAAGCTTCCACTGCACGTAATGCGGTGACTGAACATGTTCCTGTCCTGTCCAGTAGACTGCATTACCTAACGGCAGCCCACCCACATTCAATCACTGGATTAAACAAGAATAGTGTTGCTTGTATTGTTGCTTGTACACGTTTTACTTCAGTGGGTGGATGGCAGTGTAGCATAGTGGTAAGCAGCAGGGCTCGTAACCAAAAGGTTGCTGGTTTGATTCCCCCGGGGCACCTTGTAGTATTGGGCAAGGTGCTTAACCCAGAATTGCCTCAATAAACATCCAGCTGTATCAATGGATAACATGTAAAAACTGTAAACTATGTAAGTCACTCTGGATAAGAGCATCTGCTAAATGACAGTGAGGTAAGTGAGTTTTTTTTATTTGTATTTTCGCATTGTATTTTAGGTGTCCGCGTCCCTCTGAGGGTGCACTCTCAGCAGGCCGAATTGCGTGAGAAGAATCGAGACACGCTCCGAGCAAAAGGGTTTTTGGGGCTGATGGGAGCGCAAGAAGCGGCGGCGCTCATTTGATTTAAGTAATCCGTTTCATTGGAATAATCACAGGGGTTTACAACGAAAACAAGCAGAGGGGAAGGGCGGCCCGATCCGACATGCCCCCCTCCGCCTCGCCTGCCCTCCCGGAGGGCGAACTCCGTGCGCTGATGTCATTTTCTTCCATACTGTTCAAAATCTGGGCCCCCGCGGTGCTGTAGACAGGGTTTTATGTCTGCCCTGTGTTTTCCGCAGCCCAGGTGTTCTCATAGTTGTTTCCTATTGGATGCGAGGCGGGCCAGCCGTAATAAAACCCAGAACAGCCTTTCCATAAACGTGATTGAATACCACTGAGGTGCAACACCCTAAGCGTCCCATAAAAAAAAATATACCATGCATTACCTAAGTCATATGTCAAAAACCCTGCTCTAGAATCACTGCCGTGACATGTAGCCTGCCTCAAAATGATACATTGAAGCACTGCAATAGCTTCCCGATAAGTTGCTTCTCAAGCACTTTGTATTGTTTGCAAGGCCTAAGGAACAGTCCCAGCCAACGCAGCTGCGGGATTCCAGCTCAACGGTTCCCGCCTTTTTTTCTGCTTTGCTCTGATCGGATGGCTTGCTCGCTGATCTCCTCGAAAGCACGGGAATAGGAATCCTGGGGCTCGCGGGCCGAGGCGGCCGGGACAGATGTGATGGAGCGGTTGACCTATGAGCGCACAGCTGTCGGCGCTCAGCTCCATAGCGTGACTCTGAAGAGTGACTTTGCAGGGAAGGAATCCAGCCATCTGCTGGGGGTCTGAGCCGGGCGCTTATTTGTGTGGCCTCTGCAATACGGTGTGCAGGGAGGGAATACTCCCACTTCCGCTGCAAAAAAGCAAGGGGGGGTTGTAGATTCTTGGAGGACGATATGGCCTGCTCCCATCATGCGGTGTGGATTATTTCATACCCCAGCCTTACACACACACACACACACACACACACACACACACACACACACCTCCCCGTCTGGAGTCCGGCGGCTGGGAAGTAATTGGGTGTAAAAGAAGTGCAAGTGGGTGATAAGCTGTGTAGCTCTCATCCCCAAAAAATCCTCCTTCCCTGTCATCTGCCTTCAGATGGCTTCATGCAGACACATGCTCTCTCTCCTCTAAATACCAACCTGACTTTTCTCTCCTCACACCCAGTACCCTAAGGAAGATCCAGCATCCGTCATTTCTGGCATTAGCGCCTGTGCATTATAAGGCCGTATTGGAATCAAAGTCTAATAATAACATTTTACAAGTTCAGCTAGCTTACACTGAACTGATGTTAGTCTAGACTTTGAGTCTTCTCTAAACACTCACTTCTGTAAATGAGATTGATGGGATATGGGTTAGCCATGGAGGATAATTAAGTATATCCCCACACGCAGGTGTACAGCATCTGTTTTGCATGTTCCGAGTGCACTGACCATTCGGTTGACGTGTATCCTGTACTTACGGTTGGTTTTCCAGGCACTGACTAATCATCTGCTTTCAGGAAATGGCTCTGCAAGCCAGCAGTGACTGCCAAACCCCAAACCCTCTCACATCCAATGCCATCCAGCCACTCCAGCTCTGCGAGTAAATCTAACTTAGTTCAACTGGATTTTCACATTGCGTTACTTTTCATAGGCAGTGTTCTCTCATATTATCGAGTAGGTTACACTCCAAGTTAAGTTGCACTGTACCAATGTAGTTACACTGTAATGAACAATTGCAGTGTAGTTGTGCACTGGCATTTAGTTACACTCTTATTATATAGTTCTTTATGGTATGTAACTAAGGTGTTTAATATTATAGATAATGGTTACAGTGTGGTTAATGTATAATGGCATGCAGGTACATTATTGTTACCACATTATTTAGAGTTCAACTGAATTTAAAATATAATGGTATTAATATTATTATATTGTTATGAAAGATGAAATATCAGCAGTATGTACATAGCATTACATGTACATATATGTTTCAGTGCAAGGGATATCAGTAAATTACCTGGTCTTGTATATTTTTCAAACTAATTGTAGACATTAGAATCCAAAGCTTGTGAAGTCATCATTAATGTAGTTATTTATTCAACATTTATAATCCTGCAGAAAGGGATTTTAGAAGTTCAATCTTAATATCAATCTCAATACACAATCCAAAGACAGGAGTTGTGGCTAGTTTATATTGAAAATCACAACCTTTCAAGGAATCATACCAAATAATGTCTAGCTGAAACATTTCATTGAAAGCCGCTTGCGCAAAACTGCTCGTAATTTCTTCATCGTTGTGACAGCTGTGATAGCATTAAAGTTTATGAGAGCAATATACTCCACTGCAGTTTTGCTTTTATTAATAATAAAGGAATTTTCTTGTATTTGATGTCGAAACATGATATTGTATAAGGATTGAAAACAGCTGTTGCTCAAAGCGAACATTGCTTGTTGTGCTTCTCCCAGAACTGCACTGTTGCTCCAAGTCCTAGAATTGTTTTGTAAAGATTTACTGAGATAACACATCGAGGCTCTGTCCCGATGAACCAGCGCTGTATTTAGGATATCTTAGGCTGGATCATCGGAGTATGAAGACAAAGTCCACATAAAAGTAGTCCCAGATTAATCAAAGAGAGCCATCCAGTAAAACACAACTGTATGATGATTTGCAAGCAGGGGCTGGCTCCTGTATCTTCATTTGACTTCATTTGACTCCTGCAGTCTAACATCACACCATGGGACATTAACCACACTTGTGCTCGGGGGATTCTCTCTCTCATGATTTTTCTAAATGAAAAACAAATAGCACTGCTGAAAGACGAATGCGAGGAGGCCCAGATAATGCCTCGTAGGCACGCACACTAAATGGATCGAATTTCACCATTCGCTCTTTTGCCAGCGTCCTAAAGCCCGTCTCATATGCAGCTGAGGTTCAGCCCGGGACACTGAGACCGCTTTCCCACAGTAGGGCTGGAGTACGGGATGGCTCGCAATCTCAGGTTCTAGCCGTTTTCTCTTTTTTTTTTGTGCTGTCCCATGTTGGCTTAGCCAGTTAGGATTGCTGGTGCTGGCCTACTTATGGGATGGCTGTGGGCGGAGCCTGCAAGCTGCGTGACTCTGCTGCGGTCGACGTTCCCACTAAAAACTGAGGAGATTAAATCCGAGGGGAGAAGAGCAAATGTCATCATCGCTGATCATACTGAGCTACCAGAGGCAGACAGATGTGTTATGGAGCCTAGTGTGTGTGTGTGTGTGTGTGTGTGCGCATGTAGTGTGTGTGTGTGTTTTAATTGGGAAATCCTCTGCCTTGGACAGCAGGCAGTTTCAGGCAGTTGTTTTAATCTGGGCAGCTGCCAGCATTCAGAGGGATGTCATGTGCTGCAGCTCTGCTTGTGGGTAATGCAGCAGAAAAAGTGATGGTGGTGCACCAGGTCCACTAGCTTTGGCTCCGGCACGTACTACTAGCCCAGTACCAGCCCCACACTGGAGAATGGGTTTGAGAATCCACATGCTTACTGCAGCTCTGAAATTGCCTTCCTCTTTACAGTGAAAGGAAATGTGAGCATGATAACATTTCACGACAAAGGTTAAGCAAGCAAAGCAGCCTTCATTCTGTCAAAATGCATTCAGCATTAAACAGGAATATATTGTTTGCCAGAATGCATAAAGGAATTTGTGAAAAATTGCAGTCAGTATAACCTTTTTTATTAAGAAATGCTTCACTGATATGTTATGACAAACTGCACACACAAAGGCAACATTTCTAAATGGTAGCGATCTAAGTGACATTCCTAACAACATTGTACAAATTGCCCTCTTGACTGTCTTTGGCTTAAATTCAAACTGTCCACAATGCACTCTGTCCTTAATTTAGAGCAACTAAATATAAGCAAATGTTTCCTTTTTTTCTGTACTTACCCAACGCCATATGTTTTGCCAGTGGCTGAAAAGAGTAAAAATTTTGAAGGAATGCAAGAAAATGAAGTAGCAACACCAGTTGGGTTGGATTGAGTAAAAGGCCTAATTATACTATATGGCATTCTTTTTCCTCACAAATCTATTCGGTGATTTCAGTGAACTAATGATAGGAGTTCATATTAGCTGCACTTTTCAAAGTCTGCGAAGTGCAGGCCTCTTCAAGTCACAAAGAGGTTTTAGAGCAGAGAGAAAGGTTAAAATACTTCAGCGGGGGGAAAATGATTAGCGCTGATGGATCATTAAGAATATGCGCGGGAAGCGGCACAAAGGCAGAATGGCTGTCAATAGCTGGGTCTGAGAGCCCGCTTCACATCGGATAAGGCTCAAGGTTGAATATTCATCTGCGCAGCACCAATGTCTTGCCTAACCAGCCCATCTCTCCCATAAAAATCAGCCTCGTTTGTTTTTTGAGAAAGGGTGCTCCCTACACTTACTATGCTGAATTTAAAACAGGCCTGCTAAGTACTGACACCCATGGAACTGTTCCTTCGGCAGTGCTGGCGTCGGCAGGACCGGGTGCTTCATCGTCATCGACGCCATGCTGGAGAGGATAAAGCACGAGAAGACCGTGGACATTTACGGTCATGTCACGCTCATGCGGGCGCAGAGGAACTACATGGTCCAGACGGAGGACCAGTACACCTTCATCCACGACGCGCTGCTGGAGGCGGTGACCTGCGGGAACACCGAGGTTCCAGCCAGGAACCTGTACGCGTACATCCAGAAGCTGACGCAGATGGAGTCCGGGGAGAACGTGACCGGAATGGAACTAGAGTTCAAGGTAAGGGAGTGGGTCCAATTCTGGGAAAGAATAAGCAGAATAAACCCCTAGAAGTTGACCATGGTGAGGGAAAAAAAAGAGACAAAAATGCAGGCAAAACTGTAGGCACCAGAGACTGAATGAAAGCACAGCATGGTTTGTTCTTAACTTCATTTTCTGTGAATAACTTCATTTTTTTTTTAGTTTAAACATTATTTGCTTCAAGCTGAAATAAAAGGTAAACTGAATATGTGTCATTAATACTTGTCATTGTTCTCAAAGGAGTACCACACTGAACTTTGGTACCCCACCCCCACCCTAAACAAAACAGTACTCCTACACAGTGGCGTCATTAGGCCTTCAAAATCACTGCAGCAACTTGTTCTACAAAAAAGACTCCATTACATTTTTCCTGACCACTAATTCTCAGTAGAGCCTGTGGTTTTCCACGTATTTATTCCACTGAAGGCAAGGAGCGGTCAAATGCCATTTCATTTAAACCCCCCCCAGTGTTTCAGAGGCCATGCTCCATTGATTGCCTGACCGTTTATACACGTTTCCATTTTACATTAGCTGAATGGGGCTGTGTGGGGTCCTCAGTCTCCTCACTGCTGTTCTCTCGATTCACACCGAAACTGTGGTTCTGTCCCTCTCTGGAGCCCTGCGGCTTCCCTGCAGAACTGCAAGAGGGGCACGCTTTCAGAGACAGGTCCCTTCTCTTTAACCTGGGAAATTTCCCTGGAGTGGAGAGTGGGGTTGTGTCATTGAAAGGTGAACTGCTCAAGTTCTGCTGCTACATACTCATGCGTGCGAGTTATTCTTGCGCTAATGACAACCCCCTCCGCCTTGCTGTGGCACAGATAAAAAACTGTATTCACCCCCGGCCAGATGGGTGGGCTGGATTCCACTGACCTCAGAGAAGTGTAGAGTTGTTATTAATGTTTCCTTTTTTTCCAATGTCTGTCTTACAAACCTACTTCTTCTATAAGATTTGTAGGGAAAAATAGAAGTAGTTTTCCGTATCAGCTATGGACACCAATTTCCTGATCGAGGACAATAAATATCAGTCTGTGTGGTCCTTTTATTCCCTGTGAATATTAACAGCATTTCTGCAGTTATGTTCTGAGAAACTCTTTACATGAAGTGCAAATGCCTTAAAGGATGGAAATGTGTGATTTGACATGATTGTCTTTTTCTCCCCGTTGCAGCGTTTGGCCAACACTAAGGCCCATACATCCCGATTCATCAGTGCCAATCTTCCCTGCAACAAGTTCAAGAACCGCCTTGTAAATATAATGCCATATGAATCCACGAGAGTGTGTCTCCAGCCCATCCGCGGGGTTGAAGGCTCTGATTACATCAATGCCAGCTTTATTGATGGTTACAGGTAAGATTTGTCAGTCAGGATTTGTTAGTTGTGTTGAATGGAAGAATTGAAAATTGAAAATTCTTTCAAAGGGCCTTTTTTCAATAACATAAACACAGGGAAAGTGATTGGTTGAATATAAAAAGCATATAAAACACCTTTGTAAAGGCCATCCACTGATATACCATGTAGCTATTGTGTGAAGTCACTTCTGGTCACTTGTAATCAATCACAATGTTGTTCCACAGACACCTCCTGTTGCACTAGTTAAATCAATGTGAAAATTTGATTTGCAGTTGATAACTGTTACTCCTGAGCTGGAGAAGATAGTGTAAAAAGTTATTCAAGACTGTTGACTCAGGTAGGAATCACTGATTGGTAAAATCGTGTAAATCGCTCTTCTAAGGAACTATTTGGACGATTTATAATGGCTTGATCTACACTGTCGGCAATGCTTACCTTCACTCTCTACTCCTCTGCCCTCCAAAGTTGCTTACACACCGTAGAACAATGTGCCATTGAGGCTGTCAAAAGAAAACTGATGACACGGACAAGACATGCTGGAAAAATTGGCCCAAGGAAATGAGTTAGTTGTCAAATACATCATCTCTTGTGCAGCACATGCTCTTAATATGTATTGCTGGGTGGTTCAGCCAATAAGCGATTGTTTTCTGTGCAAGTGGTACAATCAGGTTGATGTGTCAACATGG
Organism: Megalops atlanticus; assembly: GCA_019176425.1. Lineage (NCBI taxonomy): Eukaryota > Metazoa > Chordata > Actinopteri > Elopiformes > Megalopidae > Megalops > Megalops atlanticus. The sequence goes on from CM032894.1 coordinate 17,830,653, forward strand.
AAGGTGTTAATGGCCGTTCAAGCTGAGATGAAACAGCTCTTCTCCCCGCTGTGTTCTGTCTAAATGAATGTTTGAAGCGGCCCTGATTGTGGAATGTCTTTGTTGAGGAAACAACCCTCAGATGTGGTCTTTAGATCAGAACAAGTTGACATTTCAAGCCAAAAACATGTGAACAAGTTATTAAATGTAACTGTTAATCTGAGAGGGCTACAATCATAGTCGATAGCAAATGCAAAAAACGTGTGCATAATTTGTATAAAAATGCGTGAGAGTGGTCCATCTACACCACTGCCACACACAGACAAGACACAGAATATGTTAATGGTTTAAATCTGCATTCTTAAATTATTAATCAGATTTTTTTTAGGTATGTCAAAATATGTTTTCATGGAATATGACATGGAAGTGAATGGACAATATTATACAAAACTACAAGACCTACATGTACCCCCAACTCTCACTTTCTAAAATCATCATGTGCACAGCTATATGGGAGAACTTCATCTTATTCCAGTGTTGCACAGAAGTGCTTTAGTGTGTTGTTGTGTTGGATTTTCGTAAGTTAAAAGCTCCAAACAGGCCTTTGTGTTGTGGCCTGTTGAGGAAGGCCTCCATGGAGACATTTGAGTGGCTGATTGAATGATGAATGCTGACTGAATTTGCCAGCAGCTCTGAGAAAATTAGACCGAAAAATGGCCTGATTTTCAGCATGGTCTCCTGTGGGTGTTTATGAGATGTTTTTTTTACTGAGGGAGCTGGTCTTGTTTCAGACAACAGAAGGCCTACATCTCCACGCAAGGGCCACTAGCAGAGACCACAGAGGACTTCTGGAGGATGCTGTGGGAACACAACTCCACCATTGTGGTGATGCTCACCAAACTCAGAGAGATGGGAAGGGTGGGTCCTATTTAAATTGAACAACATTTATTCATTCTTCACTCTTGATAGTTGTAGTATTTTTGTTGTTTTCATGTTAATTTGTGTTTATATTAATACACGGACATACATTATATAATTATTTTTACTTCCAAAATACCCATATCAAGGCTGTATATTCCCTCTATTGCTTCAAGTGTCCCATCTGGGATTCTGCCACCCACCATCTTGACAAGTTTCCAGTCCATTAGTACACACTATCGTTGCCCGAGCCATAATCCCCACACACACAGGGGACCCCAAATGCCAGAGAACAGAGGGTAGCTGCTCAGTGTTGATGGAACCTGAATGTAAATCCACTTCTCAAAGCGAAAGTTTAATAGACCTTTCCCAAGATGATGTATTATATCAATTTACTGTGAGTTCTGATAAACAGCCCCTGGGAATCACCAGTAAAAAGAGCAGAACAAAGTTTTAGATTTTGTCATAACTGTCTCTCTCTCTCTCTCTCTCTCTCTCTCTCTCTCTCTCTCTCTCTCTCTCTCTGTCTCTCTTTTGCAGGAAAAATGCCACCAGTACTGGCCCGCAGAGAGGTCTGCTAGGTACCAGTACTTTGTGGTGGATCCCATGGCAGAGTATAACATGCCCCAGTACATTCTGAGGGAGTTCAAAGTGACAGACGCCAGGGTAAGTTCATCGCTGGTGTGGGTTTACTCTGGAACAAATAACTTGCATCCCAGTACAGTGAGCAGTAAAGTGTGGCAGAGCTTAACTGCACTGGATTTTGTTTGTAAAGTGGACACGCAGGCTGTGATGTCGTCACTTCAACTTGCTGCATTGCAGCACAAATCAAGCTAAGACTTTATGACTCTGCTCCCACCTCTAAAAGCGTTATTTTATACTGGGGCCTGCTGGTATCAAGGGCCTTCATCCACTTTTGATACCTTAGATATACTGAAATAAGATCTCCCTATACATTACATTTGAATAAAATATATGTAGTAGCAGTTTCCAATCTTTATACTTCATTCATGCTAATATCAGTGCTGTGTTTTAAATGTGGTATTTGATTTGATTTGATTTCACTTGTTTTAAAAAACAAAACATACAACCATTTCTGAGGTCATTGCCATTCACAACATCAGCTGGCAGCTTATGTTTGCGGTGAACTTACATCTGACGGACTGTAATGTGTAGAAACAAACCAAAGACACCAAACACCGAGTACATGGGTCTTTAATTCCATCAAAGGCTTGTCCTGATAAAGGATTCGTGCTTTAGTGCTTTAGTTTTCTGTGCACATTTTTCTTATACCAGCACTTCAGTAGGATAGATTTCCTTATCGTGCGTATACGATATTACTTAAGGAATGTACACTCCAAAAGCTGTCTATTCAACAGCCGTGCAAACACAACACATGAAAGCAGTCTTATCTCAGATATTTAAATAAACACTTTTGGGTGGAATGACAAATGGTGGTCATAATAAGAAGCTGTTTTGAGGTGTTCTATTTTTTTCCTTGTCTTTGCATTAGGAATAGAATGGAATTTCTTTAATGCACAGTCACACAATTTTAAGTACAAAGTAATGGGTATTTGCACCTGGGAAATCGGGTAAATTTGAAGCTAACAGCTAAGCAAATTGAGACATGATGATTTTTTTTTTTTTTAAGTCAGCTAGGGTCGTTTCACTCAGACTCAAAGAAATATAATTTATTATTGTGTTTTTTATTTCGAAATTATTGGGAGTAATGATTCCCACATGGCTGGAGTGAACATGTTTGGTTTTGTTTGAACTACCTTTTCAGGACGGACAGTCACGAACAGTCAGGCAGTTTCAGTTCACCGACTGGCCAGAGCAAGGAGTGCCAAAATCCGGCGAGGGCTTCATCGACTTCATTGGCCAAGTGCACAAAACGAAAGAACAGTTTGGCCAGGATGGGCCAATCACGGTGCACTGTAGGTAAGGAACCGCCTTCGGTTTTGCTCAAGGTACAACCTAAACAGCCTAACAACAAAAACTTAAACTGTGGACTGCATCTTTTACATTTTTTGTGTTTAATGTTTGTTTTATTGGGAAATGTTCTTGTTCACACAATACAAGGTATTTCCTAGCCCTTTTTGTGTCATTCCTTAAGGAGAAACCTTGCCTGGACAGCTCAATTTGAAAGCAAACAGTGCATGACTTTCGTTCAGCACCATTCCACAGTACTTAAGAAGTGCTGGCCTGGTATTTACACAGAAAAAAACATGAGCGGTGTTTATTGTTTTGTAATTGCTGCCTGGCTAGCAAGAGACAGCACTACCAGGAGGTCTTTGAGGCATTTCATTGATGTTCTCTCTCTGCTCTGTCCTCTCGCAGTGCGGGCGTGGGGAGAACTGGCGTCTTTATCACACTCAGCATTGTCCTGGAGCGGATGAGGTACGAGGGAGTGGTGGACATCTTCCAGACTGTCAAGATGTTGAGGACACAGAGGCCTGCTATGGTGCAGACAGAGGTGAGAAATGAAGCCAAATATTATGTGCGATTTTTGTTTCCTCTTCCAAAGTCAGTCATGCATGTCACTGTGCAAACTGGCAGGGACTAGTGTGTCAAACTTCCATCGCTGCAATCACCAAGCAACAGGCTGGCCTCATACCCATCAAGCAAGGGTATCAGACCACAGACACTCATCATGCTATTTCCTTCACATTCAAATTCCCAAAGTTCCTACATTGACCCTCCTGCTCAGCATTAGGTCTTATGTTCACACCGTATGAGCTTTAATGTAATTGAGTTACATTTTTTAACGATCATTGCAATTCATTGATGCCACAAGGCTGTGAAGCACATTGGATGTGCTTCCTCTAGCCAAACCCAGCAATGCAGTAGATAATTAGACAGAATTCTGACATCACTTGTAGACTTGTCATATGTATTCTAATAGTGTTCATCATTTCTTGAATGACTATTAATGCCATCAAATAAATAATGAGTCTATTTTATTATTCATAACCTTCATTCTAACCATGTTTTAGCAGTATAACCTAGGGCAACAAAAAGTTAGGAGAAACTTTGCTGGCTCAAGTCTCGATTTAGCTGTTTGAATGATCTTCACTGCTTGAATGAGTTATTTGTGTGCTTCCCTTTCAGGATCAGTACCAGTTTTGCTATCGGGCTGGACTGGAATACCTGGGAAGTTTCGATCACTATGCAACATAATATTCCCAACCCTGAAGGGGAAACAGCAGGCCCATCAAGACACAGAGAGCCTCTTCTGAGCCATAATTACCTGCTTGAGAAATACTTCTTAATGTCAAGCTATAAATGAATTAAGTGTCAGATGTGAAACACAAACAAACAAACAAACAAAAAAAAAACAATTCCAGGTGGACCAAGTGTTGACTTATTGGATAAACTACCCTGACTTTTAATAGAGAATTCTCGACTGGTGGGGCATCCCAAGGAAATATTGTTATTTTTTCTTGGTTGCCTCATGGATTTGCCTTGTTTTCAAACAGAAAAACAATAAAAAAGGCATCATCAACGACTACCGCATCAACAGTACGAACCACAGCAGGAACAGCGAAGGCCGGCAGAACGGCCTTAAACTCAATGAACATTGTAAAGCAAAATTTGATCGTTCCGCAATCAAGTACACAGCGTGTTTTCATTTAAAAAGGACACCAGTTTTTTTGGGGGGAATGATGACAAAAAGCAAACACCATGGCAGTACCAACCACCATTCCCATTATATGGTTCATTAACAATTAGGGGAAAAAATGGGGAATGTTGAAAGAAATGAAAAATAAAACTTACTGATTTAGTTTTTTAGTACTTTATTATACAGCTGACCTGTGCTTCATTTTTAACTGTGTAAACGTATTTCCTTTTTTAACATTTTAACTTTTTAACTTTTATCATTTGATGAGGTGAATTAAGCAAAACATTTACTGAGAATTTCATTTTTTTTTTTGTTCTGACGAGGTTTTTTTAAGCTGTAGAACTGTTCTAATGTATGTATCATGAAGCAGAGGATATTTCCACTTTGTTCATGTAGCTATTTTTTCCATAATTTTTTTCTATGTGTATTTTTTGGTCATTTTTTTCATTTGTTGAACATTTTTGTACAGTCCTCCATGTTCAATACCAAATTTAAACTTTGTTACAGGGTTATTGTTTACTTTATTGTTTTCCTTTTTGAAAAATACAAATTACGAATGCCCATAATGACCATGAGATTAACTTGGGCTTTGTGGAATCAACAGGGATGCGCAAAGTATGAAGTTGCTGCTACCGATTATCTTAGTTCTTCCATGTTAAGACCACATACAGTTTGCCAAATCAACCTCCGGAGAGAATTCCCCATATATAGTAACATATATAGAAAACATGAATGAATCTATCTATATATATAAATAAATAAACAAACAAATATATAAATAGAGACAGTTATATAAATAGAGAGAGACAGATATTTATATTTTGAAATAGCGTCCACGATGAGATTTATGTATTCCGAGGGAAATTAAGATGTTTGTCACTGGAATGCACATCAGTAGGTCAAAATTGTATTCTGATACAGTGCAACTTTTCTTGTGCAATAAATAGGTGTGTTATAGATAGCCTTGATGTAGTGATTTTTTTGTGATTCACCGCAGTTATTCCGTGAATAGTGAAGAGGGGATCATCGTGTATTTTCGGGCACACCAGTGGTCTGTGGGTTGTGCAGACAGGCACTTTCGCCTAAAAAAGCCAATTCTGAAGTCATCCTTCATGGCTATAGGGTAAGGCAGCAGAAAGAATCACCGTCCAAAGGTTCAGACATGTTCAACGGCATTAAATTGTTTTGATTTTACATTTAGAGTGCCTTATATTGAATGCCTGTTTTTTATATAATGTTCCTTTTAAAGGTTAAATGTATTAGCTATATGTGTATATTTCATTTTACCTGAAGTATTCATTTTTAGTATGTTATTTGAAATTATATATGCAAATGAGTCTGGTGTGATGATCCTTTGTTGAGTTTTGGTTGTCTTGGTGGAAAACTGAAAGCCCGTGCAGAGTTACCTATACTATCACAGAAATCAGGATATTAAAATATTTCAAAAGACTGTCAAGATATCCCTTCACCCATGTCATATATTGCGCTTTCATAATTAAATCTGTTGATTTTGTAACCTTATAGTATTAACTAGCACTTTGAAAATCATAAGTATAGTTGAGGTAATATGATATAATAAAAGACTTCTGCCTGTCAGCATGCCACAGTGTTAAGTGTTGGGTCAGTGCGCAACAAATAATGAGACGTTAGCTGAAAGAACTTGCATTGCTAGAGAACTAAATACACTTTCACAGTTTGAAGACCAAACTATAGCAGTGAAAAGCACTTTCCTCTACATCTATGGAGCTTCGGTCTGAAGGTGAACTGAGGCGTATTGTAAGTCAAAAGAGAAACGCATTTCAAGTATTCTTTGCACAGAGACACAAATGAGCTAGAATAATGAACTGCAGGAACAGGTAAAGGTTTGACTCCTGACAATCGGATAAAATACAGTACGTCTGCCGTTTTTATTTTTACTTTTTTCATGCGCTTACCAGTTTTTTTTTTCAAATTGATAATTATTTATTGATTTTTTTTTACGTTAGGGACCTTCTAGGATCTGCCCAAACTCTCTCACGGGGCTTTTGTGGATGTGCATTCCAGTCTCTTTCTTTCCCTTCTCCCCTCTCCCTCCCAAACTGCTAAACCCATTTTATGACAGTGACTTAATCGACCGGCAAAGGCTTTTTCTTTTTTTTTTTACTCTTTTTCTTTCCTTCTTGTCATGTGCAACCAGTAAGGTGCTATTATTTAGCCTCATCCAGGTGTAGACGTCATGTATCATTTTGTACTCAGTTTTTATTTTCTCCAGCAATCAGTGCACCATTTGTACTGGTCCACCTCTCTTTTTTTCATTTATATCTTTGTATATGCATGTGTAAGACATCGCAGAAGGCCACTGCAGGCCCATTAGGAAGAATTGCACTTTCTATATCTTTGTACTATGCACTGCCCTATTGATTCTAAACCCAATAATGTTACTTGAACCCATCTTTAAGAATTTACTTAAATACTCACTTTGTGTGTATGTAAATAACACAGAAAAAATATAATGACAAAAAAAAGACAAAAAAGAGTTTGTGTCTAAAAGAGCATCCATTCTGGTGGCATGATACTCCAACAGACTGAAAGATCCCGTCACAACCATCCGTCAGCGTGGCTTCGCCATTCGAGCTTGGAGTGTCATCACAAAAAGTAAACGTTGTGTTCTCTGCTCTCCTAACTATCTCATCTGGATGCATTGACTGAAAGTAATAAATTGTAAAAATGAAAAAAATTAAATAAAAAAATGAAACAAAAAAATGGCTTGTTAAAAGAATCGATTACCTCTGATTAGTAGTTAATGTAAATGTTTTTGTTTTGTTTTTGTTTTTTTGTTTTTTTTTTTTTCAGAACGAAAGGAGTGCTTTTTATTTTCTTACTTAGGTTACATTGGTGGCGAAAGAAGTCTGTATAAAAATCAGTTCTTTGCTGACACAAGTTCCATTTGTTACAAATGAATTCGAATAAAAAATGTCAGTGTAATGCACTATAGTCTCACTTATTTTTCCTTCCCAGCATTCACTGGATAGAGCGACGGGGGCTGTTTAACCTCTCACGCATGATTCCAGACACAAAATCCATACCACTCACACTGAAAGAAAAATGGGCTTTCATAGACCTGAATGTGTTTGTTTTTTATTATCATTGGTGTTTTTGCTGTACATGTTAACCGTATCGCTGCCCACTGCAGTCTGAAATGGTGATCAACAGAGCTTTCTGTCCATATGTAAGCATGCAAACAGGGTAAATGTTTCTTATAATAGGAATTTTCTTTAATGGCTTCACACGTGTAATGACCTTCACACGTAATCCACACTGGTTCAGCTTTCTCTTGTGCACTTGTCTTGAGCTGTCAGCCCTTGAGAAATGAGTGGATGACTGCTTAGAATATCAACTTTCCAGCTCTCTAGTGGGATTCCTGCAATAGCTGGACCAGTTTCCCTGCCCAGGTCATCTGTACAGAAATGTATGCACACACACACAGGCGCACAGCATATGTAGAGATTATGATGCTCTCATAATATTAAATCGGACAGCACTGCCAGTTGTGCAAATGTCTGCACTCCACCTGGAGTGGGGGAGAAATTACATTCATTCAGACTTTCGGTTTTTATTACAAAACTGTTTTTTATAAGGCAAACTTAGTATTATCATACAAACAAATATCCATACTAGAAAATAATAGCTGAGAAGGTAGAATATTTTGAAAGGGGTAGCTTGTAAAACAACAACAAAAAAAACACTGTATTGCAATAAGATGGACAAAATGACTCATGGCTTATAATCAAAATACAGTGCAATCATTATTGCAATCAGAATGTTGTTTTTCAGACACTAGCTTGTTTTGTCTTTAATCTATTGCCTTCATAAACAGGAATGAGTTGGCAATACCATATAAAGTGAAATGTGTGAATCAAATCATTCATATTTTTATAATGGCAAGCCTTATGTATTCAGCTTACTGTCATCTTGGACCAGAAATGTAATTTATTGTCAGGTTGTTTTTGATGAAGGAATAAAATAGCAACTTCAGATTGCTTTCTTTAAGTGCTCTGTTTTCTCTGTAGTCCTTTAAAAAAGGATCACATTCTTCAGAAATTAACAAGATATGAAAAGGTCACACTTGGTTAATATTGTTTAGAGACCTTTGATCTTATAACATCTGTACTATGACTAGTTTTGGTGATTACATAAAAAATAAACACAATGGCATGACATCAGTTATTTTTTTATTGATTTCATTTTTCATATTTCAAGTTATTTTCAAAAAGCTCCAGCGAACAAGTGTTTGAATGCTCTACTCCTGCACATCTAGGTACAAACCATCCCAATTAAAGCAGTGAATTAAGGTTATTCAATTGAAAAGGACAGTTCATCTCAGTAATTATTCTCAATAAACAACATGGCAACTTTCCCAAGATGCACTTTACCCAAGAGAAATTCATTAATCTACTGAACCAGACATATCCAGTCAAATGTAACTGCATCCATTCAGAAACAAAGCAAAACTGTGATAATCAGGATTACATGAAAATGCCCAAACCTCAGAAAAATGATGTATGAAGAAGGATTAAACTATGTATGATACCACATAGTAAGACAAAACATGCCAGGAACTGAATTTAGGCTTAAGTCTTAAGGCACTTTTTGATGTCAAAAAACATACTGTTTCACTCTATCCCATATTGACATAATTGTCTTCCATGCCTATGCCCCAGGAAAAGGAGTGAAACATCTGCTTTTAGTGGGTCCCAAAACTACTGATATGTATGTTTTGTGTTCAATTGCTAAATTAGTGTGGGAATGCCAGAGTTATGTCTGCCTCACCCCTTACAAACCACTCTGTCACAGACATACAAGTGAGAAGTGGAGATGGACCTTCAGTATTGGGGCAGATATGTGAAGTGTATACCATCTACTTCAATACTTTAAAAAGGTTACTTCCAGTGTGGAATCAAATTTGTCATACTCAATCCATGACATAGTATGTCTATCTTGACTACAGCGAGAAAATGAACTCAACCCGTTTTTTGGCAGTGTTAAGACTGAGGTCCAAAGTCAGTAAGAGGCAATGCAGTTTGTCGTCAGCTTAATTAAGTGAGAGTTACCTTTCCCAATACTTCAGAAGGTTTGTGAGTTCAACATCCCAAAACTGACAACAGAATGTGTATGAAATTAAGACAAATTTACAGCAATGCAAGCTGATCAAAAAAAGAACAGTTTAATGAACGTGGGCTTGGCTTCAGTTGCCTTGGCATAGGCCAAGATTGAGTTAGCTGCATTACCCTTTAAAAAAACCCTTTAAAATGATATCAGTGCGCATACAGAGTGGATGGGTTGCAGCTGACACAGCACACAGTGGGTAAAGGCACACACACACACACACACACATACGCACAGACACACACACACACACACAAAATGAAGCAGCAAACTTTAGACGAGCCTACCAGATGGCACTTCAGCAGAGGCTGGGATTGAGGGGCAGCGCCAAACTGATGAGGTAATGAAGCTGACCTTGTTGGGCGATCGCTCTCCACCGCTCCAGTGCAGACAGACTGCCCTTGCCAGACTGCTGATGCCGGTGTTTGAGATAAACTTAAGGGGAAAGGGAACATTAAGTGGTGACCCACCTCGGGCACGCTGTATGTGAGATTGAATTGCGTGTTGTGTAGAGCGTGAATGCACGTAATGCACGCACCTTGCGCTTTCATGCTCGAAATATGTCTCAAAGTCTTTTGTTAATTCAGGTTTGTCAAGTTAAGACAATGGTTCTGCCATGCATAGAATGATTGTGGTTTGAATATCATATAGCATTTGTATTTGAATGACATACTGAATGTGTCCGAATCAGACCTTTATCTGACAAATTGGACAAAAATCAGAACATTATGCAACCCCATAATGAGTGGCTCTGTGCAAATTGCTAGTGCTGCAGTATGAAGGCTACAATGCCATAACACAATTATAATCACAATAATTTTTCAGTGACTCCATGATGTTTGGGGCTGTGTAGTCTGTAATGTTGTGGCACAGCCACTGTTCGATGACAGACTTCTCCAGTGTGTCAAGCACTGCCAAAGATGCTTTGCCTGTTAGCATTAGGATTCTCTCTCCTTTGTTCTACCCACTCTCCCTCTCTAAAGATTAAAAATTTTTCACGTTGCTAAGTGCTATGGTGTTTAATGCCAGATAGACCATTCATTTTACAGTTGAAAATTCTTAGCAAATTCATTTTTGTTTGTTATCTGCCATTCCACTTGCCTGAGCATGCTCCTGCTACATGTGTATGAGGTCAATATGATTCTCATGAGCAGGTTTCTTGAGTCTTAAAAGCAGTTAGATTAGGAATTATTCATTCCCAGTGTATTTCATACATTATACATCTTTTTGTATATATTTCACTGTATAATTTCTCAGAGGAAACTCAGAGCAAAACAACAGTAGGCATGCTCCAGATGGCCATTGTAGTGGATAATTTCTGAGATATTTTTACCTTCTTTCAACTGAGGCATTAGAGACTCTGGCAAATCATCATTTTATGCAGAGGGCAGAGTTCCCTCCTCCGCAATGAGCTCAAAGATGTCTCTCCTGACCTGAGGGAGGAATAATGTGATGGGATTGAACATGCATGTGCACGCACTCTCCACAGAGAACAGGTGCAGCTTCTATCAGCTCATATACGGTATTCAGTACCCAGTAAGGGGCAAGTCTGTCCAACGGAAAGGACAACAAACACAGTCTTCACAAAACCTGGCCCAGGAATGTGAGATTTAGGCCTTCCCAGGCTTCAGCCACATTGGCTGTAGAGTTTGTCTCCCTAACTTATGGCTATGGCCCATCAGCCTGTTATGTCAGTTGGCTACACTTCTATTAGGGGTACTATTCTCGCCAGTGCCAAAAACTGACTAATGATCTCAGTGGAAACAGGGACAGGCCACATATAACTCTGAGAGTATGTACTTCCTAATTTCTACTCCCTGAGACTCAACATTTCCATTGTATATGCACTTGCATGTCTCTGTGCATAGACGGATGGTTGATAGTATTGATTATATATAGTATTGTTAATATGACCAGTGCCAGTAGAGTGTTACAGTTACAAATGCCTCAAATAAGCCTCAAAAATGTCCATGCCCAGCTTTGATCTTGGGTGAGAAATCTACAAGGAGTCACCATACTCAGGACTTCCTCAGCCTCCTGTCTTAATCCAGCTGATTTAAAACAGGACACTATGTATTTCTTTTTCTGTTGGGCTTCCCAACAAGTGCGTTAATGTAGCCAAGTGTTCTGCAACCCCTGTGAATGAACAGCAAAAGGAAGCAACTGATGGTTCACAATCACTTGTGGGGATGCTTTGATGGATTCGGATGAAATTGCTTTTCATACAATCAACTTTCACTCACCACAGGCACAGCACATGACTGAATTCATTTGTTTGTGTGATCTGCCGGCATGTAATTTGAACAAAGAGAAGAGAATATATGCTCAACTGGAGAGAGCTACCCTTTATAATTACGTTTCTTGGGTTTCACTTTGCATCTCATCACAACGTATCTATGAAATAAAGGTTTATTTTTAAGGTCACACTAGATAATAAGTAAACGATTTACCCACATAATTACAAGGTAATTAAGTAGCACACTACTGTGGAACTGCTAAGAAAACAGCTTCCTTTAATGGATGGGGTCATTGTTTTTTGACCAGGTTATTTTTCGGTACAGGGCTAGCCTAATTCAAATTCCCTGTGCACACATCACATGTCACATAAAACTCAAACTCATGATTTGAATTAGTTCAAAATATGTTAGAATACATAGTAATTACCATAACCAGTTATCATAGATTAGTTGCACTGCAGTCATAATGTATTCGCACAAGTAAATTCGTATTATTGTCGTATGATTGTCACCATCTTGCACACATTAGTCTTGCCAATTGTGTATGATGTTTACTTGTGCTGTACTCATTTTTAATACATTGCCAATTTTGCTGTTATCATTGATACAGTTAATGCTTAAGATGACGGCATTGCCATTACATGACAGCTGCTCATATGTGCAGAGAGGTGTGTCTCCACAGCGGCCATAATTTAGGTTTATGCTGACATCAAGGAAAAGACAGCCAAAATGATCTATTGTATCTATCATTTACATGCCCCTTATTCTGGGCAAGGCACGCAGCGCATAATATGTATAATATCAATTTGCAGTGAATTGTCGTGGATAAGACTATCCTCACACGAGGTGCCAATTAATGGATTAATGAGAATAAATTCTTTAATGTATATAAACTGTCAATTCATCAGGTCACCAGTATAGGAATTTCACGTAAACATTTAAAGACTTTATTCAAATGAGGAAGTCATCTGAAATGAGAGGATGCTCTGGGTCTGAGTTAGCTCAGAGATCTTCAGTATGAGGTTTCATACAAGTCTCTCAAACTTAGTTTCTCACCAACGCTGGAATGCTGAGCAGAGATACAGTCTCAGAGTCTCATTCAGAGTCTTCCATCATGAGCTTGATAGATGTCTAGCTACTTCATTCACCATCTTCCACATTCTTGTTCAGCAGACAAGGGAAGCACTCACCATGTGATGAGGGCTGCATTCCTTGGTAATCCAAAGAGAAGGAGCAGTGGTCTTCACAAAAACCTGCACATCGCTCTGATCTCTAGGATCTCTATGAGAGATGTATTATATAGGTTGTAAAACAAGGCCAAAATAAACTGTATGTTAACCAATCACCAGTTTTCATACCTCAGAAACTGAGGTGTGTAAAGGAGGGTTCTAGTTTCATGACCCTTTGTTTGAACACACACAGAAAATGGCGGGAGAATTCAACTCTCTCTGATGTGGTGCATGCAGGGAAACGATGAAGCTCACACAAAGACAGCACAGACACCATCTTCACTATATAATATTGAAGTGATTCATGTGCATCATGCTGAAAGGTGCAACAGCAGTGACCCATCCCGGTTTAGAACCTAAAAGCATCTGGTTGCCAGGCCATCGCACCGCAACATCAACTGTGATAACAAGGTTGCATGAAAAAGAAGTCTGAGAAAAGAAGAGAGAACAGACAAACTTTTTTGTAGTTCAAAGATATCGTTCTGTCACATTCTAAAAATAACAGCTCCTCTCAGAGAGCGAACAAGCTGTCTTTCTGTGTGGAGGATGAGAGATGAAAACCAGCTCCTGTGCTGTCTCGTGGCTCGCTGAATCTCGAGAAGCGGCAACGAAGCGTCTGTTTGCTGATTCTAATAGCAGTAAAAAAGTGCCACATCAGTGGAGGTGATGGCATATAAAAAGCCTTCATTCACTTCCATCTATAACTAACCCGAGATTCAGGAAAGCTTTTATAAATAGCAGTTTCCTAAAGATGCAAGACTACTATCAAACAGTGCCTTAGAAGCTGTGAAAGGTGGTGTTATACTTATGGTTTTGCTGTAAACATGCATCGTTTAAAGCACTGTAAAAAGTCACATTTCATATTCTTTGTGACAGAGTTGGTTACATGGAGCTGTTTTCTGAAAAATCAGAAGCAAGTAAGCATTAGAAAATGATCCCCAGAGATTGTTTGTGGACACATTGTATGTGTCAAGCACACACCAAATCAATAACCCTTACAAAGCTGGTTTTTAATTGATCTGAACGACATTTTCTGGAATGAACTCCTAGAACCTTTTAAATGTATGGTGCAGCATAACTTGAAATACAGCAGACATGAATGTTATGCCTGAATACACTCTCATATTCAAACTTGAACCTGGGTTATTACTTTAACCTCATTGTTTTCTCACTTTTGACATACTTGTCATCATTCAATTTACGGTTGCTTGTTGATTGGCACTGTGTAGTACTATGCCAGATAAAGATAGTTAAACAACTGGTTAAAATAGGTCATGTTTCAAATTTCATGTGCCATGTTTCATTAATTAGAATGCATCAATTCATACATTATGGAGTCTGTGACAGAGATATTTACATATTTTCATTGTTTTGAATAATACATGTCACTACATTTCAAACACAAAAGCTCCCACCCTTCATTTTGTACTATTACATTTTACCACTGACTTCTCTGGCACAAAGACAACTTTCTGATTAAATGACTTTGAATCTTTCTGTGATTTTGCCTTCAGGGCAATTGTCATTGATTTCTCTATAGGTTTTGATTTAGTGAACCACAAAGTACTTAGTAAGCTGTTCAGACATGGAATTACAATTGTTACTGGTAGTAGCCTACATTGCTGTGGTTTAAACTGCACTCAGCAGAGCATTTTCTAGTGGTTGTGACATTTTCCCATTGATTTCCACCAAAATTGCATCATGCTTCAAGCAAGTTATCTTGAAATAATTGGGCTGAGTGTTATGGGGGCCTTGAATGGGCAATGCCTTTTTTGATGTACTCCTGTACCAGTATTAGTTTATTTGCCAATGATACAATAAACTGAAACTAAACTGAAAATAACTGAAACTTCAAGCAAAGCACACTGACAATGAACACATACAGTATCTAATTAAGATCACTCATTGTAGCTAATGTTGTTAAATCCACGCATGGTTTAGTTGTCCTAAACTAGCAATAGACTCTCTAATGAAGGCATTCATTACAACCACAAGACTAGCTAAATTAGACAATCCTTTTTATATTCAGACATGGACAGATCAGTTATATCTGGGAGATCAAGGTAAGGTTTTACTCACCACAGATTTACAGCAGTGTGTAGATAAACACTAACATTTTAAGAATAGCTCTACAGTTAACATCTACTGTCAGTGCATTATCCTGTCTATATAGCCCTGATTAAATCAAGTGAAAACACCTAATTAAATGGATCAGAATATGACACCGATATCATATTTTATGTGTATAAGCTCACACTAAAAGGAAGACAGAGGTATTATCTGTTCTTCTAGGAATGGCAGAAAGCTATCCATACAAATGAATCAGGATCATTATTATAATGTAGCTGTTAGAAAAATATGTGTCTGATAATTATTTATTTACTACAGGCCTACCCCAGCACCACACCAAAAGTTTAACAAAATAAGACATCAAATTTAATAATAAATGGTTCATAAAAGAAATGAGTAACTAATATATATGCTCTTCACATGGAATGATTAAAACAATTTTAAAAGAAAGCTGAAAGAGCTGAAACAGTCTTATGATGATCTGTAATTAGTATTGTGAATTACATGGCACCACATTGGCTTTTGTGCCAAGAAACAGGTACATATTTATATTGGCAGGGTGCTAAATATTTTATGAGTGGAGCTTACAGTTTACAGAGGCCCAGGTGCTAAAGCTGTCACTTAAACATTTTGTATTAATGATTTTAATCAACTAATGAGTGTGCAGTATCAATAAACATAAATATATATCCATTAAAAATGCAAACAACATTCATCAGCTCTATTTGGGAAATATTTGCTTGGAGTGAAAGAAAAAACCTCAAAGCCCTAAAATTTTCAGAAGTAAAGTACCACTTAGAAAATTATCCATGAAACTGGCCAAAAATGTTAAAATCTCCAGCGTGATACCAGTGGTATTGGTTTCCATGCTACTTCTTGCCACATATGTAGTGAAGAAGCCTTTTTTCTTGTTTCTTCAAAACATCATAGACATTTTAGCAATTTTATGTTATTAATTTTAAAATTATTTTGTGCCATTTCTATGTGATATCTAGCCCATATCACCCCTGCACAAAAATGCAACCAGAAGTGCTTATCATCTGAAAATGATTAATTTTATTATGGCTAAAAATGAGCTTCGTCGCAGTCTTGTAGAACATATTTCAGGAAGTGCCTGTGTAAGAGGAAAGCCAATAGGGTTTCCCGTGGAATAGGCGAACAGTTAACTGCTGTGCTGGCCTGAATCTTGGTGATGTCACCCCTATTCAAAATTCCATTTCATCTCGCTAGCTTCAGACGGTGTCATGTGTAATCACTATTACGGCATTTACCAGGATAATCAATTGAAATCATAACGAGGAGAACAGAAGGAAATCAATAGCCTCTGAAATTACGAATAATAGAGGGGGGACATCATTTAGGAGCATTTGGCTGAAATCTCCCGTACTAATGGAGCCAGCAATGCCTCGGCCACTGAAAGGCATGGCAGCGGGTGAGTAATTCACTTGAGTGCATTAGAACACCTTAAAAGCTATCGGAACAATCAGAGCCCTCCGAGACGCCACCCCTCACGCAGGGGACTCCACTGGGCTCTTTCTTTATTGATTTATTTCAACACCAGCATGCGTTCATTTTTGTATTCGTTAGGTGGGGTTTTTCAGTGATTTTTTTTGTAATGCCAATGACAGAATCTTACCCAGTTCAAGAGAATGAGCAACACCTTCTGTTCTTAAAATGGTTGAATAATTATAGTAATCCTGCCACATGGACCAAGTGTATTTCCTTAATGGGAGTACATTATATATCTTACTAAGGAAATTATATAAGAAATTGCAGATTATATATATACACACACATAGACGGGTGACAAATTAAAGGAAAAACCAACATAAAGTGTCTTAGTAAGGTGTTGGGCCACCACGAGCCGCCAGAACAGCTTCAATGTGCCTTGGCATAGATTCTACAAGTCTCTGGAACTCTACTGGAGGGATAGAACACCATTCTTCCAAAAGATATTCCCTCACTTGGTGTTTTGATGATGGTGGTGTAGAGTGCTGTCTAACACGTCGGTCCAAAATCTCCCATATGTGTGCAACTGGGTTGAGATCTAGTGACTGCGAAGGCCATAGCATATGATTCACATCATTTTCATACTCATCAAACCATTCAGTGACCCCTCGTGCCCTATGGATGGGGGCATTGTCATCCTGGAAGAGACCACTCCCATCAGGATAGAAACACTCAGAACAACTTTGTATTGATTTGCAGTGACCCTTCCCTCTAAGGGGACAAGTGGACCCAAACCATGCCAGCAAAATGCCCCCCACAGCATAACAGAGCCACCTGACCCCCTCACTGTAGGGGTCAAGCATTCAGGCCTGTACTGTTCTCTTGGTGTATGCTACAGGTGCACTCGCCCACTTGTCGGGAATATGGTGAAGGATGACCATATTGTTTTTTTATTTTATATATACATATATATAATACATATATACACACACATACATACATATATAATGTATGTATGTATTGAAATAAATGAGTGTGTGTGTGTGTGTGTGTGTGTGTGCGTGCGTAGTGTGTGTGTGTGCATGTGCAGGAAGGTGAGGGCTGTATTAGTTTAACTGATGTGTGAGCCTGGGAAATCGTGGAAGCGGTTGGGTTAATGAGGGAATGGTGGAGTGATCCTCTGAATTCTCATTAATAACCCTCATTTTTCCAGCCACCCCCCCTCCTCTATGGGGACTGTAATTATACAGCCCATCAGTCTGTATATTTACTGCTCAAAGGTCTCAAATGTTGAAACCGAATATAGAACAGTGCTGCATGTAACTCCACGGTTATGCTTCCGTTGTTTGTGCATAATGTATAATATAAAATATGGTAATATCTAACATAATGGCATTACTGTTGATTCCTAAGAAAGGTGAAGGGGTTGCAATATGGTTGAATTAACTGAAGTAATTGTAATTCTCCATTTATTAATTAAATTGGAATCCAGATGTTTGGCTGATAGATGATGTCTACCCAGTGCAAATACAGTAAACATTTTATATTGTTTACCACCCACTGTTTGTCAAGTGGTTCTCACCCAACTTCGCTAAACTCCTGATGTTTGCCCCAGCTAAATTTGCTGCAGTCCAAAAGGTTAGTCTCACTTGACACAAAGGTACACAGGGAATGCTGGCACAAACAATAGCTTGAGACATGTTCTGATGAATTTTCATATCACGGCCAAGTGTGCCTGATGTTCTCTGTCGTCACTGACTTCAACCAAATGAAGCATTGTGCAATACACATGATGTGCTTGCGCCTACAATCGGTTGCTTTCAGTATGTGGTACCTGCCCTAATACCCAAATTGACATTGGGCTGCAGCAAATCATAACAGATCACTCACAGCAGAGAGCAGATGGCTTTAAGTAGAGGTTATCTGCTGGAAATATGCAATTTCAGCAGAAAGGATGTGCTTCCTCTTTGCATCGTCATCACTCTGTACAGAATGGGCACCTTCTATGCTGTCGCCATCCCCTTATGCTCTACCAGGACTATAGTCATTTCTAATGGAGACCAGGAATAAAAGCAGAGATGTTTTCCAGAGGGCTCTCAGCCAAAAACGCAATTACACAGGGGGTTATTTTTTAATAGAGCAGAGCCTTTTTCCCTTACAAGGCGTTTTTCAATGGCCGTTGGTATGAAGTGCCTTGATGACGTTTTAATACACAGCAATTGATTACTTGAAGTCCTTGTCAGCAAGGAGCCATTTAAGAGTGTACAAGCTGAGGTTTCAGAAGTACTCCAAACCAGCAGGGGGCAGCATAATGAGTCAGAGTGAGTCACTGCTGAGTGAGTTACTGGGCCATTTGACATGATCACCTGGTGCCTCGGTGAAGGGTCCAGATCTTTTAAAAATGTTCTTAGAAAGCTTGGTGGCAATGCTGGTGGCCGGGGGTCAAATTCTCCGTCAGGACGTGCTCATCTCCACCCTTGGAGTCTTTTCGGGTGTACATGTCTCCACCTACATTTGATACCTATCAGGATCTGCCACCACAGATCAAATCGCCTACATCAGCTCTCACTCTCTCCAACAGAGAAAGCAAACCATTCACATTGATTCATGATGTGGTAAATGTGAACATTTCATTAAGGGCTTTTTCTCCTTTTAATGCCCGGCAATGCATCTCAAGCCTTCAGGTTCATTAATGGGTTGACGTGTGAGGTTTGGCGTGCTCTGTGTCTACGTGATGCATTACCAGGCAGTGACAGAGTGGCTCGCAGCTGGAGAACAAAAAAAAGATCCAGCAAGTAATGAATTACAGGACAACAGTGTTCATGCAATAGGGATGTTAAAATATGAGATTTAATTGCTAAATTATGCATTAAGCCAATGATACTTTTGCCCCTAAACGGCATTCAGATAACTGCCCGTGCTCTTATTAATAGGCTATAACATGTCGTTTAATATTCATTGCCTCATAAAAAATGTACTTTCTACTGGGGAGCAATTTTTTAAATGTGCCACAGTTAACATGTGTTATGTCATAGATTTTTACCAGCTGCATCTATATCCAATTTATCACAGGTCCTGAATGGATGAGGCACAAACGTATCATTAATGGACAATAACACTTTCTGTTTACCAATGAAAGTAATAAATGGTCTTCAAAGATACTCACTGTGAACATGTTCTAATATGTATAAATATTTATTAACACCCCAAAGGGCCCATTTAGTTAATTTAGCTTAAAATTAAGTAGTTAACCTCTTCAGAAAAATGTCAGAGATAGAACACAGATTTTGTGTTTATTGCCCAGAAAGTACTTTTGCCGATGGCACATGCTTGCCCTCAATCTGGTAAAAAAGCATTGTTTATATTTTTATTATAGCAATGTAGAACATTATTATCTGTCTGTAATGTAAATGTGTGCGTGTGTGTGTGTGTGTGTGTGTGTGTGTGTGTGTGTGTGTGTGTTTGCGTGCATGTCTGTTATTAACAGGTGGGATTTAAAGATATGTTTTAAAGCATGTATCATTAAAGGAATCTCCCAACTTGAAAGAGGCAATATATTGGGACCTGAATAAATGTTAATGTTGGAGAGACATTAATCTTGACCCTACTAACTCCTCCTAAAGGCTGGCGTCTGGGGGGACTTGAATAAACATACAATGCAGATCTCCTTCTAATTCAGCATTTGTGCTAGAGTCAAAAGACGAGCGGGAACTTTGATCAAAAGACAGTTTTATGGATTTTGTTTTTCATTCCTATTATGGGAGAAGTTGAGGTTTCAGCATCTTAGTTTGGTTCACAGGGAGAGCTTGCTGATGAAAGCCGGCAAGAACTAAATCACTAGAATGTCCTGCCCGTCCTGTGGTTCTGAGCGCTGGAAGGTCACCAAGACATATTTGAACCGTCTTCATGCTTTTCAACAGATGCCTCAGAAAAAGGAAGAAAAGTACAGAGGGCCAGATTCAGTCTTGCCACAATGAGTTTTGTCCCTCATTTTGAAATATGGAATTAAGCAAACGTTACATTTTTGTAAATTGAAGAACAATGATCATTGAAGTGCACTGTGGTTAGCTTTAATCTGGGCTTTCCTGTAATGTCCATTTTGCAGACAAAATTCCCAATAAGAATATCTAAATAGGATGCACACAATACAATTGTATTGAGGGAACAAGATTTATCCATTGTGGAGAGGGTGAGAAAAGTGACAGAGAAGGCCATGATTCGCTACACTGCCCTGACTTTCAGTCCAAATCATTAACGCCTGTCCTTAGGGTAAAGTGGAAAGATGATAGCTGTGAAGTGGTGGCAAAAAGCCCTTGTTTTACATCGCTGATGGGTAATTGTCATGCTGGTGGGTGATACCTATCCCCCCAAAGAGGAAGAGTAGCTAATGACAGCCCTTATGTGGTGGTGAGGGAGGTGGGTTCCTGCCACATGGAGAGGGGTAAATTACAGCGACACTGAGAGGCGCGTAGTCGTATTAATGGCTCCCATCAACATTTTCAAGCGAGCAGCTTGACTTTAGAGAATGATAGGGTCAGGTGGGTAGCATCCAGTTGAAGGTACACTGCTTCTATGTCCTTGGCAACTATTGGAAAATACACGTAGTCACAGACAGAGTAGCGAACAGGTGTGGCCAGTTCATTGCAGCAGAGATCACTAAAGGATTTGACACGCAGTAACCTCTTTTAAAGGCACCTCCAATAGATAGTAACTGACCCAAAACATGTACTTTGCAATATTCATGAAAAGGGCAGAGATGACACTATAATGAATTGAAGACATGTAGAGAAACCTGAATGCTTCACACTGTAATCCAGCGCTAAATGTATTGCCTCTGATAATACCAAACACACACACACACCCACCCACACACACGGTCTCAGGACCTGAACAAGGACACAGGAGAAAAGGAGGAACAGGAGAGGTGCCAAGCGTGAGAGCCTGTCAGTGGGCAGCCGGCTGAGTCTGCGGGTGGCCTGCTGTGGGTTCTCGATAAAGGGAGTCCAGCAGTCCAGCAGGCTGCCTGCCGCTTGCCGCGACCCTCCTCACCGTGCAGCCGCCTCCGTCCTGTAACGGCAGCCTCGGCAGCCTGCTCAGCCGGTGCCACCCTCCGAATCTTCACGGCGACACACGCATCTGTTTATCTCTCTGGCCCGAACGGGATGGGGGGGCTGTGAAGGGGTGGGGGGAAGGGGGCTTGCGTCCTCCGAAACAGAAACAGATGCAACGCCGTGGGGATCTCTGCCGTGACACCACGGCGGTTCCTTTTGTGATCCCGTCACTCTCCCTGACTGCCTTTATCCTTCATGCCTGCAACTCAGACCACTCCTGACAGCTTGTTCAGCCCTCCTCTGCCTTTCCAGTCACCATGAAACATTGCGCGGCTGTGGAGGGTGGGGTTTTGAGGATAAGCTGTTGCTGCTCCTTTTTTCCCACCAGTACTCTATCTACAAAATTTCAGTGCAATGCTCGAAGAAATTTACATCTGCCAGCAGTACATGTATCCCGAACATTTCCAAAAAAATGGTGGTCTCTGCACCGTTTTGGACGGCTTGGGCAAGAGGACTCTCTTTACTCTGCGCAGAGCTCTTCGAGATGGATGCCCAGCTGTATCTCCTAATGGCTTTTAACTGATGAAAACCATCAGCGTGAGAGACATTTACAGCTTGTTGTGTGTGGATGGAGCGGATGGTATTGATCTGCTGCGAATGGTTAACACCATTCAGAATCTGGCACATCACTTCCAGAGTGTATACCCGTTTGATTTAGTTTGCTGCTGCTGTCATAAAAAAGTGTCATACATCCAAATGTTAATGATTACATGAAGGAAAACAAAACACGGCCTTTCGCATCTTTGGAGGCGAAATTGGCTTGTGTTCGTAATGTTTTAAACATTTCCTGCGGTGCTTTCAATTTAGCAAAACATTTCAATATGTGCATGAGCACAAATATGAAAGTATTCCAGCATCTGTTTCTTTATCAGCAGTTCCCACATGCATTTTTAACATCTAATATAGATTTAAAGGAAGAATGTGTTTTGATTATTTGGCTTTCATCTTTCATTTTTTTGTTTTAAATTTTAGGAATAATGACAGCTTGGCAAAATGACCATTTCCTGATATGGGTTTCACAGTCCTAGGCCAATGTGAATGAAGTCCAATGCAGGGAATGTGGAATGACCTACAGCATCAGATCATTCTAATTCCAGATGTCTCTGTCCTCTACCTTGCTTTCACAATTGGCATATAAAACATAATTTTTTCACTGACATCACCACTGACTGTGGATGTGAGATCTTGGAGGGGTTGTCATCTCTGGACATCACATTGAGTCCAGCTGGCTTGGGGTTATAATTGCCCTTGTGTTCTCTGTTAAGCACTGGAATCTGGGCAGCTGCAATATTATTTGTACTGTTTAAATTGTTCATTTCCGTAAAGCATTAGGCTGCATTACTTTGGATATTTGTAGTGATATTTTTATGTCCTTATAGATTACATTATCGGCATTTAGCAGATGCTCTTATCCAAAGCGACATACATAGGTTACAGTTTTTACATGTTATCCATTTATACAGCTGAGGCAATTCTGGGTTAAGTGCCTTGCCCAAGGGTACAACAGCAGTCCTCCAGCAGGGAATTGAACCGGCAACCTTTTGGTTACGAGTCTTACTCCTCACCACTATGCTACACTGCTGCCCACACACTACTCGGTGTTTTTCACAAATCTTAATCTGGAGCGTTGGTTTGATTTCTAAGAAATATTTACATTGACAAACATTTACATTGACAAGTCGACTCTTTCTTGTGAGTCACAGTTTAAGAAGCATCATATTTCACGCTTGACATGATTATCAGATGTGTCTACCACCGTACATGTAAAAGCTCAAAGGAAGCACAATCTGTATTACATTTTAAATTAAGGGATGCTTGGCTTGTGTTTATGGTAATGGAAAATCATCCAGAGTTTCCTTCTTCGGAAGAATTTAATAGTTTGTGTAGCATAAGCATGTCTGAGGGAATAACAGCAAGCGCTATTGCACATGTACACAGTATTATCAAGGGAGACAAAAGCGCAAGCTATGTTTGAGTAAAAAGGGTAGGAGATGATACGCCCCAACAATGTCAATGTCTCCTGAGTCACAAAGCCCACTCGGTATGAAAGGCGACACGTATATTTATATTGATGGCACATTGTGAGAGCTGCGGGTGGAGATTCAGAGGATGACAGCAGCAAGCCTTCCCAGAAGACAGCATGTCTGGCACAGAACTGACACAGCTTTGTGTTGGATGGGTCAGTGTCCTCTTGTTTATTTGGAAGCCTTGCTTAATAATATTTGATTTTCATCATTTTTCAGCTGTCCTCTCTCCAAAATTCTAAGAATCTTTAGACAAATTATTTTGAGTGAATTATAGCTCTATATTAAAATACACCTAAATGTCTACAAATCTACATACCTACAAAGGACTGTAGGACTGATTATGTTAGCATGAGGGTTTGAAAAGGGGAGGCTCAAAGCTTTTAGGGATGTCTTCAATAGCCTCTTTCTTGATTTCTCAGGTGTCATTACAAATGATATATTATGCTTCAGACGTTGTCAGGAAAATACCTGATGTGTACTGTGAGTATGTGAGTTGGCTGCTTAGTCACATGAAAATGTAACTAAAGAAATGCTCCATGTTTGCCTCCACAGTGAATTTTATTAAATTAAGTGCAACATATATACTGTATACGTTATGAAAAGGGCCACTACTCTGGTCCATGTCCTTGCTAATACCGAAAGCCCACTCTAATTAGCGTCACATGTCAGAGTGATGTCACATTCTAGCAGAGTTTAATAAAAAAAATCATGATCAACTGAATTTCTATTCATTGACAATAAATGAGTTTAAAACAATACATTCCTTTGCAACACATTCTATGAAAGAACCTAAATGAGAACCACATAACATCTTTTTAAGTATTACATATGCATTCACAAACACTTCTGCCAACTGACTGTCTAAGACCTTAGGGTCATTGTAGTTATTTATGTATGAAACCTGTAAAATGGACCCACATTTAGAGTGTTGTGGAGGAATGATATGTGCCCTTTCAACCTGTCACTTGGCAGATGGCACACTTGCCAGTCTAATAATAATTATGCCATGTAAAAATATCTAAAAACTTGTGAGAGGGACTCACAGTCCAGTTTAAAAGTCCCACTGTTGTCTGTGTTGATCAACTTGTACAAAAACAATCGCTTAACATTTAGATTTGGTCAAATGGATGCAAAAGAGTTGAAACTACAGGCCCGCAAGGACAGCCTGACAACTTGTGCAGCTTATTGGCAAGCAAGCACAAACAAATTTGCTGTTGCACACAATCACACCCATTTATCGAACCTCACGGGACAGCAAGTGACATTGCAGGGGTAATTATCAGAGAGAGCCGTACCATTGTTTAGCTTCATTTCACTCTGCAGTTTAGACGCTCTGAAAAATGAATCAATTCTGGCACAAAGTGCTCCATGATGCCATCAATTACTGAAAACAATGGGACAAGGGTAGAAATCTATCAATAAGAAATACGTTTAAAATTATCCAAATATGATGAAAATATCAGGGAAATGGTCAAGTAATAAGAATCCTGGGTAGGGTGTTAATGCTGGGTCCCTGAGATTACCCATCAGCACACAGCCCGGATAATATAAATCAATGATGATGAAAAAGAAATAAATGCAATTCTCTAAATAAAGATGCAGCTAAATATGAAACTGAACAATTAATTTAAATGTTTATTTATTCCATTTTTTCATTTTCGATTTTGGCAGCATTGGTGCTCCACATTCCAGCAGTTATCAGTTAGGATCAAATCAGCGCATACCCATGAGAAAGCGCCACTGAAACATCTGTCAAATAATGTATATCTGGGAGCAAATGCATTTTATCGCCATTCATTTATATTACAATTACGCTCAGAGAAATTCTCAATTAGGTGATGCACTGTAATTACCATAACAATCATTTCTACGCCAAGATAAGAAAATAAACAGTGTTGATATTTCCCTGATAGCCGTTTCCATCTGCTCAAGCCATTATTCATCTGACCCACTCATGTGAAGGCCAGTTCTCCCATCCTGTATCTCTCTCTTGATTGACAACAGTAATACATCAGCTGACAAATGCGACCAAACTCATCTGATAAACCTTGCTGTGGCTTATTCTGTTATCCGCAGCAGTCCTCACACGCACGTGCACAGATATCACAGATTATATGTTGTAAAAGCTCTGCGAAAATGTGTAGAATCTCTATGTGCAGAGCGATAAATTAATTAGAATCTGCCAGCAAACGCTCCTCCAGTTGCATCACTGAATAGCAGCAATGCTGTTCCGTCAGCATATTGATAAGTGTGTTTTTCTTTGAGCTGTAGATGAGCAGCTATGAGAGTATCGGGGTGGCTTGGGACCAGATGGTATGGAGACATAACCACCTCTTTAATGAAGACATTTCTAAGCACCAACAGCTTTATTATGCACGTAATGAAGTGTTGCAATCATATTTCAACATGTTTAACTTCCGCATGAACTCACCCACTGAAAATGAGACTTGAGTCCCATGAATTCAAGGCACCTTTTCCTGGCATATGTGCTGTCAACACAGCTCAGGGATTCCGGTCCATAGCAGCCACAGAACGCACGCAGCAGCGTAATTCATTCTGACTTCCGAGCAACTCCCATATGGCCGCGTACCAAAAGACAAATGTGTTCACAACTGATTCACGAAAAGAAACCTCAAATTTCACTTCTTTTGCGTTTGATATGAAAATGCTTTTGGTGCCTTTCATTTTCCTCTTGTTGGCTGGTGATGATGTTGATCTTAGAATGATGCTTTTTATCTGTTTTCAGGTACTTTTGTATTATTTCCCGAAATAATTCTGTTGCAAACAGCTTGACACATCCCGCTCCAGAAGCTTCTTCCC
Source organism: Megalops atlanticus (assembly GCA_019176425.1). Taxonomy (NCBI): domain Eukaryota; kingdom Metazoa; phylum Chordata; class Actinopteri; order Elopiformes; family Megalopidae; genus Megalops; species Megalops atlanticus. Next base: position 17,857,260 of record CM032894.1, read on the forward strand.
ATCAACGGTGAAGCCTTTTGTATGCTGATAATTAAAGATGATAATTAAACTCACAATTTCTTTGTTCTTTTTTCATCTAGTTATACAGCACAAGATTCTTTGTAAAGATGTGCTATATCAAATATAATTGGATTGATTGAAACTCTGAAAGCAAAGCCATAACACAAAGCGTGAGAGGAATACAGCAAAAGCATTCATTACTCACATTATGGTAGATATGTCCATCTACCTATCTGTCTCTCTGTCTTTTCTCCTCTTGCCTAACACTAACACCCATAGGTTATTGATTACTGGCATAATTGGCAATTGCTTTTATAGTACATTACACTTCTATGTCCAGTTCACCATGACATATGTTCACAATACAGTATATTGATTTGTAACATTGTTTTCACAGTTTCCTCTCCAATACCGTTTCAGATGTGTTGTGGACAATTTATCTATCTGTACTACTTTCCATCTACTACCTCATTATATGCACTGTGTAACTCACTCACAGTTAAGAGCTTCTGGAAAATGACTGAGTGAAAATTTGAATGACCTACCATATGAAAATACAGGTTAGATTTTGTTTGTGCTCTAATGCCAAGCAATCAGCCACTGCTTTAGGAGAGACGGGGGTGAGTGCTTTCAAAAGAGCAGTGACATTTCATTTAATTTAGCACAGTGCCCTCTGGTTGAGGAGAGAGTACCACCTAATGTTTAATAGGTTGGAAATATGATTGAAAGCAGTAATCAGCTCTGTTAAAGCCATGCGTCGTAACTGCACACTGGAACTTTTGGAGATACTACATAGGAGTTCAATCACGTATAATCTCAATTTCATGTCATACCACCAGGGAGGTAAAATATGAGTTAATGGGTGGTAAGAAAGGCCATAATTATCCAGGGTGTGCTTGGTCAGTGAGCTTAGGCTGATGGAGCTAGAGTAATGAGACCAACGGTAGTCCCCTGTCTGTCTGAGAACAGAATCAGGAGGTCTGTCTGTGTGTAGTCAGAAGGAGATAGGTGATAAACCTTTGCATTCACCCAGCCTTCTGGATTTACTTTCACGCTTGGCCCTTTGATTAGTGCTTAGTGTCGTGAGGTGTTGTGCAAATAACATGCCCTTATGAAAAGCTGTCATCAGTGGATGTAGCTTTGGGGCTAAATTTTGGTCAATGGTATGAGGTAAGGGTTTTGAGGACCCCAAACAGGGGACAGGGGACAGTGCTTTGTAACCAGTAGGCTGCCATGACAAATCCCATTGTGAGAGACTTTGATCAAGGTGCACAGTCTGAATTGGCTCAGTACAAATGTTTTGTATGTCATATGTGCCGTAAGTGCCATAGCTGTAAACTGCACAAGGCACCCTGGGTTATGAGATCACCAAACAAACTATGTAAAATCACCTGCAAATAAGCAGCAATTAAACAGTGATAATGAGAAGGCTATGGTTGGATTTTTTTTTAAAGAGGAAATACAAATGGAAAATGTGATTACAAACATGTATGTACAGTAGTGCACACAGTACAGGTATACAGGCAACATGTCTGTGCTTCTTAAAGGCAGAGCAGATGCTTTTCTGACTATGACTGTGTTTGACACTGGTCTTACCCACAGTGCTCAGAAACATTATGAGCACAACGCTATTCATGCAGTAATCCTGACAAAAGGCTTCTCAGCAGCACCGTGAAGTAACATGGTTTTAGAGCATCACTGATGCCACCACAGGTGGTTCAAAAACAAAGGTGGCCGGGCTGAAGGATGCCGTCCCTAGCATGCTCCCAGGCCAGAGAGTATATCATGGAGCGAGACCTGTCACCTTTGTCCACCTGCCAGGTGGCTGGCTCCCTATCTCCCAGGCCTAACCCCTTGTCACCTTCCACCTGCCGCTGCTCAAATGCTCTTGCTGCAAGCAGAGTGGAGGCAAGGCGCACACGTTTCCTCAGTTGTCTTACGCAGAGGAGTTTTTCAAGGATCCATGACATAAACCATCATACGTGTCACTTTCCATATGTTTTTCATTTTTGTGATAACATAAACAGAAATACAAAAATATGTATACAACATATTAGCAGCAAAAATTCAATGACATGTCACAATACAACTCCCTTTAAAACTATAAATTAACTTTTGTACAAAATTAAATTTTCTGTAAAATGGTCAAATTAATCTATACATTCTATGCCAAAAAACCCCCACATCTTCCCTGAAGAGGGAAGGAATTCAACTGAAGAATGTTCCATTTCCTTTTCCTTCACTGTGTTAGGTACCATTTATATTCTCCTCAGATCTCTTCTTCATCTCCATGATGGGCGTCACTGAGGAACTGAGGAAGAGACGTGAAGAAGAGACATGAGGACGTATCTCTAAAGTGATGGGATGCAACCAGGAAGTGAGACGGGGAGATGGGAAGAGAGAGGGTGAAATAGGAAGTGAGAAGGAGAGGTGAGGAGAAAGGGGGGTTAGGTTGTTTGGGAGGAAGAGGAGGGGTTTGGAGACGGAAGGATGGTGAGAACAGCTGGCACACTGTTGGCGATGAATCACTTTCTTTCTTCATGCTAGCCAAAAACTCCTTTGACAGGTTTCAGGTAATCAGCTGTAGGAATGTCTGAAACTTCTTTCCAGAATCTTCTTTTAAAACTCCAAGCAGTTTCCTTCTGCATGGGTGTACTTTGGGAGCTGTTTGTTTAGATGCATTGTCATCATTATAATCATCTTCTGTAAATCGCTGCTATGGAACTTTCATAATGTGACAGATTCACCACACTTCTGATCCACTCAAGGCACAGAGAGTGTAAATGAACTGTTCTGAGCTGATGCTTTTTGGATTTATTCCTGCGCTATATCTGTCAGTTATTGTAGATATTAGATGCATCTTGCATTCAACAATATAGCAACTTTGTGGAGATCAGTGAAATGAAACCATACTTGGAGCACACTTTATTAGTGTGAAGTCAAAAATGTACTAGTGTCCCCTGACCTGTGGTGAGACCATCTATCTGTTTTTAACTGTCAAACCTAGCTACATGATTTGATTCCATTCATGTGGAGTTAAGTAGTAAAAGTACAACTTTTGTGACATTATTATTTTGCCAAGTGTCACTTAGCGTGAGAGGGTGAGCCCAGTCATTCATCTTTGCCATGTCTCAGATGGCCACAATATAACCGTCACAATGTCAGTGCAATATGATCGTACCCTCCTGCAATAAAGCGGTTAGTTCAGTTAGTTAACTCGCAAGAATGCAGCTTAAAAAATAATAATAATGTGACGCAGCCGTCTTCATTGCAGTGTCTGCTTGCCAAGTTCAAGGTCAAACTAAATTAATCTTCTCTCTTGCCTTTTTTTGCCAGGGGATATGTAATCGGAGAGGAGTATCGGGGTGGCGCTTGGCTATTGCGCTGATGTTTGTCTTCTGTTCTGTGGCTCCTGAACTCTCCCTCAGTATTCCAGAAATGTTTAACCCTGTGCGACATGGTGTAGTGAATAATGCAGCGCTGTTTCTGCTTAGCTTCTACCACTGTCAGCGAGACACTAAGAACCCCTGACATCATGCGAAACCCTCAGATCCTGCCATTATGTATGGACCACAATATGCACATGCATAAATATTAATACAGTTATATGATTGTGAGCATCAATATTTATGCATGCGTATTTGCATCTCTGGGTTTCAAAGCAGGCAAGTAACTGAGAAATATGCAGCACGTGGGGGTGTTAAGAACAGATATCATTTGGGATGATATTTAATTGTGCTTTTTATTACAGACATTTTAAAAGAATGCTAACGATACACAGAATGATAACACCGAAATTGCTCTAAACATCATTGCCACAAATTGCAGCAAGAAGGAATATCATCTGAATGTTGTTAGCGATCTGGATTTCAAAATGTTGAAATGAGGTGATTAGATTCATTATGGATAATAAGAGGGAGAGGCTATTAAAAGACAATGGCACAAACTGCCTCTTGTGGGACCATATAATACACCAAGGTTTGAACATAATAAGATTTCACTCTTCATCTCTGCGAGATAAGAAAATAATATGCCATATGTCATGTGAACTGTCATAATTGACATGTTTATTTGATTATTTGAATTAAATTAACAGCCTACTAAATAAAGAGTCTATAAAGGACTCATAAATAAATAACTAACCCCCAGAGGAAAACATTATGGTGACCTTAAAAGGCCACCATCTTTTACAGCCTAATAAAGAGGCATAAATGAATAACCCAGCATTTATAAGACGGCGAAGGTCTTAACAGGCCACAGTAGGCTTCCTTTCTGACATTTACTCTGTGTCACAGTCTTGACCAATCATGAACTGATCAGCTGAACTATATATTTGCAGATGAAAAATTATTTGAGGGGCAGCTAATTTTGGCATGTTTGTTTTATTGATCCCCAGCTTATGTACATACCTGCTGTTGTTGCAAGAATTATGGAAAATTCAGTATCACAAGCCCGCCGTTGCTGTCTCCTGTAATATTCGAGACCCTCTTGTTGCATATTTTCCACAGCTTTCTGTGTGCAGTTCATGTATTGCAAAGGTTTTTCACAGGTTCTCATCATTAATTCCAGGTAATGCCAACTCTACAAATGTGTTTGTTGGTCAGGTCAATGTTGAAGACATCAGATTGCATGCTCATATTTGTGTTATGTTAAATTGTGCCTGTGTGAATAATACATTTGTGAAGATACCTTCAAATAAATCCAAACAGCTGGCATGTGTAAATGTCAGCCGAGACGGTCTTATAGAGTTGAATTGCAGAGTGCTATTTCATAAAATGCGTAATACTGCTGTCTCTACAGTAGTGGGCTCAGATCTGCGGGTTTCATTACAGAATCCTGAAGGAATCAAGCAGCTGCTGGGCAGATGTGGCCATTATGGAGTTAGATGATATAAAAAGTATGTTTTGAAATGGAATACAGGTGCTTTTCCTCTTGATGTAATATCATTACCTTTAAATGCCTAAACTATGTCTACCATATACTTTGCTATTCTAATGACCAAGCAAAGCAAAGCAAATACCTGAGTATTCTCTATTGAACATACAGAATGTGTAGGCTGCACAAACGTTTAAATCAGCGTTGTTTGTTAATGGTGTCAGTGAGATACTTGCAATGCACTGAGCAGCGTTAAACACGATTTCCCTGTCCTGAGTCTGGTTGTGAAAGATGAGCGTTCACGTATCACTGGAAGAACTAAATTGAATTTAAATGACTTGAAATGTAAGATGTTTTCATCTGAGTCTTTAAACTTGAATGAAGGGGAATGAATGTATGTAGAAATGTGCCACTTGTGGATGAACAGTGTTTATTAACATATTTCTCAATAGCAGACCTGTCTTTCATCTGCTCTGTTTCATTCTCTGTAACTGTATTCATGTGTTTGTGTGTGTGTGTGTGTGTGTGTGTGTGTGTGTGTGTGTGTGTGAGTGTGAGAAATGTGTTCATAAAGGAAGGCAGCTATTGGCTGACAAGGTATGCCTCTGTAATTAGCAGTGGCTAAATACAGGTGTCTGGCTGCTGAAAGGCTGTGTTTGTTTTGTTTTTGGTATGTGAAGCTGCCTATGTGCTGGTTTCTGATTTGTGCTCAGGTTATTGTTATAATAGTAAATTTGACTTTTATGTGCTCCTTTTGCTGTTTTTATGGTTGCTGCATTGGCCACCCCCGTAACACTCGTATAAAATTAAATTAGTGTGTTCAGTGATTTAGCGGGAGACTCCGAATGTGACGCACAAGGGTATTCACGTCATTTTAGCAGAATGTTATTGATACGTGGGGGTGGGGGTGAGGGGGGGATAACCCTCTGTTTATCCAGGGGGTTTACGATGCTACAGGAAATAAGTGTAGGAGTGCCCCCTTTTAATCAGCTCACGAGAAAGAGGATTCCCTCCCGGAAGCAGTATAGGGATATCAGATTTAGCTGATATTACGATCTTTGTTTTTTCCAATCCGTGCAGTGACAGGCAGTCCTGCTTTTCATATTATTACATAAGGCATTACACAGCAATTTTCCAGGAAGACCAATACATGTGATCATCACTGAATGGTACTGCAGGATATGAATGGGCACCTGGAAAAATTATTGAAGGCTTGACTCAGGATCATGCATTAACATGTACATTTTCTTTTTTTTTGTGGTGGGCGGGGGGTGGGGGTGGTTATAAATGTTTGAACCCCAGGGAAGACATGCAAGGACTTGCAAGGTCAACCTATCAGTGATCGGTTCATCAAACACACGCACACACATGCATACTTGCGTAAAGATTCAAATGTTGAAATAGTAACTTTCTTTGGCAATTGGTCATTACAGTGCTTACCCATTTTAAAACAACACCACAGAAGTACAAAACATCTCTTTTCTTTCTTTTGACCTTTTTTAGTATGGCTATTATGTGATTGCCAGTAGAATAACACCATTTCACTGAAAAAGGCAGTATTTCAATACACTTGTATCTTTTAGCCTCATGTGTATGTAAAAAAAAGGTGAGTTGGATATTGTATGGCTGTTGTTATTGAACTTTTAATCTGTGCGCTCTTTAATCTAAGTTACTCAGTTTATCTCGACAAACCTACCCCACTACCAGTAAAGCGCCAAGAGTCAGACCAATTTCAGCATCTCTCAATCAAACTGACCCCAAAGTCAGAACGCCCTCAACTATACACTCCTCTGCCTTCCTAGGTCATCCATGCACAAACTATTCCTATACCTCTTAATATACAAGCCCGGCAAAAACATGCCCTAGCTTTGACATTTTGACAGCATTCTTCCTCCTTATCATATTCTTCTGCCAGCAACCTGTCAATTATCTCGGCCAAGTGCTCCAGGCATGCCAGTATCTTCCCTCTCTATTTGCTAAATGACCACCTCACCTCTGCTGGCTAAAAGCTGCCTGGCCATCTACTGCGTATATCTGGCGGATTGCTGTACATTGCCCCAGATTGTGTCTGCTTTAGTTTAACCAGGGAGCTGTTTTGGTGCAGGAACATTGTAAAAAAATTGCTTTTTCTGGTCTGTTATCTTGCTCCTCCTGGCTCTGAGCGCCAGCGAGGCTGGGCTTCCTTTGCACATGTTCGGCTCGAAAGCTCCACTCGAAAAATGACTTTAAAGAGAGTCTTCATTCTAGCGAGCGCTATCAGGGGAGCCATCACATTAGGTGGCCACTCTCGTAATTGTGAAAGTCGCTCTGATTCTAATTGAAAGTCATCGCATTTCTAAGGTCTTCTTCACTAAACCATGAGGAATCTTTATCTTCAGCAGCGCCTTTTTAGAGCCTGATGGCTGACATTAATTATAGCACTTCCAGTTCTTTTTGATTATGCTCAATTTAGCAGCGAAATTAATAATGGCTGATGTACAAAAGACACCAGGAGGCGATTGGTAGACTGATAGCGCGATGGATTGGTGAGCGTCTCGTTGAACTTTCCAAAAATAGAGCAATTGTTGCTCTTAATGGTTATTGAAAGCAGACCGGCGATTCCTTCAACAAAGCCATAAACCAAATGGAGGAAATCAGAGGGGGAGAAAGAGCCACAGCCCTCCCAAGGAGCGCGTAATAGATCCAAAGCCACAACATATACAAATAATGCTAATGGATAAGGGGATGGCCAAAGCAGCAGCGTGCAGAGGGTTGTCACCACTGTGTTTGCGCATCATCAGAGAGACTCATTTCCCTGGAATGGCTTTGGCTGCATACCACATCAGAGATGAGCAGGGGTCCTAACGTTCAGGGGCCATGCAATTATTTCTTTAGCTGCTGTCCGCATACAGTGACAGAAAGGACTATATTGAATGGAGGATTTATTAGTGAACTGTGTGCCCACACACGCACACCATTATCACCGGATAATGGTGAATGATGGGGGTGTAAAAAAAAAAGTTCTTATTAAGTTATTATTATTATAGAGCACTGCGTTAACACCTTATTTAGATAATTAGAGCAACTTTTTTCTTTTGCTGAATGCTGACCAAAAGAAATTTGAGGCCCACAGTTTGGTTTTGAAATTTTTATTACTATCTCTATGTAATATGTACATATAGGACATAGTTTGGAAGCCTCCGAAAACAATGAAAGAATATTTAACAAAAATGTTAATTTCTTTATAATAAGCAACTTAGTTGTTATTAAGTATCAAGAGGGAAACCTGTTAGGATTAGCTGTATTAGGATCAGTATACAAATCAACTTTGACCTACAAATACATGTATATGCAGGTATATTTGGCGGTTGCAAAGATCCAGGCCCAGCTATGTCATCAGCCAGTAATGACTGGCAGCCCACAGTAGCAGAATAAAATCATTTTATTCTACTGGGGTTGGGTAGGTATGTTGGCAGGGTCCCCTCGTCTTTTTTTGCTGCAGCGTCCTCTAATAGCTTGTAAGGTACCTGTGAAGTCCGTTAGTGACACCCATCAGTAGTTGCCCTGCTGGGGTGCACTGTGGGACTTGCAGTGTGAAAAATATCAGCTGGATACATTCAAGTTTTTCAGATGATTGTATTTCTCACCTCGCTTCAGCACTCCTGCAGCCATCCGGGGGGGGGGGCATGTTAAGAGACAAGCATAATGTACAACTGGCAATTCCAATTTGGGTGAAAGAAGGAGAATCATGCAGGGAGAAAAATATAGAGAAATAATGCATCATTATTACTCCTCAGTGGGGTTGGGGTATACCAAACTCCACTGACACAATAATTCTTTCTAAGGCCAGACAAGTTGTAATGCTTGGGTCTACAGAAAACAATACAGGCATGATGTTAATCTCCTAGATTGTTGCATCTGATAAGCATCAGTTCTTCAAATTTAACATCAGTCAAGTGTAGCATAGTGGTTACGGAGCAGGACTCATGACCAAAAGGTTGCCAGTTCGATTCCCCTCTGGTGCACTGCTGTTGCACCCTTGGGCAAGGTACTTAATCCCAAATTTCCTCTGTAAATATCCAGCTGTATAAATAGATACCATTGTAACTGATGTAAGTTGCTCAGGGTAAGAGTGTCTGCTAAATGCCAATAATGTAATGACAAGTTGTAAGGTTCATGTCAAAAAACAGTCTCTTTACAGGTACAGAGGATGCTGGTATGTGCTAGCTTGTTTAGGGCTTTGTGACAATTTTGATGGTTAAAATAAAATGTGATTCATTAACTGCATCTACCTGCATTCAGAGGGTGTTATCCATTCATCATGGGAGGACACATTTAGAAGAATCAAATTGTGATCAAGGCTACCTAATTACAAAAGTTATTTTGATTAGAACTACTAAATACTGTACATGTAATGTCACTATTCAGGCAGCCCAGCCATGCCAGAAATATGCAAATAAACAAAATAATTATGATTTTAAAAACCACAAATACAAAGTGAATTCATTTCATTACCTAGAAACAGCTAATCACCATTCTGAAGTATGCAACGTGCACAATTCTAATTAAATTCCAATTCCAGTGCTTGAAGATTCTTTAAATTCCAGTTCGTGATAATGAATGAGTGAATTCATGAATTGTCCTATGAATTTTAATTTAAATTCAAGCCTGTTTTTTTCAAGGGGAGAATTGGCTTGTCCTAAAACACCCACATACGAGACAAGTTCATGATATAAACATTTTTGTCTGCAAACATATAAAACAGCCCTAGGGTAGATTTTAGCAGGGGGCTTCTGTGCTGTGAGCCTTTACTGGGCGCTTTTGTAGAGACATCGAAAATTCAGTGGCACGTCTTTAACAGAGTCATTAAGATTCCTGAAGGCTGTACACAAGCACAGGAATCCAGGACTGACACTAATTAGGACTGTGTTTAATGTGGCAAAGTAACATGCTACCAAGATAACTAAAAAAATAATTTAACAAGGGTGATGAGGATATTTCCGTGTCGGACAGGTTCAAGGGAAAGACATCTATATTCTGTAAAACTGCTTCATTATTTCTTTTGTTCTGTACTACTCTTCATGCACAGATGACTACTCAAAGATTAGAGATGGTTTATTGCTCTGTTGCTCAGAGTATCAGCACAGTATGTTATTTTTTCCCTATTTTTAATACATAATGCACATTTCTTTCACCACCAATAGCACGTTATAAACACAAAACATTAGGTGACCTAATACCACAGTCGAACGTATTTTTAAATGTAGAGTAAGAACAATAAGAATGTGCCATGAAAACAGTGTTATTTAATGCGAATTTTACTCCAGCAGAATGCTTTTAGGCCACGAACGATGAAATCCCACTGACGCATTCTTATTAGTCCATGGCTCTTTTTCTGAGGAAATGCTGGTAGAGTCAGAGTGCGAGCCACTAATTAAGTTTCTCTTGGCAGCAAATTACATCCATTTTGGCCTGCGCCAGGTGACAGACTCCGCTTTAATGAGACGTTACTGAACATTTTATGTAGTCATGCCATTTTCACAGCTGTGACCTCCTCTTTTTCCTTCGAGCCCCTGTTGTAAGAGGCTGGTGTCCAAAGGTGTTAAAACGGACAAAATGGGGGAAAGCGGCAGGGCGAACACAAAGCTCAGGGCCTTTATCCCTCAGCCAAACAATATACGGTGTCGAACATGATGGGCAGGGCCTCGAAAGCCGCCCAGGGAAGCGGCCGTTTTTCTCATCATGGCTTTTTTGTTGGCTCGGCTACAGTTAAAACGGGCCCCAGTCTACCTCCATCCATTCTGAGTTTAACTAGGAAAAGAGGACCGCCCCCCAACCTGCCCTCCCCCCCTCCCACTGACACACCCTTTGATTTGATTACAGGCAGTGTAAAAAGGGAAAATAATGGTAAGATAGCCAAGTGTTGCAGTGTTATTCCATTTTATTTTATTTTTGTAGCCTCCCCCCTGCAGAGAGGCACATATGTGTGTCCTGCGGTCATAAATCAGGCTTGATGTTCCAAGTTATGTGATTAAGTATTCGCCATTGATTTAACAATGACTGACTACAGCGTGACTGTGCCCTGTGTTTTCACACACGTAGACTAGGAATTACTTGTCACCTGTTAAATTAATTAATAATGTCATTAGTTTAAAAAAAATTTTATTCCATTTTTTGTAAAAAAGCTGTTTTATTTATGTTACAGTGACAGGATATATTCCTGCCATCTGAATCTATGGCAGGCTGGCACGATTACATTCTCATGTTTTTTTTTGGTATGCCCCAGTGTACTGGTAAGCTTCCCAATGTACTGTTGTTCTGACTCATCTGCTAATCTCCACCTCGGCCCTTCAGTTTCTCCTTCCCCTGCTGTCTTCCTCCTTGCTGTGTCTGACTCTCTGTTAGCGCACATGTTTCGCGTGGTGAAAACATGCTGATACACGCATGAAGAGTTTGTAGTGAATCACTGGATGGAAACGCCAAATAAAAATAGTTGTAGATGTAAGGACACCTTTTTGTCACAGCTGATATCACATCATAATAAATAAAAAACGCTGTTTTACGTTAAAAGACAAGTAACTGTAACTTGTCGGCGTTGGTTATGTAGCCTGAATGTTTCCTTAGAAGCTCTGCCTGAGGAAGAGCTGGACAGAAATAAAATGGTTGTTGGTGACAGTGATAATGATGATGATGACATTAGTGAGATGTTGCAATTGGCTGGATGACTTTTGGCAGTAAAATACCATAGCTAAAGTTATTTGCAATAGCTAGATGGATGCAGTGTTTTGCTTTGGGGTTTTTTGAAAAAACAAAAATGATATGGTTTTGAATTTCAACCAAAAATGGGCACATAGGAATCTTTTTTTTAATTATTTTTCAAACCATTAAAAGCTTAATTTAGTAATTACTAATGATCACTGAAATAATATCTCCGTGGAATGAAAAATGCACACACTAGCCTTTGGAGCTTCAAAGCATGCAAGAACCTCAACTCACTTTTTGTCCCTGGAAGAACAGTTATGAACTCCAGAATCACAAGCTGTGTGGAATAACAAGCGCGACTAAAGAAATATTACACAATTTTCTTCAAAAGTGCACACACTGTTCCAGTGAAAGGAGGGTATGCACGGGTTCGTTCACGCAAAAAAAGCAATGGAATATTCATAAGGGGAATTTAATGATTCAAAACCATATTTTCCTGCAAGCTTACATGTGAGAAAGTGTTGAGTTTATCTTTCCTGACTAATAAATTACAATGTCCATAAGAAAGCACTTTTCTTGACTGCCGAGTGGAAATGAAAATAAAGTCTGCTTCTTCTGATGCCAGCATAGTGCATTAGGGAGTGTGATGTCACTTTCTGTGTTTACATCTTGTTTCCATTATCTCCAGTTCACACCAGCAGGACCTCACCGTCTCCCAGGAGATCATCACACTGCCCCCCCCCCAATCTGAAAATACTCCTAGAATAACCCTTTAAAACCCAAACCCCATATCCCACTCACCCTCTTCCTCTCTAGGGTACTGATTGCAGTCCATCTCCTTTTCAAAACTCTGGCATTCTACAACTACTGTCAATACACCGTGTCAAATAATGCCATCAAATGTAACGGCGAGTGCTATCCTTTTCTTTCTTTGTGATTGTGTCATGTGTTACCTTCCCTTCAGAACCCGTAAGTTTAAGTCTTCAGAGTCGAACATGTCGCCTGATATCTTACGTGCTGTAGCCTTCACATACCAACAAATCCTGCTCTTTTCCTGAAAACCTGTTGAGGCACATTCCTCAGTGGCTCCTGTAATTCTGAGCGACCGTCTGTCCCTCCTCTGTGTTCCAGTGCCAGGGTTCCTGGCCCTTCGTGGGCGAGGTGAAGTGATCATCACTGCCAGAACAGCAGAGGCACTCACATTCTGAAGACTCACCTCTTTAGACAGTACCCAGCCTCTCCACCTTGGATCCTGAAACTGTGCTTTCTGAGGCTGAACCTCTGGCAGCTTTTTCACTGTTCTGGTCTGTTATTATGTTTTTTTTTTGCTGTGCTTTGTAATTTGTACTTTATTTGAACAGGTTTGCATCCACTATTGGCTGCAAGTCACTCTGCATTGATTGATGGCACATCCTTTGATGTGTGAAAACATCCATGATTTTAGATGCTGCCAAGCTCATGTCTAAAACGCACTGACAGAAATGTGGACATGCTATGAATGATCTGAAATAATCAGCAGGAATTTCGGTGGCTCATATTTTATCAGCATGCCATCAAGCTAATGCCTTTAGATTATGTTGGTAATTCCATCCTTGCACAAAGTAAATGAAAAAAAGAAAACAAATCAAAACAGTAAAAAATGTCATTTTCGATTCTAGAAACAATTTAATGATTACAGTTATCAATTTATTTGAAGCTTGCCAAAATAAGACATTGACTCTGAGACTGCATACAAGAATAATTTAGAATGACTCATTAAAGATTACAATATCAGCACTAAACTCGCATAAGCTGAATTCATGATGACAAAATGTCAAACAGCGGAAGGGAATTATTTGCATGAGGCAGTCAGAAATGAACTCGGAGGACTACAAATGCTGCCTATCCTTGACAAAAGACTTTTATCTATAGCACCGCTCTCCCACATCAAACATAATACATGCTCATTAAATATTACTTCTTGACTCTATTAAAATAAGGAAAATGGCTTTGATAAAAGATTACTTTTAATAAGCTATACAAAATATGTATTCTTTTGAAAATATGTCACGCTGTGGCAACACTTTCTTATATTACTGTGCAGTTCTTCATCAACCATTCACACACTGTTTGAAAAGAGGGAAAAAAAAACTCATCCTCAAAAAAGTACATCCCCAAATTACGCCTCTCTAATTCACTTATAAATAAAGGATGAAGAATAACATGGTCCTTGATGCACTTAACGGCAGGCTGCAATTCAAAATTAAAATTATTATTATTTTATTTCAAACTGGGATATTTTAGCAAATGAAGTGTACTCCACCAGATGGAAGTGGGAGGATGCAAAGATGTGCCATCGTGGATCGGCAGGAGATTCGTGACGTGCCGAGCCTCGCTTGGGGAGGGAAGGGGGGTGGGGTTAGCTGTTGGTGCACAACATCTCCCAGCTGAGCAGTTATCCCCGCTGACATCACACGGAGTCACAAGAGAGCACCGCCGCTCTGTTTGGGCCTCGTTCTCTTTCAACTGTCTCACCAACACAGCCTGAACTCACAGGACGATCCGGTTGATCCGCGGACGTGGTCCCTGCGATACAATGACATATTGTTTACATCAGGCCTGGGTTTTAGGGTTGTTCATTTGATTTTTCCTTTTTTAAACCACAGCATTTGCTGAGTAGGAAACTGCTGAGGGGAATTAAAACTGGGAGAGTCACGCAATCTCAAGCTTGGTACAACAAGGAACAAAGAGGAGGATCGAGTTACTTGACACAAGCATAAATGGCACTGCAAAATTACACCCAAACAAAAGTATACATTACATGCCACTGTTGTACTGAAGTGTGGGTCCTCATGCAATGTCATATGCATTATTGTCATTATCAGTTGCCTTTAACTACACTAGTTAGTATGTATAACTTCTGCAGTTTCAATGTTTTTCAGATAGCTTAACTTTATGTTGCATCATCTTTTATAACGTGACATTGATTTTACTTACAGAAAAAAATAATGATATAGAAATTACAAAGGATTTCACAGCACTAAATTCTCCTACTAGTAAAAATAGAAGCTCTGCCTCCCTGCAGCAAGCCTTTGAAGGGACTGCTTGAGGACTGACAATAAGCCCATTATATTGAAGTCTGTGAGAGATTCAGAACCACATTGGCACGACAATGCTGACTTAAGGGATTTCCATGGGGTTCAACTCCCAGCGGAGTTTATGTGTGTGTGTATGTGTGTTGGGGGGGGGTTAGCATGTGTGCCAGCGTACTCAAATTAAGATGACTTGCCTGTCAATAATGGGGTCTTTTTTTCTGTTGAAATCATGAAAACAGCTCCATTCCAAATTATTTGGAAGGCTTCCACACACACAGTCACTCACACTCACATCCACGCACCTGATATATTCGATGCATTCTTGTCTCAGAAGATGTAACTAAATAAGTAATTCATGGCAACACAATTGTTGAGGATCAGGTTAAAGACCTCATAAACGCTGCAAGCTGTCAAGCAAAACGATAGTGCCTCCAGCCAACGCGCCATCGTCACGACTCACTTCACTGAGTGAAGAATGGAGTATTAACTCCAAGAGACCTGATATTGTCAATATAAAACACGTTTCCTTCCCACCACAGCCTAATCTTTTACACGGGTGTTCAATTTACTGTGCATTTTCTTGGCCCCGAGGCCCATTTCTGTTGCCTTCCAACAGTTGGTGCAACTACAAACAGGCCAAATAAAGCACTACGGTTAAAACTAGAGGGCTATATAAATGTATGTAATGTACTTCTAAACACGGCACTTTCACATAAAATGTCCAACAGGACATTAGATCATGACTTAAATCAGGGCACCACAGATTACACTGCACATTGCACAACACCTCTGTCAGTAAACATATCAATCCTTTCGAGCTGTGCTGTTTCCACCAAAGTGTGTGTGTGTGTGCGTGTGCGTGTGCATGTGCATGTGTGTGCGCGTGCGCGCATGTGTGTGTGTAGCAGAGACAGGCCTGGGCACACTGTTAAATCGCTGACCTGGTTTCCAGACATGGTGTATCATGTAATTAACATCATCCTCTAAACTAAAAAGAGCCCATTCATTGTTGCACCATTTTCCCTCTTCAGCCTCATGTTTACAGTGTACAGCATCACCATGGAAATGTGCTCAGGGATGCATCTCTCAACCGTCTTGATAATCAGACATTAACTAGGGCTGATGGATCTGATTCTGGATCAGCCTTTGGCCTATAGGCACCTCTAAGACTGGTTCCCACTCTGGTTTCTTCTTCCTCTGGGAATTGATATGTGTCACTGTAAATTCTTGTTTGCTCACTGGATTTATTGGGGGTTCTCTCCCAAAAGGCCCCTTTTGCTCCATCGATTTGGACTGAAACCTGTAACCATTTTACCTCAGCTAACAGGATAAGCCTAACTGGCAACTAATTCATTGTCATGATGTAACTGCACTCTCAATTTAGATTTTTCAATAAATTATCTTTTTGATGACTATATTGACAATGACAATGTTGTCTTTGTTTGTCTCTGTAATTTTAACATCTCTTTAAGTAATTTTACCATTCACAAACCCTTGCCATTACATAGCCAATTATATAGCCAATTATCTATTGCAATTTTTTTTCTTCTGATTTCATTTGAAAATTTTGGCATTCCATCTTTGTTTCCCCTTTGCAGGCATCATGTTAATGTCTTCATTCACACATTTGCTCTGTGCCATGCTATCATTCACTTTGGCCTTTGGTAACATGGTTATATATCACCCATCGTTATGTGATCACAGACCCGCCTCTGGTCCGTGTTCGGCGGAGCAGAGTAATGGTGAGACGGTGAGTCAGTGGGGTTGTGAAAAGGCCAATGCCGTTCCTCCGGTGAGAGAGACTTCATTGCCTATAGAGGTGGCCAGAGGTCAGACAAAACAGGATGAGCACTGTATCTAGATCACCTTGGGAGCCATCTCCCAAAGAGCCGCACAGGACCTGCAGATCAATAAACCACTAGAGACCCACCCTATATGATGGCATGAACAAAAAGGCCAAAAGGTTTTTCCCCATTTTGCTCAGGCATTACAGATCAATCGAACAGCCAAGGAGAAAGGGAGAAATCTTTCCTCTTAAACACTTGTATTCACCCCACACATGTAATATGTAAGACTTCAGGAAAAGTAGGACACTGAAAACAAATGCCATTATTTACTTGGTCAGATGGATAGACCTCTGTCCCCATCCTAAGCATATTTTTTCATTGAAAAACATACGATGTTAAGAGGATGAATTATGGCATATTTAAACTGGTAGATGATAACACATATTCATTATTGGCGCTCTCACTCAAGGTCTGTTAACCTGAACTGTTTACTTAGTAACCTTTCCCCCTCTTCCAGTCTCATTAAAATGTGTTTACACTGATATGGATTCAGTTATACATGAGCATAGGGTTTTCAGTGCCTCAAGGTATACAGTGACAAGGTGTAGGTCAGGAACAGCAGGTGAGTTTATTGTGACGCTGTGGAAGGAGATTTCATTTGCACATGCCACATGTCTATAACTATGGTGACAGAGGAAGGTGTTTGCATTTTGTTTTATGAAACATTTAAAAAACATTTAGGAAATGCAATTTTTATTATTCCAAAGTATGATTATGACATTTCATCTCTTGAGACAGCACATTGCCCCTTAACTCACTGCATTTGCAGAGGTGTGGTGTTGGTTTACTGTAAGGAGCTACACTAGAGAGATGCAGTAGAAGGTCTGTCAATAGAGCAGTGACATACACTGAACAGGATGGTTTCCATTCTCACACGGTCAGGAAAAGGACAAAAGCACAATGAACCTAACTAGCTATCCATCTGTACACCCCTTGATTTCCATGAATGAACAGAAGGAAACATTAAGATTTTTTGTCAAAATGCACTTATAGCTAGTGAGATGTGATTTTATTGCTGCAAACAATACAAAAATGGATTGGAATAGAGTATGGTTTGCAGGCAGTAATAAAGACAAACATGTTAAAAACAGATGTGAAACAATGAAAATGCGAAGCAAGGCAGCTGATGGTCTCCGCTCCTTTAGCAGATATATTTTGCTCAGTTTCAACAGAAATTAATGTAAAGGCTATGGTATGTATTCACAAAAACCAGACATTCCTTGACCCCTAGTACTGCCACCAAAAGGGATCTTCATCATTTGCATTCTGTTTACTGTCAAAACTTTCATGTTAACTTTGCTAAATGTAAATCTTCATGTAACAGGTTTTGGATGTTAATACTGTATCTACGCACAAATCTCAATGTAAGTCATCAAAACATGTGGAGAATAAAGAGATGATATATGAGTCGGATATGGGAAGTCTCTTATGGTGAATAGAAAGTCTATGGTCACCCTTACACTGACAGAAAGTTAGCCCATTCCATTAACATTTCTAATGCTATTATAGCACACTTCAGCATTGCAAAAGGTGATACTATTTATGAACACGCCCCGAAATAGAAAGCACAGAAATATATCGCACCCCTTCCTTCAACCTCAGACATGCAGCATCCATCATTCAATAAAAAAAAAACCTGCAGCCGGCAAGGCCAGCTAATGCCAACAGTGCTGCCCCCTCCCGTAGAGGCATAACTCTGTGAAAGAGCGCGGGGTGGACGAGGAGGTGCTGTGTCACGGCCCGTCCTCATGCCCGGAGAGAGAGTGAAGGGGAGAGACGCTCCACGGCGCGCTCTGATGAATCACAGGCCTCTTTATTGGTAGGGATTATGACCTCTGTTGTCTATCCGTTTATCTGCCGGCCCGGGAGGAGAAATGCCGGGCCACTGTTCCGTGGCAGGGAAGTTATGAAGCCCGAGACGGCCGCAGCCATGCATGACATAACTTCCGCCCTGAATATGGCAGCTTATTTCGCTTTCCCGAGACGGCGCCGAGACACATTTCTGTACACGAGAAAGACATTTCCCCCTGCTCCCACTCGTGTAGCTGAATGCCATTTTTGAAGGGACGTTTTTATTCATGTTTGCATGGAAGAGGCTATGAGTTTTGTGCAGTGGCTGCCCCCATTTGCAGGGCCACTGCAACGCTCTGAGCCTTTATCTGTTTTGTATTCCTTAATTGTTCAGGCAATTTGAAACATCTGTTCCTATTAAATGTACAAATTGACCAAAACATGTATTGATGACTGGTAAATTTTGAGAATAGAGAGTCTCTCAATTCTGGTTTAATTGTTGGCTTAACGGTTTATAGTTAGGACTGAATTAACCTCTTACAGTATCAAATATATATATTTCAATTGTCTCTAAAATGGTGAAAACATCTACTTTATGGATAGTTAGAAAGTTTCCCTCTCTCTCTGCTGAGAAAAGCAGAAGCAGTATTACCATTACTGGGGAAATCTCATGTCAAATGCTTCATACTTACAGACAGCTATTACAGAATAACTTAACTAACATTTTAAGAGGTAGCGCTCACAGCAGTTTACTGAACTGATGTGTGAGGCAATATTTTCTACATCTACACTCTAATCATCAAAACAGGGAATCCTATCTATAGAAATAAATGTTGGCTCCCAGGTACCTGTTGGCTAATCTTTGAGAATGCATTAATGTTCCATCAACCCATTTCAAACATATTAATTTTTTACTGATATGGTACTGTAGAGTAAAAAATAAATCTGTAGTAAGTCTGGAAACATTTAATACTACAAAATAAGTCATTATTTATAATTCTTCATTCCAGTATTACAGCCTTCTAGACTGGAGGGAGAGAGCAAAGAGCAGATCGGGCCATTATGACAGCACTTTGAGATTCAAGGTAATTTTCAATAACATGCCAATCATCAGATTTTGGAGGGATGATAGTAAGGCAACAAATACAACCTTAAACATTTGTCATTCAGAAGATGGAAAGCACCACAGACATTGTCATTCACGAAAAATGTACCACAATGCACTAGGATGGCAATATGGAAATGAAGATACAAGTACTATGCGCAGGGCTGGTAGAAGAAAGTGTAGCTGTAACAATAGCAACATGTATATTCTTAGAGAAAGTAGACAGTGACGACCTAACATACTCTCTTCATCCTTTGATAACCCTGATGCAAATTCAGTGTTTTATTAAAATTGTATGCTTAACATGCTTTCCAAAAATTAATCATGCCTGGCAATGCTCCCACCTCCTCCTCTCCTACATACACACACAGGCACACCCCCCCCCACCCCCCACACACACACACACACACACACACACACACACATACAATCACAGACAGACACACACACACATACACATCACCTGTCTGAGCAAATCATGCACATTAGACATATTAAACAGAAAGCTTATCTACATGAACCTATTGTGCGTGTGAGTGTTCATATGCATGTGTGTATGCATGCATGCCTCTTTTCACAGACAAGTTCTGCATCCATCGAGATCAAGAGCTGACAGCTCTACCCTGGGTGACAGGAATCTCTCTGTCTCCACAAAACAAACAGTTCTGTGGAAAAAATGGAAAATTTTTTCCTCTGTTTTCCCAGCACAGGAATGTCAACATTGAGCTGACGTTTTTAGGCTACAGAGGTGGGAGTTTATGGCAAAAGAACAAGCTTAATAAAGAACAGCAGCAGAAACATAATAACCATTATTAAGTTGCACCTTGTGCGCCTTCAGATTTTGACAACACCGCGACCGGCAGAGTGGCTTTCTGACAGCCTAAATGTCGTCTGGTTTCCCTGCAGCCACCCCGCTCCCCCATTTCTTATTATCGGTGAGGAAGAACAAGTCTCCCTCTAATCTTTAAAAAGTACTGTTTGTTCAGGTAGGGATTAAATTCAACATT
The DNA here is from genome assembly GCA_019176425.1 of Megalops atlanticus. Lineage (NCBI taxonomy): Eukaryota > Metazoa > Chordata > Actinopteri > Elopiformes > Megalopidae > Megalops > Megalops atlanticus. The sequence goes on from CM032894.1 coordinate 17,877,640, forward strand.
ATTCTGAGAAATTGCAATATGACATCTGGAAAAAAATATGCATCTCATTGTCCAAATGAAAGCACTGCAAAGAGAGAGCATCTTGTTCTAAGATCTAACAAAATACATTCAGAGAGAAATAAAAACATAATTTATCTCACAATAAGGTTTTCTGAACTCCATGGCATCAAAGATAGAAAGGTTAACAAGACCTTCAATATTTGCATCAGTTTAAAAATCTGCTGATTTATTTATTTTCCAAAGCAAGAATGGTAACATAGACTTGTGGGGAACTATCTGTTCAATAACAGTAAAGAAAATGTAATGTGATTACATGGTTTAATAAGGATAAAAATCTTTATTGAGCAATGAATACAATATTTTTAAAAAATTAACATCGGTCTTTAGAAATGTATTACAACCAAGCGCACAGAGTGTTCCAGCCAAGAACGAAACTTGAAAAATGAATGCATCTCCTCATGACGACTGGGACCTTAATAAGTCATATGCTATTCAATTTTGCCAATGAGGGGAAACAGTTTTCCTTGTTCAGAAAGGAACCACTGTTGCTTAAAGTCTTGCCAAATGCCCTCTGAAGTTCTTCCCAGTAGTGTGTTAGATCCTAGGGGTGGGGTCCACTTCAATCCGCCCACAACCAAATTCGTTATTTCATGGCCGATGTCTCAGCTTACATATGTGTTAATTGGCGCGCTGTGTGATTGTAAAGATACTTCATGCGTGCACTGGCTTGAAACCCTCTCCCTGCTATACATGTGTTTACTGGATTAGAGGGCAAATCCGATGGGTTTGTTTGAAGTACAGTAGGCCTGTCTCATACAATTAATCTAATAAATGGTCTGCAAATGTCAAAAGTTTTATCTCGAAACCTCTTTGCCTGCATCTGCGCCTGCCTGCCACGTTTGCGCCATTTTAAATATCACAATGGCCTTATTCATTGACAATATGTCGAGCTGAAATCTTGTGACTGAAGGTTAGAAAACAAATCTTCTTTTGTTTGAATATTCTAAGATACAGTGCATTTAATATTTACGAACCATCATATGAATCCCATGCTTTTTATTTCGATTTTCAATTATAGTGACAATGACCTAGCATCCCGTGGCTCCAATTGAGCGCAGATTACCCTAAAGCTAAAATGATTTCCTTCTAAATTGAGGTTTTCACCTTCCCTGACAACCATTTTGGATTCCTTTCACAAGCTTGACTTACGGTTCATTTTCTTAGGGTTAAAATAGGTGGTATTAACAATAAGCTTTGTGTAAGACTGATGGCATCCAATAAAAGCAAGTCTAGAAAATGCCAAGGGAGGAAGACTGTGGTTAATGCTGGATTAGGACAAGGATTTAACATACCTTAACATGTCATACCCTGTCTGCATTAAAGACCTGCTCGGCGGAGACCAAAGGGGTGTGGTGATATAGTATTAACTGTGACCTACACTATTCCCTGTCCTTAAACCAGAGCTGACACCTGCAGAATACCAATTTACCATTCTTTTTCTGAGTAATATGGCCACTATTACTCCATTAAAATTACCAAAAAAGTCAACCCCCACATGGGTTTACAAAAAAATGTGACATTTGTTTTGAAAGGTGGCAGAGGTCAAGGCGGAGGGTGGGAAGCATATAATAATGAATAGATTCTGTACTCATAATTATGCAACAAATGCTATTATACATTTTTAGGTGGTTGACACCATGTAGGAGACCATCAGTCGTATTCAAAACTGTCTTGTTTTCAAGACTTAAACGATCGCGGTCGAGGCAGATCTCCCTTGTTACTCATCACTGTTGACCTGCATTAGTAAACCCCACAACAGAGCACCCGCTCCGAATGTGTTCAAACAGCCGAGCCGGGATCCGCACGAATTACCGGCGGCTCCATAATTCCAGAGGTCAAGCACGCCGCGGTTAATAACATGCAGGTGTCTGATACCCTTTCACAGACGATGCGGGGCTGGCAATCACGGCTCTCATCAGCTCTGCCGAGGCGTTCAGCGAGCGCAGTCTCAGCCACCGCTCCCCCCACACCCCCGCCCGTCTCTCCGACACGGAGAAATTATCACTGCAAAGAAGACGATCATGAGGACGTTCCCCTGCCAACATCATAAAAGCCCTATTTGAAATTGGACGCCTTATCTATGACTGAGGAAAAAAAAAAAAACAAATTAAGCCATCCCATAAAAGTGAGATAAAAGTATAGTTGACACGCCATAGATTTTATCTCCCATAATGGAAAAAATCTGAATCAATGCAAACAATTCATAAACTTTTTTAATTCAGATTTTTTTCTCCTCATTTTAGTTGTTCTGATGCATACGAATTTTTGCTTCTAATGTTACATAAACACATTTCATTTGCCTTCCATCCTACTGTAACATTACTGTAAGCTTTCCTACAGCATAAACTACATACATTAATGCATTGATAGCCAGGGCTAAGATTGGGAAAGTGAAGTTGAATGTATTACATTTAAAAAAAGACAAGCTGGATGCATAAACCACATGAGCAACAGACGTCACTTCATTTCCCCCGTGCATTCCTTGAATTTAACACGCGCGACTATGGCGGTGCTAACGCCATGGTGATTTAGACCGCTGATTGCAAATTGAATGGAATCCATCTTAAATGAGGACGGTACGGAGAAATGGAAAATTGGTGTTTGGTGGGCACGAGGCTCAGAGGAAACAGAGCACTTTCTGCATGGAAATACCCTTCAGCACGGGACCGCGCGCATGATGTTCAGAGCACAGCCTGCTGCAGCAGTGATGTATGGCCTCATATTTATTTCCTAATGGCTGTGATGGCGGGGGGAAAACTGGAAGATACAATAGCCGGTCGTGGGGGAAACTGCAATGACTTAACCTCTGATTCATTGTCTGGTCTGTTCCATCTGGTGGGATCAATTAGTCTTTTTGTTCTGTATTAGGTGAGGGAGCCGCAGGTGAATTGAAAACGATAAATTAAAAAGAAAAGTCAGAAACTGCGGAGAGAGGAAAGTGCCTTGTGGTTTGAACATAAACGGAAGATAGGTGGGAGCCACCTTCCGTTCCTGAGGCGAACGCTCTAGATGCAAGCGGTATCGGGCGAGGGAAGGAGCCGACGTGTGATGACGTATGACGCTCAGAGCCTTCACCGGATCCATCATTAAGTGAATAATCTATTCCCTCCCTTCAAGCAGCCCCGAGGCTGTGTCGAGAGGCAGAGTGAGAAAGAGCTGGGGCGTTTCATGTGCACTCCACATAAGACGAAGGGGGCCAGTGACCTTTCTAAGCTCCAGAGACCCACTGGAAAAGGTGTTGTTTACTGTAGTTTGCCACTACCCAATGTCATTTTCTTATAAAAGTACTTACTATGGTACATACACTGCAACAGATAACTTTATGCTTTCTAACATTGAGATCTTGTGAAGCTGATTAGCACCAAGAACTTTTAATTACCTTGGTCAAGGGTAAAAAAAATGAATTAATACAGTGGGTAAAATGTGCCAAAAAAGGTTGTGATCTTTAATGGCGTTTCATTAAGGATTCAAACGCAGAGAAGGATTATGAGGCAGGGTGTTTAGGGCACTGGGTAAGAGAATACCTTCTTTTCATATCTTGACTACTCTGTAACCCGATCATAGACGTTCCTGTTAGATCAACCGAGTAAGGTAACGGCGGCAACTTCATGTAAATGCACATAATCACAGTGAATCTTCAGCTGGAACCAGAATAAAAAAGCTCTTATGCTAGTGGTGACACTGCATATTGCAGACCGGGCAGGACAGGGGAGGGCACTGGCAATTGCACACAGACTTCAGGGAGTACCGTCAGGCTCTGGGCTCATGTCTTCGCCATTCCATCAGCACAGACGGTATCTCACAAAGCACTTCCCTCTGCCTAATAAACAAACTGCATGCGACTGTGGCCCGGAGACATTTTTGCATGTTGGCATTCCCCGTGTCCTGTCTAATTTCTCAGCATTGCCTCCGGACATTATTAGCGGCGAACGCTTGAATATTGCATTTCTCTCATTCTGCACGAAGACATCTCAAGTGGAGATCAGATTCTGCAGGTCAGAACAAATGTATTCCCTTGAGCAAACAGGAGTATGAAAATGTTATCAAAGTAGGTCAATTTCCATGCATGTCAAAGAAGGTTCAAAAACACTAAAACACATGCAGTTATCATTTTGCAGCATATTGATTGTTCATGGTTATAACATAATTGTAAGAACTGATAATGATATTATGTTGTTAAGCACAATGTTGTCCATGAATGTTGACTCAAAGCACCTTAACAAAATGTACAAAATGGCTAAATTCAATGTTATGGACATGATGATATGGTAGAAATCTAGGATCAGGACCATGGTCTCAGACCATGTAGTTAGGTGGCAATAAGTTTTAGTGGTACATTAAAGTTGTGTCACTTTCTGTCATTTCCCCCCGAAGAATACTTCAACATGTTCATCCACATTTACTTTATGCTCCTTGTGCATTTTTACTTGATTATTATGGTATAATTACAGGGTAACAAATAGACAATTGTTCTAAAATGAACCTACAAGACCCCTTATCAACCAAGTTGGCCGCAACACCAAACAGGCACATTCTATCACAGCCAATGTGGCATCCCTGAACACATCAACTGGGAGTTTAACAAAGACCGGAGTGTATTAGTTACAATGTAATTACACTGTAAGTACCACGCCAGTCTACACTAGAGACTGGAGAGCCATATTTCATATCACGGGGCCTAGGAAACATGACAAGCAGTATAGTCTGGGAGGAGGTGCATCTGGCAGACGGGTGTGAGAGCAGAGTGAGTGGGACCCTGGAGCGGCAAGCAGTGGGGGCCCAAAGTGGCAGAGCGGGGCGGCGCATTGATTGAGGGAGTACTGCTGGTGACTGGGCGCTGGATACCTAATGAGAGTCCTGGGAGTTCAGCTCGCCTGAGTCACAGCTGCCTTCTGTTATTCTTCCTTATTATAATGAAACTACCAAAGGCAGCACTGTGCTGCACTACACGGCAGATCTTTGTTGACTCCGGATTGTTTCGCGGCGCTATTTACCTTTAGTCAGTTGACAGATGCCCTTACCCAGAGCAGCTAACAAGGGGAAGATACAAAAGTGCATATGTTAGGGATGCATACATGAACAAGCATAAATGAAAAAAATGACAGACCACATCTAAATGTGTCAATCTGTTGCACAACATGAAGGCATTCTCCAGATGGAGTGATGTGATAATACATGTTTATACGTCTGGAGGGTTTTACGAATTATGGGACAAAGTATAGCAGTAGAACCTTTGTAATCCATTTATACCCTTTTTCCAATGTAGCCGGCTCGCTCAGTTCAATTCCTAAGTTTTTTTGTAGTAACTTCTCTATAGTGCTGACCCATGCCAAAAGCAAGGAGATACACACAGTGGAGGAGAAAGAAAAACTCTGCCATGTCTGATCACAGCAAACAGCCAGCGACACAGACAACATTTATTTATTTATTTTTCCAGGAAACCCTAAGCCTTGAGCTGCAGAAGAGGTCAAGGCAGTTGTCTCAGTCCGGGCAAACGCAGGCATTCAGCGTGACACTGTGTTACATATCCGGTTGCCTATAATGTCATGGAGGAGAAATCCTGCCATTTCAGGTCGGTTAGCTTTCGGTCATACTAGCCTGGTTCCCATGGAAAAGAGGTACACTATGCACTGAGCGGTGTGGCTTCAATGTTCTGTGCCAGAATTTTTATACTGATTCGGATGGCAGATCAAGCTTACTTATATGCCAGGAGTGTGTCTTTTTTGAACATGTGCACAGATTTGGATGTATAATCCACCCCAACACAGATACGCAGCTCTGAGACTTGATCTGTAAGTGCTAAAACCCCAAGTTGTTCAGACAGAGGTCCAGGTGGATGCTCAGGCCTCTGGTGAGTGGCTTCTTTCGCCTGTCAGAAAATGCAACAGTCAGGCTAGAAATCTTTATGTCTTATTCAAAAGTAGAGCCGGAAAGGGCGAGACAAGCGAAATCTTAATTCTCATGTCAGTTCATACCAGGAAAGAAAGGTTATGTCTGAGGACTGAAGCTTGATACACTTGCACTTTAAGTAATTTAACTCATCATTTTAAAAATGGCAATATCACTACGGCTACTTCAAAACCTCAATAATTAAAAAATATGAAATTAAATATGAATTAAAATCTAGAATTAGAAAAATGTTTGTACAGCAACATACAATGACCCTCTTTCTTGATAAAGATGTATAACCTAAAGTCACACTGATTACATTATATATTATTATATATAATTATATATATAATTTCCTAAGAGATAAAGAGCATGTTCTCATTCACTAATCATGAGAAACTTACATGAGTTGAGGTGCAACCATTCTGGAGAAATATTAATTATGTAACAACATATTATCAGACCTTGTTCTTTTTCTGAAAAAGAGAAAATGCTGAGAGCAAATTTGCATATACAAATCCAAATCCAACCAATCAGGAATGGGAGAGGTGGGTGTCTCTGAACAGAATGCATCATCAGGAGTGCTTTTAATCAAAACAGCCTCAGCTAGAAATGCAATCAAAGATTTTGAATAAATCCATCAATGTTGAAAAATGAATCTTTCCCCAATTTAAATGATTGCATTAAATGCCACACCTGATTATGCACTGTTTAGACATGCACACTTTTCACATTTACTGTTTTGGGGGAGCTGGTTTTGATATATTAGCATTACCTCTGTCAAGCAAATATATTATATATATTTTAAAATGGAAAGCACATTCTGTGAAAATACTGACTTCATGTCATCACTGTCTGAGTTATGAACAGTTTCTGACTCTGAAAAAAGAGAAAAATAGTGGCAGTTTCCGCTTATGAAAGTTTAATTTCAATCACTTGTGGCGTTCTCTGCCACAGTGTATTTTACAAGGTTTCTTTGTGTAAGATTTCCTTGGGAAGTGTTTGTTCAAAAACTAAATAAATAAACAACAGCTTAAATTAACCACCCACATATCAATGGACTTTCTGAGTGCAGTTTTACAGAAAGTTAATCTTTCTGACCTGTTTTGGCTGCATCACATACAGTAGTGTTGCAAAGCCTCCTCAACCCGTTTTCTTTGTTAACCTCTCTCCCAATGTCGGGGGTACTTACTGGCACTAAATATTACAGTCGCCCATAATGGGGCCATGCTCACACAGCCCTCATAACCCAAGATCAGGCGGAATGAACCAAAGATGAGAATCGACTAACTCCACACATAAATAGTAAGGATATATTCACTGCCAAACCAGTTTTATGTCTAAATAAAAGATGCCTTGCCAAGCCCTTATCCCATTCAGCCCCCTCCCCCCCATCACCCCACCCCACCCCACAAAAACCCAGGCTGTGGTAAATCAGAAAAGACGACAAACATTCAAGCAATCTGCAAAGGCCAAAAGCATTGAATTACTTCGCCCGAGGGCTTGGCAAAACACAGACTTTGGATGAAATTTCCAAAAACTGCTTACACTTCTTTTTTTTCTGAAAATATGTATCTCAGGGTTTTGCTGGAAGCAACTGCTTGTGAAAAAAGGTCAAAATCATACAGGCTAGTAAGTATTTGTTTGTCACTGTTACAAGGTCAGACACACCTCATTTTCTGCCACCTTCTAATACAAGCTTTGATGAATTTTGTTGCTGAGATGTTGGTAATAACCTTATTTTTCCATTTTAGAGCCCTTTCCTAGTTTCAGAAGGCAAAATTGTGACAAAAGCAAATTTGGGCCCATCAATGTGGACTTTGAACACAGTACTCAAAAATAGTACTAGGATGACTTTAGGATGTGATTGAATTATTGACGTAAAGAATCTTAAAGAGCTCCTGCTTGTAATATTTAATCTATTAATACAATGTTTGCTTCATCAGCTCCACTATTTATGAAAAGTTATGTGTTAAAGGTCAGAATTGTGTTTCCATGCATACACTCTACATTAATGTTTAATAAAAGTACATATAAGCACATTACAACATGTAAAATACACACTACTTCATACATAAGAAGTACAAAGTATCAGAGATTTGCACTTAACACGTCACCATATTTTGTATTTCTCTTTTCAATGGGTAAAGCGAAGATTCATAAAGATTCATCCTGATCTATTTTTACTCTAACCTTACACTACACTGTCCTTATTACACTTGAATTAATTAAGTATACTAAGATACGAAACCATCATGAATATGCCTATTACACAGCTATGACACGTGCCAAGTACACCGGTTGTCTTACATTTAACAATACCAGGGCAGTTCTTCAGTTCTTACAGAGAAAGTACGTTACAGAACGTCCAGTTTCGCCTTTGTGGAGTACATGTTGTAGGGTATTGTTGTAGTTCAATAATATGTAATTGGAGTTGTTGATAAACAGATGATATTACCCATTTGAACTGAACCTTGTACTTACTAGTCAGACCTGGTCCTTGTTGCACAAGTGTACTTACCCCGAGAAAAAGATCCTTGTTACATAATTGTTGTTACAGGGGTGTGCTTACACCTTTGACCTGTTGTGCTATCCTTGTTACACTTTTATACTTTGTGCTATTACATATTTGTAACTACAACACAAAGTAAGTGGAATTGCATGTAGGTAGAATTTAATAACATGCAAACAGAGTGTATTGTAAAGCTGGACCCTGCATTTTTGATAATAATTATAACAACAAAGCAACTCAAGCAATTCCATATTGAATGATAGACCGTCCTATACAATATACAATATACAAGACCGTCCTATATTTTGTATAATGCTTTTATTATTCTTCAGAATGGACATTTCCTACAAAGGAGTGAAGAATTACTAATAACACTAATAAATATGTACAGTCATGGGAAAAGCCTTAACAAGTATCTGAACAAGAACTCAACTAACCAGGGTGGCAGTGTAGCATAATGGTAAGTAGAATGGCTCGTAACTGAAAGGTTGCTGGTTTGATTCCCCATTAGGGCCATGCTGTTATACCCTTGGGCGAGGTACTTACCCCAGAATTGCCTCAGTAAATATCCATGTGTATAAATGGACAGCATGGAAAAATTGTAACCTATGTTAGCCATTCTGGAATAAGAGCATCTGCTAAATGACAATAATGTAAATGTTAAAGAGGATCTGTTTTAAATGCATGGTGAAAGATGCTTTAAATTTCACAAGCTGCATTTACCTGACCCTATTTTGAACTATAGCTTTTCTTCTTGCAGTGGCACAGTCCTTATTTCACAGCAACCTCTCTCTGCACTACAACGCGACAGTAAGTTTTATAAGGTCGAGGTCACATGTTATTGATAGAGGTTCTTTACTATTAAGTCTATGGTAAGTATTCATTATATTATCAGGGCTTATCAGTCATTATGTGGCAATGTCTAACAGTGAAAAAGTAACATGCAGCTGGCCTCAAATGAGTTTGAAAAATACCACTAATTATGTCCAATTAAACCGATTAATTGCTTCAAGCTTTGGAACATTGAATTAGGGTGTAATTTAGTCCCGTATAATAGTTTAACTGAGTACTATGTTACAATTAACCCCAGATGTGAAGTCACTCTACAGACTGTGCTATTTTGTCAACAACATGATTGAATCCAGAAAGCGCACAACATAATCCATGTAAAATCTTAGTTAAAATCAGGTTTACAACAACTGAACAATAGCAATACTATGTGCACTGGACATGGGGCTGGAGATAAAATCACTCAAAAGTGACATGGAGATTGTCCTGGAACCAAAGATGCCATCAACAAGAGCACTGATAAATGAATATTCAGATCACAACAGAGCAAACCATTCAAATCACAACGTCACACTATTCCAGCAATGCTGTAAAGCAGTGATGCTGGAGTGAAGTACTTGTCAGGATTTAAATCATTTATTTTCTGCCACATAAACGCAGAAACTGAGAACAGTTTGACAGTACCTCATGCTCAGGTTAGTTTTCACCCTGAAGCATGAAATATCAATAGTGTTGCCAGATTCAGTGAAAATATCCCCCACTTAAAGGGGAACAGTGGACTTGAGGCATTTATAAAGGATAAAAATAAAATAAAGTACAATCTCAAAGATACCATTCAGCTTCTATCTACCATGTTTTCTGTAATAACCAAAGCCCTTGCATGCCCTGCACAATATCATTATCAAAGCTGATTCATTTGCATGGGCAGAGCTGGCAATACAATGTATTGTGTGAAGTTGTTTATCACCCACATAACGAAAAAGCAAAGCACCTCCATCTTTTGTCCACGCTAAATCTATGGAATTAAGTCTTTTCAGATAAAAATTCTTGTTCGAGGGAGACCTTGCCAAGAAAGCATCTTTATAGTCAGCAAAAAAAAACATAAAAACAGAAATCAACAACACACCAATATACAAAGGCATACAAAAGCTGAGATAAAATAATCAAGCCTATGAAGAATAGTTATACCCCTTGGGAACAGTGTTTTGCACAAAAAGCATCTCTCAAAGATATAAGTACTTCTAATTTCAGCAGTTGTTCCACGCCCATGTAGCATAAGAAAAGGCAGATTACCTAATTCTGAATATGCCCTGGGAATATTAAAAGCAATCACTGAGCGGAATGTAGCTGGTAAGAAAAAGACATGTATGAAAGAGGTCTACATAGGTATGATGGGATTTTAACCAGTAGCACCTTGTAAATAAAAACATTGCAATGTTGCTGTCTACAAGTGAAAAGCGATGTGCAACCTATCACTTGATATAAAATACAAGCATGCATAAGTGATTTTGTACTTGTAATTCACGCATGGTAGGCTAAATCTAGCTTTCATAGTACTGAGGACTACATGCATACACAGGACATCACTGCAGTCAACAACAGGCAAAAAGGTGTCTAGAACAAGTTTATTCCTGGCCTTAAAGAGAAAGCTAGGCTTTTCCTTAATTAAAGCCTGATTTCATTTAAACGTTTCCTCACAAGATGACTGATGTGTGTTTTGTATATGACCTTGTCATTCAGCTATGCACCTGAGCATTTTCAGGAGGAAACCCATGAGTATGCTGAGGTCAATTAGCTGAGATTAGGCAATAGGCAATAGGCAATTGATAACTCACCAGGCAGTTTTTTACATTCCATGGGCAGGTTTAGGATGATCACTAAAATATAAGGAATACTGGACCAAAAATAAAACGAACCTAATAACATGCAAAATACTCAATGCTTGCGAGATGGACTCTGACAACAAATTAAATACATGCATGCATGTTACCTAGTTTCTGGGACAGCATAAGATATTAATATTAAAAGTTGCTTCGACCAGCAGGAAGACAACATACAAAAAAGACCAGATTGATTCCTTTTTGCAAATCCAATCATTTCCTTGTGTTGCCTTATGTCTCTGCGACATAGCTAAATATGCAATGCTAATGATTCTCTGCAAAACGATGAATTTCCCATGTCGATTCATTCCACCGGGAAGACAGGGAAATGAAAAATCTAAACTCCTCAGCAGGCTTTTCAATGAATGACATTAGTTTGCAATTCCCAAGGGTGGGGGGGGTGTCGGCCAGGGAAACTCAGGGACTCACTGTATTTCAAATAAAGTACATCCAAAATGACTGTGGACATTTAGACATCCATGTGTGGGAAAAGGAGAAATGGATCCAGGCATTGCAGGTGTGCTGTTCCTGTTTTGTGGGTTGTAGCTAACATCGTATTTGCATTCTGTGTTTATGCTGTTCTCAGATCATCCTTACATCCTACGCAGGCTAATTATGCAGCCAGACCTCAATGCTGTTATGGCATATTTAGCGCAACGTGTAGGATATCTACTGATTAATTAATCGCAGGCAGGGTTTGAAGGTTAGTGAAACATACGTTCCATGCATATAATAATCTAAAGCAAAGACAACAAAAGCTATGTCATCAAATGAATGTCATCGAATGAATCAGTGGCTACGTACCAGGGAATTACATACATCCTACTCCATAACAGAGAGGAAAGAAATGCTGCTCTAGTTTCATGCTGTTCTGTACGCATACAGGAGCATTAGCCTTATCCCTGTCCGCTTGGACAAAATCATGTGCAAGGCTGTCAGCTTGATGTGCCTTGTGTGGTTCTGTCACCAGGTTCAGACGGCTAATATGATGTGCCATCTCTGTCTGCTCCGCACCTCGCTGCTTCATCACTTTGACGATAATGCGGCTGACATTTTCCCTCAATGTGTGGAGAAATCTCAGGGAGTGGCTCTCTAAAGACAGACGGTGCTTTTAAGTATGAACATGCTTTCTCCTACCCTTTACTGAATAAGAATGAACCCTGAAAGAGTCCACAAATGAGAGGCATTATTAGTGTTCCAGCCTCACCAGAATAAGACAGGAGACGTACAGGAAAAAGGTAGTCTTTGAAGGTGAAAGGTCTAGACACGCAGTCATTTTTTTAAATGAACTGCAATTTCTTATACTATTGTCTGAAGACTGCAGGGTGTACTGCTTCTAAAATCTATGATAGCAATGAGGAGAAGCTTTTGTAAATATATTGTCCAGTGCTGCCAAGAGTTAATTCACTTCACTGTCTGTGCCTCCTATTGTGTTTGTGTGGGCTGTAACTACTCATTTCATCTCCTGTTAGTTGAGATAATAGTTGTAAAAGTCAAGAAGAACAAAAATTCAATTTTATTTAAGCACTTAGCTATTATGATATATGCTTCCCATTCAATGACAATCATCAATGACAGGGAAAGAAGGGAATGGTTATGTCCTAACAGTCATGTTGACAAAATATTTTTTTTAAAAATCTGCATAAAGTAGTTCTTAGTTATTAAAAATAAACATGGATCTTTCTTCGAGGAAATAATAGTATTTAATGCATACATACAAAGCATAGGAGGACAGCTTCTCTGTCTGTTCCATTCTTCAGAAGAAGAAAGAACTCACCTGCCCTAAATATTGTTGTGCTCTCTTAGATTATCCTATCGGCCTTCCTAACAGCAGGTTTTTCAGATATTTGCCCCCAAGCTGTAAAAGTATACAATTCATCTAAAGCATCCCTCTGGTCCTAATTATAAAAGATATTTAATCTTTCTCAAAATGCGTAAGTCAGCAAACTTGCTGCTATATGAAATGATGCACTGAGCGGAGACAAACTGTCATGAAGGGTGTGGGAAATTTAAATATGATTAATCATTTATAAACATGCTGGTTAATACACACATACTCCATTTGCTTTGGACCTAAAATGCTGCACAAAGAGCGCTTTAATAATGTTGGTGTGAGCTGTTGTACCCTGCCTGCTCTGGCCTCTCTCTTTTTCCCTTCCTATTTTGGTGATTTGATTTTTCCCCTGAGTGAAAAGATGACTCATGTAAAGTGTTGCCTGACTGCATGCGTATGGGAGGCTACACGGCTCACTTAATTCTACCATCATCCCTTCACCTAATGGGAGATTGTTTGCAGGCATAAAGTGTTACTTTGACTGCTTTGCTGTTTTTTTAGCAGAAGGTGCATAAAGACAGGGTGGGGTGGGTTTTTTCATTTCGTCAGTGTTCCCACTCTGTTTGTGATGTTACCAGCAGATTGAACTGTGTACCAAAATAAAGGGACATCGACAGCCTTCTTGGCTGAATTATGTATCAACTACGATTCATTGCAATCATTGCAATTTAAATAGATCAACATCCCAGGAAAACACAAATAACTCGTTGGTAGCACTCAGGTTAGCCAAGGGCATACATTGTAACTACTACTATGTCCACAGTACGAGTATACATATTGGGAAGTAGTAATGCATGTCACCTTGCAGTCTTTGCCATTGAAATTAATAACTGAAATTACTTTCCCCATGACTATAAACTTAACTCTACCCCTAGCCCTCATCACCTGAATCCAAATCCTAAACCTAACCTCAAATGAACCCCAACTTTTTTAGGTACGTATTTACACAGGTTCAGTGACAATGTGTTGCCAGAGAGATGGAGGGGGAAAATGTTAAAAGAGATAGAGTTAAAATGGAGTGTTTTTAGAGGGTGATAGTCTGTGTACTTACTAGATAAACATGTCAGATGAGTTTTGAACATATTGGGACATAGTTGGTCATTTCATTACCATTTTATCAAGGCAAAATACAACAGTAAAACTATTACAGACTGTTACAGTAATTAGACTATTACTATTACATTATTGTAAAATGCTGTTATTCAAAATATTTTGTCACAGTGGGATAGATAACTTCTACAAAATCCACTCATTTAAGCTCTTGTGTTTATGCAACAAGTTTAACGCAGTGTTACCTTTTTTCCCCCCTGCTTACATGTAAGCAAAATTATTTCATTGACAAAAGTTACCATAATCTTGTTTTAAGAAATGATGAAACAGCAACTAATGATCAATTCAGACCGTGACTCAGTATCAAGAATAAAGCTCTGTTGAGTTAGACTGAGTCCTATGCCTTTTCACCTTAAAAGCCTTCATCTGAAAAAGTAATGCGTTAATAAACTCTTTATTTCATGAATTCAGTGATTGTGCTGATTCAAACTTTATGGAAAAAAATTAATTAAACTGGAACAATATTTTCTTCAAAAACTTATCATTGCAAGGAAAAGTGTTGTTACAGCAATATCTTTGAAATATTACTGAATACAGTACTTATTGACAAGGTTCCAGATGTAAATTGTGTTCAGTACATGGCTTTATTTTCCCTATATTATTGACTTTCCAAATTTTTAGAGGGCATTGAGCTTTTAAAAATCTCATAAAAAGCCTATGTATTAATGCAGCTGGCAAAATATCAAAATTAAGCAAGAGCATTATAAGGTTATGTCCATATTTTTTACTTTCCCAAGTTTCTAGTCTAACAGTTACAGGAGGCCTCTGAAGCACAAATACAATTAAGCGGTTTATTTTTCTGGACATCTGAAAATGTATACCCACTGGAAACAACCTCCCAGTCATAAAAAATAAACAGAAGCATTATAAGGGGTGATATTAATCACAGCATAATGTTGAGCAAGCAGTCATAAAATGGTGTTTTTTTCTCCACGCTCAAATGAAATTTCCCGTGGTTTCACATTCCAGTTCAAAGGCTACTCAACCGTCAAGGATATGGAACTTAAAGAACTAAGAAGGAAAAATAAAGTTATTTTTTCTACAGAAAAATTAACACCCTGACTTTGCGAACCTTGGATTTAAGCCTGCAAAAAGAGTCAGACTCATATTTCACATAGACACGTATTTCACATTTGTCAGATGCAGAAGGCAAGCAAAAAAGCCACTATAGTCTGCAGTGGTGTTATCCAGTGGTAACACACCATATACAGCATCCTGGGTACCTGCATGTGATGAGAGGATAATAAACTCCAGAAGTGTAATTACTGACAACCATTTAATATACAGCAGTACAGGTATGGTAACCGTCATCTTACTCTGATTCTTCCCTTAGGTGGCGATGGAGAGCGCCAACCTCCAACATAAGAACTTAACCAAACAATTAATTGTACATTTACCCATGATCCTTTCATAGCATGACTAATGGCCAGGTTCAGTGTAACTCTAATGCAACTTATCCTTAATTCTGAATGACAAATTTGATCAAGTGTTACAATCTTATGTATACTACAATTATTAATATAAAAAGACACCCAAGTGAGGTTCTGTAAGAAGGATCAAGCTTATGAACAGCCATTAAGAGCTGTTCACTTGATGAGAGCTTGGTGTATCCAGATTAATACTTTCCCTGGTGTTCATTCTGAAATACTTTTTTGATGTTTACAAGACTGAATACTTCAAATTCATTTTAGATTGCAATCATGGATCAACTATAAATGGTTGGTGTTGAAAGCAAGCTGCTGATATTTTTCTGAGAATGTGGGTGCCTGTTATTGACATATCTATTATGCTAAAGGGAGAATTACATATAAAATAACACTGTTTTGTTTAATGGTGTATTCACTCTTTGTTTTAGGGGATATCTAATGCTGTAATAGTCTCTTTAGCTGTTAATGATATTTACTCTGTTTGTAACACACCATTGAACAGATCCTAAATCCACTAATTTTGCAATGCAGTACAAGCATGCAGAGTATGTGTGTAATATATTTGATGGTGAACATCATGAGAATTTACTGTGCAAACTAACAAAATCAGAATTAAATATATCTCTCAAGGGACTATTCTGTATCTCAGAAATGATAATGTCCATTTGGGATAATGATAGGAAAACCGCGGAAGAGATACTGAAGAACTGTTTTGATGTGTTGATGTCGTGAGCCTAGCTAGAGGCCTAGCAAGAGCGATAGCTCCTATGTTCGTTTCCAAATGACTGTGAGCTTGTCTCTTGTGGCCTATGAAAAGCATATCACCCTGGGTTATTTTTAGAGGCGTTATTAGTATTTGACAGTATCGTAGGTCTGCTATGGAATTCACTTATTATTAAATCTGATCAGAAGGCATGAAATGAATAAATAACCAAGAACCATCTATTGAAGTGAGTTGAGGGAAAAGGACTTATTCACAACTTAAAGTAATATGACAGCTGTAAATATGACTACCATATGGCATACAGATATATAATGATATTCGTAAACTCAAAACTACATTTTTTTCCTGTGCTTGTTTCCAATTACATTTAATTGAAATGAAACTGCATCCAATTAGTGTCAAATAAAATCTTTCAGCATCCGTATTCCCATATGTATATAACTCTCACAATGAGTGCCCTACTCAGAAAACCATGGGAATAATGGAGCTCTTGTTTCACCTCTGTTGCGGTGACATACTGTCCATAGTGGACCCACCTGAACACTAACCTCTGCTATGCTCATACACAAGGTACAACACAGATATAGAAATCATGCTAGCACACCTCTGAGTCTGAGTAACAGTAAAAGAAAATAGAGGTACACTGCACAACAAATAAGGTTTTATTATAATCAAAATAATTATTTAACTAACCTCAGACCACATGAACAGGCTGACCCGTGACTACTCCTCAACTCAACCACATCCTAGCTCCCTGTCCTAATGCTTAATGATCAGTTTGATCAGTGAATGTAGTGATCACATTAAAAATCATCCAACTAAAATGCCATATACTGTAAGGACAAACATAATTTCTACTTTGTGGAAAGACCATAATCTAATGAATGAGGCCCCTATTCACACCTTTGCAAGGATGTAGTATCTACTCTGTGCTTTAATATTAGCAACAGTTGGGCTAATTCAGCTTGTTCACTGTTCTGGATACAGTATGCACTATACACTACATATATAAGTATTATTGCTGCTTTTACTACTTTGTCTAAAGTTATGTGCTTTTCATTCACAGGTGGTTATCATTAATAAGAACACGATGCTCCATGGGAAACACAGTCACACTCAGAATATTGGGGTATTGATGGAATAATTTGGTCCAATTATCTTTTCATGATATATACCAGACAGCAGGGTGACTGTATATTATTTCCACTGCTAAATTGGCTTCAACTGAAGCCACTGCTTGCAGTGGAAATTCTGCATGTGCAGGGAATGTGATGCTCTGTTACCATCTTCATTTCAGGTGGTATCAGTAATGAGCAGTCATGGATGCTTGCGTTTGTCATTCGTCTCAATGGTTATCCATCGGAAACCAATTTATCAAACATGCGCGACTCTGAAATCTATGGTAAAATGTCATTCTGAAAACAGAGACTGGATAAACAGATCATTATCTCGTAATATGGGTCTGGTCTATCACCTGCTCGTACACCAGAGGGCTGAGGCAGTGATTAAGCAGTTGCCAGAGTGAATAGGCATGCACTGAGTGACTAGCATGCTCAGTGACTAGCAGTGTGGCATGTGTCTGGTCTTTCTCTTGAGGAACGATGCATAAGGACTGATTAACCAGAGTGCACTTTTTCTGACATGCTGAAAACACGACGAGAAGTACAGAGGCAATATGGCCGCACGTAAAAGTGTCCTCAGGTGACAGCCGTAAACACTCCTGTAAGCCAGCGCTGCGACCATCTGAAGCGAAAGCTTAATTTTTTCGCTTTGTATCTTTTGTTCTTGCACTTGGAGGAGGAGGCCCTTGGAGACACTAAAAGCAAACGGTTCCAAAAGCATTAAAACATTAGACAGGATGATTTCATTTGAACTGAGCACAAACAACGGGAACAATGAATTAGATGCATTCAGTCCCTGCCGAAATGTGGAAGAGCACGGCCAAAACATTTTATGTCCATGTGGCCACAATACAACCTTCCAGTTGAAAAGATTATGGCCTTCACTCTGGAGGGAGGGTTGTTTTAATTTAGATGCAACATGTCTTTGGACCACCTGTTCATGGCATATTACAGAATGACAGCAGCCAAAGGAGACCTTCAAGGGATTGTTTGGCAACTCTGAATCCTAAAAAAACCTACTGTTACTGCCATTGTTTCAGCATCTGTGCATGTTTCTCTTGTGGACATGAGCTGAACAAATTGCAGCCACTCATATTACCATATTGAGTGACTGCAGTGTGCCTGTGAATAGCCAGATAACACCCACCGAATATATATTTATATTTAGTTTACCTCTAACCAACCAAAACAACAAATAAATGTATATATGTGAAGTCTCTACACAAATTTTATGTCATGTTCGGTTCACTTGATAAGAACCCAGCACACCTGTTGTTTTATTTTGATGGAAGTACAAATTCTTGTGCAAACCAATACCATGTTTGTTAAGAACTCAAGCTGTTTTATTGTATCTGGAGTTATTCAGATGGCTGACACACTAATTGTCTTCTAGTTGGTCCTTAATGTATTTCGTCTGTCCACTATGTGAGCTATGGCAGAAGTGTTACTAGACACAGACTGTACTTACAAAGCAAGTTATTTCTGGCCTATAACAATATTTTTTTCTAACAAGGTGATCTCACATCATGATGGATGCTGCACCTCATGTCCTGTCAACGTTGCCAAATGGAAAAAATGCTGAGTTTTTAATAGCACGGAAAAAAGCAGGGGTCAAGTCAACTGGCTCGGTTTCAGCTGAAGTCATTCATGTTCACTGCAGAATAAGTTACCTTTAAAGACTGTGCACTAACATGCACTTTTCATTCCAAACATCATTCACTCATTCATGGCATATACCTCAAACATACATTACCATGACACTTGGCACAAGCAGCAAATCGTAGGCTTTTCTTTTGAAGGGGTAAAATGAATGTCATTTACAACAGTTTATTTCTCTTGAGGGTTATCCTATGGCTGAATATAAAACCAAGGTATTGTGTACCATGCACAGAGCATGTTGTGATTTGAGGTAAAATTTCTATTTAAAAAAATGATAACACACTCTTCAATCATTCTGCAGACAGAGGGAGCTTGGATGGCCGTACTGTGTTGTCAAGCCTAGCCTTGCCTGTTTGTTAAGCTTTCAGTGCAAATCCTTATTAAATATTCCTGATAGTACAGGGAAATGGCTCTCTCTCTCACTCTGTGTGTGTGTGTGTGTGTGTGTGTGTTTGGGGAGAGAGTGTAGATGCAGCTTTTTCAGGCAGAGACAATGAGGGATCATAAGAAAGAGAGAGAAAATTAAATCTACAGTCTAGGCTGATTACAAAAGCTAATTATGTGACCCAGGACAGAGCAGTATTCCCAAAATGAGGAGCTATGCTGTCAACCAAGAAATGAAGCCATAGGACACCACAAGTATTAGAACCTGTAATGTTCATGGAAGTCATAGTCTATAACTGCTGAGTTGGGTGGTCATGTAAGGATATTTTCTGTCTTTACAGTTCAAGGGTTTATCTCAATTGAATCCATACAGAGCACTAACACACAGTGCTGATAGATTTATCTTTCAGTACCTAGCTGAGCTCTGTTAGTATTAATATCACTATGGTCTCAATATCATTTCATGTTTGTTATGAGAAGGCAGTTTGTGAAGAGGCAGAATGATATTTTACAAATGGTCAAATGGTAATTGAGACATGCGGTCTGTACTAATATCATTTTGTATGAATTTAATAGACATAAATTTTCTGGATTATGGAGGACATTTCACTGTGCAGACTCACTGCGAGTAAGTGAAAGGATGAGCTACCGGTACCAGACAAGAGGATCACGCAAAAAGACAGACTATAATGAACGCAATGCACTGGGGCTGAGGCTTCCTGTGAAACAAAAAGAACAAGTTCAATTCAGAGCTTTGATCAGGGCCTTCAGTCCAGAATATGACATTTTTTGTGATTGCTGCCACCTGGCTGATGTACTGCTCTCCAGAATGTTTCACAAAACTCCCTCTTTCAAGAGACAGAACTTCCTTTAAAATGTGTCCTTCCTGAAATATGAAACGATTACTGTTCCTAAGAGGTTGCAGGAGGACACCAACAGTCAACTGCATTCACATAACACCAATATTCAGAAAGGCATTCCATTTGTGTACTCCGTGTATTGAAAATTAGTTTAGCGGTCAAGATGAATGAACTCAATGATAAACCTTTGCATCAAACTGGAAAAAAAACAATAGAAATTATGTTATGGATGAGATTTCTCCATTTGGAGAAGGATATGGAGAAACCCATGTTTATTTCAGTCCTGATTGGACTGAAAGCTTCATACATTCATTGGAATAATGAAGACCATAAACACATTATCCGTATCAAATGTATTACAAAAATCACTCTGAATAGGACTTTGTGGCTCTAAAATATGTTTGGAGGGAATAATATGTTTGGGAAGAATATTTCAATTCTATTCTGAGGTATAAATTGGATAACAAAAATCTAATAAAATTGCTCAATTTATACTAATGTATAAAATTTTCAACAAAATTGATAACCTGCGCAAGCTTGCAACAGCTGGCTCGTAATCTAAATAACTCAAGCTGTTGTGAATGCACCTCTTAGATTACCAATTCAGCTATTCCTGAATTTCCTGCTTTGCTTTAATGTACTAGATGGCATATCCCACAAATTCCGACTATGTTTTGAAAGTAATCATATACATTGTTTGCTTGAATGCTAATGCTTCAGGGCAGACATGCTCTTTATGAATTGTGTCTCCTAAGCTACACAGTACACGACAGCCAAGCAGCAAATTGTTTTGCCGGTTTATTTGCAGTCCTCACAACTACAGTGCACCTATATAACCAGTCTTAAGACTCTGAATCCATATACAGTCCTGTATGGAATGTGAACCTCCATGGGTTTTAATTGGCCAGCTAGGTCTCTTCCAATCTCTTATAGGTCTCTGTTATTTCTTGCCATTTGAGGTGGAATTGGCCAGCTGCAAACCATATCTAGCGCTTCCACAATGTCAATTCAAGGCTCATCTGAAAAAACCCTGCGTATGTCTGTCTCTGCACCTCCATCTGCTCTACCTCTGTGTCTGAGTCTCCCTTCACATTGTTTTTGTGTGTGTGTGGATGCTGCTGCTGTTGTATGTTAGTAAATTTTTTGCACACATTTTTGTTGTTTACTTTGATCTGTTGCTGTGCAGCAGTAATGCAGCACCTCACATTGCATGAATCCTTTTACTGCACACTCTCCCTCAGTCTTTAATAGCCTTGTGGATCAATCAAGATTAAGAAACCTTCCCAGTTCACACAGTGGAGAGGACATGTCAAGGGATGGATTCAGAGAACCATTTCAGCTTTCCCATCATTAATTTTTTTCTTTTCGCAATAGGCTGGTGTTCCACCCAGGTTCTCAACCACACTGGCTGCAAAGCAGATCACTGAATTACACAGGTAACGTAGGGCCCAAAAGAAGAGGCTAAACCTCTAAAGTCTTTAAGGATTCTATTTTGGCTTGGGCTGTGTACAGTGTGATATGCACAAATATAATAGGAAATGTGTATTTTCACCTCAGCTGTGGAGACAAATTTATGTACAATTTTCAGTTTTATTGTTGGTTTATAACGGACCTTCTGGCTTTCTAAAACTAATATATTCATCTCCCTAACCCACTGGTCAAGACAAAACAAACTGTATGGAGGTAGATGCCTTCTACTACTGACATTTTGCAAGGGTTAAATGGTTGAACAGAGTCCTTCTTCCTTTTTCCGTTACAGGGTAGGAATCCACTTAAAAGTTAGTGATCGATGTGCTGGAAACAGTTGGCGTGCTGCAATCAGCGTTCAGAACAGGGAGCGCTTCCAAATCACATAGATTAAAATGTAAATTTAAGATGAAATAGTGCCAAACTCATTTAACGTAAATGATTTGATGTCTGTTGATATCAGCATTCAGCGCATCCCCTTATCAGGGCCGCAAACGTTTCAGTTCACAAGCCCTAAGACATCAGATATCTTCCTTAATCCCCATTTTTGTCAAATATTTATTCAAAACTTACTTTTTAGTTTACATGTCTTCTCTCCTGAAAGCCTTTGAGTTTTTGTTTTTTTTTCTTTGGCAGATTTCTTCATAGAGGTCAGAATCCTAATACTGAGAACATCTGGGTCTCATTTGGCCTCCAATTCCAAAAGTTCAGGAGTACAACATCTTTACTGGGAAGAACCCTCAGATAACTTTGGGTAGGATGTGAGTATAAAATAACCAACTGTCAAGACTGCGGAAAGAATATTTATGAAGACCGTTCTAAGTCCAAAATACCCAGTTAATCTCTTTAAAGACAAATCATTCTCTTTTCCTCCAAATGCACTGCTTATCAAGACTGAAGTATATGGGATCCCTAAAAAGTAATGTCCCATAATAAATAAAATAGTATTTCCTCAAGAACACTTTTAATTTCATTTTCCAAAGTAGTGTAAATCCAGCTCCATAGCCAAGTTCCATCGCCAAGATTTTTCCCCAACATATTTGGTATGTGGGGGGGAGATGCATTCTTAACAATTAGTACTTAAAAAAAAATTGAAACTTAAAAACATTAATACATCACTGCACTTTAAGCTGACTTTGTACAAATGTAATAGCATTTTCATCCACTGGAAAAAGCCTTCTGAATAGCTACGTTACTAGCTTCCTGTCAGACACTTGTTGGTTGGGCTGTCTATACTTACTGAATAGAAATAAGCTATTTTTTTAGTAGTGCAAAACACATGGTTCAAATACGGATGACTCAATCACCCATTACAAACGAAACAGCAATACTGTACGGCCTCCTTCACTACTGTTTATTTTCTTACAAGGACTGCCACATTTTCATTCCCGGGTTCAAAGTAGGTGACTTGCTACCAGAGAGGCTCCTTTCATTTTTCTGTCAGATATGTTTGTTCAGGCTAATTTTTACAACATTTCAAATAAGGCTAAGACATAAAATCTTACTTTTTTCCAGATTCACAGATTTCAAGTGGATATTTTGATAGGCTGGATGTGAGAAGGGCACTTATTTGTGGAAGTACTGTACTGAATACATTTTAAATACATGTAAGTTAAACTGAATCAGTAAAATATACAATAAATATGTTGTGAGGTGCAAAAAAAAATCCATCTTTAGAAGGGCTGAAAGGCAAAACTGATTTTTTTTATTTTACATTTTTCTGTTAGTCAACAATACATTTAAATTGTAAACCCAAATAAATTATTACAAAAGAGGATTAATTTAATATACAAATCTATTGATGTACTTTATATTCAACACAACGACTTAGCAATTTGCAGCTTCACATATCAAATAATTCACAAATTCCCCAGAAGAGGCAAGAAACAGTAGTGGGTAATGCTGACCATGCAGAGGGGAAAAAAATGTCAGTAATACAGTATATATAAAAGGAAACTTCAGAGCTTACACAAGGTTAATCACCATTCGTAAAACAGGCATCAGGGGGTTGGTCAAGAGCTTAGTCAGTTTAGAAAAGTCTGGGAATTCTCGAAATATACAAACAAAAACATTCTTTTTAGGCTTTATAATTTATGTAGAAAACATTATGCAACAAATATAGATTCATTTATTTATTTTTCATCTTCCCTGACAGATGTGAAAGCATGGGGGGAGCCATTTATGGATGATGCGCCGCCTGATGGTTCATCGTCCATCGGAAAACTGCAGTCGCGGCTGTTCACTCTGTAAAAGCCCCTGGGCCTTCCTTCCTCGCCCCGTAGTGCGTTTGCCCGTCCCTCCTGCTCGGGAGGAAAGGCCTCTCCTCACTTCCCCTTCCCGCTCCTCTGATCGCCCGCGCTCTTCGAGGACGCGCGGCAGCCCAGGTCCGCTACGTAGTCCTTCTGGAAGCGGGAGTTTGGTGTCCGCTGCCGCTTGGTCTCTCCCTGGATCATGGGTGTGTAGAAGGCGTCCTGGAACCGCATGCTGGAGGCTGTCGACTGCAAAGGGAACACACCCAGAGGTGAGGATAATCCGCGAGAACAGAGACACCCATTCTATCCATTTCACAATTTGGAACAGATGATGACTCCATAAGGCGCATCAGAGACTCTGTGACTACCTGATTTATGTTTTCAGTCATTAAAACTTAGCGGTAAGTAGTACAGTATGTGTCTACAATTATTTCAAGTCTAACTTTACATGAAGTGGATCATTTACAAATCACATACATGTTTTGGGTCGATAAATAATTACAATAAACTGCAGGCATATGCTGCTTAACTACTTTGATACAATTTTGTTCATATAAATGTTACTAATGACATAACAATGGCAGATGAATAGATTTGCCATGGCTTACAAAATGCAATGGGCTTGGAGCTGATGTAACGGTTAACCGTCTGTACATGTGGAGGTTTTGCTTGTGTGTTTTCTTCTACTGTAGCATGTCTTGGCATTTTGAATATGCATAATAATTGTTTGGCAAAGCCTCCTATAATCTGTTGGCAATTCACCTGCAGCTACCGTGAGAGAGTCTTCAGTTGCCATATAACATTATTTTACTTCACATTGCTACAACAGTACTGCAACATCAACAGACGACAATCTGTTCTTACGAAGTACCTTGTGGTATAGTAATCATGAGGTTAGAGTGGGTCTATTTTTTGCCCTTTAACAGTATCAGGTTATAACTAGCTTCAGCACCATACCTGTTCAGCCATAACTCAGAGAGAATTTTTCATACCATACTGTCAAGAGTAAATAGGCGCCTACAGACACAAATTAGCAAAGAAAATCCTAAACATGGGAAACAGAAGTTAGACAAACTGCTCCATTATAACAGCAAGGTAAATGCTACAGAGAACCCACGGAGATCAATAGCGTACAATGGTGGATTCCATTACCATTCAACATAATTTCCAAATAGGGTACTACAACAGTAGAGGAGATGGATCACACCATTATGAATCCTAGTAAGCACAATTAGGCTGTGGATGAAATGTGTGTAACCTGAAGAAAAACAAAAAAGTGTGTCACATGACTACGGTGATCAAAGAGGTTAAGGAATGGTTCCCATTCCCTTCCACATACGTTCACCTCTGAACTCAATTATGCAGATGTGTGTTGGACAACAGGCTTTTAATTAAGGCCACACTGATGAGGAAACAATGATGTGCATTGCATATAAAAGTAATACATAAATCGACCATGCCAACAGCAGAGGTATGCCGAGTTGTATGACTTGCTTATAATCAGAAAGACCACTAATCCGAAAGAATGTCTTTTAAAATGATGCCAGTCTCATTCTTTACCACTGCCTTGTAAATGACCATATGTCAACTTCCACACAGCAATCAAGGAAGTCAAAGAATGAAATGAAAGAGGAAAACAATTTGGGTTTTGAAAAAAAAATAACAGCAGTTCATTAAAAAAATCTGGACTATTTCTTTTCATAATTGGTAATATAGTGAGGAACATTCATATGTAATTCCAATATCAATGTTCATACAAGCAAAAGCTTTGGAGAGAATATATCAAAATAATATTTTTTTGTATTGACCTGTATTCAAATAAAACTTTGTCATTGAAAAAAATTTGTTTTATACAACAATACAAATACATTTTTTTCTTCTCAGTGACCTCTGAATTCGCTGAAATGTTTGAGAAATTGAGACAGTTGCACTAAATTGTGGGTCAAAATTGAGGACAAATGTGGATTCAATCAAGACCTTCATCTGCAAAAGGTAATTGTGCCTCAGAATAGGCATAAGTTATTATACCAGGCACACGTGGCAAGCTCTCAACATCTTCAGCAGAAAATCACTGAAAAGGCTATGTACTTACAGCACTTACGAGATACTTACAAGACGTCCTTTCACTTTCTTGGGAAGGTCTTCATCGAGGGTGTAGACATCTTCTCGTTTCGCTAAGACCTGGGAACCATCTTCAAATTCCACCTTCAGCAAACAAATAATGTATATTTTACTCAATCATTACAAGTCTACACAACTGTAATGGGAGAGTTAAGCTTCACGTTTCCCAGAACAGGTGGAGCTATTATGTGTTATTAGTAACTCAATGATCTGGTTGTCATAGTGTTTTGCAGAAGAAAGGAAAGTCTTTTGATTAGTCCAAGTAATTAATGATTGACAGCAAATGGAACCTCCACCTTCTATGTAGCTCACAAGGCCCCTCTTTTCCATCGCTAGTGCACAACAGTTTATATTGCTTATGGCTCATGTTTTGCTTCATTTGTCCTGTTTGCTTTTCTCCATTGTGCATAATGCAAAGGATGAGTCACCAGTTAAAGTTTTCTCGCGGTTCTTATGAGTGCTTTAAATATAAAAATCTGTGCTCTCAGTAAGACTTCCACACGTACTGACATTTCTGGGAGTCAGTACATGATTTTGGAAATGGATGCATATGCTTTGATAATTAAGGTAACGTAAGGTGAATCTGTGAAAAATGACACTTAGCAGTTCTGTGACTGTGGCTTCCTGCAGAGACAAAATCCCCTTAACCAAAGAGTTAAACTTTTATTATGTAAAAAAAATGTTTCTCGTTTTTTTTTTTCCTCCAGCATCTGAGTCTAATGCATGGCGCTTTGAATAATTTAGCATTTTCTATTTGACTGCAGGTATTCTGAGACACCAAAGGAGCCTTATCTGGTGTGTGCTGTGTGGGGGGGATTGGGAATTCTGATGGCGGCGGTGAACGAGGTTCACGGGGAGAAAGAGATCAGGCTGGAGCCGTTATCGCCTGTGTCACCCCAGAGGGGGGTATGTCATTGTCACCAACTCGCTGACACTTCAGAGGAAAGGGAGGGACCCGCCGCCTTTATTTTCGTGATGAGATTAAGCGGAGCAGACATTAAGCTACCTAAAAATTGTATATACATGAGCTGTAAATACAGAAACAGAACAGAGAAACACTGAATCCCCAACCAAGGGTTTATGCAAATCTACATGTTTAAGGGGTGTAGGAAGGAACGGGCAACATCCTCTTTTGTAAATCACTCAATCTAAACTTGGACCTACATATGCTGTGTGCTTTGTATGCACTGTTTGGAGACTTCATCTGAAGCGTAAAGCACAAACCTGTAGCTAATGGACAGCCTTACCAATATCAACTAAGAAACTTAGCACAGACTTTGCAAGGTTACATGAAGGTGATGGAAGGAAATACAACACAAACACTTGATGACTGGAAAAAATTGCAATCAACAACTGTTTTTCGGTTCTGAAATTGCCTGAATTGGTGTACAGCTTCTCTGTTCGCAGCCAAATTTATACAACCATTTCTGTGCCCAATTAAGCACCAAAGTTTTCTCTGCAATTTTTTCCCTAGTGCCTGGTAATAACTTTGAATTGCTAGTCTTCTTACTGTGGTGCCACAGATAACCTCTTTTTGGCAGAATATATGGTATTTGAGAGCTGTTACAAAACAAATAAATTCTTCCTTATCCCAAAAAGGACAAATCTACTACTATTAGACTGATAATGAGCACAGAGAACTGAATATGAACTCAAAGAACATATATTTAATGAACTAGACACTTCCTTAAGCCAAACTGTGTTGATTTCTCGTGTCTGTATTTGGTGAACAAAAAATAACTACAAAAGGCTGCAGATACGTTTCATCTCTGACCAACTGAAATTCTTTTTTTTTTAAACTCAAAACTTTCCTTCCCCCAGTTTCGCCTGTAAACTGAACAACTTCAAGTTCGCACATAAAAGTACTTTTGGCATTTTACAAAGAGGCGACCACATAAACAGTTTGAGTCTCAGTGCACTGACGCACACTTTGAATCATCTGAGGCGAAATTTCCCCGGCTCCCGGTGCCTTGTGTGGTTTCAAACAGGACTGGCGTCACGAGAGGACAAAGCGGACGCGTCGGCCCTCGTGTGAGTAACACCGCTTTTCAGTCGGAGTGCTTGGCATTCTGGGATGTGCGCTACTGTGAGCTTAATGAGGACACAAGGCGAGATCTCTGTGCCACTTCTGCACTCGGGGGTCAAAGCGTGGGAATGGCTGACGACAGTTTATTAACCTGGCTGATTATCAGAGAAAATAGCTCCTTGAGTCAAGTAACATCTTAATATAGCACCTCTCAACCCAACAAAAGACTAAAGGCCAGAGCTTTTTCAGGTTTGTCATGGGCAGTTCTGCTGTCTGCACTCATACAGTGCTGACAACATGAGAGAAAAGAAACCACTACTCATTTAGCTGCTCAGTTGTGTGTGTGTGTGTGTGTGTGTGTGTGTGTGTGTGTGTGTGTGTGTGTGTGTGTGTGTGTGTGTGTGTGTCTGTGTGCAGGAGTGTGGCACACTGAAGCAGAGCCTGTAACCCAAAGGTTGTCAGTGCGACTCCCAGGTAGGCATTGCAGCTGTACACTTCAGCTCTGGATAAGAGCATGTCCCATGTAATATAATAGATCAAGGGAAGCAGCATCAGCAGAAATAGCATGCCATACTCTGCCAATCTCCTGTGTAACACACACTTTCACTGATCCATTTGTGATGGCAGTAATAAAGTACTTATTAATTAAAGTGTATTTTGGTCTATATTCTGGAAAAAAAAGGAAAAAAAACACACAAGCATGTATGGCCATAGTTTATGATCATCATGAAAATGGTGTATCTAAGCCTGAAAAGGTTTACTGTAAAATGTTAAGTATACCCTCATGCTATTTCGTCCTCTCTAGAAGCAAACTGCTAATATGTTAAGATTCGGGTCTCTGCGTCATAGATCAAGCAAAGCTGATAACATTTCAATGTTTCTACTACTTTGTGTGATTTCTTCTCTCTTGCTGAAACACAATTCTTGGTTACAATTCCTTTTCAAATATATCTGCTATAACTGACATTATTTTAATGAAATGTGCTCTGTGGTCAATGACATCTTGTTTGCTAAAAGTGCTATGTCTAATAAAATCTGACGGGTCTTTTGCTTGTACCAAATACAAACCACATCAATTGTCCTTTAAAAGCTGAATTTAAAATGTTTGGTAGGTCCACCCACCTTGGTGTTTATGTTCTCACAGATTCACCTTGGTTCTGTTTAAGGCAATGTTTTCTCGCATAATAACTCAAAATTTTTTAAATAAAACTTTCTGGGTTCATAAACTGTACGGGGTCAGCAAAGAGAATGCACTTGAGAACAATGAGCAAGTCTCTCAAGCCACAAAACTGATTCCATGAGTTCAGACTACTCAAAAACAATCTTCAGTGTTTGTCTGTCAGCTGAACTTTTAGCACAGGGGCGGTACACACCCCTTCACTTTCTGTGAACCGACCTGCATTCCGGTGAAAACCACAACATCCCTTGGTTTGTTTTTATTGTATTTTGTGTTTTGTCTAGCTCTGTTTTGAAAGAGTAACTCACAGTTCAGAGGTTCCATCCAGTGACAAACCATGACAGCGTCAGCCAATCCAAAGCCAAAATGAAAAACAGACATTTTCCCCCCGTTGGTGGTCAAGAGGAAATGTGGATTTTCAAACTTTTGATTCTTTTCTCTTAGTTATTCTTCAGTTGCCTCAGCTTATTGTTTTGAATCTTTACTTTGCTGTAATCCCCGTCACAAGCAGGAGACCCTAACTCCTCCACAGCTGAAGTCTGCACACAGAGCACCTGACACACAGGAATAATCCAACAAGTTTCATTCTGCTGGGTGACAACTTTAAGAACTACCTAGATCCCCTGGTGACCCTGGGTGATTTTGAATGTAGACTTGCACAGAAAAGTAGCTGAGCTTGAGGAGCAAAAAAATAATAAGAAACTGCTGCCCTCCGGTACTTCTGTGAATATTTTCAAAGATATCCTTTGGGGGCTGTGGTGACTCATACTGCCTCTGGTGCCAGCCGTTCTGTCCAGCGTCAACTCACTCTCCTGGCCTAGGCCACTTAATATCAACCACATGTATTAAGTAACTGTCAAACCGCGACACGTGTCCACAGTAGCCGTGTATGATAATATCCCTGCAAAATCATAACACATGCACAGCATTGAAAGAATGTCTACACAAATACTGAAAAAAGCACCTGTAGTTCTCTTTGTTTCAGAAACCACAGACCTATATCTCAAGCTTGTTATTGTGTACCGTGGACATAGTGGTGCCTTTTTTCATTGTCATGAGTAGTGAAAGGAGCCAGTGTGGCTTGTTAGTTGGGTTCATCTGTAAATCTTAACATTTCTAAAAAGAGGGTGGATTTAAATTGTGCACTTCAGTTGGCCTATTAATGTGCCATTGGTTTAAGTGGGTTCAGCAAACATAATAAACTGAGGTCAGCTCTAAATTTTGCCTTAATAGTAAACACAACACTTTATTTTTGCACGTTTATAGGTTGAAACTTTACTGCTTTCACGGCCTAAACTTTATTACTTTTTCTCATCACAGCTTTCAGAATATAGAAAGCATGATCAAGATACCATCAGTTTACCTTGCATTAATACAGAAGGACAGGTAATCTGCTCACATACTAAAATGCTTTCAACAGTGATGGCTGGAGAATTTGTTTTTTTTTTCCCAGTTTCATTTGGAAGCATATTCCTGCAAACAATACATCTGCCCACCCACTAAATAACCACACGGCTATTATAGAGGAAAAATAAATACATTTTTTTCTTAAAGAACATTCTTTCTAACTCTCCAAACCCGGAGAGAGAGAAGATCTAGAGCTTCCACTCCCACATCGTGGCCGCATGAATAATTAAATGCAGGTTTAAATATTTTAGAAGGTCTTCCTTCCCAGAGACAAGCTGTGTTTTTATTTTTACTCTCCCTCAGTTAAGGCATGTAACCCCTCACTGTCCGGATACCTCCTCTCAGGTAGACGTGTAGTGAAGGCGCAGCTCCGGTGTACGGTGTGTAAAACAAGAGGCACACACTGTAGTGGGGCACTGCATTGTGTGTTGACGTTTATGGCTGTGGACAAGCACCTGTGGTTGACGGAGCAGTGTTTACCTGGTACATGTAAGATGTGTTGGATCCCAGGTACTTGGCTCCGTAGAAGAGGCCGTCAGGCCACTTAACCTGTACAGCTTCTCCCACCTCTGGAGGGCCGAGACGGACACAGTCCCTGCTCTGCACAGAGAGAAAGGTGGAAGGTTTTTTTAACCGCTTTTTACATATAACATTTAGATCTTTGCATGGCTTTATGGAAGCAGAGGTAAAGTTTTCTCATTTTTCCTATAAGGTCACATTAAACTAACCATATTCAATGTATCATGCATGCAAGCGTAAAGCACAAACGGAAACAAGCTGATGAGAAAATGTGACATTTTTTAAGCTTACCAAAAAATTAAGTCAAACTTTAATTTCATAACATGAAAAATGTTAACAAAATGCTAAATGAAAAAAAAACACACCATTCCAAAAAAAGGTTCTTAATTCCAATTGCTGTACTTGATAGAGATTCAGTTTTTCTGGTTCAGAGTGTTTGCAATTAAGCGGATTCAAGCGTCATTAGACCACATTGACTCCTGGCAATTACATACCAGCAGGGATAGGCGGCTTTTGTTAACAAAAGATGCACAAAGAGTTCTGAGATTAAGGAGGTGAAGATTGCGTCAGGAAAATAAAATTTCTCTCTTATTAATCAGCACACTCATAGTGTGATTAAACACAAAACACACATTTTTTCCAAGAAGAAAGAACAATCAAATGATCAAAGTTTATATTGGAAAGTCAAAAATGTCATGGGCTGAACATCAGTGAATGTCTGAGAGTTTAAAAGGCACCAGACATAGAGGGGAGAAAAATGACCACAACATGGAAAATAATGGGTCATTCAGAGCAACAAAGCCAGCATATAGTGACACAAACTTAAAAAACAGGTGCTCATCATTAACAATTGAACATCAGCATTTTTATCAGGACAAAGTGTAACAGCGTGGCACCAAGGGTCATGGTTTATTAATGGAAGCACAACATAACATTTGTTCCTTTCAGTTCCCTTTAAGAACACCACTAAAGTCAATTAATTATGCATTGGCACATCTATGGTTTGACCTGGAACACTACTTAAAGAAAGTTGTGTGCAGATTTGTTTTGCTTAAAAATTAAAATGCAATTCAACACGTTGTATATAACCAAAACTTCGACTGCATATGTATGCGTAATATATTTTTTGGTTATTATACCCAATAAAAGTTAGGTGGTTATTGAGCTTTATCTTTCCTATTAGCTTCTGGGGTTTTTTTTTTCCAAAAAGAAGTACTGTATAATCAACAAATTATACCCTGGAGGAAAACAGATTTGTGTCTTTGGACACGAATTAGGTTACAGCAACCCACTCCTTGTTGACGTCAAGAGCAGGCTGGATGCCTTAGGGAACAGTCTGGACTGGAGTGACCAAGGAGCACACCGACTAATCTGGGTCCTCCTGCCTCCTGGCGTGAGTAGTTCTCTTGCCGAGGGCCCGCTCTCCCAGGATGCCATCCCAGACTCCTCCGCACCACTGAGTCAACCCTCTCGCGGCCAACCGCGGACGTTTACCGCCAGTGTCACCCTCTCCCAGACTGTCGGGCCTGCGCCAGAAGTTTACGGAGTCCCCCTTCTTGTCCTTTCCTTGTTTACATAACATTTTCGATGGCTGTTCACTTGACTGGCACTTCAGTGCTGGCCGCACTATCAGCAGAATATTGGAATATCACACGCCATATGACGAGGATTGTGTGGCAAGGCCGGTTTACCGAGATGTTGGATCCCAGGCAGCGGATGCGCAAGAGCAATGTAATATTGCTGCTGCCATCTAGAGTGTTTCTTTCATCCTACCTCTCTCCACAGACTGGAAGGCACTCTGTGTGTGTGTGTGTGTGTGTGTGTGTGTGTGTGTGTGTGTGTGTGTGTGTGTTTGTGCTGATTTACAATCTGGTCACTTGACAGAGCTGTGTATGTTGCACGAATACATCCATGACAAATGCAGAAAAAAGTTACATTAACGCAGGCTGTCTCAACGTCCTCCCACATTAAATAAAGAACATCAAGATTTTAGAAGGCCGTTATCATACTCATAAATTATGACACACTATTCATCTTCCGAGAAGTGCAGAATCACTCCTAGTGACTGCATATAAATTCGGAGAGCAGGTGGATGTGAGAAACAGCAACACAGCACACACCTCCAACATGATATACAGTGCTATGCGAGCACACAAATATGTAAGCAGTTTTTTTTACAGCCACATATATCCTAAGTGACTCCTGTTTTGTAATGCTAACATTTTTTAGCACAGAGAGTAGGTTTTGAAAGAGTAAAAAGCCCCCTTCAGTGGAACTTTGATGAGCAGAGCAGCCCGTGTTGATGATTAAATATCAGCTGCTTCTCTGCATAAGCCTTATCTGCACCACATTTGGCAGCCTGATAGAGCTCCAAGCCATGGTGAAAGATAACAAAAAAAACTAATTAGTTCAGATTCAGCTTCGAGCGGACAGAATTCTATTTCATAACAAGGGGAGGAGACAAGCCGACACCCCTGTACATACATTTTGTGTCTGGCAGCATATACTGTATTTTCTCTACATGAATGCATTGTTTCCCTTAAGATAAGCAGATATTCTGGAGTATTCTGGACTTCCATCCAGCTGCCTCAAAATACTTTTTTACAGACAGGCACCCAGAATGGAAAGTAAAATATTGATTTACATTTTGTCAAGGCTAAATAAGCAGGTCATCGTGTGTGTATTTGTGTGTGTGTGTGTGTTTGTGTGTGTGGTTATGTATTTCAGACACCCTTGATGTTATCATTTTTGACTAATAATAACCAGAACAGGTTAACTAAATGCAAAGAGGATGTCAATTCATACCTGTCTGATCTGTCAGAGGGTACTCTCAATCAACATTCAAATGCTACAGATTCTTAGCAAGCAGGGAATGGTTAGGCCTCTTTCTCCAACATGGTTCAAGTATCTGGCCTTGTATTTCCTAACATATCTTGATACATACAAAAACAGCACAACTGTGTATCTTTTTCCAAGCTTGATTTCGGGAAGACCTCGCTTGCTCAAGGCCTGAAGACAGTCTGAAGTCCTCGGGCGAGCTTTCGGCTAAAACTGGAATGTCTGGGCAAAAGACCTTCTTTTAGCTTCCTCTCACTCATGGACTCCCTGCTGAGCGCTGCTCGTGTTAAATTCAGAGATCTGCTCCTCTTGGCTCTGTTCCCTGGATTCCCCACTAATTTCCAAGCAAGGCACAATGACTGTGGTTAGTAAACAGTTACGACACATTACTGCACTTTGGCGGGTTCTGAAGCACTGCAAAGTCTTGCAGTACTATGATGATAAACTTTATAAATTATGACATTGCAGCAACTACTTCCTGTCAAATGAAATAAAACCCGTGGACAGTGTTGTGTTGGACATGCTACGTATAGCCCCTAACATTGGCATATATGCGTGTGTATGTGTGTTTGTGTGTGTGTGTGTGTGAATGTGTGTGCATGTATGTATGTGAATGTAAGCACCACTTATAGCTGTAAGAAAAAGTATTAATATTTTTAAGAGTACAGCCTAGGTGCCCTTTAAGCAGTAGGATTAAGCTCAAGATGTAGAAGTTGACTTTAATCTAAAAGGATTTGCAACCTATTTGTGTGACAAATAGATGGATGATAGCATCTCTTCAGATAAATCCTTAGACATGAGCCTTGTCACATCTACGGTTCCCGCTAGGAATCATTTACTTGATTTGAGACACAGGACAGGAGCCAATGTAATTAAGCTATAAGGAGAGGTGCTGTCCTTCAGATCATTGAGGGGCGTAAGAAAATGACAAGGAATCTGCCACCCTGAGTGATGGAAATTTGGTCTGAAAAAGGATGAAGAGTAATAGCAATAGGAGGAGAAAGGAAAATATACTGAAATTAATGCATATCCCCTGTGTTTTGAAGACACAGCATTTTTCTGCAGTGATGTGAGAAGGATGAGGGGGAATGGAAAATTCACAGTAAGAGTAAAGAATTAGACATTCAGAGAACAATAACAATGACGAAAGATGTAAACTGCTGAAGTTCAAATGAAACCCCCTGGTCACAGCACAAAAATAACATTAAATACGACCTGGAAAGATGAAGAAAGCAACTGCTAGGGTCACAAAACCAACCGTTACACAGGTCCACAAAATACATCTACATACACCCCATGCTATAACAAATGTACAGAAAGCCCTTATCATGATGTAAAACTATGGGGACACCATGACCAAATTCAAAGATTGGCTCCAAGAAGATCATGACATGCTGTTAACCTTAACAGTTGACCATACATTCTTCCATAGTCTGGGAACTGTTATTAATTCTTTGTCTATGCCTTTAATACCTTTCCAAGAATTAATTCCTGTATTGTTGAAACAGTTATAATGGATTTCCGTGTGTGTATTTTTTAAAAATGGTGTATTTACCTGAGCTTCCAAAACAAATCCACAGTTCTGTTTTTAGACATGTTCATGATATGGTTTCTAAATTTAGCAAGTTAACATATGACTCTGAGCTTATAAAGTAATCTTCTCTTTATTTTAAATGTTAGTCTTGAACCGGATAAATGATAATACAATGAACCATGGAGTACAGTTTTATATGAGTAGTTAAAGCATTTGTTTTTAATTGGAAAGGACACCCAAGGTAGTGAGAAGATAATGAGAAACTCCATGTTTTTTTCTCTCTTTTTCTCTCAAGACTTAAGCAGGCACCAGCATTAAGATTTGTTAAGAACATACACTTTCACACTGCAGTTGCAGTGAACGATATGAGTTAGTATTTGGGTGATTCTGTTGCTTAATTTCTTAGAGATTACTTTCATGTCAGAAATAATTTGTGAGATGGATTGGTGGTATGTGGGTGAACTGCCTATGCAGCTTAATTTTCAAATGGCTGACTTTGGAAGATCAAAGCCTTCATTGCAACAGAAGACAAATACAAACAGCAGTCAAATAAACTTTTCAGAACTCCAAGGAAGATCTAAACTTTCAAACAATGAAATATTTATATATCTGCTACTAAACGGCTTTGTTAATCAAAACTTTCCTGTTAGCTTCACCAACAATAGTAACATTGCAAGGGAAGTCCCTGGTGAAAAAAAGACAAAGTATGTTATTGGATAAAAAGAATAAAAATATTTTTTTTCCCCAGTAGACCATACACTGTACTTTTCAGATCATTCTCCACCAACTTACTGTTTGGAATCAAGATATGTGGAGAAAAACACAGCCATCACCCGGAAAAGAAACTCCTGGTACATACAAACATCAGTGCTACCAATACTGAAACTAAAGAAGAGACTTCACAATAATCAATAAATTCAACTGCAATATCTTGGACATCTGCTTGAAAAGTAAAACAGAAAAAAATATGATAATGAAAATAGACAAAAGAAACGAACTACGGAACAATCTGGAGAAGTTCTTAGCAACAATGTTGAAACTACAATAAATTTGCCACCCTCTGCACACTTGCTTCCCATTTTAAAGTAATGATTCCACTTTTGATTCTTCTCTTGTTAAAATATTCACATGGCACTGTGCATTTGCATTTAAGAGCCTTCTACTGGGAATCTGGAAATATACTTCTGCACCAAACTTAACCAAAATAAAACTTGTATAATATATGGCAGGGCAGCAGTGTAGCATAGTGGTAAGGAGCAGGGCTTGTAGCTGAAAGGTTGCTGGTTTGTTTCCGAACTGGGGCACTGCTGCTATACCATTGAGTAAGGTATTTAACCCAGAATTGCCACAATAAAGATCCGCCTGTAAAAATGGATAAAATGTGAAATCTGTAACCTGTGTAAGTTCCACTAGATAAGTAATGTACTGTACTTAAATGTACATAAAATACAACAGAAGAAACATATGTATGTTACAGATGATTTTGAAAGTGTGCTGCTTAGTTCATTAAAAAAGGAATAAAAGCACTGTATACAAATATACAGTAGCAGTACTAGCAGCACAGGGGAGGGCAGGGTGTAAGAGCAGATCATGTTTTCACACCATGTCGCCTATGAGTGGAGGCCTCTAAAACTTGCAATGAAAACACAATCTGTCCATGTGCATGTTCACAATGCCAAATATATTGCGTAGATTTACATACAAAGTTATAGGTCCTCATATCACCGG
The DNA here is from genome assembly GCA_019176425.1 of Megalops atlanticus. Lineage (NCBI taxonomy): Eukaryota > Metazoa > Chordata > Actinopteri > Elopiformes > Megalopidae > Megalops > Megalops atlanticus. Next base: position 17,914,958 of record CM032894.1, read on the forward strand.
GGGGGTGGAGCCCTCTGACGTTTACAATGAAAACACAATCTGGATACGCATACGGTGAATTTGTCATATTGGGTGCCCAAATGCCATTCTGTATGAACTGACCGCCTCATTTCAACTCCTGTGCAAGAGAAGCAGATCACAATAATTTATTATTTCTGTCATACTTAATCTCCCCATTGCTGAGATCTGAGGGGCATGAAACAAGATTTCATCATGGAGGTCCTATGATGTCAGCAATATCTTGGAAGGTTATGAATATAAACACGTGAGCCACATAAACAAGCTTTCCAGTTGGCTGGGGTAGTCTTTTCTGACAGTCTACTGGCTAAACATCTTCACTTTAGCATTATTGGTCTACTCCCAGTCTATTCCCAAGTTGTTCTGGCATTGTAAAAAAAAAAAAAAAAAAAAACTATAACTTGCAATATCTCTGAGCTACATTAGGTCCAAGGTATTACATTTGGAATTTTTTTTATGGAGTTGTCTGACAGTCCTGAACACAAATATCACCTTAGATGTTACTTTTTCTCAATTTATGCAGTACATCTCAACAGGGAGTTCCTGTTTACATCCAAATCCTAAGCAATCTTTCAGGTGATTCAGAGAGCACGTGACTGCAAGCGCAAGATAAAAGTGGATTTAGGCGGAAAGAGGTTTTTGAAGTTATGTCTCTCGTGGTCTCTATAGTTGGCACTTTCTTAAAAAAAAAAATCCCCAAATTCTCTACTCCAGATGCTTGAGTCTGTATTAGAATGATAATTCTCTTGCTCAAACCAGGCATTTTTTGCTTTATTTTTAAAGGAAACACAATAAACGCACCCAGGAATGCCATGTATACTTCATTTGGGCTCCGATTCCTGGGTTGTCTGACAAGGCTGTGATCAAAATGATGCTTCGTTTGCATCAACAGGCAGTTGATTTTGCATCTCAACCCGACCGCACGCGTATGACTCTGGGCGAAGCGTACGTCGCCCCCATTAAGACACAGGCAGGAATTCCATTATGACACATTCTCATTGAGATGCAGAGTGCCGCCTGAAAAGACCGTCTGAAGTTTATCTTTTTTCCTTTGTAGAGAGGAAACGTCAGGGGGGTGCTGTGGGCAAAAACGAACAAGAGGGAAAAAAAAAACTCCATGCACTGAGATTAAATAGAAAAAGAAGGAAAAAAAGAAGAAGCTTGCCCCAAAACCTGAGTGTCACTCACTACATTTAACTATTCAAACAAGCCACGTTCACACAAAACACCTACCTGTGGTCTGTATCGATTATTCTCATTATATTATTCGATATAATGCTCCTCAATATAACACTGTATAAGTAGGATATTGTACATAGAGGACAGTGAGGGTTTAGTACTTCTGTGATTCAATTTTACTGCCCTACCCCAGGAACCTATCACTTAGAGTATTTCCTGTGTCTACCGCTTTTGATATTGCAGAGGCACCAAAAAGGTCAAGAGAAGAGTCTCTGTACTTTCAGCATAATATCAGCTCAACCTTTATGAGAGGAAATGCAGCAAAACAACAATTTTACCGAAGGCCGAGTTCACGGTGGTCCAACTGGCCCTCTTGTCGATGATGGCGCCATGAAGGAGGTGCATTACATAATTTAGGGGGCTATTTGGTCCTGTCATGACCCAATACAGGAATTTAAGTTTCTTCAATCTTTGCTACCTTGTTTTACTACTTTGTTATGTTCATCAACGGTCAGGAGCAGAAGATATCAATCAGATATCGATGACACATGCATACATGGTATGCATGTACTGTAATATATTAAGTCTTCAGCTCAGGAAACACACAAACCACAACACTGGAGGACTGAATTACCCTCTGCATGTATACTTACTCAACTATGATGCTTCTGCTTCAAGACACAACCAAAAGGCACAGCAGGGTAATCCTAGAGTTAGGAAAACAACTGTGTTTTTAATCTCAGGTGGAAATATCAACAGCATATCTTTTCTGCTGACATATAAAACAACTGTCACCTCTGTTTTTTTTTTTCCTTGCTCTCTCTTCACGCTTCAACTCAGAAAAACTCTGCCATTTCAGAGCCTTCTGGATTTTCTGCCTCAAACAGTTTTCAATGAGAACCGCTCCAGTTACGGCCCGCCACACTGTTCCTCGATACATCAAAGTCAGATTTACTGCGGTTCTTCCTGGATCACACAAGGAGTGACACTGAGCCTCGAAGAGAGCCTGAAGACTGCAAACTTTACGTACGAAAAGTTTTACATTTCTCTTGTTTTGTCTGAAACAGAAAATCCTCCCTTTTACAGAACCCCCCCCCAAGTTTGAGCAAAAGGCCGCCATCTTGGCTCAGCAGCAGGGTGGAGGAGCTGTTCGACGTTACCAACCGGGCCCGAGGCGTCCTGCTTATGTTCCCCCCGCCGCCGGGCGTCGGGCGCGGGAACCGAGAACGCGATTCCTTGCGACAGGCCGTCTGTGGAAGCGCCCGCTCGCGAGGGGCACGCCGTTCGCTCAGCGGGAAGCTAATTCAGGTGACTTCTGAGAGGCTCCATTCTGCCACCTTCCATCAGTGTTGCGGGCATCACCGCTCATGCATACGGAGCAGGCCGAACAGCAGGGGCAGACGCCGCGGAAGAACACAGGCAATATAAGCGGATTCGTGACTCATGCCTGACGCAACACAGCGGGAGAAAGACCGACACTGGAAGTAAAAGGGATAACGGATGTCGGAATTTTCTGGCCACACTGTCTAATACCCACTATCGTGAGATCACAGACATCCTATACATAGTGATGTCACTGTGTGATTTTCTCTCCATAACCTTGGCTATATGAAGACCCTGCAGTCTATGTTATATTTTAATATAAGTCTTTGTAGTACAATGCGCTGTAAAACAAAAGTAAATAATTATAAGAATAAGAGAGTAAAGGAGTAAAGAGTCATGGATCAGGCTGCAAAAACAGACCACGGCTGAAGGTCAGTGAGGGGAGCTTACCACAATGTCTTCCGGAAAGGTGTCATTGCTGAAGGAGCCGTCGTCGAACATGACCTCATAGAAGGTCTGGGAGGTGACCTCTGTGACCCGGGAGCTGTAGTACCTCCCGTTTTTGTGCTTTGTGATGACTGTCTGCCCGAGAACAATGTCCTTCTTACAAGCTTTGCTCTTCTGTTAAAAGACAAAAACAGGGTCAGGGTCACGCAAACTGCAATCACTCATTACTCATGTGTTCACATGTTCTGTGCACAGACCAGAGGGTAATCCTTAGCTGGACTTATTATGGATCACAATATAAACAGGTAGACAATTTCTCTATTATCTTGAGAGCAAGAAACGTTTAGGCCTGAAGTTATTTAATTGAATCTAAGACTTACATTTGCATTATAAATATGTATACTGTCTTCAAATGATATCCAGATTATTAAAGACATGTATTTAGACAATTCAATTCCATTATAGAAATGGTTGTTTTCCTTCAAAGCCTCTGAATCCAACACTTTGCCCCTCATTGGTTCCCTGGTTAGTCAGCATGAATCAACGTGCAACATTGCGGGCGCGGGCACTCACAGCGCCCGAGGTCCGTGATTGGTGGCGGTGGCAGGTGATGAACACCACGTAGGGCCAGTCGTCGGGCTCCATGGTCACCCCGGCGGCGTGCGCACACGTCACGTGGAAGGAGGTCAGGCAGCGGCCACAGGAGCACTGGATGCAGGCCCCCGAAACCGTTTTGCTCCTTTTCCGGCAGTAGACACATTTCTGCAGAGAGAGAGGAACAAAAAAAAAATAAATACATAGCAGATTCAGTCAGGGATGCATTCAATACTGTCTATTTTTAATTGGATTAGACAACTAGATGCGGGTATATAAAAAAAAAAACAGGAAGAAAAAGGAAATAACATTAAGAGTTCATTATCTTTCTGTGTTGAAACGGCCGATTATGCCTAATCAATGCAGGCACATTTCAAAGTGCGCCCGTTAAAATTAATTTCTCCTCTGCGGAGCAGAAGCGTTTAGGCTACACCATCAGAACCTTGGCGTGGAAATAAATGATGATTCCCCATATTATCGTTAATATCATTAATATGGTTCTATTAATTTCCTCAGCTTTTCTCAGAAGGCGCCCAGCTAATTGCGCAGTGAGTCAATGGGTTTGATTAATCTGGTAAAGTGTGACACTGTGAGACTGTACGGCAGTCTTTAGCAGGCTTGCATCAGGGAGTATCACGCTTAAAAACACAGCACACACAGGCATACCACAGTGAGACATGGCACCATGGTTTCTGCTGGTGCTACAGTGCTTTGCAGGACATGAGGGAGCCACATTCTAAAGATAAGGGTTGTAGTGGAAACACCTAAAAAATTCAGAGTGTAATGAAAAATATGCTAAATTACCATAAAATATTGAAAACCCTCCTTTCCATGATTAAGGACAAACTATTACACTTGATGGAGAAAAACATAAAACAAAATAACAAGCAAAAATAGATGTTACTTGTCTCTGTACACGTGCACAAGCTTTATCTATATTCTAGCTCGTGTATTCTATTTACGTCATTGCGAACCACTGCACGGTATCAAAGGAAGACCGCAAGCCTGAGTCTTATTTACCATGATGAGACGCAGTGATGATTAAGATCTCCCCATAACCGATAAGCTCTGTAACAATCACAGCTCATTGCTGCATTAGACGATGACACTGCATGTAAAGGTCTAGGAGGGCAATGAGGAAATCCCTGCATCCCGCTTGTGCAGCTGAAACAATTTTGTTGAGGATACTTAGCTGAAGGAAGCTCTGTGGCCCTCTTGTATCAGGTCCCATTATGTGGCTGCTTTAGACTTGTAGAGTGAAAGTAATCTCTCCTTCATCCCCCCAGTGGCACTGCACTTAATAACCATTCTGGCCACTACCTCTGATAGCATCTTGAGAGGGACATATTTACCACCTACAATTTGGAAAATAGCTTGTGCTCACACCCTCCCACTTCTTCACTGCGGCAGGGAGCAGATGTCTCCAAGCAGTAAGACTGTGTGTTTGGTTGAAAACATGATCAGCATTTATGCAGATTTTCCTTGGGTGACCTACACTTGGGGTGCTTTGACCCTGGCTTTTTTAGTGTCCCTTACAGTCACCACTCTCGAAATACATTTCACCAAAACATTTTTTACATATTATGACTTCACATAATATTTCAGTGACTTTCCATTCCCACTGTCCATGCACTAACAAAGCATATTATAAATGGAAACAGAAAATTATTTTGTCACAATGCATTTGTATTCTTGGCGATTACAAACAACCACAGATGGTAAGTAATTACATGAAATGATTTTGTCCCAGAGTTGGACAGTTCTAATACAGTTTTGTATGATTTCTTGATATAGTAATATACAACTGTTGCTGGAATCAGCAATATGTGGACTGAAAGCAATCAGTTAATTTATGTGGAAAAAGTTCAGAAATAGCATTTTTCAAGATGTTCATATTATCAGAAAACTACTTGATAACAACCTCAAGTAGTTATCTGGCGTAATTCCTATGAAACTAATGATTTGGTAACACCATCACTGTTGCTGATAAATCAGTTTCCATGAAGCAGCAACTACCATTAACAGTGATGACATTTTAAGTAATTACTCATTAGTTTCACAGAAATTATTTGAGATAAGTACCAGTAAATACCTAGTAAACAATGATTCCAAGTAATTACTCATTAGTTTCATTGTTTTTTTTTTAAATAATTAAGTTCAGTAAGTTCAAACTGCTACCAAGTACTTCAGAGAAACAGCCCTCCTGTAATAGAAAGTGCCATGCAAATTTGTGCTTATTAATTTTTTAGAACAATAACCACTCGATAGATTTGTCCCCTCTAGGCTTCTCTCTAATATGTTTCTACCGAAGTTGATAGATGTCATAACATTTCACAGGCATCGTTTGATGTGTATAGTGGTCACTGTGCTTCGGCTGTGTTCTTGCTCTCCAACACAATACTGCGAAGCGTCCAGACGAAGAGCAGTTTTGAGATTTCCTGTGAGGACTTATCTAGGGTGAGAACAGGAAGGAGCGGCAAGGTAACGGTGGTGTTGGACACACTGGCTGACAGGGGATCTAGGTTCTCTCTCAAAGTCCATTCATGGTTGCTATCATTGTCATTGCCATTGTATTGTATATTTATTCACAATACATTTCTGGAATGTGGATAGGTGGTTTTGGCACTGGAGCAATCAGCATGAGTCCCTCCAGCCATTCAACTAAGACTGGAAACTGCTAAAAGCCAAACAGTCCCAGCACAGCTACCATATATTGTAAACCAACAAGAAAGGAATGGCTGAAAGTGATGCTCTTCCAAAAAAAAAAACTACTAAGATGTGAATTTCAACCTAGACCATAATAGTGTGTAATCAATACACAAGAGAAAGTTCCCTGGTATATTGTTAGGAGCTGTTAGGGAACTGGGAGTGCATCCTGAGGTTTGCAAATCTGAACCCTTGTTGGAGCAGTGCTGTTGTGGCCTTGGGCAGAGTACATGTCTGCCATTGCTTCAGTAAATATCCAGTCGAAATATTCAGTAAATATGAGTGGAAGAAGGGTGCCTGCAAATAAAAAGATGATGATGATGATGATGATGATGATGATGATGATGATGATGTTGAAGATGATAGGTAGATTTTGGAAAGGGAACTTGTCACTGCGCATCGTTTACAATTTGAGCTGATGCATAAGCTTCAATTCCCAGGATCATGCAGCTGTCCCGGAGAAGCTGCCAATCTTCATCTGAGCACCAGATCGGTACTCTTCAATTGATTGCGTGGTCTTGTATCGATTGACAGGAAACTGGAGTGTAATCAGATGTTACTCAACTCCTTCACTTTGAAATTAAGCTTTATTGATCAACGGGAACTGGGAAACATCAGAACGCTACATTAACAACACCCTATTGTTATTCTGGCCAAACATCAAATCAGATGTTTGATTTTGATCCAAGTTATTATCATTATTATTATTATTATTATTAGTAGTAGTAGTAATAGGAACAGCAGTAATAGTAGTAGCACTGGATGGTTATGAATCAGTACTCAATGGTTACATTATTTGAATGTCTGAAAGGTCATCCTCTGACATCATTACATTGTGGGAAATGGCTGAAGTTCAGAAACTTTCCTTCACTGATATCACTGCTGCCAAAAATGTATATGCTGGCAAGTCAATTTAATTATTGATCAGATTTACTGTGCTGTGAACAGTAGCGGAAACACCGACGAGACCAGAAAATATACATTAAAAAGAGGCCGTTGACACAAATCATTCGACTGAACTGCAGTCTGGGGGTCAGTTAACCTCTCATGTTTCTCCCCTTGATGTGATTCTTCGCTCTGGGCCCTTCGTTTCTCGACCTCAGACTTGCTGCTTGAGAGACAATGTGCCGCGCGCTGCTGCAATTCATCATCAAGATGACTGGAAATCCAACATACTGACAGCCCGGTTACCTGAGGCTGATGAAGAGCCAGGTCGAAATCATTCAACTCCCAGCAGCCGCGGATGACACTGCATTCTCGAAAAAACACGCTGTTTATTTCGCTACGGTTCTTTACCCGCGACAAGTGGCTCAGATCTCATCCAGTTCGACCCTTAAAGCCCTCAAAACTGAACTGCATGAGTAAATTTAAATACAGATATTGACATGTTTATGGGAAGAAAATGTATTGATTAGATTGTTTACACAGGTGTTTTTTTTCTTTTTCCTTCTCCGGCATCCAGTTTGATGAACAGCTACAGTATCTTCTAAAATGCCTTAACCTCACCCGCAGCAAAATGAAATGGAACTATAAATCTAGCACCACACTCATAAGGGCCAGGGAAATTCTCTTTTTATTTTCATACACACACACACACACACACACACACACACACACACACACACACGTATGCGGGCACACCCACACTATTCCTACATACAGTTGCAGCTGGTGCCTTGTCAACACCCAGTGTGTAGCAGAGAGCTCTATTTCATTTGCTACTCCCTTGGGGCCCTTCCCACCCTCCTGACTGAGGTCTGGTTTAGCTACTTGCTGGAGAATGGCTCTGCTTCCAGAGGCTCAAAACCTTTTCACTGATCTACAGGTCGCAGGCTATGGTCAAAGCACATCTATGCTTAAAGTGACAAACAGTCAGTGAAAAATTGAATACTGATAAAGTTGAGGCTAAAAGATTGTATTAAGCATGCCTTATAAAGAGAAGTGTTGTCTAGCATATTGGCTTGGCAGTCATATTAAGCACAGCCTTGAAGCCAGGGCAAACAAAAATGTAATGTACATGCTTCTATTACTAATAAGTGAGACAAACCAATAATAGCACCTAAATCAGTCACTGCTGTCAAGAGTCATGTGAGGGTAACTGCATCAAAGTTTCACGCCCAATATTGGCCCTAACAGTAGCCTCATGCCTGTTGATTTAATCGGATGTTTGGTTAAAAGTTAAAAGTGGAACAATTTCATAGTATTCAGAAACACTGAAGATGGAACCATGCCAGCAGTCATCCTAAAAAAAAGCCACATCAAGGATCAGAAAGACACTGATGACATTTGACCCAAGCCGGGAAGGTGACTCACATGAGTCTCAGTGACGCAAGACCATTTCCCCTATCAACGGACTTGTTACCAAACACAACGCAGATCAACAAGCAAAAGAAAGACTTATATATCAGAGCATTTACATCTAACTGTTTAATGTGAATCACTACACTGTATAGGCTAGAAATGAGACAGATGGCACACAGAACGATCAGATCCAAGTAAACAAGGTAAACCTAGCTTCATCTTCTTTTGTATGCTGTGTATCAGTGTGAGTCAGAGTAAACACTCTGATCTAATTTCCTGTTTTTTAGTGTATTTTTCAGACCCATAACCCCGCCATGCTTGCCTTCATCCCATTTTGCTGCTTCCTTGATCTGAGAAAAAGGAGGCGTGTTCCATACGGCAGCTCCTCTGGGAGGAGATTATTTTGGAGAGATTTCACATTTCGCTCTCCATAAATGTCATTAATGTTTCATGCCTTAGACGTCTTGAAGTGCACAGAATTAACTCAGCGAGCACCGTGAATTAACAGTAATGGAAACAAAACAGGAAAAAAGTATGACTCAGCTACGTCCAAGAGAAAAAATGTCAGCTCTTATTTTCTGTGCCACTGAGCCAAAGCTTCCGGGACATTGTCTTTAAAAATAAAAAAATAAAAAGAAAAATCACGGTATGGCTTCAGTAAAGACCTGTTTGTCTATCGCTGAGTGTGGACTTAAAAAAAAAAGACACAAAATAGCGATGGTTTCCTATCCTAAGACTGATTGTAAGCTGTTTCCCTGTGGTATTTAAAACGTGCTGGTCTTGGAAGGACCTGGTGCAGTTTTTCTTGCTCCAGAACTGATAGGGGTGTTGTGTTAAGCTCAGATATCACATGGGGTAAGCAGCGCCAGAGCTTCGCAAGATTGAGGCTGACACATGTAAGGAAATCGATCCACCTGATAAAACACAACTAGTGCCAACAGCCCTTAAAAGTGCATGGAGCTGCAGGATTTCACACCTTGAACCTGAATGAGGCTTTTACAAACTGAAAGCTTTCCTATTCAAATGGCGGTAGTGTCATATTTCACACTGTTTCTACTGTACTCTAAAGGCACAGATATAAGCTTATGCTGTTCTTTTTTTTGAAAACCACAACTAATTTCAATGAGGGCAGCAGCCAGCATTCAAGACACCTTCATCTGCAATGTGCGCTAGTTAATACTCTAAAATAGAAGTTCCAGCTCATTAAACACAGACTCAAAGGGGGAAATTGCCACTGCATTTGGTAAAATTTTACAAAATCCAATCTAAGCATGCAACAAAGCCTTGCTCATCAAAAAACACATTCCACTGTATATGCTGACATTCATTAAAATAGGTCACTTGGGACAAAATTGTGTCCATGAAAGCGTAATTCCCTTATTTGCCATTTGTGATTGTATTTTTGTTTCTCCCAGCAATTGCTGATGGAACAGGTACTTAGCATGATTCAAGTGTCCTTCTGTAAATCAAAAACCCGCACAAAATCAGAGCCTATTTAGTATTTACGAGCGCATGGCTGGATGTCTTAGGGAGAAAAAACAAAAACAAAGGGACAGACCGCGGACAGACTCCATAAACTCCGAAACCGGCCGTGGGTGAGATGATATCATGGCTGTGGTGACAGAGCCCTGGTCTTGCCGGGCAGTCACACGGGGAGGTGGGCGTGAGGGGAAGGTCGGAGCTGCAGGAGCGTGGTGCGATCCCCCCCATCCAGCGTCTGGAGGCTGGCGAGGGCCGCCGCCGCCGCCACCACCGCGGCCTGCGCCGAGACACCGCGCGCATTCCCGGCTCGCCGAAACGGAAAGTTCAAGTTCTCACCACAGGAACACGTCAACAGGCCGGCTTCCCAGACCTGACGGAACCCTGCCCCGTCGTTTGGGAAAAACAGGCCAGAGGCCACTACTGTAAGTTCACATCTGGTTCACGAAAGGGGGGGGGGAGAAAAAGGAGAGAGCAGATAGACCGTGCTGTTGTAAGTTGTGTTTGTGTATCCCACTTTAATATCTGCGTCTGTGTAGAGGTAGGGTGTTGGAGAGTGATGTGTTATGATTGGACAAGCAGCCAATGTGGGGACTGTGATGAGCAGTGCGGGTAAACGCTTCACAAAATGCACTCGACCAAAACGCAGCTTTCAGCTCTGGGACCCAACCGTTAGAATTACTGGCAGTTGGGTAGAAAGAAATAAAATACAACCTAGCTTTCACTGAGGAAACGGTGTTCTGGCTTCATCCAGAAAAAGAGATGGCACTCCAATGAAAGTGTAGCAACCTTTTTTTTCCACAAAGAGCCAAACAGTGCCTCCTGCCACCTGTCCTCTGTAGCCCTCCTCGAGGGCAGCTTGGCTGGAATGCCTACATCAGTCTCCTCAATATGAGCTTGAACTCAGCTTCACAACATGAATGGCAGAGCCAGCTTGTTTTTCACAACGCCTCCATCAGTGAACCGCATCACACCACATCAAGCAAACAGCCGTTCCCTTAAAGGAATGGAGAGGAGGAGAGGCAAAAACAGGAACTGAGTGAAGAGGCACCAGATTGTGTGGAACACCTGCGTGGAACGTGTGCCTACGCCACTCGCCTCCTGAATGGACTCTGCCTCTTGCTGCAGATGGCGATGGGAGAAGGGCACCATAACCCCCTCAGCGCCCCCCCCGTCTGGTTGCCCACTCACCACCAGCACCCCCCAAACGCCCCCCCACAGCAGCCACCGCAGCACATCCCCAGACTCTCAATCTGTGTGCTGCCGCCATCCAATCTCAAGGCCATACTCTCATCCTGCGCAGGCTAGCACTCAAAGGGAGGAGGAGGGAGTGTTCTTGGGGCGCAGGATGGTGGGGTTACAGAGGGAGGGGTGTTGGCGGCGGTGTGTGTGCGTGTGTGCGCCTGCGTGTGTGTGTGTGTGTGTGTGTGTCAGGGTATGGGGGGGGCGGATGGAAGTCACAATGTTGTATTGACCGCCACTGACTCAATATTGGTTTCAGGGAGGGCAAGTGGGCTTTTAGCTCTTTTGTTTTTCACAACCGCAGAACTCTGATTCAACTCTGTGTGGCCGTCCCCACCAAAGCCTTCCAAACGCAACGCGATCCCCTCGTTCTATTTCAAAACACTTGCGTCAGGATCGATAATGATGCATATCTGGGAAGGAGGTAGCGGCACGCAACGGAGCGGTGGACGAAGACGAGATGTGATCATTGTTTCCCCAGTGTGGGAAACCAGAGCGGACCACTACACAAGAGATGCATTTGATGGGCTGTCTCCGACAGCAAAGTACTGCCTTTGTCTTTGGTCATTCAAGTACTCTAATTCAACTTCTGAAACCACATAAACTCTGTCAGCTCTTCCTGGTATAAAAAACATGTCTTGTTGCACATCATATGAAGTCATCAAGCTAAATTTGAGGTTTTCCTCTCTTAGGATGGAAGAACTTTGTGTTCTGGTTTTCTTTTCAGATTCTGAAGCTGTGCTTTTCTCTGAGCCAATGGTACAGAGGAGGCTTTGTACATATACATATCACTACGCATTATAACACAAGGGAAATTTAGCATTATTAAGTATGTCATAAAAAGCAGAGCCTCTACAGTATGAGATTTTATTATAATAAGCAACAATAAGGTGACCACTGTCAAATAGCCAGGGATAGAAAGGTTGCAAAATGCTGAGCGGTGAAAGGCGTGTTTCTGCTTCCTGTCTGGGCATTACCGCGGGCCTCGGGCCATAATCACCATCATGAGGTGTGTGCCACCAGTCAGATGGAAAGGCCCGGGTGCAGAAATGAAGAATTATTACAGGTTCTGTCGGGCCCAGAACCCCCCGTGTCTGGGCCATATATTACCCTGATAAATACGGTCCTCCTCAGCCAAAAGCGGCATCGCCATGCCAAGGCGCTTAATGACTGAAACCCGATTCCCAGCCAAAAGTGTCACGGGAGATGTAGAACAGAAATAGATTCAATTAATCTTATAAATTGCCATTTATATAAGATCAGACAGAGTTCTGCAGCATATTATAAATTAACTTAAAAAAAATTTGTGTGCATTAATTCAGCTTTCCTGTGTCGGCAGAACAACCGCAATATGATAGAACCATCGCATGACAGTGTGAAGCTTGCTTGATTGAAGGTAATACATTAATATTTGGACATTAGTCATGTAAAGATCATACCTTTTTATTATGCATGGTATGGCAGACCATCAACTGCACATGCCTTCACATGGCTGTGCTCCCTTTAGCAACGGAATCATATTATCAGTCTCAATTATTTTCTCATCTGATTTCCGGACCATAACTATCAAGGAAAAACTGATATGAAACTACTTCCTGATGATGTTACCTGGCCATGTATTGACTGCATGGCAGCCATTTCCCTCAGTGGGTGGGAAATGTATTATTTCATTAAAAGCTAGAAATTAAAATGTATCCATTTTAACGACTGAAAATACATCAAAGCTACAGGATTAAAATAATGCCTGTTGGACACTATTATTAAAAAAAGATTAACCCTAAAAACACATTTTTAAGCCTCTCATAAAAAGATATCTTAAAAAATGGTGAATTGGGTTCATTTCACATGACGTTTCTCAATATCTGTCTTTTGTAATCACATTTTTATGCTTCTTGCCATAAATGTATATGTCAGCCCTGTTAACATCACATCCTGTTGATTATTCAACTTTGTCAGCTCTTTTTGTGAGGAGTTCAGAGCCAAGCAGACCTGTCTTTAAGACATAAGTTTATGATTCTGAACAAAGTGGGAAAGACTGCATATCATGTAATATTCTAAGGATTAGGGAAACTTGAATATAAAATCCATTAGAATGAGATTGTAGGTATAAGTATTACTAAAAACTATCAAATCTTACATTAGGTTGAGCCGCTTTTATAACAAAATGTGACATTATCTGATCCCTTACAAACGTAGTCTGCAGGGCAGAAATATTTTCTAGCAGAAAAAAAAGGCCATTTTTGCCAACAAATAATGCATACATGTATAGAGCATGTTTGTTATTATTATGTAAAATGATAATGATGATTGTGATAGCGGTGAATAAGGAAACACTCTATCTGTCATGTATAAATGTATGTGTATGTATGTATGTATGTACACATATGCTGTGTTGTGTTGTATAAGTTTATTTTTAGATTTTGTGTATTTAATAGCTCATTTTAAGCGGCGGCACCTGTGCACTAATGCAAAGTTTGAGTTAGAGGGCAGGGAAAGGGACGTCATTCTGCCTCTCTGTCTGCTGTCACCCCGTTCATTATCAGCACTTGCACAGCCCCCGCTCCCAGGGGACAGCTGCTGGGGCCGGAGATGGCAGGTGGGGGATTGGGGCAGGCAGTACATCGCTCCAGGTCTGATAGTGCTCCCATGTTCAGGGAAGGAAAAAAAAAAAAGAAAAAACTGTCCAGTCTGCACTCCTCAAGCCACTTGCCTCAGCCGCGAGCGGAGAGAGCAACTTTCCGAATGCAACTTTCTTAACGGCTTCTGGATCGTGATGCTGAGGGCTTTGCCGTGCTGCTGATTTTACAGGGCGTGTCTGAAAATGAAGGAGGCCGCCATTTCTTTAATGAAACATTAGCACGCAGCTTAAACAAACACAAACCCTGACATGACTTCCTTCTTCCTATTCCATCTACTTTTTAAAATTGACTCATTTTATTCTGTACAATTATGTGATTCTGTCTCTTAGGTCTGTTATAGGATTAGTATTCTCATGTTACACATTACAGCAGTGAAATGTAATTATTTTGCTATACCCATCTTGTGTCATACTTATTTGTAATGGATTGATTGTATACAATTCTGCTTTCCCCCTCTCGCTTTTGTGTATCTTCTGGCAATTGCACAGAGACTGCCACTGCGGGTAAAATCGGCTTACAGCTAAATCTGGGTACATGGCACCAAATGTGAAAATAATGGGTGTCAAAAAAATGTCCCCGTTAAGCAGGAAAATAAGTAAGTACATTATTAAATTACAAAATAAGTATATTTGTTAATTAAAACACAGATCCAGCGACCGGCAGTGCCACTGTGGCGTGACGCTTCATGGCCACAGACTGTTTAAGCCAGACAGCTACAATTCTCCCAGCAGTGTTTGAGCTCCTGTTGCTTCCTCATAGTTATATGTACTGCTAATTATTACTGAGTGCGTGTGTCTAATATCCCGCGGTGTCATTTGATCTGTAAAGTCAGAATATCGGTAGCTTTATTTCCCTGTGTTTTCCCATTTGCATTTTCACACATTTAGCTAGATAGCTCATAATCAAAAAGACTTAAGTGTGAGTTAATCATTATAAATAAATAAATACCTACATACATGCATACTTCCCTGTTTCTGCGACTGAGTTAACAATAGCCCTATTATCTTTATAGGCATTTATAACTGTGGGAAATCGCAACATTTACTTGCCATTGTGGCCACTGATTTTTTTACTGGTTGCATGGACACGCCTACCTCCAAGCATTGTGTAACCACACCCTAGCCACACTGAGTACTAGGCAGCCGAATGTGCTTTAAACTATGGCAATTTTATCATGACTTTATTCAAGCAAGCCTGTACACACATACACTCAGATTTACACATCAAAAGTCCTGCTGTTGGAAGAGATATATGGCCAAAATCTTGACCAGCAGCAAAACAATCCTTTACAAGAAAAAAGGCCCATTCATATTGAAGACATGAGATATAAATGTGTAAATATTGGGATGTGATGGTGATAAACTGCTGTTTCGTTTCTCTTTCTTTCCCCCACATGGAAATTTCTTTTGCCCCTGAGGTGGGGGGAGTCAGTCAATGTCAAATGCTAGATTAGACACTTTTAAAAAGAGTCAGCGCTCTATGAAATGTGAAATTAATATCTGTGCTGTAGGCTGGTGAGAAGGCAAACGGAAATTTTAACATTGCGTCATAAATACATGAATAAAACAGTTTCACAGCTGAGCCCATACGTATACTAAATGCATCCCTATTGCTCCGAGCAGAGCCTTAAAAGATTACATTATCAAAAGAGCATCATCGTATGGCATCAAACAAGGTATATTTCACTGAAAGCTAACATTGTGCATTTTATTGTAGGCTAATATTAGAATTTCCTAAGAGCTGAGGCTGAGACCTCTATGTGGATTTCATGAGCAGACAGTCATGTGGCAGACAACCATATGTCACAAAGGACCCTAAATGGAAAGCATGGTCTGTCACAGCTTGTGTTATTGTTTTCTTAAGTCTGAAAAGCATGACATTAAAAGCGTGTCAAAGTGATCTGAAATGTCACATACTAATGTTACACACTGTGTGTTGAAGATTGTCTGACACGAGGACAGGATGCTCAGACGGACGGCTCCTGCACTTCAAGATGGATATTAAACCACCTTTTTATGAAGACTTTACAGTAATGTGCTGTAAACACATTTTTATGCAAATAGAAATGCACATACATGCCAGCCAGCCCTTCGAGTGAATCATCATTGCACTGAAGAAGTGGCGTATCCTGACCTGTAGCAAGTAAGCACCTGTTCACTCTCTTATGAATGTCAGTGTGACTGTGTTTTGGTAGATAATGCTCCCATGCGGACAAAGACTGCGCAGTCAACACATCACATGGTCAGAGAAGAGGGAGTGAGAGAGTTAAAGGTTGCCTTCCGACGCACGTCCAGCTGTTACCTTCCTCCTCCTCCAGGCCCGGTGGAGAGATCTGAGCATGTGCCTGGGACATCTTCGCACTCCCTGTAAGTCATGCGTTAAGCCCACTCTCCACTAAATTATGAATCGGTCGGGGACAAAGCGCTGCCCGCGCACGTTGCGCCCCCCTCGCTCCGCCGGCCTGTGTCCCACCCGCACCTCCGCCGTCCCCGGTGGGGGGGCCCGCCCGCCCCCGCTCTCCGGTCCTGCGGATGCACTGACACATGGCCAAACTTAAGGTTTTAAAAAGTCTGACGCACTCCCTCGCCGGGGGACGGTCCCGCTCTTGTGCTGCTGTTGCGTGCGCCTCTGTCACGTTACTTCCTCTGAGCAAAGGCAGGATCTCGCCGTCTTAACTGTGCTACCTCAGTCACCCATGAGGGAAAGGAGATTCGCTAAGCTATTAGCTCCACGTTTTATTCAACTTCTGTTCTGTTGACAATTTGCTGTCACAAATATTGCACCCAGCAATCAAACAGTGTGACAGAGTACTCAAAAACAAAGGAAATATACCTTCACCTGGCAAACCCCCAGATCCGCTGCAAAATTGCTTCCCTTTTGTTTCTGGAACAGACGCAATAACACCGTCTCAGATGTCTGCAGTGAGAAACTCTAGCACAGGGCCTTGATTATATGAAACAAGGCCACTCCAATAGAGCAGCATTTTCCCTGCCATGAATTCAGTGGGCTGGGCTAAAATGCAGTCCTGTGCGTTCGCCATTGTGAAACTGATGATTTTATTCATTTTATGGCGCACCAACTTAACTTTTTGTCCATTTAATTTGCTATCTGGTCAGAATAATAAAGCTCTCACAGTGTTCAATCATTAGCAAACTCAATTTTCGAAAGCTGGAGCACAGCACAACCTGGCAGCTAATCAGGCTAAGATACCACCCTGCTTCTACTTGGGAGAAAGCACGAGGAGAATATTCCGCCCCTTCCAGGAACTAATCAATTCTTCGCCTGATAATGCATTGAGAAAAAAATTATTCACAAAGACATATTCATGAAAAGACACAGTGCCATTTTTGTACTTAAACCAAATCCAAATGTGTTGCATGGGTGTGTGTGGAGAACAAATGCTACAATGCAAGAAAAAATGGAAGAGATAATATGTAAAATAAGAGTGTTACTATGAAATGGTTACTGAACTGCTGAGTCCTATGAGAGATGCATAGCTGTGCACAGTGGTGATTAAGCCTATGAGAAGGAGGAACCTCTGTACCATGAACTCCACGCGCTGACATAGAACAGAGAATTCCCCCTCCCTTCCACTGTGACTGCAATGTTAAGATTCAGGACCGAGGAAGATTCTATTCGACTGCTCCCGTTCCTCTGCGGGGGATTATCAATTAACCCCACTCCCTTTCAGCCGAAATCAGAACAGATGTTACCCTGTGTTATTCACATTTCCCCTGCCCCTCGCAAAAACCGCGACATTCAGGAAGCCTTTATCTCCGTCTCAGACCGCGGTTCATTCCAATTAAGCACCTTCCACACCTACGCGCTGGCCCTCTGAAGCCGGCTGATAATTCTCTGCTGGCAGCGGCTTGTCTATGCTCTCCTCGCTGCGGCGTGTAACCGCGATGTTGCGGCCCCTGGCCAGCGGTGAGCGCGGCTGGCGGACACGCCCTCTCCCGCTCGGGCGGATTTCCTCTTTCAGACCGCCGCTCCTCCTCACACACACGGCGCCACTCGCCCGCCTTGCTTCAGCTGTCAGATGTAAATTACCAGCCTGCAGGAGCCTTTCTGGCTTCGCTGGTGTTCTAAAAGCTCATTGCTGGGTTTCATTTGGTTTCACAGAATGGGAGACTTTTCCAATTTCCATCCGACGACACTGAGAGGCCGATCTCGCCCCAACACCCCCATCCCCCATCATTCAAGCTACAAACAAACAAATGACCCCTTGCATTGCTTATCATGCTCCTGACAAAGATGCTATGAAAGAATTCATTTCTTCTTTTATATAATTGCATCCAGTTCGCTCAATTTGTAGATTTATTCTCTACTCTTATATGCTTTATTGACATGGCATGACAGTATGGATTTACCCTTTTTTTCATGTTAGGCCATAACTGCTTCCCACAAATCATATTTTGTCATTTGTGTATCTGATACCAAATTCACAGGTTTAATTTAATGTATGCCATCATTTGTTCATTCCATTGCACACAAGGAAGGCACTTCAATACAGTCAAAGGCAGATTATATTATTATTCAAACAGGTAGTCTGGTCATTTGTGCTGCTCAGGAAAGAAAAATTCATTTGTTGTGTGTATGTCAATGTGGGTGGAGGCAGGAGGAGTGGGGATATAAATTTTTCTATTGGCTGGCTTTACCTGGCTTCATTACTTTATGCGTGCAGGCCCATGATGCACTGCAGAATTTCCATAAGACATGCCCAATGGACAAAACAGCAGAGCATACAGAGACAGGTGTTTGCGAATGATGAATTACTGGTTTGGTATCGTACCTTTGAGACTAGCTACCTGGCCTGAAGAATTCGATCAATTCATTCTTTTTCAGTTATGTCTGACAGCAAGAGTATTGCTAGATTGTGAGAGCAAACCAAAAATATACCAATCAGGATTGTGTGTTGTATTGACAGCAACCATGATTATTACAATTATTATGATTACTAAGATCATCATATTAATATTATTTTCTGGGTACTGGGTATTCTTTTTTTGTGAAAGGGCTTCTTTAAACCATGAAAACAATAATCACTCAGAACACATTTTGAAGGCAAAACACAGAGGAACTTAATTTAATGAATTCATCTACACATCATAAAACAGTGTGTATCCAGCATGCCTGCCATTGCCGAGGTTACACTCAGCGATCACATTACATGCGCACCAAATCCACAGACTGGGTGGATCTGATCTGCTCTCTATTATTCACCTCCGTGACTTCATCGGGATTATGCTTCCATTTAATATTCTGCACATACTAAACCAACTCCAGACCCTAGAAGCTCAGGGCTGTAGGTGTTCGATGAGAAAATGCAATACACTATAACGCAATCACGAACAATCCAAACACTGACATTCCTGCTCGCCAGAAATCTCGCAAGCAACATCGCTGGAGCTCATTCAAAGAAAGTCCCAGAGATCTCGGGGAATACCGCCTTCTCAACAGCAAACCAGCTGCAGCCATCTCCCTCAAAAACACACAGCGCTTTCCTCCCTTTCCCAGCTGGGTCCACCTCCTGGTCCAACTCCTCCTGGTCGTCGCTTTAACGACGAGCTGGGGAAACCTGTGGGCTCCCAAGGTCCCACACCGCGGCCCCGCTTCCGCATGCACAAGTACAGCCTGGAGGCTTTCCAGACTAATAGTCCCCACATTCTGCCTTGAATTTATGTGGGACTCATTACGGCTCTTCTGTCAATACGGCGCATAGCGCTGTGATAAATAGGCACTCCAGATCCTCTTCAAGCTGTTAATTGCAGTATTACATGGCATCTTGATTGCCATAAATATGCACAACCGGTTTCGGCAGCGATGATAAATTCCCGTAAGGGCTGAGGCGCATCTCTTTGCTCCCTCTTTCTTTAGCACTCTCTCCCTCGCTCTCCATTCTTTCTCCGTGACTACAGCATGATGTTGTTTTAGGACATCAGCCGCAGCTGAGAGCTCATCTTACATCTACATGCCACTGACATGGAATTTTGCTTATTTTGTTCTATAGAGAAAGAAGGCACACAAAGGAAAGTAAAAACAAAGTTTTTGTTTTTTTTTTCGTCTGGACCCTCTCTAACAAAGACATCAGAAAATAATCCTGACATCTGAAGGGCATTAGCATTCTCAAAGCTCTGGTGCCACGTATTCCTGCGAAGCAGAGCACAGAGCATGCATGTGCGTGTGTGTGTGTGTGTGTGTGTGTGTGTGTGCTGGGAACACTGTTATGGCTGGGATCTGTTTATCTGCACAGCCTGAGCCCTTGTCGGCTTTGCAGCGCCTTACAGAGGGCAGCAACATTTAGCTGCTCTGAAGCAGAACTGAGCCTGACAAAGGCAAGAACAACACAAAGATGACAGGCGAAATAAACCTCCGCTTTTGCACGGACATGGGAATGGAGCTTTTCTCAGCACTCAGCCATCTTTCTTTGACTGGAGATTATGGCGGCTGAATCCATTTCGCCGGCACAGCCTTGAAAGAGCAGGTTTTTTTTTTTCCCTTTCCCGCCAATAATGCCCACAATAGCTGACCCTACCATTGCCAGACTGCCCCCTCCCACCCCCACTTTGCAAAAACAAAGAAAAGAGATATTTGTCACGATCGCGGCACTTTTAAAGTCTATTTCAGTTGGTATAGACACCGTGTGGACCTCGCACCAACAATCATGTGGGTTTTCTGCCTCCACTCTCAAAGCACTGTCTTCCAGCTGGTGGGAAATGCTGTCAGCCGCTTTGCTATCTAGTGGGGCTGACGCAGGCCGCATTTTCCTCGTGTGAGGACTGCACTGCCGGGGACGTCTTGTCGGTTGCCGGGATGATGCACTGAACTTTGACATCACACTTTCCTACTGTATTTTTAACCGGCCTAGAGGCCCTGTGTGAGAAGGGGGCGGGGCCGTACAGAGCCGAATGTACTGTGAGGAGTAGTGCTGAGGCTATCAGAGTCAGGCCTGTGGAGTGCGCAGTGCCAGACATATCCCACCATTCCTTGCTCCCTTGAACAAGGATTGAAAGCAAGTGGCATTTGCGGACGCGGCAAATCGCAGTGAACCAACTGCAGATCGTTAAACAGAAAACGTTTTGAGAATGCCTTTGACGAGAGAGTAATCCCCCCCATACCAGTCTGAACGCCTCCTCCCCCTTCCTGACCTCAGCAACGGTTCCAGAACTTCCGCCTGTGGGTTTTTCGCCCACACTGAGAAACCCTGTGTTGGTGTAAAAATAGAATGAATACAATACACATTCCAAACGGTCAATACTTGTCGTTTGACCCTGAGTTTGGATGATACAGTTTGAATTGCGATAATGATCTGAACCTCAACCTTCAACCATCTTCTCTCACTGCTGAACAAACATGTAATTGCTATGTCCAAATCACCATGTCCCACATGAACAAATTAACTACCACCCACAGATGCAGTAATGTTAAATAAAGGTTGCCATATACCTACATGTGCTCTGGCTGCAAGATCAGAGCTCAAACCAGTGGTGCCATTCCATACCTCTAATTAAAACGCAGTCCAAACACTTGGGACCAGATTTTACTCTATGGTCTGCATTTGCAGGCATTTCGGTCCAGGACATGAACACTGTAAGAGTTAAAAGCAGTTCACCTCGGGTCGAAGATCATGCACGCTTAGGACACACTAAAAGCCCCACTTTGCTTACCCTGCAGTGCCATAAAGAGGCCCCGTTGGGACAGGGTGGAGGCGAGGATTCAGGGGAGGCCAGCTCCTCTGCTTGGCCTAAGCACCTCGGCGGGACGTGCAAAGTGCCGCCCCCGGCCCCTCTCTCACAGCCGAACGCGGGGACACAAAAGGACACGTTAGAGGGGAAAAAAGAGCGGGAGCGCTTAGAGTCTTCCCGAAAGCGCCGGGGGCCGCCCTAAGTGCTCTCGAAAAGCTCCTCACCCACATGGGTGAGTGGAGTGCACTCGACGGCCGTGCAAGCTATCCCCGAATAAGCGTTTGACTCAGGGTTGTTATTCTGTGAGTCAGCGAGCAGGCTGCTGAACAGCGGCTGACCACTGTGGGCAGTGCGATAATGGGCCAGCCCGACTACGACTATAGCATTATCAGATACTTGACGGAAGCACATAATAATGTGCATATTACCCTGCGGGGAGGTGGAGGGGGGCGGTGGGAAGGGATAGGGTACTGGGGGAGAAGGTGATTGTGAGCTACCTCCCAAAATATCAATGCTTTTTATGGTCAATTAAAATGTTAGTACTCACAGGAGGTCTGTTCACCTAAAACCAAAGACCCTGCCTAGCAAATGCAGCCCGCGTCATCATGTTTCCCTTAAAAAAATGATACATATTTACAAGCAACCAAATGAGTTTTTGGCTTTTGAAATGGAGCAGCAGTCTAGCATAGTGGTAAGGACCAGGACCAGGTTGCTGATTCGATTCCCTACTGGGGCACTACTGTTATACCATTGGGCAAGGTACCTAACCCCAAATTGCCTCAGTAAATATCCACCTGCATAAATGGATAACGTGTAAAACTGTAACCAATGTTGGTCGCTCGCTGGATCAGCATCTGCTAAATGCCAATAATGTAATGTAAATGAATCACCACAGCCATCATTTCAAGCATACACATGAGTAGATAGCAGTAAAATGTTAAGGGGGAGTTTAGCAAGTGTACAGCATAAACTTTGGTTAACCTCTCTTTCCTCTCTGACCCTGTGCAGGACTGTGAGCCGCTGCTTCATTACATTTCCATGCATGTTAATGCGTGTAATACTTCCCATCCACCGCCTGGCCTTATAAAACCACACTCCTCACAGTTTAAATTCATGCCAGCTCCCGAAATGGCTTTGCGTCAAAGGGAAGCTATTTCCCTTCAGGAGACACAAAGCCCTGAAAATCCTGCACGCACCCAGGAGGATATTAACCACATCGGAAATAACAATAGCCACTTTCAGAGATGCACCTTCAATACGGAGACGCGTGTCTCACACTGTGCGCGGGCCTTTTTCGCTTTTACAAAATGGGTTCGGCCGAAATTAAAAATTGATACGCTCAAAATGTTCATACGGGTTTCCCTCGTTTTATTTCACAGCAGGGTAGTTGCCTGCCCAGCAGACAGCCCTGTAGTGGAGGATACTTACTTCTCTCATCTACAAAGGCTCACCCTATGTCAGTTTGGGATAGTACATCATAATGGTTCAGCCTCAGAGCCTTGCTTACTTGTAATAAGATGACTTTTTCCAGCCATGGACCAATCACAATGGCTAAACTCCACCTCTCTCCTGCTTTTTTTCACCCTTGGTCAGAGGTGTGTGTTACTGACCAATCAGGCACCTCACATAACCCATTAGCACAGAAGGTGGAAGGTCAAACTTTATCAGCATGATCCCTTCCAGATGGAGGCATCTTAACATCAGTAGGCTGTTGGTACTGTACCTCTGAGTGATGACAAGGGTACCT
This sequence comes from Megalops atlanticus, assembly GCA_019176425.1. Classification (NCBI taxonomy): domain Eukaryota; kingdom Metazoa; phylum Chordata; class Actinopteri; order Elopiformes; family Megalopidae; genus Megalops; species Megalops atlanticus. Next base: position 17,938,318 of record CM032894.1, read on the forward strand.
CAATTGAGTATCTTCAAAACCGCTCACTCATTATGCAAATTGCTCTTAGCCCGACGACGTATGAAAGGAGATTTAATTACGGCGCTGTCCCACATATCCTCTGACTTGTTCACTTCACAGGCTGTTAATTACGGTCGTGATTATTTAATTAATTAGCTCGCCGGGGCGGCGGCGCGATGACTCACCAGTCTGTACCTCTGCGGGGGGACGCCGCTGATGTCGACGGGGCTCCGCTCCGCCTCGTTGCCGAACCTCACCTCCGGGATGGCCACGGCGCACATGATGTGGGCCCACCTGCGGAACCAACGGGGGGGGGCGTTACAGAGGCGTGCATTCGCAAAGCCGGGGCTAAGGCTACGAGGGACAGGAGGGGTCAGCGAGTGGCCTGACAGGCTGCTGTATGTGCTTGTGTTTGTGAGCGCTTGCGTCTTCTCGTGCACTTTGGTTTCTCATGCTCTCGTGCTCACTTGGCTTGCCTGGCCCACAGCAACAATCCTTCAATTTAGCCAAAAGTCAGCGTGGATAATTTCACGGTCACATGCAATTTCCTGCTCATTTCACTCATAAAACTACATTTATGTCACAGCACCAAAAAACCACATTTGCACGAATGTGCTACGCTAGCGTATGCATATAGACAACAGATACAGCGGCTGCAGTGGAAACGGGGAAACGCTAAAGTCCCTTTTTTTTTCCTCCAGGCAGGTTTGGTTTAGGTGCAGTTTCAGCCTCCTCCTGTGCCTCCAGAACCACGCTCAGCGGCGTGCTGATGAAACCCAGCGGCAGCTCCCTTCAGAGCAGGCTCGTTTCCCCACACACTCACACCGCTCTGCGAGGCTACTGAGCCTCCACGGCCAGCGTATCAAACACAGCAGCCGGTCACACCCTCAAAAACAGTGCTCACGTTAGCCTCATACAAATCCCAGGGACTGAACTACCAAGAGCATGTGTGGATGATAACACTCGGCAGATATGGTTAAAATAAAATAAAAACTGAGAGGCAGTGTAGTATAGTGGTAAGGTGCAGGGCTTGTAACCATAAGTTTTCCGGTTTGATTCCCCCCTGGAGCACTGCTGTTGTACCCTTGGGCAAGGTGAATATCCAGCTGTATGAATGGATAACACGTAAAAATTGTAACCTACATAAGTCACTCTGGATAAGAGTGTTTGCTAAATGACAACAATGTAATGTAATGTAAAAACTAACGTAAAAAACTGTCACTGTAGAACCAAGCCTTCTGGAGGTCTGGTGTCTGGCTAAATAGGACTGGGCGGTGATTCGACCAGAAGTTTTAACACCGTGGCCGTCACGAAAGCACCTCAAGCTTGGATGCAAATTTACCATCGACCTGGGAGGAGCAGCTTTGTAGTTCTGCCCGTGCGCCCGTTTGTCACTGTATTGGCAGATGTCGGGAGCTGCCCAAGCATCACTTGAGCTCTCCCTTTCTCTCCATTAAATCGTCATCAGTATGGATCCTTACTTGTTGTCGGTGGTTTGCTTCAGCGCCCCGCCCCTCAGATTGCACAGGCAGCAGTCCTGAGTTAGAGAGAGAGAAAAAATGAAGTGAAAGAGTTATACTAGGCGTTTTATACCTCCATTTATTTGTGCAAAACACTCACCCGTTATTTGACCGTCCCGGTAATTGTAAAGCAACAAATCATGGCCCGTCGCTGGGACGGCTCGTGTATTAGTCTCGGCAGGCTATGCGGTATTAATGCTGACAAACCCGAGAAAACAAAGCTATTTACCCGGCATTCGTTAAACGGCTGCCAATACGACGCGGCTAAAAGGCCGCTCTGGAAGGCGGCGGGCTGTTTGTTTGGATTCGGTCTCGGCGAGGCCAGAATGGCTGCTCTTTCAGGATGCCGCCGACACGCTCGGCTGTGATTGACGATGAGGCGCTCGGCCAATACCGATGCTGGAGAGTGCGGCCGACATCGACATCAGCGATGCCCGTCATTTCAAAAGGGTAGCCGCTGCCTTTGAATGGCCTTTTCAAACGCCCTCTGTAGAATAACTGCAATGTTTCAAACAAGGCGAAAAGGGCTATGCTTAAGAATGTGTTGCTGAGATCTTGCAGGGAGTCTGACGGTGACAAACCACACAAGTTGCTCAAGCCAGTATCAGCAGTTTATTCAAGATTGGGCAAGAACAGTTCGCTGAGGAACCTACAGTACCCACTCACACGCATGCATTCATGTAAGGAGTGCGTCTTGGCTGAAGAGCCATTTGAATGCAGGTGATTGAGGCATGGCAGAAGTAATTGGTGCTTATGTAGCCTTACGCTCCGATTCCATATTCACAGGACCATAAAAAATGCATCTCCCCCAGCTCTGAAATGTTAAGACACGCAGTGTGGCTCTCCTGCACTGTTAAGTGCTACAAACATGTACACACATTTAGCTTTAAGCTTAAACATCATGGAGAGTTTTCAACAGAAAACATCCCTATTTCCTTTGCAACCATGTGCAGAGGAAGGCAGATTTCAAAGTATGCATTGCCCATGTACCCTTTCAGTAATGTCCTCCTTTTCATACAAGGCAATGTCACTGTTAATGCTCCCAGTCCCAATAAAATCACACATCTGTCTTTTGGAGTGTGCCTGGCAATTATAATGGAATAAAGATAAGTGCACAGGGAGAAGAATAATGAGCCCAGAAAGACAGGTGTGAGGAATGATGTTCGGTCTCAGAAGTGGACCTCGCTGTGCACCGCTATCTTCATAAAACGGGTTCCAACCTTCTGGTCGTAATTGACCTGGCCAGGTTAACTCCAGCAGACCGATTCACTACCACCACACTGCTTCACATATGGCTTTATGAGAAAACAGGAGGGAATACCGTACTTGGTATCAAAAAGAAGCAAAACAGAAAAAAAAACAATGGTGTATTAAACATACCAACTCCCGCAAACTAATAAAAATCAGACCGAAAAATGTTATGAGTCACTCCATAATTCATATTCAGATGATCAATTTGTTAAAGCGGTGTTATGGCAGCTTCATTATTAATTTCTGGTCTTAGCAGGTTCTTGGAAGGGTGCTTTCATTGAGCTGCTCTCTCCCTCTGCCCTCAAAGCTGTTGGGGAGACCAGACTTCAAGTCTGGTGAGATTCTGCCTGGGGCAGTAATTAAAGTTCATTAAAAAGCAGAATCAAAACAAAGCAATGAAATAATACCAACAAGGCATTTTAATTTTGTTTTTTTTTTCCTCTTCACTCACAGAACCAAAAATCTGATGCATATCAACAAATGCCTCCTGCCTGCATGAAATATTTAAGATGCAATCTCCAGATCCTCCACATTATAGCTCACTTTATTTGAATACAAAAGAAAAATGCAATTTATTCTTTTGCCTGTAATCTTTTTTTTTTCAGATTCTTAATATGGCCCAAAGGCATGGTGTATTTATAATTTACGCACATGAATAAAACTGCTTTTTTTCCTCCCCTAGTAAGTTTGAAGTTAAAACAGGCTTTAGATCCACGGCCAATCGGATTTCAAATATTCATGCAACAGGAAATTAACTATTTACGGGAACAAAGGGATGTGCAGGCTTTGATAAGTCATTCATTACCAATCTCTGCACAGCAGCTTTCCTTTCTGATAAAATACACTGATGGACATATTCTCAGGGCATAAACTAAAAAAATCAGACATGCACATGTTTAACTACACGAAAATGAAGATGTTTAACAGAAAGGAGCCCTACAGGGGTAAAGCAAATAAATTAGTTTGGTTCAAATAAATGTACAGTTTCATGTAAAACTGTACAAAGAGATTTGCTAATGTAAAAGTAAAAACAGTGTCAAAAGATATAACATATATGACATTCATACATTATATGCTGCTCTTCCTTCAACAACTGCACATTGACAATAGTTTTTGCTCGTGATGTGTATGTTCTTGAGAGTAAGAGAGTTTAGCTTGATGTACTTGATGCACATATCAAATCACCAGCCCTCGGTGGACTTCTGAAGGCCAGGCACGTCCAACCAAATGCTCTCCTTGCTTTTTTCTCCCCTCATAGAAAGACTCTCACTCCACGTCAGGGTTCACAAATGAAACGCAGCTCTAACTGGTGGTCTACCGCTCTTATTCCAGAGAGCCGCCACTCACCTTGGTTCCAAAGGTGAACTTCCAAACTTGAAGGAGACTCATCAATCAATCACACTGTTTATCCCACTGAGAAAACTCTGACTGTGTATATCTGAGGAATTTGGGCCTTTGTCTCATATTTTCTCCTAAAAGGGCTCCTTGGGTGGCGCTAACGGAAAATAGAATCTAGGCAGAGTGTTTGGCTGGACGTGCCAAGCATGTATAACTTGGCCTTTGTAGCAGCCAATAAGTACGTAAGCGTGTGTATGAACATATGTCAGTTAGCATGTAAGTATGTATATATTTTAACTTGTACAGGAGTGCTAGGTATGGCAAATGCAACCCTCCTGTACACTCGCATGCCTACAGACTATTTTTGGTATAATATTGAGTATTATGTTCCTTTACAGTGCATGGTTTCTGCCTTGTATGGGTGAGTGCTGCTCTGTGGTGGTGGTGGGGTTGTAGCTGATAGTGTGTGACGTGATGTGATCGACATAGTTATTGCCAGCTCTTTATCCTGGTGGTCACCCTGCGTGGTGAGTGCGAGCATCTCTCCTTCTATGTTGCCATGTGTGATAAGCACAAAGCCATGAAACCTGGTTTCATATGACCTGCTAATGCAAAGGCATCAGATAGCACGCATAGGGTTGCGCCAACAACTCTGGCGTGTTAACCCTGTTATTTCAGCTCTATATGGCAAGGTATACATATGCAGCTTGAAAAAGACCTACAATATACCTTATGAGGTCATTGACCTGTTTCCTTGGTGTGTCTTTTTGAAAACATAACGACCTTGTTCCGATGTTCAAATCAATGTCAAGATCCTCCAAAGCACATAATGTGTAATGATAAATGCACATTAAGAGACTGAAGTCCCAACAGCCAGGTGACAACTGAAATGACCAAAAGCATGAGCCATTTCAAAAAATACAATACATGCCCAAGACTGAGTGAATGGATAAAAGAATAAATGTGAAAGAATGACTTTCCGACCGGATGCTGAGTAAATATGCGTGGACTGGGGTTTGTTTAGGCCTGACACTTTTGTCCTACACAGGAAGTCAAAGGGCAACGTCACTTACCGCTGTCAAGTCTCCATTCACGCAGCGATCACATGACCAGTTACTGCAGACATCCTGCGAAGGTACGCCATAGCAACCTACAGACATAAAAAAGCGCACAATCAGTAAGCTATGGCTTACTAATTACCCCCTCCATTTTCACACCTTTACACTGTTTTCGAATGCTCAGACAGTGGAGTAGCATTCTCGTGAGGCACTGCGGATCAGATTTATCAAAATGACAGTTTACTGCTGTTCTGATCTAGAATTACTGTCCGCCTGTCACCAAAGAATGATGTATATGCCTATAACCTCTTAATAACATAGTTATATTTCAGTAAAGCTTTATTTATTATGCTGTAACACCTTAAAGTGTCTTCAACATTCTTTATCAAATGCGAAATAAATAACAGAATATTCTAGCCTCTGTAAGAAACAGCAACCAATGCTTAGGCCGTAACTCCACAATACAGAAAAAAAGTTTCTCATATTCTGGGTCACTTAGAGCTATGTATCACACAGTCTGTGTGAACCATACCCCAATTGATCGTATCAGTTTTTCAAAGCTTCCTCAAGGGAGCAAAACAAATATTTTGCGGGGATCGCTATGATAATCTATTACAGAATAATCATCGAGGCAGTCTGATGTTTCATATTCAATTTGGATTTATTCCAGTGTGAAAGTTATTGATTTCGGTTCTTAATATTAATCAGAATTCTAATTAAATCTTCACCTCAAGCATCATACCTTGTCCTCTACACCAAAATTTTGCCAGACAATATTTAATACAATATCTCTGACACACAGAGGTTGTAGGGAAGCCATGTGGTTCTGTATTCGCATGGTAAGATTCTTGAAGCATTCAATATTTTGGTCACTGTCGAATGAAAGCTCCACACAACACAATATTCTGCTTCACAATTAATTAGCAATTTTGCTTTGAGTTACTCAAATTGAATTATTCATGCTATTATCGGGCTTGGCGTCTGACAGCATATTGTGAGAACAAATAGACCAAAGGAGTATTTGTTTCCATTGAAATATTGTCAAACATAACCAAACCGGGAAAGAAAAAAACACTTTGTTCGTAGGAACAGTAATTAAGGGATGTGCCTCACAGCGAGTATTATCTGTGACAGCAAGTGACAAAGAGGGACACAAAAAGGTTCCAAACTAGAGTGCATCCGGCTAGCTGTAAGGAACTGTTGGTATGTTTTAGGCAATCTGTGATTAACGGAAGCTGGAAAATGCTATCACAATCTGTTACAATCCGCCTTGATAAACATCATGGTAGACAACCAAAAAGACATATAGCATAGCACGTTGAGCACACAATACCATTGTGAGCAGCGTTTTGACCTCAGTGATGGAACCAATAAGATATTTGTGATATGCAGCGTATGGGGAACACCAACTGACGATCTACCAGTGCACAAAGTAAAGGTTCAAGGATAATTCATGCTAACTGTCAGTCTCTCCACACCATTACAGGTGAATTCCATTCCCTGGTCATTGAACAATTAAAAATATCCATTGGCATAGTGTGGCTTGAAAATTTTTTGACTAGTAACAGCTAGCAATCAGAGTGCATATTAGCCTTGAGTTGACACTTGAGTTCTGACTGAGGGGCCTTGAGGTAGTATCAGCACCGGAACTAATAAAAAGTTCACAGAATATTCTGGAGGCTAGGAACAGCAGAGTTAAATATACACATGACTCAAGCTGGCAGGCCACCGCAGTCCAAATCACAACACAACTAAATGACAGACCTGGCAACTGAGAGTGAAAGACTGACCGTTAATTATCAGACTTGGGAGGCTGCTAAGGTGGGCATAGGCTATTATTGTATATTAAAAGACGCAGCAGCATTCGCATGGCCTGAGCGTATAATTATTGTTAAGAGTGAAGGAACAAAAGACTGAAGGCTGGAGGCGGTAAAACATTGGGGTTGAGGACAACTAATGATCTACCTATTATTTCCAGAAAGAAAATATTCCCTTGATTTCCGTCTACAGAAGTCAAAAATAAATCAAAACTTCAAAACTAGTATTTGTAATTCAGAGTATCATTAATGTCGTGCTGTTTTATTCTTCAAAAAAAAATCACTGGTGACTGACCATACATATACCTATTCAGCCTTGTTTTTTGCCATTTTATGTTTCCAAATCTTTAGTTTTTCTGTAACCCAAGCCTTGAACTGGTTGTAAATGAGCAGAATCTACATCCACGTCACCCATCGGTTAGCCACAGATATGCCTGGATTGTGATGTCGTGCTCTGGGGCTGGTCATCAGACAGCACCAGTCGCTCAGACAATGCACTCGAGGAGCCTGCAGCGTGTGGTCCAGACAAAACACAAGGAGAAAGTATATTGGCCTAACCAGCCCCCTTCCTCCCTTTAAGTTCAAGCATTTGTCACATCCTATGATGATTCATCTCCATAAACCAGTCTGAAAATATTTTTTTTCTTTTCCCTTTTTTTTAAAATAAGCATATTCAGAAGACAAATGGGTTTAATTTCTGCCCTGGCAGCCGAATCAAACCCGCAGCTTGAAGGACCAAATGTAAGAGCTCAACAGCTTCACCAGAAGCCTGTCACGTTTAAATGTTTCCCTTTTGTAAACAAGTCCTGTTGTTAATTATAAAACCAAACATATGGGGGCCTCTGCACCATTCTGCAAAGTTCAAATAACAGATTCAGGGTGAGGCCTGGGGGGGGCGGAAAATGAGATGATATTTATGCTGTGTGCAAGGTCTCGGATTCCTTGGGTTTTCCGTGAGGTCACGCGGAGTCCCGCTCACCCCCGTTCACCTGGTACAGGGCCGGGGCGATCCGGAGACGCGCCGGGGGAAGAGTGCGGTATTGGCGATCGATGCCGCGGAGGAAGTGTGCTGTTTGCGTCGGGGGATTCACCCAAGGGAGCGATGGTTAGCGGAAAAACAGAAGGGGAAAAAAAAAACGCGGCGAGAGATCGGTGCACTCATGCACGGCAAGAGCTCTCCGCTGTCTGCAGTGGAAATGGGAACGCTTTTATAACGGGTGCACCAAGACACTGGAAGAAAACACCCTCGCTTGCGTTACCCAGAATCTCAGAGAGTCTTCTGAGAAACGCTTTTTGCGGCAGTGACCTTTCTGAAGCCTATAGACAAACACTTTGTGTCTTAGTTGCCAGTCTGCACTTCACCTGACCACTTTCTCCATGTGTAAAATGTAGAAAAATAGTTTGAGTATTGACTATGGTGAATGGTTTGAATTGAGTCTGAACTGAGCTGAGCTGTATTTGAAAAGATATATCCATCTTTTCAAATGTTAAAAACCTAATGTTAGTTTTACATTTTGAGCTACTAACTAGAGGGTACCTTTAAATAACTCTGTAATACTCGTATTACCATACGGCTCGTTCCCATGTTTAATGAGTCTGTTCCCTGGTTTGTGCCGATGGTGAGGAGGGCGGTACTTACTGGCATGCACCTGCACACAGCACCTCCTGCAGGAGATGAGGGGGCTGGAGCCGTCCTCCTCCAGCAGGGCGTTGGGCGGGCAGGACTCCTCCCGGTACGCGAAGCAGATCTCCGGGACGAGGGGTTTGGTCCGGAGCGCGCTGGCGGCCTTCGCGGCACCCGGGACCGCCTCCACCACCACCCTGCTTTCCTCGGCCTTGTCCTCCGGCTGCAGGGGCCCAAAGAGAGAGGCGTGAGCGCGATCCGGCTGCACTGAGCAGAACCCTGGGAAAACGCCGGGAGCGAGCGCTCTGCGCGTGACTGGTCCCCGACCCAAACCACACAATAAAGACCCAGAGCAATCAGCCCGGGATTGCTCTGCTCTGCCCCGAAACAAAATTCCGACACAGCTTCTTGCCTTCGCGTGTCCCTGCGCCAACGGAGTGAGCTGGCAGGCAGGATTTTTTCCTGGCAACGGGTTTGACACTGATAATAAAGAGAGGGATGAAATGCCTTCTTCAGGGAACCGTAAACCCTGGCTTCCTTCGTTTATATCTCTGCTCGTCCTGCGCCCCGCATGCAAAGCGGAGGGAGGGCCGCCGGGTTCGGCCCGCGCGCCTACCTGATAGTACGGCATGAACAGCGTGCACACCGCGCAGTACGGCTCCGTCTTGGCGGCGGTGGCGTTGTACTCCCTCTCGGCGAAGAAGTTGGGCTTCCTGCCGTGCCATAGGTGGACGAGGGGCTTGGCCCAGGGCTCCGCTTCCTGAGCCTCCTCCTCCGTCAGGGAGGGATCCGGGAGTTCTGGGGGACACAAGGTGGAGCGGATAAACTCAAAACCTCCTGGAGCAGTGCAGACAGCCGCGGGCTTATGTAGCACACCGTCAGCTGCATTTGAATTGATTTCGTGATACAGGGCATACACATTCCAGCAGAGAAAAGTGAGGAAGTTAAGACTTATTACAATAATGTGATATTAGATGATGGTAACAACATCAGATCTTGCCATGGCTAGCCACTGTGACCACCCTCATTTAAGTTTGACAACAGCTTAGGAAAGATGACCTGTGCCATACAATCTGTATACACCAAAGAGCAAGGGAAAGCTCTAGGAATGGCAGACAGGGATTTGAATGGGAATGATGAGGACAGGAATGAGGACCAAGGCAAACAGCACTGCTCCACACACGGAGATTCTGCCTTATCTCCTCTGCTTAAAGTTTCTAAAGCAAACATAGGGCCACTTGCTGGATGGAAGGATGCCAGCTCCCGCTTCAACTGAGAGGGAACGTGAGGCCAGGGACACGTTCAGAGTTCGAATTAGTTTCGCCCCTCTCAGCTATTTCCCCTATGCCATTTGGGGCCACTTTGTGCCACCCATTTTTTTTCCTAATGTTTTGTGTGAGTTCATGGAGGGCACTCCAGTCAAGGCAGACGCCTCCCTCATGAATATCACGTGCCTGCAGTGGGATGAGTAACTGAACCAGTAAACAGTGCAGACATTAACAGCTATTAACAAACTGGGAAAAAGGAAAACGCAAATCCCATTTCAGTATGCACTGCATCACAATGTAACACCGTTATCTCCTCTTCTGAAAAATTGGGAAGTTGAATTATGTTCTTCAACTATCTAGGATTCAGGTAAATGAAAAAAAATGCAAATCAAAATTTATTCCACCAAATTTACAACACCAATTAAGTGAAAATGAAATGGTATTTAGTATGCTTGCAATCTCATGCAAGCCTGCAAGAAAACAAAAATCCTCCCATCAGCTGGTGCAGAAGAACCAGGTTTGCATGATCTGTGGGATGTTTAACGAGGAAGGACGGACAGCTCGCTGAAGAGCTGGATTTTGCAATCCGCCCTCCTGGTTGGATAGCAGATGAAATAAATCAGGATTCCAGCCAGGGAACTCGAGCCTTCAAGCTGAGATCCCCCTGCCCCGGGTCATTTGGACGCGGCAAGCCATCAATCTGTCACGCGGGTCTTAGGGCCACTTTGGGCTGGAATAAAACGCAAATAATTAACGGCTGTTATCGTGCTCCGGATTCGCGGATGTCGTAACTCTTGAGAGGCTTCGGGACGCTTCTGGCGCGGCGTCGGAATCACTTGCTCACCCCGGCCCTCTGTGGCCCCTCGTCCCGGGAACCCCCACTGGGTCTGCTCCGTCGGAGAATGTTCACTTTATTGGAGTCCAACCCCCCCCACGTCTGAACTCGCCAACCCCTGATATGCGTGTGAGTGTGAGGCCACGCTTCCCTGCAGACAGGGTGCGGGCCTTCTGAAAGCCAATCTGACAGCAGATAAAAACAAGATGGAGAAGCCCGAAATGACTCTTCTCTGGCCTCATTATCCGCCCCGATATCTTGCCAAACGCTGACCTGGCACATTCCCGACCCCCGCCGGAGGGTTGCTGTATCACCATCAGCCCCCTGCTGCCCCCCCCCTCCGCCACCCCCCTACCCTGACACTCCAGCAGACACGAAAAGGATCAGGGGGTCAGACATTCTTTAACCCGCTGCACCGCATGCAATAACACCAGACCGGCCTCTTTTTTTCCCCTACCCTCTGTCTCTCCCAGCAGTCTGTTTCTGGAGGGCTTTGACCCTCCGCAAGGTTAAAGCATGGACTCTGGGCCCGGGAAATTTAGACAAATTTAGTGTGACACATGGGCCCCACTCTACAACTCCCCCGTGCGCGATTCCAGACCCATCTTTCGAGCGGGAGCCTTACTTAAACATGAGAAGAGTTATTGGACGTGCCAGGCATGGCTGCAGGCAGGCAGCATGAGGGGGCATCACTTAAAGATAAAAAGTACAGGCCCGGGCCGAGCAGCCATCCCTCTTCAGGAGAAATAAATATATAAACACGCTCCCAGGGTCTGATTATGCAACGCTTACGGTTTAAAGATTTTCAGACTGCCCACTTTTCTCTCCTGTAGTCAGGCGCTGAACTTAGTTGGTTAATACACACATTTTTTGCAAGCCTGTTAGCAAGGGAGTGCATTCGTCCCCACGCCATACAGTATCACCAGAAAAACAGCTCCTGCCTATATTGAATGACTGTTAACATTTATCCATTTGACAGACGCTCTTCATCAGAGCGATACACAGGGTATGCAAGGTACATAGGAGTGTGCAATAAAGCCACATGAACAATGGCACCTGGAGGGAACGCTGACCACATATGAACCCGAGTCAATACGCCACACTGAGCTACGCTAACCAGCGACGTACGCAACAGACAAACAAGTGCCACAATAGTCAACAATTAGCACACTGAGGAAGTGATTTCAGCTTCTGAAGTCAGCAGCAATCTGATTAAAAACGCCCTTCATATTGTTTACCACAGTGCTATGCAGTGACAAACAGCTAGGTGTGGGAGGCAAAATAAGATGTGTCCTCAGGTTTGTGACGGAGGATGGCTAGTGACTACACTAAGCAGATCACTGTGCTAACTAGGATGAACAAAAAAGCAGGACATTGCCTCTGTCACTTACAGTGCTGCAAAACAAACAAGCTCGCAGGAAAGCGCTGTGGCACTGTACCAGATGCTCTGTCTGAACTATCTACGATAATACCATCAGCTGCGAAGCCTTGTTCTCCCCAACCTTTAACACACAATATTGATTTTGTATTGGTTTTTATTTTTCTGGGTTTTTTTTTTCATTTTGTTTGTTTTTTATGCGTTTTTTTTCACTGATCAGGATCAAAGCCAGTAAAATTCATTTCGTCTCCTCTGGGAATCGATCGGCAGCCCCTAATCGAGTTGCGGAGAAATACAGAAAAGATGAAAACGTCAATAATAATGTTCTGCTGAGCAGCAATGCTCCAACTAATTTAGCCGCTGGCACTGAAAAGTCATGTGACCTCCTGACAATCCTCACAGTGAGAGAGAGACATAGTCGTATCCTCATCAATATAAAGATCGGCTGCACTCAGACGAAAAACTAAATCACACAAATGGTGTGATCTATGAATGCGCATCTGAAAACCTCTTCACAGGGTCAGTCTGTAACAGAGGCTCCCTAACTTTACACACCCCGTAACGAAAGGTTTACTCTAAAACTCCTTTATTAAAATGCATCCTAATATTTTTTCCGATATGGAATCAGTCATTTTTAAAATATATGTCAAAATAGATGCAAGCACATTAGTCATTGCCGTGTTTAATTAGTGTGAAAGCCTATGGTCTATGGAAAGATGCAATGTGCTTTCACATGCATCTCTTGACCCACGTCAACCAATGGGTCACAACGCACAACCTACAATCCACAATCCACTGGCCCACAGGACATCAGGTCATAACACACCCCTTTTTTGTATTTGACATTTGACTAAATAAGCTGTGTTAATGTATGTATATAAACATGAATTCTGTTTTAATCATCTCAACAGATAAGGGGTAGGATGAGGCTAGGAATGAGTAACTGTAAGATGAGCAAGATGAATCACCCAATTCAGATTTTTCTTAATGAACACCTCCACGCAATCTAGCAGTCTTTCCACACAGACCGTAACAACCTCGGCAGGATGGTGGAACTAATTAGCTGCGGCAGATCTGCTGCTTTTTCAGGGCGTTTGAAGGAAACCGCGTCGAGCTGAGCCGGAATGGAGAGCCGAAGCGCGACTGAGGGCTGACGGCCGGCCCCGGCTGGCTGGCCCCGTGAGCCGGGGGGCCTCTGTCAGCCCCGCACGCCTGGCGAGTCACAGACACGCACACGAGCTCAGCCAGTCCCTCTGTGTCCGTGCGGGCCTTCGCACACCTCTGCACGCGCAAACGCGAGCTCACGACGCGTGAGCTGCTTTGTTTCGACACGCACCGCACAGGCTGAAACGACGCACGTTTTCCTCAGAGACCGGCGGAAAAAAGAACAGCTGTTTTATTTTTCTTTCGGGGAGAGGTTTGATTGTTGCTGGGAAGCACAAGTGCTTGAATCTATTATACATTGGAGTTAAATAATGAATCATTCTAAATATATAAACACATCAGAATTACATCTTACATTGCTGCACGTGAGAAAAGGACAAGGCAATGTGAGCAGTTATTAAAACTGGAATTATTCAGTGAATTAATCAGTGGATTTATTAGTCAGTGAGTACTTGCTTTGTAGCATTTGGAAAAAAAAAAAGACCCCAAACTGAAACTCTTAGCATTAACGAGGACGCTAATGTAATGGCCATCGGACCATGGTGACGTCTGACCCCGGTACAGCCTTCCCACTGTGATCTGTGGCGGTCGAACAGCGATATGAACAGCAGACTGTGACAACGCCTGCCCTTCCCTGGCAGGTGCCTGCGGGTCACGGACGCGACTCACCCTCGTCGCTGGCGGCCTGCTGCTTGACCGCGCTGGGCACGGCGCGGGCGGTCGGCTTCCTCAGCGGGTGGCGCCAGCTCTTGGCGGTCCTCTTCCTGCCCACCTTGATCACCACCTGACTGGGGCTCTGGGGAGAGCAAACGCAATCTCTTAGCATCAAATTCACCATCTCCACAGACAGATAAGCCTCCCGCGGCTCAAGTAATACACTTCTGCAAACATAAATCAACTCTATCCACTCAGTGTGGGGGGAATATTTACCGGTGTCAAACACAATGAAGTGCCAAAATGAATGAAAGAGTATCTAGGGAACATGGAGATGTTCAGTGATAAAATTATATCTTCTTATTCCTGATTTCATGTAGCATACTATGTGTATCTGCTCCACTGAAATTACTTTTCAGGATATGCACAGAAAAAGGTAAGTATATGGAAATGAAACCCAGGTAAAGCCTTTCGTAGGAAGTGCAAAACCCACTCTAAACAAGTCCTCAGAAGACAGTCTCTCGCAATTGCCTTTGATTCATCCAATCAACTGCTTTCTCCATTTTTTTCCTATCGGGTTATCACACTTGGTCCTTTGGCAGGGGTATTGAAGGCTCTTGCACAGTGAGATGGAGGCAGGTGCCACTCACAGTGCATATCTCTCCCGGCTCCAGCTCGGTGTCTCCGCACTCCAGCTCGCTGAGGTTGTTCCCGTCGGTCGACTCGCTGCTGGTGTCCCCTCCCCTCGTGGTGCTCCGCTCGGCGTCCGAGTTCCCGTCCTGGGAGGGGGACGGCTCATCCCCGTAGTAACCCAGCATCCCCGCCCCGCACGGGGTCAGCTCCTCAGCCTCCTCTTTTGCCATCACGCGGGGGTTGTACCCTCCGTTGGCGGACAGCGCATCCTTGTGGCGGGCCGCCACCGCTGCCCTCGTCTCCCGCGCTGCGGGGTCTCGCGGTTTGGCCTCCGGGGACTCGGCCCGGCTCCACATGCCGTGGCTCGGGGAGCCCAGGCTGTAGTGGCCCAGGTCCTTGTCCCGGGGCAGGAGGACGGGGAATTCCGGGTGCGCCTCCTCGATCAGGACGGCTGGGCCCTGGGAATTCAGGCTGTCCCAGATGCCAGCGGCGAGGGCACCGGCCTCCACGCCACGGTCATCCGACACACAGCCTTCTTCGACAAGGCCGACCACATTATTTTCAGTAGGAGTGCTAGATAAGTAACAGAGGGGGGCAGTGAGAGGGTGCGCTTGTTCTGTTAGTGTTGTGCTCCCCGTGTCTGACCCCGTGTCTGGGTTCATCTCACAGCTGAGAGAGGAGACGGGACACTGCTGGTCAAAGCCACAGGCTGGGGGACAGCCATCGCAAGGGACCGGAGTTAGAGTCTGTAGCTCTTTGACTGAGGCCACCTCATCCCCCTCCTCCTCAGCCCCCTCTTCCTGGGTGAGTTCCATCGGTAACGCCACAAGAACCTCGATAGCCGAGGGTGCAGACAGGCCCTGCTGATCCTCGGCAGGCTGGCCATGCTCCTCAATGCGAAGAGGAGAGGCTTCAGTGCAAGCTCCGCCCCTTATCCCAGGGGGCAGGGCCATTTCTCTGTAAAGGACCGGCGCAGCGGGGTCCTCCAGGGGCGTGGCTGCCAGGCCGCAGGCCTCGCCAGCCTCGTCACCCACCGCCAGGGTGAGGGCGGGCATCTCCTGAGAGGGCGCTCCCAGGAGGTCCTGCTCCTCGTCCGCCAGCTCGGGGGTCAGAGAGGGCATTTCGCTGCTGGGCTCGATGTTGGCCACCGGGGCGGCGACGCTGAGCGGGGCGGGGAAGTGGTTCTTTCCGCTCCTGTGCAGAAGGGGAGGGGGGGAGTCTCCCCTAGCACTGATTGGAGGCGCAGAGGGATCCTCGGAGCCCTGAGCCGTGGTATTGCAGTTTGGCTGAGGGCTGGGGTATACCTCTCCATTAAGCGCCGCTGGGACAGAACCCGCGATACGGTCCGCTGCTGCTGAGTCCAGATGTTCTAATACGGGGCTTACTAGCTCTGTCTCATGGGTACCGAGACGCGGAGAGGTTTGATTGTCAGCGCTAAGCACTGGTGATTGAGCATCTCCTTCCCTGTGAGACGGCGGGGCCGCACTGCATTCTGGGTCCTGTGTTGCATCGCCCCGTAAAGCAGCTTCCTCCTGACTCTCCCCCACCGGGGAGCGCAGCCCAGTGTTTTGCGGGCTGGCGGAGACGTCCGCGTGGGCGTCGCGAGGGGCCACGCCACCAAGACATCCAGCGGACAGAGGAACAAACTCCAGGTTTGGGGCTGGGGGGTCACTGGATCGGACTGGGGACTTCCCGTGGTCGCCCCCTCCGGCGGGAGGATGCCGCTCCCCCTCCTCTTCCTCCTCCCGCACCTCCTCCCGGTCCCGCTCTCCCTCGGCGGGGGCTACCGGGGAGGGCCTGGCTCGGCTCGCCGCACCGCCGCTCTCTATCCGGCTCACACTAACGGTGCACATCTTCCTGCATGTGGCCGTCTGGCTGTCCCCTGGGTGACAAAACATGTTAGCCGAGCAATAAATCACAGAACGGACACCCAATTTAGCTTCCTAATCTAATTAATAAGAGCCAAAAGTTCTGCTCAGAGATAATTTACTGCAGACATTTTGAGTAGTAACATCAAAGAAAGATCATGTTTTCTGAACATATATAAAGCACATAATGTACATCTATTAAGGATTATAGTTACAAAAGACAATACTAAACAATTACAACAAACACAGAGTGGTGAAGTTAGAGATGTTTTGCTTTGATGATGATTGCTTGATAGATTTTAAAAATCTTTAGGACATTTTTTAAAAGCCATATGTTCCACACGTGTGTCTTAAAAACGCTTGGATGCTTCAGAACATAAATCCCTATTTTTCCGCTATAACATAGTGAGCATGTTCAGATGATCCCGACTAATCCCTTGTGGGTTATACACATATGAAAGGAGTCTGGGAGGCAGGCCGGGCGGAGAGAGGAAGCAGGGAGCTTGTCATGGTAGTCATGGGACTGGCTTTATAGCTGTGTAGACAGTAGGGTCCTGGGAGATGGGTGCTCAGAGGTCATCTCACCTGAGGACTGGACAGGGTCCTGAGGAGGGGCATCCTGCTGGATCGGAGAGAAGTCTTCCCCTGCCCCAGAGGGCGGCTCCTCTGTCTTTTCCGGCTCCGCCCCCCTGCCCGCTTTGCCCGCCTCCTTCCTGACCCTGGGAGCCTGCGTGGTCGTGGCGCTGGTCCCGGCGCCCCCTGCTGGCGACTCTATGTCGGCGGGCTCCTCCACAATCTTCAGTTTCTTGGAGCGTGTGCGGGGATGATGGAGACTGCTGTGAGAGAGAGAGAGAGGCAGAGAGAGAGAGAGAGAGAGAGAGAGAGAGAGAGAGAGAGGGTATGGGAAGAGACAGAGAGAAAGAGAGAGGGAGAGAGAGAGAGAGAGAGAGAGAGAGAGAGGGTAAGGGAAGAGACAGAGAGAAAGAGAGAGGGAGAGAGAGAGAGAGAGCGAGAGAGAGGGTAAGGGAAGAGACAGAGAGAAAGAGAGAGGGAGAGAGAGAGAGAGAGAGGGGGTAAGGGAAGAGACAGAGAGAAAGAGAGGGGAGAGAGAGAGAGAGAGAGAGAGAGAGAGAGGGTATGGGAAGAGACAGAGAGAAAGAGAGAGGGAGAGAGAGCTGGTGAGAGCTGCCAGCTGTGGATACGGCCCAGGGCTGCATCCATGTCAGTCTCTGTCTTAAGGCACAACATGTGCATATTTCCAACCATTTTACAAGAAAGCCCAGAGCCTTACAGAGTTCAGTGCTAAATTAAATTAGTATATTTAACAGAATGACATTATGAGATTATGACAGTTTACCTAAAGGGGACAGATACCCCGCCTGTTCTAAATGCTCTAAATTGCACCAACAGCGCAGTTTGAATTAAACAGATACACAACACTTGTGAAAGTTTCAGTTGTGTGATTTGACCCCAGACATGGCGGCCCAACAGCAGCGCGACAGCGTGCTTCCAGCAGCACATTACAGCTCGGAGTGCTTCACGGAGCCGCCATCACCTGAGAAAACCCCACCTGGCGGGGATTTCAGACCTCTGTGTTTACAGCCTCCTCCCGTCATTAGCAGCGGTGCTGTTGCAGTCTGCTGGCGCGACCCTGAGTGCACCCGAGCCCGGCAGCCCGTCTGTAATTGGATGGGGTTCCAGGTCGCCTCGGCTCCCCATGGAGGGGACCATGGCACTGGCAGCCCGCGGTGAGATATGCCGCGCCGCAGACAGGAAGCGAGACAGAGACAGAACCTCGCTCTGTGACTTTCGGGAAGATCGGGGCGAAAACTCCGCTCCCCTGCTGTCACGGTCCGGCTCCCATCCCCACGACCACAGTCCGCCCTTCGTTCCTGCTGTCATTCGCCTTGCGGTTTCACCTGCACTGTTTAGCACTCATCCGAACACGGATAATAACCATTCCTGTCTGGTCTACCATACCTCTATACTAAACTATCCCTGTATTTTCAGCAGCATCTTTAAAACTCCATGTCATACATAACATACAGGACTCTTAGAGCTGAAAAAAATGTATAGACATACATATCTCAGTAGTTAAGCTTTCAATGATCATTGTAGACACTGAACAATCTAAATTACTTAACTCCTGCTCAGAATCTATTTTGGGTTTTTAGGAAAAATCCAACCACAAGCCAGGTAAGATGCCCTTTGCTTGGTGTAATTATAAATGATCGGTTGGGTGAGCCAAACACTTGCCTATGGTCCCAAGGCTCCTTTAATAGAGGTTGAAGGTAAAACTCAAAATAACAGCAATATATCAGGCGCGGTTTGAGCTTATGCAGCAGGAAGCGGCTCTTGTGCATGCATCGTAAAGGAGAGAAAGAGGTGAAGTCTCTGGCAGGAGGGATGGCAGAGAGGCCTCTGCACGCAACAGGGCCACAGTGCACCTTTAAAATCTTGTGGTAAATCAGAGAGGACTCCATAAAACGCTGTTAATAACGCATGAAGGCAAGACATAGGAATGCCATATCTCCCAAACAAAATTAAGATTGTAAATACAGGCTTGCGAGAGAGTAAATTGCTGGATTAAATCACATAGCGCAGTCCCCCTGGCTGGGGACATGGAGCTGAACCTCAGACTGCAGATCTATCAAGCACAGAAAAGTTTCACTGATCTCTCCATCTATCTCTGCAAATCAACTCTTGAGGTTCAAACGAAAGTGCTTGAAAATTATTCCGTCTACTCTGCGGGGCTTCGGCTATTCAAGACTGTAGCCACTAACCTTTTGTTTAATGGTGAAACGTGCGTTTGAACTTTTGGAATTAATTCAAAAAGGCACCTGCAAATCCGTCCCACCACGACCGGGCCCAAACGTCGCCGGAACCGGGCCAGACGCTCCAGCAGCGTCCGTATTCACTCCAGAATAAATACCACCCCTTTGTTCCTCTTAACTATATCAGCATGAAGAAAAGCCTCACATTTTCCAAGAAGGACTCCCTGTGATTTAGACCACATATTTGCAATATCAAAAAGGCAAAAAACATAAAGAATAGGGGGCGAGTCAATTGGAGAGGAAAAAAAATGTCAGTTTTTTTGCAATCTGCAACCTATGATTTGCGTAAGCTTTGTTTGGAGAATTTATTGTGTCGTGACTGGCTTTGCTCAGCACAGAAACAATAAACGGATGAATCAGAGACCGGGAATGATTTGGGTCAGTAAGGTGGCTTTTGTGAACATGGACAAAGAGAGCAATTCTCTCAATTACCCAAAATGCCTTGTTTCTATGATGCTGCTTATGTGGACACATGGCCCTGCCTTACTGTGCAAAACAGAGAATTTTCCCTTTGTGTCGGAGTGAAGGACTTCTATTAGTAATTCACCATCCAATTATTACATAGTACGTATATTAAGCTGGAGCTTGACATAAATACATTAAATCCCTAGACTGTCATTTTGTGCCACATAATAAATTTTGGATAATACTGGGTAAGTGAATTGTATGTGTTAACCCCACTTTTCCCAAATACAGGCACTAATTACTCCAAAATTTCAGTTTTGTTCATAAATATGCCATCATTTCAGACAGTCACACTTCCTACACAGACTTAACAACAAAGACAGCCAAACACAATGTGAATGTAGTTATACTGCTCGCATGATGCAAGTAAACTGCCAATTATTTCCATTGTCTATTGTAATGAATGAGATAATTTATGCTAGAAGATCATAATAATCTTTTAATCTTTTGCATATGCATACTGTGGTGCACAGGACACATGTCTCCTTTCTGTCACATTTTGTCACCATACCTTCCTTAGCCAAAGTAAATATATTGTGGATGTCAAATTTAAAGGCTCCAACAGACACACAGGGAGTACGTTAACTGGGCCCAGTACAGCACGGCAAAGCATCTGTTTCCTTTATTTGTTCTTTTTGTCTCCCCTACAGTAAACCACATGTCCCTCTCCACAATAATACAGAGAGAGAGGAAGGGCAATGTGAATCACTCCTTCTAACCCATTCTAAATAGGTGTGTGGGGCTCCCTCCCACTGCTTTCTGTTTTCTCTCACATTGCGGCGAGTTCCTGACATACATAATGCCTCGCCAGACCTTTTCTTCTCCGAGTTCAAAGTCCAAAGGCATTCGGAACGCCCTACGCCACGCCGGACGACGGTGCTTTGAATTATGCATCCGCGTGTACTTCTCACTGGACTTTACACGACAAAGTGCATAATGTGCTCATGAAATCATTTGAAAGCCAGAACACCTCTGAATTCACAGCATGGTTCTGCCACTCTATTTGTATTTGTTACATATTCTGTATTTTTTTTCTTATTCTTATCAATGACTCAAATATCTGTCCAATATTTGTCTAATTCCAAATAAGGGTAACAATCGTTATAATCATTTATAGTAGTTAATAACTAGATAATTACTTACAATCATAATCAATTCTGTTTGAGAATACTGATGTGTGCTTGACAGGTACATTTAGCTTTGCTGTGAAATGTTACAGTGTGATTGGCATCTAATTAAAAATGTCACAATCTGCTGCCATCTCACTGTAAGGGAGCCTCCTGCCAAGGAAAAGGAATGTATGTACACATATATAAAGGAAGAGAGTGTGTTCAAACAGTATATAGCACTGAATTCAAAACATTTACAGCTCTGAAATGCCATAATATATTAGACTAGACAAATCACAATCACACTTTGTAGGATTACAGTTGAAGCAACATGTGGTACGATAACATACAATGACTGCTCTCATTTCAACATGAAATGGTGCAATGTTTACAGGTCTCAGGGATTTTTAGCACTAAGGTAGAAATACTGCCCCCTCTGGCCATCTAAGGCAGTGTCAAGGCTCTATCATAATCTGCTTTCGCTTTAATCCAGACCGTGAGTGATTACACCAGATCCCTGTATCTATCAAGCATGCCTCTCCAGTAGTGTGCAGCTCTGGTATTGGGGAGAGGCAGAGCAGAATAGCTAAGGAACCAGACTCATAACCGGAAGGTTGTAGGTTTGAACTGCAGCGGGCATCTCTGCTCTTGCAGATTTGAGTACAGTACTTAGGCCTAATTAATTCTGTAATTATCCAGCTGTACAAATCGGTGCCATGTAAGGTACAGTCTGTGGCTCCCCCAGGAAAAGGGCATCTACAAAGCCTGCAAATAATTAACTATTACTACTTCCATTAGCAAAAAGATTCAGAACAGCTCATCCCGCTGTGACAGTTTTCAGTGGTTTAGTGGCCTACATGTGAGGTATAAATCCCTGTTAAGGTTGCTGCACCTGGCCCAAGATATTAAGCGAGAGGAAAAGCTTTCAGCCACCTGCGTCAGTTCAGCCACGACATTTAACCATATGACGATGTTCTTCTCCCACGCATGACACAAACCAGAGAACCAAGGTGCCGCTCCAACCGGGCAGAGAACACGGGGACCCTTTAAACTCTAACCGAGGAGCCGCCGCCATTTCGCATCATCCCCGTCGCCTAACCCGTCCTCAGGAAAACGTAATCGCGGAGAAACGCCGGTGCCGAGCGCTGCGGAGATCCGCGAGCCTCCCTCACGAGGCCGTTTCACAGGCAGTTCATAAGAAAAGCCGCGGTCGCCTCTGGAACGTTTAGCAGCGAGCTGGCAGGCACGCAGCAGATTATGCAGCGGGCTTAATTGCTTCCTTGCATGGTAACCTGAGGCTTTGCAGCGCTTTGCTGCCCATGCAGACGGGGGGATTAACCACAGGATGCCGGGCCTCTCTCTCCTCCTGCCCTCCTCGTTTTCCCTCTTTTCCTGAGACGCTCATATGTAACTCTGAAGCAGCTCTCTGAATGGCGGCTCCCGTTAAAAACATGTAGGCCTCTGGTGCAGTCCCTCCACAATAGTGAAGAAAAACATTTAAGTGCCTTTTGGTGGCTTGTTGTTTTTTTTGTGTATTATGTGTATTATGTACAGTTAAATTTGCTCTTCAAGTACTGAGGAGAAAGCACAATGTTGTCAGACTGAGCTGAGATTGAAAAAGAGGTCTCCACAATATCCATCCGTGGTTCAACCATCTATAATGGGAGCTGTGAAAGTCTTATTTTAAGAGGAATGCGTTCCCATAAGAAACACAGACACACCCCTCAACTCCCTCCCAAAAAAAAAAAAATTCAACCATGGGCCATGCCCTTGTGTTTACAGCAGTAACCTGTTCCCTGCACTCTCACGCCCACACTAAAACTCTTGCCACCCACTGCCATTTGCAAATTTACGATCTGAGAGCCGGGTCAGCTCTGGAGTGCTAATGTGGTTCAGACTCTGCCTGGCGATACCCGGGGGGGAAAAAATTACAGCCTGGATTCCCCGCACTTACCGGATGAGCGATTAAGAAGCCCTGCTCTCTGCGGCGTAATGCGGAGTGACTGCTCCGCATAACGGGCGGAAATTATACAGTGTGAAACGCCTCGGACATTAGCGCGAGGAGGCGCGTGGAGCGTGTCGGAAGGAGAGGCGCGGGCGTGGGAGGGCAAGCAGCGCCGCGCCCCTGCGAGGGTTCCGCGCGGGGCGACGTGGGCGAGGGGCCCGCAGCTTCCTCTCGGCCGCTCCCGGCCCGGTTCATTACTTCTTTAGGGGGGCAAAGGCTTCCCCCTGCGGTTTTACAGTCCTGGCCGTGTCAAAGTCAAACAGAGCCCCGCGCAATTCCTCTTCACGCTGTTTGAAGTTCCTAACAGCCTCGGCTACATTTCCCACGTTTTCGGACCGTGTTTTGGCCCTCCTTCCTGAGGTCGTGAACTGCCTTTTCACATCAATCACACTCGATAGAGAGCCAGAGTTCATTAGAGTAAAGTAAATTGCTTTTAAGGCAAAGACCATCTCGAACGCTGGGAGTCATGGCCTGGTATGTCAGACCAAACGTGTGTGAGGTTTCCATTAGACTTATGCAGTGCAGGGACGCCGCGGCTACCTCCGAGACACGAGGATTATCCAAGTGAGCAAACTGTTTACTCTGCGCGGATTGATGATTCTGCTTGAACGGGGTTCCGAATGCAGGTACCGAAGTTTTACATCCACAGCCTCCCACACACAATCCTGTTTTAGCACCACTGGCACTGCCTCTATGTGCACTTACCTACACCTGGCATGCTTTTAAGGCCACTCTGAATTCCATTTCAATGTATGTAATCTATATGGGAAGCTATACATCTTCTACTTTGTGTGCTTACCATTTCGTCTTCCCCTGGGCATACAATGTTATTTTTTACTATTATACGGTGCGTAATATTGCAGGAAGCCCTGAGTGATTTTCTTGCAGATGCGCGAGCAGGAACACCGTGACCCAGGTGAGATGATGGGATGACCCTCTGCTTACCTTTTGGTGGTGGGCCTGGCCCTCTTGCGGCGGTGGAGCCAGGTCTGGAGCTCGGGCGTGGTAGTGGGCGTGGGCCGGGTGTGGTCGATGGTGTACACGTCCTTCCCCTGCTTCCACGCCTGGTAGCGGTCGGGCTGGAACCTCT
This sequence comes from Megalops atlanticus, assembly GCA_019176425.1. Classification (NCBI taxonomy): domain Eukaryota; kingdom Metazoa; phylum Chordata; class Actinopteri; order Elopiformes; family Megalopidae; genus Megalops; species Megalops atlanticus. The sequence continues at coordinate 17,962,229 of CM032894.1, forward strand.
TCACGAAGGGCTCCATAGAGATCTTCACCATGTCTTTGCTGCAGTTGCACTGGAAGGGGGAGAGGAGAGACTGACTCAATATGTGAGACGACGCAGAAGTCCCCACATTAAGTCAGGCCCTCTCAGAGTCATGGCTTCCATTCCATCTGACTTCAGTGCAATCAGTTCTGAACACCCACTATCAAATGCAAAAACATTATTATTTATTTTGGTGTGCCATGTCTTGTGGTGTTGACTAAGGAACAAGCAAAAAACTTTATTAAATGCGTAATTCCAAGCTGAGGATAAAACACACTTTATTACACAATAGACCAGTTATATAATAGTTACATGACACATTACTGTAATAATTACAAAAAATGACATTATTACAATAATTATAACTGTAATAATAATTCCATATTGTTACTGTTAAATTATAGTTATATAATATATTATAGGTTATATATTACATATACAGGCCTTTATGCTTCCCCTTTCAGTAAATCTAAGATTCCGTAACTGTAACTATGATTTGCTTTGTGTGACCAGTCCAGCAAATGTCACTTTTGTTTACACAGAAGTGAGTTAGGAGGGTACTGAAGTAAAGAAAACAGAAAAAAAGAGAGGTAAATCTGGGCTATTACCTAACTAAACTACACTTCTGCCTAAACACTCACCCATGAAGTAAACCATCCAAATAAATAAACAGACAAAGCTATTCATTTGAGCAAGCAGTTGCCAAGGTATAACGAAACAAATAAATACATTTAAAAGTCAATAAACACTTTCACAGGTATACAAACTTTTTTTTTTTGGAATTCACAGCATGTCCTCCGCTGAAAAATATTTCTCCACAGAAAATGCGCTTATGGGGAAGTGCACCGTCAACATAATATTCCACAGATCTGTCTTCATTTAAACGGGGGCCGGATCCCGGGGCCTCGAGCCGCGCAACAATCCGAGCCTGCTGATGAAGAGCGGCGACGTGGAGCACCCCTGCAAAGCCTAACGCTGAGTCATTTATTCCTTTACGAGATTTTTTTTTTTATTTACGCCTCAGAGGTTGACTGTTGAATTTCCTTTGCGCGGGGGCCGCCTTTGGCTAAATGCGGCTGTCACGTTGTGAGGATATCAAATCAATCATGTTTTGCCCACTGTAAATACGCATTACTGTCCGATGAGGAAAAGTTTGGCCCGGCACGGCCGCCGGACGCGCTCATTCAAACACCGTGGATTCGTATTCACGGAGGGCACTCTTTTCGTTAGCCCCCGTGACGGAAAGAGCCGAGCGTTCCGGCTTTATCGCTCAAACCGCCCTGCGCTACGCGCTGAAAGCATTCATCACAATTTGGTCTGGGCGCAGGGAGAGATTCTGATAGATCAGGTGCGTCTTCCATTAAGGATGTGCCTCTTCTATTAAGGATGGAGGATTTGGGGTGTGAATTGTAAAATCTGTTTACATTCCACGCAAATTCCTCCCCAAAACTACCATGCAGGAAAGTGCATTTCAGTAAGTTGACTTTTTAGTGTATTTATTTATTTTGGGTAAAGAGTAATTGCGGGCCATGCAAGCCAAGTGCTTCTGAACTAACTGTTCAAGAAAGTGAGGTTGCTACAAATGGCTTATGGGCCCCTCCTTGATGTCTTTCAGCAAGTTTATGAGGCCGCTGAGAGGTCCAGTGTCCGAGTTAAACGTGGCCGTCACAAAAATGTGGCTAAAACTGGCCTCCTCTGAGGCTAGCAACACCATTAAATCTGCTAACAAGTCACTCTGTGGCCCAAGACACCCTACCGCCTAAAACGCCACGATGTGCTGACTTGCAGCCTCTGTAAACAAGTCATGGGCCATTGGCTTATTGCACAATGATGCATATGTGTGTATTACAGGGCTACAAGCTACAATTAAAATCAAGGTCCCACAGAATGATTCTGCATGGCAGACCTCTCTCAGAAAACAGGAAAGCCGCTGAACTGGATTTCGCGGCGGCGACACAAACAAATTGTTTTCATTGGAACGCGACTCCATCCAAATATTTGAACAACACCATTGTCTTGTATGTCTGTTCATGACAGCATAATGGCACTGTATATGATAGACGAAGGATTGCGATATGGAGATATAAACAGTTTCCCCATTGTCTTCCTTCATTATGCTGCGGGAGTGGAGCTCGCACGCGAGGACGCAAGTTATGCAAATCCAGCAGTCCATAAAATCAGAAAATGACACTGATTGCAGTTACCACTTTGTACAGTGAAGCAAACAAACCCCGACACTAAAAGCTCATTATTCTGAAAATAGTGCATTTGCATTTAAATTGAGTTAAATGACAATTCCTTCTGCAGCCCTGCTGATTGCAGCTTCCCTTCGGCAGACGACGAGGAGTGCGGAAGCCACGGCATCAAAAGGACAGTAAAGAAATCAGAGATGCTTGATTTATGACTGCCAAGCTTAGCGCGGCTCATGCAGCTTAGCGCTCGCATAGTAGTGCATCACATTGTGGGGAAAACCCTGTAGCATATGCTGTAAATGCCATGTCCAGACATGGAAACAGCACCACAAGTTCCAACCAATACATTCTTTACAACCCACGACCTTCGAGGCAGCAATTCTTTCTGTTGAAGCTCAAAGGTGGAGTCTCTTGCTTGAGTTTAATGGGCGAAAGCACGACCTCTCAATTTGGATAAAACTCTTAGGAGGCCTGGAAAGGTCACCTTACTCTGCTCTCCTAACCCCCCGGCCCCCCCGAGGCTGCCTCGCGGTATCTCCTGCTCTCTTTTTTACTGTTATGATGATGATTTCTGCCAGGTTATCTCACCTAGACGCCAGAGAGATCGAGAATGTCAGGCAGTAACGGCTATCGCCGGCGTGGCGATTAGCAAGAAGCGCCGAGAGGACCCTCGGCGGCAATTAGAGGAGGCTGCGCGCTGGAAGTCCTTATCGTTCCGAAAGGGAGCCGGCGAATGGGGAGAACATTACCACCAGCCTCCTACCTCCTCCTCCTCCTCCCCTCCCCACCCCCACCCCCACCAGGAGGAGCGTGCAGCAGGAGCCGAGACAGCGGGATGACAGATAGCCACTCACAGGGCATTGTGAGAGGATCAGTGTCTACACAGACGAACACATAGACTGAGAGCGGGTCTGGAGCGGGGCCCCATGCATTAGCCCGCCGCTGATTTATTGAAAGGAGGAGTCCATCAAGGAATCATCTGCTGGAGAAACAAGAAGAGAGGGGACCAAGTGATGATTTATAAATCACATGGAAAAAAAGGAAAGCCCTTGCATCCTTGAGGTCATCCTGGCGTTCTTTTTATGCAAACGCTTTCCAATTACAATTTGTTTTCCCCGTGGCTGAGTACGCCTCCGATGTGATGAGATTTTCCGAAAGCGTTGCGTGTTGCCATTGTTCCCCAACATAAATGTCGCTTTTGTTCCCGATGTTTGACGTTATTACAGAAAGATTTCCAACACAAAGGCATAAATAACACAAATCTGATTGCACGCAGGGGTGACATAATGCTCTCCTGTACTGTGGATACCCAATAGGAATTGCATCATTTTTCATTGAGCGCGGCATCCCCACAACGTATTAATTACTACAGCACCGCAAATAAGGACAAAAGGGAAAACAAGAGGTGCTCAGCCTCAATCTCTGCCTCTTGCGGTCTTGCGCGCCAAAGGTACATTAAATCACCACACCTTTGAAGGAATTTATGCAAATCCAGTGACTGATAGGGACTTTGTCAGCACATTAGAGGACATCAGGAAGACAAATTACAGATTAATGAGCGGAAAGTATAATGGATGGATCCCATTTACCCCCCTACAGCGGGCTTACTGGACGTGCCTGCCCATCGTCACGCCCCCTAGTGGTGACAGCGGATAACCAATGTTAAATTAACAACGGCTGCATAAAGAACACATTTCTGTGTGCGCGCAATATTACACAGCTTGCGCTTTAGTTAAACATAGAGAGTAGTTAATCTGTCTGTAGAAACCAATCTCAGACTCACTGCAGTCGTCATCATCATGGGTATGCACTTCTGAACCATCAGTTCAAACCAAAACTGAATCCAATATTTGGTAGTCTATATGGTGATATTCTAGAATTTCAGGAAATGACAGATTCCTGAATCTTTAAGGCAGGCAATAAAGAAATTACAACGAGCTGTTTATACATTGGCCTTGGCCATTACATTCAGGCCTTATATTGCTGCCCTTGGCAAACTGTCTAAAAAAGGTGATCTCACATATCACAAGCATACATAAACTTTTATAATACTTGAAGCTACAGCTGGAGGCTACAGCATATATAATGTCAGATACTTTTTCACTGCCTCAACAACCTCATACCTTGCAGGACTTATACCTCCCATATTCATTTCTAACATATTACAGACTTTTTATAAATCAACAGAAATGAAAACCAATTCATGTTCAATAAAAGCACTAAAAGATGCAGACACCAGTGCTACAATCAGTGACTGTAAACACACCACAGCGACCACAGCGACCACTGCAAGTAAGAAAAAATCATGCACTAACTGCACTAACAAGCATTTTCAATGTATAGTTCAGCCACTTGAACTCAACTCAACCTCAGGAAGAAATGGCTACACTGAATGCTGTGGAATCAAAAGATGACCTGCTCAATCCCTCCAATTTCAGGACATGTCCTAACCATGTCCTAACCTTGACCCTTGTCTTTATCCTCTGTGAACCTGCATGCAGTCAGGTCATAACAACCCCAAATGTGTAACAGAAACCCCCATTTCTGTCAAAGAAAAGCACTTCAGTGAAGCCTATCCGGGGCTTTTTGAATGGCGAGCTGTTTTGTCAGATCCTCCGTTAACCACAGCAGAACAAAACATCGGGACTGTTAGCGTACTCCACCGGGAGCGCTCGGTATCAGATCGGACGGAAGCCAGCTGGATCCTGCTGAAAGGCCTTCCCTTGTCGCGTCTATTCAGACGTTTGGGTGGGTGGGATTGGGGGATTGGGGGAATGGGGGAGGGGGGGTGGTTAAACACCGAGCGCTTGCATCCCCGTTTAGGCGTAACCTTTTCGGTCCGGTGGCGGTCACACCGTTCCCCTAGCCCTGATCACGGTGACAGTGTGCCGTTATTGACCGCGAACCCGCGGTGCACCGTGGAAAAACCCGCATTAGGCTGCGAACCTTGAACGCCCGGGCTGAGTGATTAATGCCCGGCTCCCGCTTTTACTCCCTCCTCCTCTGCTGCCGTGACAACGGAGCGCTGTTGACAAATGCAAGCTATCGGGCAACGCAGGCAGGCTCACGTCGGAACCACCGAACGTGAGGCTGATCAGTAAAACAAGCAAACGAGATGTTTCTGCACACATCACCTTTGAACATTTTAGCGTGCAAGCCATTGTCAGTGAATTGCCAGCACCAGAACTGACTCAGACAATTCGGGGGCCTTTTTTTGGCGTCTTAGGCGGTGGATCAGCTCACAAAATGCTGATCGCACCAAGCACAACAGCAGCTTGCTGGAGCACACCAATATCAATACCGAGAGTGACACTTAATTTACCAGTTTCGCAATTACATTTTTCTTCTTTTGGGGGGAAACTCAATATTATTCCTGTTCCTCTCATCTGTGGATATTAACTTACAGATATGATCTGCCACCTCCTTTCTGTGGAAAGCATGTGTATGCATTAAACATAAGGCAGGCACATTATAAAGTAAATTACATGGGAATCCCTTTAGCCTGATTATTGCATTATTTAAATATACTCCATTACCTCAGCTGTGGCCCCTGACAATGCAGCCCTGTTCAGTTCACCCTGCATAAACTGAACATTTCACACGGTAAAAAAGCCAGTTCAATATTCATTTCTCTCTTTAATCAAATTAATAAGAATCATATGCTTTTCTGAAGGGCATTTAATAATTTTTGACAGATTTCGAAGGTTCTCTGCCTGTACTTTGTGAGTTGAAGTACAGGGAAAAAATGACTTTGAATTTCCACAGCTTTTTCCATTCTTAGTAGATCACACAAGAAAAAACACTCAACTTGATCCACTGTTTTTTTTAGGTAAATCTAATGTACATTACTACACAGAAAAACACCTTAAAACACCTGTTGAATTGTTAGCACAGTATATAAAAAATGTCCTGAGATGAGACAAAAGAATTATGTTTCATTTCAGAGTGAAACAATACACAGACCATATCATGGCTTAATGACAACTTCACACACTCCTTAGATACCATGTCCAATCAATGACTGGTGATTTGGATGAGTGCTGACTGCTGTGAAAAGCAAAACAGCTTGACTGGCTGGCAGTTGACAGAACCTCTACCCATGATGGCGATTGCGAGGCCTCAGTTTCCCACAAGGAAGTGGCGAAATGGAGAACACTGGTCGAGAGGATCTGAGAGGTTTCATTAGCTAATGCCTAATCTCCATGACGCAAGCTGTGGGGGGCCAACTTCAATGCAAAAATTAACAGGATTGAAGCTGCCTACTTGTCTACAGTCTGACAAGCGCATGGCACCACAGCTGCCAGTAGGGGGCGACCATCACTCTACTGGAACACGCACACACTCACACACTTCCAGATCACGTTGCTCCAGGCCCTGCGGATCATTAAATTTACGTTCAGCTTTCACACCTCTGCAGGCCACCTCTTTTACTGCGCTGACTGAAAATTTTTGGGCGCTATCCTTGCCCTGTGCCGAAAGTGCGTGATTCATACTGTAAAGTGGCGCGGTAAGACGGCGTGCGCTATGAGGGCGGTTATGCGCCATGGGGGCTTCACGCCACTTAGCGAGCGCGCTGGCACAGTCGGAGCCCCGGGCCCAAAGCGAGCGGCTGGCACGACACCCCACTTCCGTGCGTGCAGTGTGTTGAGATGCGCGCTCGGCTCAGGCGTCAGACTCAACTGCAGATCCAGGTGTGCACCGTGCTGTGTGCAAACATTCTTTCCCAACCCGCTGGGCTACACCGTTACCTCAAACACTTGCACAGATTAACTGAACAAACCAACGAGTCGAACAGTGGGCTCCACAGGTTGCTTTCTGGATTAGAAGCAGAATGTGAGCTGTATTGATTCTTGGACTACTACCAGCTTTTTCCCAGCTAATTATGCCCATTCACTTACTGTTCCCCTAACATCATACACATCGAAACCTGTTGAGCTCAAAGCGCTCATTTCCATGTCAACAAAAAGCCTCACCCTCCCTTCAGTACGACACATATCGCCTTGCCTCTTCTTTCACGTTGACGAACAAGCGAGGCCGGTATGCTGCTGTTGTTTTTTCCAATGCATTTAACTGACAGATGCTTTCATCCAGACTGACTCTCACAGACACCGTGGCAGGATACATATAGTTGTCAAGTGAATTAATGGCAACAGATCACAGACCGAAAGAGCACTGAATCAGATTAAAACGGACAGAAAAAGCTGCATTAAAAAGAGTGCTCTCCCTTCAAGAGTCCAAACACAGGGGTGCCCACGGGTAAATCTGTTATTAGAATATTTAATCAATAGAGGATTTGCAAAGCAGGCAGACACAGGATTGCCTGCTCACGGTGCTGCGTGTTGAGGCAGCAAAACCCATGCCGTTCGGGGTCCCCGGTAGTGGAGCGGGAGGCGGACGAGTTTTGAAGTGGATATTGTTTTACAGCTGGTATTTGTCAGTGTCGGCAGGCCCCATGCCGGGGCTCGAGAGTGTCTCCCGCACGGACGGGAAAATGGTCTCTGCGCGGCGAAGCAGATCGGACACAGGGCGCCGCCCGTGAAAAACAACAGGCCGTCCCGGGCCTCCACAAAGCGTTCTTAAACATTCCATCATCCGCTTCACTCAGTGACACTTGCGCCATAATGAATCAACAGGGGCGAGGGGGGGAAGAGAGAGAAACGCTGCCTCATCCAAGCAATCCCACCCCCCCACCCCCAAAAAGTCCCGGCATGGTGAATCCGGGACGCGGACGAGATCGGCGGGTCGAAAGGTCTGAGGGGAGCGTCCCGATGGCTCCTGTGCTCACTGAGCCATGCTGACGCCCTGAAAATTGCGCCGTGAAAGATGCGATCACAGGGCGGGGGAGGTGTGTGGGGGGGGATGTGGGGCCGCACCTGCTGCATTCTTCACCAGACCCGGGCTCTCCTCCTCGAAAAATACCTCCGTCTGCCGCAATCTATCGACTGTCAGGAAAGATACTGCCTGAGATGCTTTATCCGTGGACCTCGGGGCGAATATGGACTGCAGCAGATGTTTGTAATCTTTCCTGACTTGCTTTTAAATGAGCCTTTATGAAGGGACATGATTGGAGCGGTAAATGAGAAATAAAGAGTAACGGCCAATCAGAGACAGCGAGGGCGCGGCTGCCGTTCTCATACCTTCATCGGGGTCAGAAGGTCTGTATCTATACCCGTCACAATGGTATGGATGAAATAACCACCATCTGGAGTTTGTTGTCTAAGAAACGTATATGCTATCTTTGTTAAAGTCTTATTTCAGCTTAGGGTTACCAAAGTTAATGGTGCTCAGTCATTAAAACTGTGCAATGCTTGTCACCTGTGTCTCCACCTGTGGTCTTCACATTGGTCTGAAAGCACTGTATGGATACGCACGCACTCAACCACCTACACAGACACACAGAGACACAAACACACACAAACACATACAGCTAGAGAATGGAGCCCGCTGATTTGCGGCGCAAAAAGACAGCGTGATGGTTTATAAACGCTGGAAGCTGTGGCCCTCTAACCTCTCCAGTGACCCTGTCAAAGAGAACCAAAAAAAACAGAGACACCATTCCCCCTCTGGGCGTTCTCAACAGACCCACACGGGGAGAAACATGCCGTCCGCGGGGATTGCGGTGACAGATAAATAACATTTTCATTCTGCGCGCATCGCTCGGGGCCCCCGAGGAGGTGCGGCCATGCGTGTGCCATTAACAAATGGCGTGAGGAGCGTGCTGGCATCGGGCCGGCCTGCGCTCACTCCCGCTCCCCGCCAGCCAGTCTCACTGACAGAACGGCCTCTCCCACACAGCCTCAGGGGGGAGACGCCCCTGGCCTTCACCCCCCGCCCGGGACTGGCAGAAGAAGTGCGAGCGAGCAGGCACCGTGAAAGGCAGGAGCTGGAACGTTCCGCCGCTCCGGGGCAACAACCCCGACCCCCCGGGCACAGCAACGGGCTCCACTGTCAATAAAAAGGAGGCCGTTCATCTCTGTCGGCGGCGGCCTCACCCAAAACATGCAGACCAGGATGAGGGGGCTTTTCGAGGCAATCTCACCCCTGATATTTCAAAAGAATTGTGGGAAGAAATAAAACGCATAGTCCGTAAAACGCTGTTTCACCTACTGCTCTTTGATTGCATGGATATATTCACACTGGAGTCAAACGGTAACGGCTGACGGAGATAAACATGGTCACACTGCGATGGGTCATCTCTGTCGCATGCACTCACACGCTTCGGCAAAGTCGAAGCTGGCGGGCCTGACGTGTTCACGGCATCCCCCCGACGCCCGTCCCGCGGCTTCACAGCCTGTCCGCAGCTAGGCTCACCCATGTGTTGCTCTGAGCGAGCAAATGGCTGATGTTTCACACTTTAGCGCACACTTGACAACTTTACTTGCTACGCCCACTTGTCCGGGCTGCCTGTGATCGATATCTCCCTAAACGCTGCTTATTTAAGCTTCATTAAACCACCCTTCAGGGCTGCCAAGGACTTTTGCACCTCTTTTCCTGATCTTTTAAGAAAAAAAAAAATATCACGGAGTGTGCGGTTTTTACAGAAGCAGTGGAAACATTCTTTTTAGTTGATCTCATGCATCTTTCAATCTGCTACATTTACACCTGACATTCTACATCAGGGGTGGGCAATTCCGGTCCTGGAGGGCCAGTGTCCTGCTGGTTTTTGTTTTCATCTCTTAGTTACCTGTTGATTTTCACCTTGAAAACAGGTGTGCTTGCTCTTCAGCCAATCAGAGATTGTATTTAGTTGGTCAACAAGAAAAACAGCAGGACCATGGCCCTCCAGGACTGGAGTTGCCCACCCCTGTTCTACATGCATTTATATTTCCAGTCCATACATCCATGGATAAAATCTATTAAATCTAAATACACATTATATATGTATATGTATATATATATATATATATATATATATATATATATATATATATATATATATATATATATATATAATGTGTATTTATATGTATATATTCCAATTCATGTGCAATATGCACATTAATGTCAAAAACAATTCAACAAGCCATCAAAAAAACCATTAGCTATGTTCATGTGCCAGTATATTCTAAAGCAAAGCAAGCAACGCTTAAGAGCTGTCCAGCACTGAATTACTCAGTCGACATTGTCTGACATACACTTTCATCCCATCCATCCAGAATACTGGTTATCTGTAACAAATAGATATTGATTGACAAGAGAGCATTTAGAGCTAGCTTTTATGGAGGATGGATGTTTCATACAGGGTCATCATTTTAACCATTTCATTGATTTAGGGCCGGCCTGATCTTGTTCATCTATAACAATGATGGCCTCTGGCTGCACAATCCACTGTGGACAAGGTCCCAGTGAATTTATGTGGAGGAAAACAAATAAGTCAGCATGATAACCACACTCCTTTGTATTGCAATAATGAAAAGGACTCTGTTATGGGCACACATTATAATTTCTATTATCAGCTGCATGTACTTTAAAACCCTCCGAAGGCAATCAAATGACAGTGCTCAACCTTTTAGAGCACTACTGGAATGGGTCAGCGCCAGACAGGTCAAGAGCCGGAAGACAGTAGGTATTATTGCTGTGCCTTGTTCTTCCACACAGTCGTGATAGAGTATTAACACACTGACTGTCAGTAGATCAGTCAGAATATTACAGAGAGAATGAGTTGGCAATAAAGAGACTGTGGCCAGGTTAATACCTTCCCACACTAGCTTCTCCTGTGAAATGGAGCTTTGAAATCAGCAACGGGAATCGCTCCAAAACGTTCCTCCTCCTCCACTTCATCAGAAAGCCTATGCTAAAAGTGCCTGTGCTGGGAATCTAAAATGGGCCTTGCTGTCCCACATTAAAAGGAGTTTGCAGAAATGCCCTTTACCTGGCAAACAGAGAACAGAGGCCTGCAATTACCCAGAGGGTGTAAAAAATGCTTCCGCAAAGGTTTCCTGCCACGGAGAACGCCTTGCAGTGAGCACCTCTCGAGTAATTAGCTCCGGTCAAGCAATTAACACTGGTGAATTAGCGCCGATCGTGGAAGGCGATCTGTTTCGTTCCAATCCCCCGCCGTCGCGGCTGAGAGGGGCTGTCTGAGCGAGCTGCGTCTGCAGAGCCCGCCGGGCAGGGGGGGGGGGGGGGGCGGGGCGGAACGTCTGCAGGAATGACATCACCGCCGTGCGTGCGACACGGGAAACCACAGCGCCCGCTGGCACCGCGCTGGAATCCGGCTCCAATGAGAACTGCTCCCCACATGAAACGGGGCGGTCTGCGCGAGAGAGCGTTTGCACGCGCTGAAACGGGGTTGCTGACTCTTTCCCCTCGGATTAAGAAGGAGCTGTCTCAAGCTGTCGTTTTCGTTTCGGACGAAACGGTAAACCTCTTCTTTTTTCACTTACACTGCAGAGTACGCTCTGCATATCTCCAATGGTTAAAAGTGTGGGTGTGAAACACACAGGCAGAATGACCGCTGAAGGCGTGAGACAGTCACAGTGGGGTTACAGGTCCCCTGCCAGCACTGACTCCCCAAAACTTCACTGCTGGCCAGGGAGAATCCAAGCCTTCTGACATTGATTTTCCTTTTTTGCTCAGCTGTGCTTTTGTACTTCTGTGGCGTTCACATTTAATGCCTTTTCTAAACAGGAATAACAAAATGTGGCCATGAATACTGACACCACCCTCAAAGCTTCGAAATGCCACCTTAGCCCAACTTGGTCACTTAAAGGCCACAATAAACCTCCTCCGCCCATCGCATCATCACAGTCCCTGTGGCTCCACCCCCAGGGACTTCCCTCACAGTCTCCCTGTTCTAGGAACAAACTGTGTGCACAGGGCAGGGTGCTGGGTTATACCTGCTCTGTGTACATATGCAGACCAGTTGAGGGTACCAACCATACAAAAGAATTAATTCCACCCCTTTTTCCATGTGGCAACCACAGCTAACTTCATGGATGAACTAAAAATTTTGGTTTATTTACATCAAATATCTGTCTTCTGGCGAACTGAAAGTGTGAATTTAAAGACACATGAGTCACGAGTTAATGCAGATATACATTAAGAGACAATGAAACTGCCTCATGCACTGCTCTGGCATAAAAACGGGCAACACTGCCCTCTTGCTATGAAAATAATCATTTTCCATTGTGGGCGTAATCATGTACAATTCATGTGTACAGGCTGGATAGAATTTAACATTTGAATGCTTTATGTTTTATGTCTTAATTGCATTATACTTCAGATAAAATATCTGCTTAAAATTTTAGCAACCAAGTCAAAACCATAACATGTCAGGCATGTAAGCAATCCTTGCATTCTCCACAATAATGCTTAACAGATATGGGGGAATCACAGTCACCAGAGAGACAAACAAAAAGATGCTGGGACATAACTGACCTTTTCTATAATATGTTTCTGAAACAACACGTATGAATTGGAAACATTTGAACACTTTCTAGCTCACATCTCGTTATAAACTTCCAGGGAATGGAAAATATGACAGAACATACAATTTTTTTTTTTTTTTCCCAGACATTGAAAGGACATGCTGTGGCTGACAGGGATATCCATAAAATGCATAATGGAGTCAAAATGAAAAAGGCAGTAATGCGCAATGTAACTTCCAAGAAGCTCAAGCTGGAATCTTGCCAACAGAGTCCTTCCATATTTCTTAGTCTCACATCATATACATAGTGTGCAGCAAACGCAGGGTGAAATGAAAGGTTTTCAGAGGGTCATACTGTAAAGTACAGTGTCTGCACTGTTGTCTCTGGCCCTGACCCCCAGAGTGACAAACGGCTCAAGCGTGGACACGGGCGGTTTGCTCTAACACCCCGCGGAGACGACGTGACGGACAGCCGTGACCGCCGCGCCGGGGCCTCGCCCGCGGGTCCGTCCTGAACAGGAGGCAGCTCCGCTCGAGTGCGCCGGGCCGCTGGCCGCGGCAGACAGCTCACTCACGTTTAGCGCCCCGGCGTACGAGGTGAAGCCCTCGGCCGAGTCATAATTTACAGCCCGTTCATTTGCAAATGAGCGCCGCGTTCACCGCCGGCACAAATTCGCAACACGATCCAGCTCAGCGCACACCACGTCACCCCACGTGGACGTGAGCGACACGCAGACGAAGCTTCCAAGTCATAATGAATGAAACGTCACTCGCTGTTTAACGCCACCCCTCCCAGCTGCATTTGGCTACCCTCTATAACCATAGCCATTAATTGCTTGCTTCATGTGGCAATTAATTGCTAGCTTCATATGTCAAAAAGATCATTAATAGCATGTCATTTCCAAATGAACTGTTTCTGCTCTAAAACCAGATCTTGGGGCTGCACCAGGCTCCAAAGCATGGAAATCCTGACCAGAAAATGCACAAGTCTGGAGTTCCACAGAGTGATTCTTCACACTGTTCATTTTGCTTGGGATAGCTTGTCTCCTGTCCGTGTAGTTGGCCAATCCTAACAGGAACAGGGAGGTAAAGGGCCTTGCCAAATGCCAAGTGAAAATGGGCAGCCTACCTCTCTGCTCTCTCTGCTAAGGTTTCAGTTTTTCTCACTTCACACAAAATAACATATGTGCATATGATATGAAATCCACAATCATTTTTGTTATTGTTACAAAGAACAACAAACACACCTGCAAAAAGGCCAAAAAAGAACACAAGCTCTTCTACCCAACTGACTCGTACAATATAAACAGCTCATATCATAAGGGAAAATTATACGTGTGTTCTATTTGCTGTCTTGTCAGTATGTACGTTTTGTGTGGGGAAACCCATAAGTAGGGATGTGTTTTAGAACAGTGGATTTCCCAGAATCCCAGGGGTGAATTATCCCCCTGTTGCCGCAGAGTTCCTGCGATGCTGTCACGGTCCCCCGGGGCTGGGAGACCACAGCTTCGTCAGCGTAAACCCTGAGGTGAGAAGCATCGGCGGGGGGATTTTGAGCGACGGTGTGAGTTCCCACGTGTCAGCGCAACATCATCACGCGTCGTCCCCGAGCCGAGCACGCGCCATCGCCCCTCTGCCCCGGCGCACCGCGGGAGGCTCAGTAAGGCCCACCGTGGCACGCGGGGAACGCCACTCCGCCAGTGAGGAGGGGGCGTTAATGGCCCTACGGTCGCATTATTATTTTAAGGAGCCGGAGTGCATTTCCCTGCTCTGTCAGTCCCGGCTCTGCACACGCCGGCCCCGCGCGGAGGAGCGCGGCGTGATTTAGGGGCTCTTAATTGCTCCGGCCGTCACCCCCGTGCCGGGTAGGATTCATCCTCGCCTCGTTGCGCCGCTCTCGTTTTAATGGGGTCTGACTGCCGCGCGGCTCGGCGGCACTTCCGAGGGGGAAGTGCCTGTCCGAGACCAATTAGCGCGCTCTGATGTCACGGGGCAGGCTCCGTGCCTCCCCAGCTCCTTCTTTATGTAACGCCTGGGCCTTGTCACCCCCCCCCCCCCCCTTCCTGGGACAAGGAAAGACTCCCATGCTCCTGTGCATCACATGCCGAGAGTGTAGCAGTCATGCATCAGCGCTCTCTCTCTCTCCCCGCCCCAACCCCCAAGGGCGCCGCCCACAGGATCTCTTCTCCTGATTCTCCGGAACATCCGTCGTTCTGAGCCGAGGGATCCGCACTCCCGTGTTCCCGCGCGTCTTCTCCCGCGTGCAATCGGCGTGGGCGGGGCCCTAATCTTCCCTCCCTCTTCATCGGCTACACTCGTGTCATGTGCTAAACCCGCCCGCAGCGGAGACAGCCGGGGCCGTTGCGAACGCCTCGAGAGGCACGCAGCCTCACTGCTGAATAATCTTCCAGTTAGAAGGGCCTCGCTTCAGATAGCCAGCGTCCACCCTTTCTGGAAAGCTGTCCTGCCGTGTCAGATGAAAAAACCGAGCGGACAAGCACGCCAGAAATGATGGCTCCGCGCAGAAAACCGCCCGCCGTGTCCGTCCGCCATCCCCGTTCGACTGGCGGCCCCATTACCGTGACGAGTGTTGCGCTGAAGGGAAAGAGAGTGGATCGGTTGCTGCCAAGCCCACCTCACGCTACCCCCTCGCCGACGCTCCGCGCTCGGCGAATTAAGAGATTAAATCACCGTGAATGGAATTGATCAGGCCGAAGCCCGAGGGACCGGTCACATTAAAGGGGGGGGCCGCAGATGAAAAAGTCGATACTACAACGGTAGCCAGGATTGTTCTTTAAGAGACACGCCGTGCCGACTGTTTACTATGCAACATAAATCAGCGTCCTAATAACGACTTGACATTTATGTTATTACCAGCTGGTACTCCCCACAAACGCAGAGAGCCGTCTCTTGCCTGTCCACTGCTTCTCCATCTTATTAATCTCTCTCTCGTAGTTTTTTTTCCGGCGGTCTCTCCTTGACCTGCAGCACAGTTGTGTGGCTTCTCTCCTCTTTTCTGGCTCAATTTTCTATGCGGCCCCAGTCCACAGTGCCTCAGCCTCATAGGTCTGGCTGACCGTCAGCCACATGGTCCCCCCAGTCAGTTTGAGCAAGGCATACCGGCGCAACAATGCTTCACGATTTCTTCACAATCTGTTATCGTGTCTCAAAAAGGTGTGCATTTGAGCATCAGATGAACAACACTCCAGATATTAAACCTTCCAAATCTGTCAAATATTCATTGTCTCTGTTCCAGTGCACCTCCACGATCAAAAGCATTGTTTTCTTCACAAAGTGACTGTCTCCATTGCCAAGAAATTCCTGTTAAATTATTGTCTTAAACCACTGAAACAGTATTCATTGTTGCATTCAGTAGGACTGTTCTTATAGTGTCGATACATATAAAAGGATTTTATTTACTATTTTTTTATTTACTATTTGCTGCTTCACAAAAATGATACTCCACTGAAGGATGAAGAGAATGTACTGAGAAAGCACTTGAAAAGGGGAAAAAAATGAACGGCTGTTTCTTCTGACTTTTATGGAACCTACTGCAGTTTAGAGGACAAAATACAGGGAGAAATGTTCTATTGGCACACAGACTAAAGGAGGGATAGTCACCTAATGAATCTTGCTCTAACAAATTTCCTCTGTGTGCATCTGCTCTATACCTTCCACTAATAAATTTATCACCTCTATGCTGCTTGGTACTCATTTACAACTAGCTTCTGGTCTGGTTGCAAGTGAGTACCTGGCAGATCATCTGACCTTAGTGCTCTTTACCTGAAAACAGATATTATTCAGTGCTTCAGCAGGCAATTTAAACACAGAAAATAGGTGCTCACGAAGTACCATTAGACAAAAATCTTCCAGCTGAGCTGTACTGGGAGTGCAAATTAAGCCTAGTGGTATAGAAGCCCAAAATAAGATATGAGTAAGTTCCCCGTGTGAACAGCCCTGCGTTCTGGGTTTAAGCTACCTTCCACGAAAATGTCAGCTCGTTTATTTTCTTGGTGCCACTTTGTAAGAGCGGAGTGGTGTGAAAATGAGTCACTCTAAGCCGCAGAGCAAACGGCCGCGCGGCTCAGAAAGAGAGCAGCCCACCGTTTGATCAGTGGGGCTCCTTTGGCTCTGCTGCCAAGCGGACGCCCATCCCCCTGTCCCCGGGCCCCCCACGCGGAGGAACAAGGGGGGGGGGGTACGAGTGGCACGCGTCGCCCTTGCCCCCGCCGCTGCCCTCCAGCTGGGCAGAAGGGGGCCGGGACGCTGCCGGGTTGGCGGGCCCATATGGGCCGTCCCTCCTCCGCCGCTAACGGCGCCACTACTGGGAGCCGCTCCAGCGAGCTAACCGCGGCCACCTGCTCCCCCATCACAGGCCACTCCACGCAGAACGCGGCCCGGAATATCCCACGCTATCGGCCTCTCACAGCACGCGATCCGGAGGGTCAGGAGCGACATGTGATCTGATGCTCTCCCTCTTCCTCTCCCTCTCTCACACACACACACACACGCTGACTGGACAGAGGCCAGAGGGCTGTATCTGTGTTATTTTCACCACCCTGGCCTTGTTGCTGCAGAGGGTAACAGTCTAACAGCTGCTACCAGGCAAACACACCTCTCCTGTCATACAGATCTGCTGCTCACACTTTCTTCTACAGTTCCTCAGTGACCTGTTATTACCATTGCACTCGGCTAAGAACTATTTGTTGGATCATAATAATTCAGAGTAATTTTTGTCCTTTTGATGTCACTTTATTTTAGTAAAGATATTGTTTCTATTTCTAATTCTCTTCCCATCTATAAGCACTGTAATCTCTGATATGTACAGGTGGCATGGTGTTTTAGCCAGTATAGCTTTGCACTGAAATCAAGCATATCTGCATATCATTGGTATAAAAAAAGCCTGAGCTCCAGCATCACTCTGGGCTGATGCCCTTAATATGGCTAAGCAGAAGCATGATGTCACAAAGAATGCAGAAAAGTATGCTGAGTCTGCCATCCAATCAAAGTCTAGAGGGTAAAACTCACACAATCCTCCAACAGGTAGATCAGCTTGGCTGGACGTTAATGCTAGTGATGACAGCATGCCAGCTCTGAAAGCCACTAAGCAATGATTGGAAATTGTTATTGGCTTCCATTACGCTGATGCATTTCACTGTTTCCCCACCCATCCACCCTCAATTTGGTAACTTTGCAGTTTTATTCCCCGAGAGCAATAAAGGAAACCATTTATAAGCCATATCAATAACAGTGTCACCACCTTCAGATTTACGACACACTCAGTGTTGCAAATGAAAGTGAGAACTCAGAATGATGGGAATCGGATCTGTGTCTGTAGAGGAGGCCTGATTTCATTTCATTCCCATTACGTGAAAGGTGAAGGAGCGACCTGAACCTGACCTATGAATTTCATTCAAAGTTCACTTTGAGTTCTCCACTCCGTTTGCGTTACCTATCCAGAGAGCATGCTGGGAAAACCGCAACAAGTACGACTTCATTGTTGTTTTTTGTCTTGTCTAAATGGTTACAATGGCGATCCATTGATACAACAATTCAAAAAACATGTTGAATCCAAACCTTTTCCGAATACAAAAACAAATGCAAGTCCAAAATGGAAAAAAAAGAAAACTGTTGACCACTCTCCCCTCAGGTAACAACAACCCTGAGAGCAAGGGGGGGAGTTGTGGTGACAGGCCTGTAATTAAAACGTATTGCTGAGCGACGGGGTCAGAGCCGTTTTCCACAGAACTAGCATTTAAGCGGCGGGAGTGGGGCGGGGGGGTGCATTTGAACTTCCTCAGAGGACCGTCATTTGCCCGGTGGAAGGCACTGGAAAGCAGGAAACGCGAGGGCAGCGAGAACAAAGCTGGGAACCAGCCTTAGGGGGGGAGGGGGGCCTGGCCGCGCGCCCCCCGCTCGTCACGCAAACAAACGACAATTAGCGGCCCCGCCGCAACACCTCCGCTCTCCACTGATGCGAGCGCAAAGCGGCCTGTTAATGCTAATTAAACTTTAAATATAGATCAGTTAAGAGCGTGTAAGCAATCATCTTTAGGGCACAGCGAGCCGCGGCGCGGATCGGAGGCCAGGCGTGAGTAACCGATTTGCTTGGCGGGTCGGGGCGGAACCGGGATTTCGCTGAGAGCCACGTCTTACTTCCCGGCCCTGTTCTGCCTCGGCCTGTGACAGGGGGGACAGAGAGATGAAGATATTGGGGGAGAGATCAGATAAAACGTGAGAGAGTTGCACTGCGACGGGAATATTCAGTCACAGCCATCATCAATTCGCTCTAGAGTAGCTTCTACGGCTGTTACTGCCAGGGTTCTGTTATGATCTTCAACCGTGGTGGGCTAGTCTCTCAACTGGAGGTTTAACATGAGAAAACCTCATGGTAAAATCAACCTGGTTTCTTACTGGTAACCACTGCACAGACACTGGTGCAGTAACTTGCATGTGGTACAAAAAAGAACAAAGATACGAAGTGGCCCTACTATGATATGCAACTTCATATCATTTTTGCATACCACTTCAAGATGAATACATACGGCGATCCTTAATTGATCTTTCCATATCAATTTCTCCTTCCTGTCAATTTACCAACCCTCATAGTGACCAGATGGCATGGCTATCAGTTTCAGCAGCTTTTTAGAATTCCAAAATCATTGTCCTAAGCCATCCAAGGTAATGTTTCAAACATATCAAATTATGTATTTTGACCAGTGTGCCCTCTAAGTATTGTCTGAAGCAGCACTTAATTTGTAGACTGTAAAACCACAGAACATAACACTCTTATTTAATTTGACATCCAGCTTATGATAAGATAACACTCAATGCATTCAATCTAAAGGGAAAAGAACTTTGCCCTTAAATTTGAAGAGTGAATTAAGGCAAGAATATTGGTCATTTTATATTTTTTATGTATGCAGGTATATAATATATGAAAGGTCAGACAGCTGTGACCTGCACTAGACAAAGACTAAGCCAGACAGAATGGCAATGTTTTATCCCAAATGAAGGCACAAAAGAGGAAAACGAATTCATTCATCACTTTTAAACAAAGGTTATTGTCACTATGCCACCGTGAAAATGAATAATTGCCCTAAAATCAAGTGCACTGAGTCAAATATGACATCCCGGTGGCCTAATCGGGGCACTGAATCATCACTTGTCGAGGCGACATTTGCCAAGGCCACTGGACGACGGACAGCAAATACAAATCCTTTATTTTTAGACAGATTGGGGGGGTTGAACTGAACCACTGCATCATCGCATGTCGAATAAGAACAGCTCCTGGTTTGGTTCCTGAACCTCTGTGAAAAGAAGAAAAAACTGATATTTCCACCTGCGGGCCTTTGCCGGTTCAGCCAAAATGAAAGACACAGGGGGCACGGGCGTGGTCAGAGCTGCGCGACCGAGGGGGTTGGGGGGGGTGGGGGTTTGGGGGGGGCACGGCCGCCACCACGAGCGGCCCTGACCTCAGAGACATGGACCACAGGGCGGGTGATAGATAGGCTGCGACCCTCACAGCCAGGGAGCACTCATCTCTCATAAAGGACCCGACCCCGGCACAAGCTGCGGGGGTGGGAGGTGAGGTTTTGGGGGTTGACTCGACACCGCCCCCCTCCGCCGCGGCGCCCGGACCCTGTACCTCACTCTCACTCTCGCCGCTGAGACTCCCGGACTCCGGGAGCCGCGCCGTGATGAATGGTGTAGCCTGTGGGGGTCCACGGCCTGGACGCCACATCATAGACAAACGCTGAGGGGCTTAAACCATTATTTCCCCTTTATAAAAGGCATCTATCATCAATGAATTAATGTTCCCCTCCCTGACCCGCTACTCGAGAGCGAACAAGGGGGCAACACACTGCAAATCAATCACCTATAAAGAGGCTGAGGAGATAAGCCCCGTTCTGATAACGATTCAGAAAGAACATTACTATGTAATAAATGTAACGTAATACAGCAACCACTGAAAGGTAATATAAATGCTGAGATGAAATGGATAAGCGCTTCTAAGAATAAAATGGAGAGCATACATATCTCTCTCTCTCTCTATATATCTATATATATATATATATATATATATATATAGACATTTTTTTATATATATATATATATATATATATATATATATATATATATATATATATACATATACATATATATATATAAATACATATATATATATATAATCTTTCTTTTTTTTTAGATGCTGTAACTAGCGATCCTGAAACACAGGCTATCTGATACATTCAGGAATCAGGTTACCTGTTATTCAGCTTGAATGGGTTTTTAGTCCTTGGCCTGAATTACCTGAAAATCCTCCTCTGAAACAATTGAAACCATGTGAACTGTATTACATTTATTTACAGATTGATGTTTGCATTGTGTATTTATATATTCAAAAATGTCACGATTTTGTCATTTAATTTTCGTTTGATTTGCAAGCGACATTATCTAGGCCAACGTACTGTATTTTAAGTCTATTCATACGGCTGGATGTTTACTGAGGCAATCAAGGTCAAGTACTTTGCTCAAGTGTACAATGACAGTGTAGAACAACATGGTTTTGAGCATACGACTATCTGCGTATAAAATTACAACTCGTGCAGTCACAGACGGATGCTAAATAATAACCACACTCAGCAAAGACCTGTAGCATTATTGTTGTAGCAGGACATGATGGTGGTACTCCTACTCTTTTGTGACACTACAAACATGCTTTTTAAATGCTTTTTAAACTGAATGTTTAATAATATTGAACGATAACTATATTACCAGCCATGTTGACATTAATTCAGTCTTGGCTAAAAAAATGAAACATTTGAGGGATGATCATTCTTACTGCAGCATCTCTTTTCCTTTCCTTTCCCTCCTGTTATTCAGATCTGCTCCTGGCAGATTTAAACAGCATCATCGTGGACCACTTTCACACAACAGATGTGGAAAAGCACATGAAGTCAGACCCACATGTGGCTTTTTTGTTGCTTGTCACTGTCGATGTGGTCGTTCAGGAGAGCTCATTGGCAACTTGCTCAGAATGGTGAGAGAACGCTGGGGAAGTGCCGAGCCGAACGAGTCCCAGGTGACAGGCAGGTCATACTCCCCCTCGGGGAGGAGTCTCGCAGACGGCTGGCGCTCCGGCTCCTCCCCGCAGCGACAGTGGCGGCATTCTGTGGCGTCCCTGGCACGTGGATTTGCAATCTGGACGCTCGGCGGGTCCAGCCCGCCTGCAGCGCAGCTCAGGACAGGCTCAGGCGGGCCATCCATCGATCTCCACCCCCCCCCAAAACGTTCCCACAGCCCCAGGGGGACCAAAGAGAGGGACAGAAGCTGCCTGCCTCAAACTGGCATTGTCCCCCTCATCAACATCAACACGCCCGCCAGGGTAACAGATAACGTACGACACTGCAACAGGCAGGCGAGTGACGTGGTCTCTGTGTGGAGAGGCGAGGGTGGTGGATGAAGAAGGGGGAATGGACTGGTGTGAGCTGGCAACCAGCAAAGATGTACAAAACACAAGCTGGAGCACCAAGGTCAACCCACAAGTGGATAAATTGATACTTTTTTCTTTTAAGAACATGACACATCGCCACCTCCTTCTACAGCTTTTAAGATCATTAGGAACATAAAAAAGTGAGGGCACACACATCCCAGCAGAGTCAGTCATGCCATGTCCTTCAAAGACCACCAAAAAAAAGGAAACCTGTTGCAAGTGAAAGCCCTAAATGATTGTTTTTCATTTAATTGGTACACTTCGCCCTGTGGGAAGAGGTGGAATTCTAGCAGACTAAAAAAGGGCAGCGGGGAGGCTCGGAGATGAAACGGCGGAGCACAGGAGCAGGGGGGAGAGAGAGAGAGGGGTATGCGCCATTAGCGCAGACCCCACTGGTACGGGGTGGCAGAGAATGAGGGAATCTCTTCCAAGGCCACCTGCAGCATCCACCTCCTGGCCCACCTTCAATAACCGCTCAGGCAAGGGAAGCCCTTGCATGGGAGCACAGTCAAATTAAGAAGGCAGCAACCAGCTCCCGGCTGCTCCTAGTGGCAAGTGCAATTTTTTTTTTTTTTTAATGGAGTTTATATGGGTACACAGCAAGCTTAATGCAGTCAGAGAGTGAATGAGGAGTAATATTCCTTGAATAAGTGCAGTTTTCTGTGCATTAAGTTGACTCTCGTTCTCTCTTTCTCTCTCTCTCTCTCTCTCTCTCTCGCTCTCTCACACACACACACACACACACACACACACACACACACACACACATATAGTGTGAGAACTAACCTCATTTAGGCAAGTGCTATTTACAAGCACAATGAAAATTATTCCCATTTTCGCATTGACATATTGTCCATGTATATTGATATATTGTCTTTGTAATGCAAACTTGTGCAATTATAAAAAGGCTTCTATCAGCCAACTGTTAACAGATGCCATCATGATGAAGAAAATAAAAAAAGCGATTCTTTTATTCACAGACATAATGCAAGGAACTGTGAGGCGCCTGGTTCTGTAAAAAGCACCTCCAAGGATAATGCTGTTCAGTCCTGTGTTACTGGGATAGATTTGCAATATGCGAGAAAAGATTCCTACTATTTTCAAGGTACATCAAGAAATACAATATTTTAACTTTCTTTTTAATGGAAAGCTCCTTTCAACATCAAACAGCCTCGTCTGGAAAATGCTTTGAAAGCAAGTAGGAAAACCATTCCGCCCCGAATATAAATTGCAGCCTGACAGCCTATCAGAGGGGCAGTGAATGCCGAAAATGGACTTTTACACTTCGGCCACCCGCTGCGAAGCCTCAATGGCTGAAATGCGCAGGCACAATAAAGAGAATGGCATAATGGATTGGAGATGAGCTCAGAGCTTACGGCCTAAATTGCCGCTTTGACCTCCGAAGATGGAAAGCATTTGCATTCGCGCTAAGCGTCCTGTTTGGCATGGGAAGCGCGGCAGCCATAACGATCCCCGCAGCTCTATCAGGTTACCTATTCTATTTTTCCATTTATTCCTCCAAGAACTGTTTTCTTTTTTTTTCCCCTCGGCCCCTCTTCATAAGACACTGGTGACTCTCTATAAACAAGGGTTCGCTTTCCAATTACGTTACTGTCTGCGTTTAAAAGTGTTTACGGCTTCATCTGGATCTAATTGTGTGGAAAAAAAAAGGGCTGACTGCATAGCTCGGCTGTTTCAGATGCGGGGCTACGTGCGTGTAGGTACGGGAACATAAAACTCGCCTTCAAACATAATCATACTTATTTACTCAAGTGTAATGAAAACCAGAGTGCCTCGCAATAGCTTCAGCGTGAGATGGCGATGGTCATAAACACAAAGAGTCGCTCAGGAGGTTTCCCAGAGGAGCGCAACAGTTAGAACGCACAAAAATGAAGGCTAGGATAATAAGGCGATTTTCCGACGTAAACCTGCCTTCCTGCCACTGAACTCAAAACAGGAACTGATCACGCAATTATACTGTATACTTTCTGCAGTTAACGTATATATTACTTCCTCGTTATTTAGACAGGGGAAAGAAAAGACTCCAAATTAAGACAGGGAAAAGCAATAATGTGACAGGCTATGATAACTAAGATCCCAGACGCTTTTTGTTTTTTTTCCCCTTTTCTTGTTGCCTCTCGCGGAGCAAAATAATAGCTGTGCTGTAAGTGGCCGCCGGCGAAACCGGGAATTGTCAGAATGACGGACAGAGCACTCCCACAGCATTAGCCTGGTGAACGCAGGTGCTGACTTTCCCGCGTAATTGGATCCTATGATTTGAGTGACCGCGAAACATCTGTAACTTGTCAGAACACATTGATTGTCACTTCGTGGGCCCAGGTCTCTTGTACTTTAAAAAATGCAGGAACACATGGCTCCTCCGTGCTCCCGCTTTCGAAAGGACGGCCCGGTGTGGGAGATGTCTAAATATGTCCCGCTGTCCCCTGGCTCTAAGGGGTCCCTCACCTTATCCACAAATAAATGTGAAAAATAAACCCGTCGTTACAGATATAGTATACTACAGGAATAGCGTTAGCATACAGGACGCTCATATTCTGCTCATGTTGACATCACTAACAAAAACAATTACGGGTCAATAATCATAGTTCAATGAGTCACATGTGGTGACAGAAAGCGCAGGCCTATTCCATCTAAATTCATTGCGCTTTGTCCTTATCTCTGAGGAATGGATAAGGCAACTGTGACCTTGTTTTGCACTTTACAGCTTTATGGCTGCCCTACTGCTCTGACTTATTTTCCCAATAACGGTTTCAGCTGATGAGACTCCGGGGTGGGCTTAGAGCTCCTACCTGACGATGAGGGTGGAAAAAAAAATAACCCAGAACCGTTTAGCCATGCATCTTTCTGTTGCGCACGCCTGTTTGATGCTGTCTTCTGGGTACCTGCCGCGCTGAGGGTGCAGCTGCTTAAATGAGCAGTGTGCCTTCGGCCTTTCACCAGCTCACCTCAGGCCCAATCAGTCAGTCACGGTAATCAGGGGAGGGAATCCAGCGAGCAGATCCCCCTGCAATCGCGATCAGGGGGGAAAAGAGCGAAACAATTGGTTTCCGCGCTCCGTAACTCCCACCGAAGGGAGGCCGCGTCCACTCTCCGAGAGGACGTCAGAAAGCAGGGGCCATTTGTCTTGCTGAGTGAGGCGGCGGAGACGGAGTGAATTTAAGGAACGGGGGGGACTCGGCGGGGGTTCGACCTGAAGGAGAGTGCTCCATCATCCGGCCCGTTTTATGACACCCGCTGGGGGGAAGGGCCAGGAGGCCAATGGACTGCCATGTTCTCCTTGCAAAACCTCCCCAAAAGTAACCCCTTCCTTCCCGTCTCCCTCTCGGAGCCGTCGGGAAAGGGGGACGTCTGCCAAAGGAAACTCATTAGTCAGCCGACGTCAAAGTAGCCCTTGAGCAAACAGACGCACAATGACAAGATGCGATGACGGTGTGTCCTCCACAGTACGGTGGGGTCTCTTCCAGGGTCGGACAGCCACAGTCATAAAAACCATGGTTTGCCCGATCATTCTGAGGAGGAGAGGGTTAGTTCTTCATCATGATACTGTCTTTGTATTATTGCAAAAGTGGAAATTTACATCTCTCAAAATAGAAGTTAATTGATAGCGAAAACAAGAATGTTTTACCATTACTATCCATTACAGGAAGCAAGCAGCTGACCGCTCAAATGATGCACTTCTGAAAAGCAATTATGGAGGCCTATATTTTATACTACTATATTATTATAATGTAGTAACAAGCTGACAGTCCAGGACATATAATAATGTGGAAGCTGCTGCAGACAGTTGAGGATTAATTAGGTACTAGAACTCAAATCACAACTTCTGTTTTTTATTTTTTTTATGTTTTATTACATTATTCATATTTTTGCATGAGAATGGCTCCAACTATGTGTGTTAAATCTGTGTGAATCTCTTACCAAAGCAGTGAATGTATGTGAATGAGGGAGAGGAATACCCACAACACTTTCACTTTTCAAACATTTCTTTGTGTATAATTTATACTTTACAGACATGAAGCAAAGCATTCCAGGAAATATGAACAGGTCTTTCTATATCTATTTGATGCATACAATGTCTATTTTTAAAGAGGGACACAGTGTATCTTCCCTGCTTTTAGTGTGTTAATTAGGCCTGCATATTGTTAATACCCATCCTAGAGGATGTGCATTTTAATAGAAACCAATTACCACATATGCAGGACTCAATCCATTACTGTCACTTTCTAATCATAGGGTCACTTCAGAGAGCAGTGAAACTCACTAAAGAGCTGAGAAGAGTTGGCCAGCCTCTCTTTTATGTTCCAGGGAATTCATATTGTGTGTGTGAAATGTACTGTGTGCTCGACATTAAAATAGCAAAAATATTCAAGAACATTATATATTTTGTGTGTGTGTGTTAGCCTGCTTAAATTATTAGTCTTTTCTCATTTACAGCAAAAAACTCAATTCAAATGTGTTCAAAAGATAAACACCACTGTGTATCCTCCGAAATAACTGTATTCATTTCACACAATGGCTATAATGCTGTAAACAGACAGACTGTCAAAGTTTAAGCATTTTGTTAAGAATCTCAATACACAGAAAAACTGTTCAAATCTGAATGCAGTTTTCAACTGTGGCTAAGTTAACCATCTTTAAATTTAACTGCAGCAATATAAAAATATACAAAACCCTTAACCAACAACACATTGCATCACAACTGACCTTTTGTAAATGGAGGAAAAACCAAAATCAAAAATAGCTTTCGAATGACCCATTATTAAGATTTCATCAGTCCTTCTGTCACAAAATACAACCCTGCCTTTTCCTAAAAGTAAAATTCTATCTTTTACACAGTGAAAATATTGCCACTTAAATGTGCCTGCATTTCAGGAGCCTGTTTTCTCCAGAGATTGCTACATTCCTCAAAATAGTCTGAGAGACTCCCAATTGTGTTACTCTGACACAATTTACACCTTACTCATATTAGAGGATTTTTATTCTTTCAAGACAGCTGTATCACCTACAGCTAAATTGCAAGGTAAACATTTCATGGCGACTGGTTAGAGAAGAGTTAGCGAGTTAGCCATAGATGATTGGAGTGTTGAAACAATCACCCTGAGATGACTGGTATGTTAACAGGCATGTGTATATGTATAGACATACATTAGAGCTGAGATATTATCTGCAGGTATTCTTTTCTTACACTAATATTATAACTACTTTGTAGTGTTGCTAAACCTACTTAGCTCAGGTCAAAAGAGGACAGAAACTGGAGTGTTCAAATAAATACGGCCTGATGACTGGCACCTCGAAAAAAGCAACAGGCTCCAAGCTGAGCTGTGCACGCCTGCCAGTTTCCATATTAGCCTCCCGTCTCAGGACTCGCTTGTCAGTATTTTTCTGCGTGTGCACAAACCTATACCTACTACCCACTCGTAAATAAACACTTGTTTTATCAATACTAAACACTTTACGGCGCCCAGTGCTACCATAACGAAAATACCTTCGTGGACGTCCCCAAACAAATCTGAGGCAAAGTTTCATTTTCCGGGCTGTCGGTTTTCTGATATACAGCAAATGAACGCGGCAGCAAACAAATCTATCATCCTGCAGGAGGGCAATAGCGCTGCTTCACAATGACGGGGGGAGTGGGGTGAGGATAGGGGGCTGGGGGTCCAAACTGAACCGGGAATGAGAGAGAAAGGGAAGGGGTGGGGCTTATCTCACCTACGGAGTCCTCCTCTGATCCAATCTGCAGAATACGGAAAGCAGACCTCGTAATTGCGGCCCCCGAGGGCTTTATTTGACCGGAGGGGGCCAATTACTGACGGAGGTTCCCCGCGGTTTGCCTCGGGAGGGGGGCAGAGGGTGGAGAGGGGGAGATGGCGAGTGCGTGGAGTAATGTAAGCACATGGTGTGCTGGGGTTGGATCGGCGGAGAGCGCGCTAGGGCAGAAGACGCAGCGACTGCGCGCTCGACGGTCCCTCTCCGACGGCGACGGGGAGTGGGCGGCCGAGGGGGGACGGAGCGCCGGTGCGAGGGGCGGCGGTATCTGACGTTCGGCAATTAGCGCGCGGCCCCCCGCCGCCGCCGACAGGCGAAGGAGGGCTCACGCTGGGAGCGGCCTGCCCTTTCTAACGCTTATTTTCCACCTCGCTGAGGCTGACTCACGATCAGCGGCGGACGGGCGCCTCCCCCGGGCCGAACCGCCGCGCCGCGCGGGGCCGTTTTCCAGCACTTTCCGTCACTCCGTGACACAGAGCCGCCACGTCAGTGAACCGCGCCGGGACATCCACTAATGTCGAGACCTTCGGCGCGTTCAAAATGTCAATTTCATGCTACCTGGACTTGCAATAAAGAGCAAATGGCCACCTGTCTAAAATATGACAGGTTAATCAGTGTCTTCTGCACATTCCCCTGTCCAACGCCATAGGGGCGTACGCCGACAGGCCACAAAATAGATCGTGAATAAACGGCAAGTCACCTGCTCCAATTTTCTTGAAGTCAGTTTCAGATTTTCTGTTGATTTCATGTCAGGTTTTTTGTTGTTTTGTATTGTTTGTTGTTTCTATTGTTTCTATTAAGTGATGTTGCAATCGATGCTTCCACTTCACAAACTGACTCTTACACCAACTCATCTCAGTGGGTGTGGCTACCTAAAACATAGCCCGATATCTACAGCTATGTGACTCTCAAACAGCAGCGGACCAGCTATTCTGTAAGTAGGTGTGTTACACGTAAGTACAAACTTCCACGCAGAGTTGTGAAATGTTCCCACCCCACATACACACCCACAGGGTGTGAAGTGATGTCACTCAATACTCCCCCTTTCTTCCATCTGTCGAAAAAAAAAAGAAGGATTTTCTGGCACTCAATAGCTGCGAAGATTAAAAATAACATGGTTATTTAAATCCCATATCCAGCTTTCTGATCAAACATTGAAAACATGAAAATTTTACTGTATTTATACTTTAATGTATCTAGTGTTTGCTGTGCAAGCAGCAGCCTTTAACAGCTTAATCCAGAGCTGTTCAGATCTTCCAGCAACATAAAATAACACACCGAGTTTAAGGACACAGTAGAATGAGGCAGCTCTGGTAAGGTCAAATGGGCTTCCTCCAAACTCGCATCAGCACCACAATCAATTGGAAACATGCTGAGAACAGGTTCAAGGCGGCACCGTGAAATTCGCTCTCGGCGCCGTCAGCTGAAGTGATGGCTTGTGTTGCTTTCCTGGCCCGCGTTATGAATTGCCGTTCTGCCACTCTTTATTGGGAGGCACTTCGTCATTAACAAAAGCAATTTAAACGTACGGTTGAAGAGGAGCGATTAGTATGAGATCATCCTGAAGATTTCATTAAATATCAGTCCCTGTATTCTTAACTGTACTTTACTGTACAATACAAAAGGTTCTACCCTGTTGTGTGTGCAGTGCCTTGCCTTTGACATGAAAGGTTATTGAAACTGTCTCAGAACAGTACAACAGATTCACACGCTTCCAATGCCTCTGTCATAACGTCTCCAAAAGAACACACTGCGTTTGCTTGTCCTATGGCCGCACTCCGCATGACCCTGACCTCACACACAGGATAACTGACAGCAAACAATATGAAACAGAGTCAAAGCTGAGTCACGGCTTAAGAGAGGATTGGCCATACTAAGAACTACTCCTGTCACTTAGATCATCATCATACACAGATAAGGCTTGCAGTAAGAGGATTAAAGAGCAATTCAACCCATGCAGAATCCCTCTGGCTTCATTCTGCGTGGTCTCTGTGCCCTGGAATACGTGTCCCTGTCTGCTTTGCGGGTCAAATTGTCAGAAAACCAGGAAAATATGGGACCTTTTTTTTCTTCTCTCTCTCAAATAGTTGACCAGCAATATATGTTTAAATGTCGCAACCAGTGCGAGAAAGTTCAACACCCCCTCTCCCCCACCCAAAAAAAAAGGAAGAAAGAAAGATTTATTCGTTCATTTCTTCAGACCGTTCTCTCGGCCCTTGGGGGGGATCCGGATAGGAAACAATAACACCCTCGACCAGGAAATCATATTCTTTTACTGGATTCGCCTCATCGATTCGGAGGACGAGATTTAGTGCGGGGCACTGCACGGGGGGTATGGGCGATGAGAGACATAATGAATCACGACAGTCCCGCCAGCCTGCCATGATCGCCCCGGCACCTCACCCCGCTGCCCCTGCGCCCATCTGCAGGCCTCAGCCGGGACAGGACCCCGTAAGTTCTTCCTTTCGCCTTCTCCCCGCCAACAGGGCAGAACGAATCAAAACTCCTTACGCTCCCCAAAATGAAGCTGTTTCCAGAAAACCACACATTACGTTACATTATTAGGATTTAGCAGATGCTCTTATCCAGAGCGACTTACACAGGTTTCAGTTTTGTTACATGTTACCCATTTATGCAGCTGGATATTTACTGAGACAATTCTGGGTTATGTACCTTGCCCAAGGGTATAACAGCAATGGCCTAGCAGTGAATTGAACCAGCAACCATGCTACACCGCTGCCCACACACTGAACATTACTCTCATGCTTTTACATGTTTCATACACTTAAATTCATGTGGGAATTGGGCCATGATGTAATAACGGTACAGAAGGATGCTGGTCAAGAAGCATATTATGCGAAGCATGCGTGGTACATTTACGTATTTTCGTTTGTAAGAGGAGAGCAGATTTAACTTCATGTGCACCAAGGAAAAGCTGGCAATGCAACTGATTTATGATGCTTACAAGTACCACTTTTACAGTCAATACCCCAGCGTGATGGAAAGATTTATATATTAAAAGATATGGATTGCACCATTATTACATCAAGGCACAAACTCACAACTAATTCAACGAATTGAAACCAATTCAAAATAAGGTGCTCTGATTAATTGCTATGCATGTCTTATGGCTTCTGGCTCCTTGTGTTCCAGCCTCCGCTGACTGCCACACACACACACACATACAGGCACACACGCACACACACACCTTGGTCATTCAGCCCCTTGGACAAAAAACACACCGTGCCCCTTGCATAATACCATCCATCTTGGTGGCCTGCAGCAGGTCTCCTGTTCATTTCAGCTCCTTAAGACAGCTGATGAATGGGCTGGATGGAGCTCCTAGCCCACCAGTCATCATTTTAATGCACCAAGACGCAGAGGGGAAGCCAAGATTTTATAATCAGGGCCGAAAATTATAAATGCCAGCCAGCAGCTGATTATTTATTCCTCCGTAGTGCACCGCGTCCATAATGGCTTTAAAGAAATTTAAGTCTTGGGTTGATTTCAAAGTGCATTTCGGGGAAGGGGAGTGCAGACATCAATGGACATAAATTTCATCGGAGTTCATTGGATCGTAAGTAGCGCGGGCGCGTTTTCGCTGACGATGTAAAATGCGGTGACAGAGCGGCGGTTAGTTTGGCAATCATTTTTAGATGAGTTTTTCCATTACGGTGACTTCTTTTCCCCCTCCCTAGCTGAGGTAGCGAAGCGGCTGGGGTGTCCCTGCCACTGCATTAAGCCTAGGATCACCCTCCGTGCCCCAGACCGAGGTCATGTTGGATCAAGCGTGCTATTAAAAGGGTTTCGTTTAACGAGCCATAATTCACCACATCGGTGTAACAAACTGCGGAGGCCCCCCGGGTGATGCGTCACACGTTAAATTCTAATAAATAATGTCAGAAACCTTCATTTTAATGAGCGAAGCACCTAAATCTCAACTGCGGCGCTCTGCTCTTCAGACAGAAATGGTGTTTTGATGTAGTGCCCAGCGTCAAATTCTATCAATATGAAAAATCTGCATAGTGAGCAGTGAGTATATCGCCATGTGGGGGTTATTCAACAAAAGCGACTTGAAATTTTCTTTTTTTTTCTCTTTAAATTTTACTTAAAAAAATTTTTTTCCCCCTTTAAAGAGCCGCCAACTCTTGGCAACTCTTGGATTTTGTAAGCGGCGCGGATATGCTAAACTTGTTCTCCGCGAGCCACGTTTTTTCTGGCACTTAAACAAAAACCGCCACATCCTTCCAAGAGAGGTGGGTTTGCTGAATCACTGACAAAACAAGCCTGGGAATAATAGTGCAAACAGAGAGCTAACAGCTGCATCTGGGGGGGGAGTCTGTGAACCAAAGGGGAAACATAGAAAAGCACGGCAGACGCCTCCTGTAGTTTCTGCCGCAGCCGCCACCAGCATTGGAAATCAGAAGCACGGGGTAGGGAAATGTTTGGTCGCAGACAGATGCCATTCAGCGGCCCATCCTGGGATTGAGATCGACTCAATGCCTTTTGTCAGAGAGACTTTTCATCTTTCTCTCACTCGATTTACTCATCTCTCCTTTTTTCTCGTTTAATCAATACTTTGATCTAGTTTAACACACACATACACATGTGCGTGCGCGCACACACACGCACACACAAACACACACACGGTGAAACATCTCAATAAATAAGAACATCTCCAAGATGAGATCAAGTGCTCAGAAGCAAAAATAATAACAAAACAAAGAATCGATCTGTAACCTGGTTTATTCTTTACCTTGACATCAATCAGAACTGTGCCTGGTGTGCTTCAGTGTTCTGTGAGATGGAAGATATGAGGACTAAGGCCATTATACAAGCACTGCTGCAGTGTGAGTTCCAGGCAACACAACCAAGTCACATTAGAGCTGTGCTTTTTGCCCTTTGACCACAAGGTGAGGTGAAGTGGTATCCAAGGTTATCCAATCAGGAGCCATAAAACCTGCCCAAATCTCTGTAACTAAGCCGTTTTCAGGTGCCCTTGAGGACACACAAGCACAGCCCAGGACTACTCACTTACATCATCTCAGTACCTCCGGTAAAGTCTGTCCTTGTGTGACAGGGCCTCTACACAGGTAGAGAAAAGAGACTCAGAATCTCCTTAATTAGAACATCTGCATGTTTCATCACCAGCACTGGGTCCAACATGATCTACCCACGGGAAAGGCAGCAGGGCTGTGAAATCATTAAGCTGGCAGACTGGCAACAGTGTAATACTGAGATGTATCAATAACCATTAGCAACAGTGTGGTACTCTGTGTGTGAGTAACGACTAGCAACAATGTGATTATGTATGTATCAGTAACCACCGGCAACAACATGTATGTGTCAGTACTGGAAACAGTGTGATACTGTATGTATCAGTTACCGACAGGAAGAGTTTGATACTATATCTTTCAGCAACCCCATGCAAAAGCATAATGCTATATGGAGCAGTATAATATTGTATGTATTCATAACCACTGTCCTCTGAGTCTCTTACCTGGGTGGCCACTTTCCCGTAGTCGATCCACCTCACGCTAGCAAAGTTGGTGGACTCGGCGCAGTTGAAGCCGTGGTTGAACCCGGCGTGGTACCCGTAGGGAAAGGTGATCATGAACTCGCCCGCCTCCTGCGTGATCTGCAACAAAACCGAAAAAAAAAGGGTCACGTGTGAGGTCAAAGGTGACAGCCCAGAGAGCGATAAAATGGGCATATTCAGGAACTAAGTCTGACTACAGGAAGAAGTAGAACTTCAGTTTTAATTTGCTACTGAGAACTTTTAAGATAATTTCATTTTTGTTATGACTGTTTGAAATGCCTCTGCATGAATTAGCTGGTAATCAGCGCAATTTAAGCAATTGATGTGTTCCGTCTCTTTTTCAGTCAAGTAAATTTAGCATGAAATATGAATCCTTTTTTGTTGTTTTTTCTTTTTTCCATCAGGCACATTGTAATTCAGACCCTGAGCTGATTATGCCAATTAAAACGCAGCATTTCTGTATATTTTAAACACCTATCTGAGCAGCACCAGCCATTTTCAATCAGATCTCTACCCTGGTTCTAAAAGTCAGTAAGAGGACAAAGCCATGTCCAAGTCTTTGTGGCTCACAGGGTCAGAGATTATTCTGTGGTATAAAGCAGCTCACTGTACGACCACACCCCCTGGAGAGAACAGTCAGACACAGGGCCGTTACCCACAATCCCTGTCGTTTAATACTGAGCGCCAAAGAGGGAGAATGTGGCTGTCGTTTTTTAAGTCCGGTATGACGCAGATGGGGTTTGAACCCACAACCTTCCGGGGTCAGGGCAGATCCTCTCGCCACAGGGCCACTGGCTCGGAAGGGAAAGGCTCATTCTAATTTTTCTAATTCAATTACCTTTTCTTCCTTCTGGGAAGTTTTTGTGGGAGAGTAGTTTCCACGCTCGACACCAGGCACCACTGCTTTTTTTAAAATTGAAAAACTGACTATGAATTACAAACGACTTTTTGTTGAGGCTACCCCGTGGCAAAGAACAATAAGAATAAAATGCTAAAAACATCCTGACCTACGTCCGATTTGGGTCAGCAGCCAGAGAATATGACTTACAACCAGGAGACTGCAAGTTTGAATCCTGCTGTTATGCCCTTGAGCAAGGTACTTAACCGAACTCACCTCTGGAAATCTAATGGTGTGGGGTAGGATACATTTCACAACAGGGTGGTCCAAATAAAATCTCCCTCTTGTCTTTAATATTTGATATAATGTCCAGTTTGAATTAAAAAGACCTATTAACAATATCCAGTTTGAATGCTTCGTTAGACACCGTTGGGAGACTGAAGAGAGTGCTCACAGGCCTGCTTTGTGCGATAAAATGTTGGCGAATTGACCATAGGCCATAATTACCCAGAACTCTGGTGTAATATTATAGTTTATGCCTTGTGAAAAAACAACAAGGAAACGGCTTTAAATGTAAATTGTGGGTTTTCTTTGGAATCATCCTTTAAATCTCAGGAGAAATGCAACGCGCCCAATGTAAATAGTGTGACTAGTGCAACGTTGACATTTTGTGTCAGAGAGAAAACAGTGTCCAAGAGAAAAGAACGTTTCTGACTTTCAGCTCTTCTATATTTAAACCTCAATAATCCACCGCTTCCAAACCAGTAATTAGTCATTGTTACTTTTTTTGTTTATGTTCTTCCGGGACTGCATGCTATTCTGTAGTCCTTGAATAACTGTTGTGTGAAAACAAAACTGACAAAAGAACAGTTGAGACTACAATGATCCTACTTCATTGGGGGATGACATGTAGTTAGTTGTACTAATTACCTAATTAACCTGCCAACAATTCAGAAACAAGTTTAGAAAATAATGTTTTTCAACAAAACGCCCTAACAATATTCCAGCTTCAGCAAAGCTATACAGTCCTACTGGGTGAACAGTCGTGAGTGGCATTTGAGGAGAACACTGAGGGAACCGAAATGCTACTCCCTCTCATGTTCAGCCAGGAGCGCGATTCACCTGTGCCACTCTTCCGTAACAGGCACACTCCTCAGGCCTGGGTGTGGCTGAGTTCCACTCCGCCTCCTCTTTCACGCACACTTTATTCGCCACAGTAACCTCGCTCAGGGTGTCACGGTCCACACAGACCAGCAGGATGGGACCCACTCTACAGGTAGCGCACGCTGTAGAGCACAGTACAATATAGTGCATTGTATTTTGGTGCACATTTCCAGCCAGAGACTGGTCTTCACTCAGTCAAAGACAAGAGAGGGTTCAGAATATTCATCCATCATACTGTTTAACTATTTATTCAGTAGCTGCATAAAACTGAAATTTCTTCTTAAGCCGTCAGAAATGAGAAACAAAATTAGTCAAAAAAGGTCAGTGTAAAATTTATTTGGTTGCAAGGCATCAACAATCATATTCAGTGAGTAATCCATAGCCATATGAATTGCTGAGCCTTTATCAGTTAAAATTCCATGCAACGAATACTATCATTTCAAGACTTTTTTTTTCCTGTTTTACCATTAGATAAACTTAGTATCTGTCAATCTGATTTCATCACAATTTATCACAATTGCGATGCATCACAATCCAGAGTTTTTGAACGTAGCAAGCACTTACAAGAGTCAGCAACTTGTCGTGAGCCTGGTATATAAAACTTTATATTTTCCCCACGGGCTCATTCTGAATGTCTTTGACTCTTTTCCTGAGAGCTTCAACTTAATATCGACTTCACATTAGCTACACATTACGTGATAAATGACGACTATACTGTAAATCTCCACCAGTTTGCCAGCATGCAGCCCTGGGGGCCACTCTGAGGTGTGTTTTCCTGTGTGCTCTGCCTGCCCTGGGGCCTGTGAACACTGGGGACAGAGGAATCCGCCGCTGTTCTGTCTCAGCAGGCGAGGGAGCGGGGACCGCGACGCGCCCAAACTCAGATTACCGCGCCGGTCGGAGGGCCGCTCTCCCGTGGGCGGCTCTGGTGTTCCGTAAGAGCGGCGCGGCGTGTGGTGGAGGCCGAACGGCTGCGCTGACGGTGATGGATGCGAGGTCTTTGGTCGGCTCGGCTCTGTGCCGCTTGCTGTAAGAACGAACTATAGGATGCCACGCTGTAGGATCCTGCACTACAGGACTTCACCATGATTGGACCTCGTCGTATGATTTGTGATTACACAACTTATTGTCGAAATCTGGACAAAATCTGGACTTCACAGTCCTAGATCAGGACAACTGGGGCCGGTCAGTATGAGAGGGGCAATGATACACTGCTAAGAATTTCATACATTCAGTCACAGTTACAGTTATTCATTTAGCAGACACTTTTATCCAAAACGACTTACAGTAGGAGGTATACATTTCATTATTATGTGTGTTCCCTGGGAATCAAACCCACAACCTTGGCATCACTAGTGCCATGCGACGCCAACTGAGCCATAGGAACAAATTCAGACAGAACTCAGAAGTGAGAGAGGTGCTACAATATGATGCATTGAGCATGCCCGGTAGTCAATTGCTCGCTGAGTCACACCATGTCCCTGCAAAGAAAGACTAGCCCTGGAGAGAACCACTCTAGGCCTTCAGCTACCAGAGACACATAGCATGTGTTAACAGTCAATTAGCATCCAGCTAGCAGTTAATAGCCTACAAGTTACAGGCCAGTCGATCGTGTATATGGATGTGTCAAGGTCTTTCGCTTTACATCCAATTAATGTCTGTGATTAAGTGTGTTTCCTATTGAGCTAAAGATAAAACATCTGCAAATTACTGCATATACCACCATTTCTGCAATGCATGTGTGTATGTGTATGTGAGGATTGGAGTGAGAGCTCATGTTACATATTGCATAAGAACATGTAATGAGTTTGGTTTACCTTTTGGTGTTGGTGATACTAACTTAGCATTAAAAGTAAGGTCCAGTCCCTGGTTTTTGTCTTTTACCATGGAGGAAACCAGTGTTTTATACAGTGTCACAACTTCAATTGGGCACTAAGCATTCATATCTGCTATAAGATATTATTTTCATTTTTTCCATAAAGCCTTTTTCCTTCTACATTGCAGGAGTAATTGTCACCACAATATTAGAACAGTATACATAATTTTGAAATCTATGCTAAATCACTTTTTGTGAACCTTGTTTCGAAAGTTTCCATTATCATTTGTTGATGTCTGTGAGATGGCGAGAGGAGGCTATTTACACCTAACTAAAAAAATCACACGGGTGCAGTGCAAGAACAGAAATCGCTCAGTGTGTGCCCTCTCTCAATCATAAGCCCCCATGACAAGCCTGGGATTGATCAATAAATGTGACCAGTACCACGACAAAGACTGGCAAAAGTCAGACTCACTGTGAATGCAAACTCAGCATAAAGCCCACAAATAAACTGGGGGAAAACACTGGTGTACAAGTTAACGAGAAACAAGGAATGAGGTACACTCACAGACACGTCTGACATGTACAAATGGCCTAAATGTTGAGTGTTCAGAGTCTGGCTGCATGTTTTCAGGCTTTGGCAGGGTGAGCATTAACTGCATGAGAAACTGATCTCACTGACAGAGGCTTTCCTCACATTCATTTCCTCTTCCAAAGCTCCCTTTTATACCCGATGGATAAAGTTCAGTAATAAAACAGTCACCCCTGACTGTGAATAAAAGCATTCTGAACACACGTAGTACTGCCTTGTACATCCATGCTTTGAATTAAACAGCCACAACCTTGCGGGATTGAACAGAGATGCACCTTGGTTAAAAAAAAAAAAAAGGAAAAGGGAAACAGAAAAAGAAAAGTTAATTGGGTAATTTTGGGCTTGAGCGCGATTCTGACTTTGATCAATGGCTTATGAAATTCGTTACCGGGACGACACGAGGCCGCATCTAATTGCACGCCAGTCGGCCACTCAGTCGGGTGACAGACAGCTGTGGGTGGCAGGTGCGGCCGGGGGCTCATCGCGGGAGGAAGGCGCCAGCTGCTCGAAAGCGGGGGCCGCCCCTCCAGAGAGCCAGGGGCAAGGAGGCGCGCGGGCGAGGGGCGCGACTGTGTCCCCCTCTCCACAATACAGACCGCCCTCCATCAGGGGTTCCGCATTGTTCCTCAAAATATGAAACAAAGGCGGGAGCAGAGGAAACCCTGCCTCTCCCAGCACAGGCTGCTGCGGCAAGCCGCTTCTCCACAGACCTGCTGCAGAGGACGAGGGCCAGGTTCAGTCTATACGCAGTGCGCTTTGTGCTTAGCTCTGAATACCGGAAGCAGGCCAAGTTTTGCTGTTGTACTGCGGCGTTTGCACAACGTTGTGAATTTGGCAGCCACTGAAAACATAAGCAAATTTGCAAGCAGCGGAGAAAAAAGGTAACAGTTGCTGAATTTTGTTATTTGAGTCTGAGAGAAAAATGCAATGCACTTGTGGGAGGTAGGGGACCACGCATTCACAAAGCAAAGGCTCTACGGTGCTGTACCTTGTCGAAGGGGATCCCGTACTTCTTCAGTATGGAGGGTGAGATGAGGGTCATCTTGTGACGGAGGAACGCTTCACAGCCCTTGAAGCTGTTCGGGAAGAAACCTGGCAACAAAACGGACGTGGTCAGAATCACTCTCACACACCATGGCTGTCCCATGGAAAAAAAATAAAATCTGGGATTAACACTTGCTGAATTTACAAAATGTAATTTGTTGCTTTCAGTAATGGCTCAGCTGGCTCACTAGCAGACAACAGAGCAAGCAGTTAAGAGGAAAACCCTTTCATTTTCTGCATGTGTGCAGATCTGCATATTTTGCCGTGCCGTTTGATTTTCACACGTGACGTTGTGGACAGGTTGCATAGGGGACCCATTTTAAATGGACGCTGAACTAATCCCAGGCAACGCATTACCAAGCCGTGATATCACTCCTCTGCCGTAGTTTTAGGTGCTTTTGAACTTGACTTGGAGTGCCCTATTTCCACAGCTGATGAGAGGGGTACAGTTACGGCACTGCTAATGACTGCCTCTGCACCCTGATGGCCACGCTCTCGGCGGGGCCGGTGAAAGGGTGATGGCGGGCGCTAAGCGGCCCCTCCTTCAGCATAAAAGGGCACTCCACTCCCGCCGAGGAGTCGAGGGCCCTCCACTAACACCTGTGGGAGTCTCTGCGCTCTCCCCTCCGAATCCTCTCCGAAGCGTTCTGCCCGCTCGGCACGCGGGGGCGTATCAAGGCGGCACGACATTGATTTCTCCCTCCGATCTGCCCTGTTTTTTTAACCGTTTTAATTACAACTATCAATAGCGCAGCGGTTGTCCTCATCAACGTGGAGACAGAAAGTTCATAACCACACTCAAGTGGTTTGACCTTCAGAACGCAATTCTATTATTTTATTCCACTTTTATTCTTCCTCTCCATATATGACGGGCAATTTCACAGGTTTCGCAAGAAATCTTACAAAAATGCATTCATTTGTCTATGAAATACTTTATATAATGGTTACACAGTTTACTGTATTTTCTATGATAACCAATGGAAAAAAAGAGTTGAGTAGCGCAAGCCTATTAACACGACAGCTCTCATAACCCGTCACTGTTCCGCTGACACGAATCAGCGTCGCAACACCTTTCCTTCACAAAAGTCTTTTATCTTCCATTCAAAGGCTGTCTGTGCTTTGCAAACCATTAAATAGAGTCTAGACTTTCTCTGTACATGTGACCACATGAGAACACAACCTACGACCCCAACTATGGCCAAATAATACAAAGGTTTGAAAAAGGACAGTTGCGCAAGCCTTTTCTGATAGCGTTTTCAATACAGCCTCTGCACTCTAGTTCTCACAAACATAGAAGTTTAAGCATGACTTTATTTCTTTCTCGCAGTCTGTCTCTCGAGCGTGGTGAAAATATGGAAAAGCAAAAGTTAAGTCCCTAAGAACTGCTCCGATTATCACGGAGTACTTTTTTCAATCTAGCCGCAACAGTGTCCTTTAACTTTGACAACAACTTTAATTACTTTAATCAGCGTTTTTCTCATTACACAAAGGATTGAGCTTGGCAGGTGTTGGATCTGTGGCTGAAGCAAAAAAAAAAATCATTTTTACTGTTAACTTATCACTCAAAGATAAGGTGAAAACGCACTGTGGTTAGACTGAAAAGAGGCCCAAGGCTCTGCACACCACATCCCCCCTGTTTGAGTGAAGGATTACAGGAGCCTTGTTCTGGCCTTATTACCTGCATGTTTCTCCTTTCGTTTGCTACACTACCAGCTAATGGACTTATAATATGACCGTGAGAACACTTGTCTTTTTCCACGTCTCCTTCATTAATATTTCATCTAAAACCAATGGAGATTCATTCTTTCTTTCCCTTTCCAAAAGAGGCAGAAGACAGCGGGCAAGCATCATCCGGAGTAAGTGATGAGTAATAATTGAGCAGCACTGACAGAGGGATGTCAGAATTTCAGCGCTGCTGTACCATGCTCAACATTAACAGTGCTGTACAGCAACATCTGGGGACACTCACTCAGCAGAGACACCGTGTCTGCTGTCTTCCTATGGACCCATGTAAAAGAATATTCAATGAAAAGAAAAAAAAATGTTCTGCTATTCTATTTTTAGCCGGTATTTCTAACATATGCCTCCAAAAAATAGCTGGATATTGTAACTAGTGAAATGTCTAAGAATTTTTTTTTTACATTCTGCAGAAGCACCACATAACTTCAATATGGCTACTGATTGGAGTTTGATACACAGTGCACCCTGGAGCAGCCAGAGACCATCTGTAGATATTGCCTATATTTATCTGTACTTCCATGGTGCACAGTGCAGATAAAACAGTGAAGATGTTTATCCAACACAGGTTATTCTAATGGTCTAATTTCTATGTGGTTATCTTGTTACCATTTTGATAATTTGGCAATTTGTCATTTAATGAAAAAGGACGGATTCAATATGACGTATATGTGAGCATATATATCGCATGTGTCCTTTTGTATTACGTGACAATGTGTGAGAATTTCATGTAACAGACGTGCAGCAGCATAATTTAAGGAAACTCCAGATTTCCCCTGGCCTGTGAATGTGATGGCTGACCTCACTGTCCCACTGTCCATCCTGTGTCTAATAAGTCTGACTAACAACCACTCCCAGAGATGTGCTATGAAACCAAAGCAAAAATTTCATTCAAACATTTCATTACACAAATGACACAGCGTAGAACAGCTCAGGTCCATGGTAAACGCAGGTTAGCTTCTGATACATAAATCCATACACATTATATCAATCTATATCCAGCTGTATAAGATACGTGATACTGTTTGCTAATTAAATGTAATTCATGTATGTAAATGCGTGGTTTTTATGACAATATTACACATCTACAGTTATGTCAGACCCTACCTTTGGCCTTCCCGATACGAGTATTTCAGAGGATGACAGCATTTTTTCACATTTTCTATGAAGTGTATTTTTTATTCTCAGCACCAAAGAGGCAGTGTTCCCAATAACAGCCAGATAGAACTTGACAACTAACCAGTGCTGAAGTTTAAGATGAGCAGCTCAGTGCTTCAACTGCTTACCGACTGGCTGTAGGTTTCTGGTTTCTGAAACATGTACTAAATGACTATGGCCATAATATCTGTATTTTTTTTTAATTAGACACTCGTCTTCAACACAATCGTACAAGTAATTATGATCATACTTAATCTGCTTGTCTATTGACTTGATTTAATAAATATAATTACCCTGAACAAAGAGCATCACCTAGTAATACGACTCCAACGAAGCTGTCAAAATTGCGCTTCGGATTGCAGCTCAGTTGCAATCCTTGTACATCAAACAGGTGAGAGGGAATTCAGACAGCCAGAGACAAAATAAAAAGAAAAGCTTTCGTTTTGCTTTCCCTTGGAGAAGCACCTCAAACAGCACTTAACTGTTGAATAATACAGTGCATGCACTTCAAAAGCCAACCATGAACTGTGGTTGAGTGACTATAAAAAAAATTCTGCTTTATGTAACTACAGACCTTTGTGCCTGGAGATGCAAGTCCCTGGGGATATGCATAACAAGTAAATAAATATGGGATACAACTGTATGTTACAGTAAACAACACACAGTAAACTGCACAAACCTTTTTTTCGGCGTTGGTTTTGTTTTTGTTTTGTACTGATCTCTCCTGTATTCATTTCATCAAATTTAAGAATTGCAGGCGTGCTAGACAGGCATAAACTGTTGATCCCTCTCTCTCTGTGACAAGTTCCGCACAACAGGCTGGCAAATTCTTCTTTCCGTTGTTTTTATTACTACCCCCTCAAGGCATCGCGGAAGACAAATTACAGCTAAGTACCTCTGTAGATTATGCCCATTATAGGTGAAGCTCAGGGCTGATATATTAACTTATTTCAATGCGTTCCTCTTCAGCTTCTTCCGTTCTGGATTGGAATTATTTTTGATGTACTGCCACTTCAAGACCGCTCTCGAAGCGAAATTCTATCATTTGTCGTGAAGCGATTCACACATTTACCCTTATTGTTTACGTTCTCTTACCATTACATTTTTGTGCCATTTGAGCATCAGTGGGGACAACCGATGCTTTTGCAGTATTAACAAACGTGACACTGCGGTCCCCCAATCCCCTTCTAAGCCGAATCCCATGGATCC
The DNA here is from genome assembly GCA_019176425.1 of Megalops atlanticus. Classification (NCBI taxonomy): domain Eukaryota; kingdom Metazoa; phylum Chordata; class Actinopteri; order Elopiformes; family Megalopidae; genus Megalops; species Megalops atlanticus. The sequence continues at coordinate 18,005,188 of CM032894.1, forward strand.
AACACGGTGAAGACATTCTCAACTGACTTGTCTCCTGAGCTGAGGTTTTCCTTTATGATAGCTGTGTGTTTGTGGAAGGAGTTGGCTGTGAAAGTGATTGCAGGGCACGCGGGAGGGTCAGTCGGCAAAGCTGCTGATGGCATCCTGCCATTACACGTAGAAATGGCCGACGACGCCTCAGAAGTCAAACCGAGCTGGGCGACGGTGCAGAATGGTGAGAGAGGAGTGGTGACGGTGGGGCCAGAGTGGAACCACTCACTGTAACAGAACGCCGTTATTTTCCTTCAAAGCCAGCCAACAGAGGCTGTTGCTGTGTGCGGCACGCAAGCTGCGGGCTCGGTCTCAGGAAGTCCATCCTGAGCTGTCACCTTCAGCACACTGTCAAGAATCCGGCTGCAGACACGGACCAAAGAGGCCTGGGGTTTCAGCTCTGTCAGTGGCTAAGCCTTCTTTATGCCGACTACACAGGAGGACATGCAAAAGTGTGGCATAGCGCAGTGTGGCATAGTGGTAAGGAGCAGGTCTTGTAACAGAATGGTTGCTGGTTCGATTCCATGCTGGGGCACTGCTGTTGTACCCTTAGGAAAGGTACTTAACCCAGAGTTGCCTTAGTAAATATACAACTGTATAAAATGGATAATGTAAAAACTGTAACTAATGTAGGTCACTCTAGATAAGAGCATCTGCTAAATTCTGATAATGTAATGTAAGGAAAGTATGTGCAGTGACCCTATACCTGGCCGCAACGAGTATAAGTCAAGGAAGCTTATGCTTTCAGAGTGAACTGTGAACTACATCTGTTTCCATTGTGCTTGTAGCAGTTTTCCCTTATTGTCTCATCAGAAGTGACTCTAGGGCCGCTAACGGAAGCATCGGCAGTACAGTGCCATGCAAACAAAACGCTCACAGATGTCTCTAACAGAGATGAGATCAGAGCTGGAGACTGTGAAAGGCCTCGTTCATCTATAACAACCGTGACATCAGCCCAACAGGGTCCTTGAACCCACAGACACATACAGTGACCATGGCAACAGACAGCAGGCTGACCGCCCCTGCAAACTTGTAGGTGCGTGTGAAATGAAATCATTTACCTTTTTCGCCTGCGTGCAATGAGTGAATATTCTGACCACACTACCTGTAAAGAGTACATGAGAATTTCCCATGAATCCATTCAGAGGGCGACAGCTTTGCCTTCTGCTTTTAATGTTATTGGTAAGGTGCATTTGCTTAGTGGGTATCCTCATCTAGGGCAAGAGCTTACATAGACTTCAAGGTTTAAAAAAAGGGCAAAGCTAAATGCATGGCAGGTGTCTACCAACCCATCAGGCAGATTTTCTTTTCAACTTCCCCAAGTGGTTTGGTTGATTGATTTTCCCAACGATCCATCACAATGCTGGAATCAGAGTGTACCAACCACCCCCCCCAGCCCGGCATCCCAGATTGCCACACAGCTTTCCGGACACCAGGCTGTCAGAAGCATGGGACTCTGTGACTGGTGGACATGTGGCTTTATCAGGATAGGGGACAAACTGGGAGCGCAGCTGGATTACCAGCCTTGCGGATCGATGAAGACTCCCGATAAAGATGAAGCCTATCTTTCCGGCCCGGCTTTAAGGGCTGCACACTGCCTTTAAGGCGTGGGCTTCAAAATGAGAGCCCTGTGTCTTGTCCTACCTCTGATGTGCATTACACCTATAGGCCTACTAAGCTGCTTGCAATTAAAGGTCATAATGCAGTCCCTCATTCAACAATATGAAACGAATGCAGTCACATACAATTAAAGCTGGGTATCAAATGCAAATAAGCAGCCAGTTTATGCTCAATTATGTTGTGCTAGAAATGGAAAAAAAGCAGCATTTGCCTGAGTTTGCTGTTGACAATTAAGGACAAATCACGATGCGGTTAGTCTATTAGTCGGGGCTCCGCTCTCTGAAGGGGATATCGTACCACTGCGGTTAGGAGATTTGCATCCGACGGGTTTTCGAACGCAGCGCTTGCCTGCTCCGCGGTCAATCACGATCGCACCGGGAAGGGGGAGATAAAAGCACCGGCGCGTAAAGAGCGGGCGGGATAATTATAACGCCAGGACCAGATAACGGGAGCGGCTCTCGGCATCGCACCGCGCTTCAGCTGCTGATTGACAGGAACAGCCTCCAATCACACGGCTTCAGACCCCATTTAGTTGTGCCCGGCTCTGAAAATTTAAGGTTCCACAAAAAGAGAGAGAATGCACATTCACTCGTTTTTTAATGGGTCTTTTTAGGACCCAGAGTGCAGTGCAAAGCTTCACAACGTGCGGCTGAGGTTACGAGGCAGGCAATCACGCTGAGAGCAGGTGGGATGACAGTGCTGTGCTCCGTAAGCAGACTGGCTCACAGCAACGGGCACCCTCAACGCAATTCCCTGATGTGAGTGCATCTGTCCAAAGCAAGTGAATGCACCTTAATTGCCCGCTTTTCCCTTTCTCAAACGGGTCTGACCACAGCTCCATCACAGCAATCACTGACAGCGGGGTGTGGATTTGTCCATTCAACAGATCTCTTTCTAACCATCATATACACATGAAACTGCAGTGGACAGCAGTGTAGCATGGTGGCTAAGGATCAGGACTCGTAACCGGAAGGTCGCCGGTTTGCTTCCCCGCTGGGGCACCGCTGCTGTACCCTTGGGCAAGGCACTTAACCCAGAATTGCCTCAGTAAATAACCAGCTGTATAAATGGATAACATTGTAAAAAACTGTAACTGATGTAAGTTGCTCTGGATAAGAGCGTTTCCCAAATGCCAATAATGTAATGTAATGAAACAGATACAGCTGGACTGTGTATGTCTTTTGTTTTAAAAATCTGTATGTTCAGCCTATGACAATTACATTCCAATTTGCCTCTTGAACCTGAAAATCAAGTTCAGGTGCAGATTCTTAAGATGGTACACATTCTGCTTCAGAGGAAATCACTCAGCTCCGTCCTGGACCGCATCGAGTACCAGGAGAAAGTTGAGAGCGGGGCTGTGGACAGCTGACAGATTTGGCATTGAGCTGAGGGGGTCATTACCGGTGGCCAGGCGCTCCAGTCTCTTCCCGTGCTCTGGAGGAATGGCGTACCTGTGGAGGAGACAAAGGATTGCAACATTGAGAAAAATGATCGTCATCACCATTGATAATAGTACACGTTTTGATGGACACGGTCCTGTTGGCATGGGAGAGCTGCACAGGTAAGGGTTGTGACTGTAGCAAATGCAGACACATCCATGGAATACAGAATACACAGAATTGTGTTTGTACGGCACGACCATGAGGAGCAAAGATTGACAGAAGCCTATTTGTACAACACAATATGAAAATAATGAGAGAATGATTTGCCAAACTTTTCATATAATATCATAATGATTATGGTACTACATACTGATGACCATTTAAATGCATCACTATAAAAAGAAAGTTGAATTATCCTTAGTTCCCTGTACTAACAAGTCAACACTGACAACCCAAACCAACATTGACAAGGCCAGCAAAGACACGCAGCCCAGCACTACCAAACCAAAGCCAGCAAACCAACACCCACAGGCCAACTCCCAGGCACAGTAATGGCAGGCCAGCTCTTGCCAGTCAAAACCAGAGCGGCCTTCAGTCATGGCTAATATTAGCCTGAAACTCTCAGATGACACCGAAGGCACAGCCCAGATGAGTGGCCGCCGCACAAGAGGAGAGATTCTCTTTCCGTCGTTATGTCACAGGACGTCTCCGCGGAGATGGCGCGCTCCTGAGGTAACGGCTCTGCCGCGCTTGCGTCTCTCTCTCTCTCTCTCTCTCTCTCTCTCTCTCTCTCTCTCTCTCTCTCTCCTAAAGCAGCTCACTGCGATCAATATCTCAGCGGGCCCCCCGGTCGATCGCTCGATTAATATAACGCTCGTGATACAGAGAGACCCGGGCGGAGCTCGAACCCGGACGTCGATGCACCGGTCCAGGGCCGAGGCCCCCCTGGGACGCCGCCGCCCTGTTTGCCGTCTTCATTTCGCATGGATGCTTTGTAAACGTTAACAGTTTATTTTACCAAGAATAACAAAGCGCGCTGTCCTTAACACGGCACACCCAAGCGCATCACAACGGCGTACAGACACGACCGTGTCTTTGACACAGGAAATTCTAGGGCCCGTCTGCTTCAGAGAGAGCAGGTTTTCGAACTGAACGGCGCTCTAGGCTGGTTAAGACTGCCTTTGAGAGGGGACAGACCGTGCAGGCAGAGAAATCCACTTTAAGCCCTATGTACAAGCGTAAACACCAGTGTACCCCTCGAAGCTGGACTCTCCACGGTAAGCTGGGAGATGGATTGCTCCCCGCCTCGGGAATCAGCAGGCAGGCAGATCCCGCTAATCTGACACCTAGCTCTCGGTAATCCCGGCGGCGGCGGCCGACTCCCTCCCTGAGGGGAGGAGGCTGCACTGTTAGGCCACGGCGCCATTTCCTGCAGCCGCTCCGATGAAAAGGTTAACCGCTCGGCACCTGCGATTGACTCGTGAATAATGAAGTTTGCGCGTCGTCAAATCCTTCCGGGCGTCTCTGAACCGCCGCCCGAGGTCGGAGCTCTCTGATGGCGTACGACCTTTGCGCCGCGTGACAACTACGGAACATAACGCATCTCCCCTGTTCTGCGGGATCGCTCACCCTGTGCCTGTCGTGATTTTAAAAGGCCTGCTAGCAAAGGAGCTTTCTGAAACGCCATTACATTCCCAGCAAAAATCAAGCCGGCAGATTTTGACTCGGACGCTCACAAACTGTCAGGAGCCTAATCGCAGGGTGATAACTGAGCCAAATAACTTCACAAAGAGCAAAATTGACTTTGCCTGACATTGCTCAAACTCAGAGTGTTTCCTTTCTCTGCATAAAGCCATAAAAAATGTTTAATTTTGCACACAGTAAATGAGCGACGCATACATTTATCACTGTAAGACAAGTGCAGAGATTCTCTGGTTAGATGGCCAGTAACGACCAATTCATAGTGACATGTAGTGCAAGACTGACCTCTAGTGGTCAGAATATGAAAAAGGGCCAAGCATGAGGGGATATGGAATTACAATAAACCATAACATATTGTTTGTGCAGATCCAAAGTCCCTCCCCTTGCTGTGCTCTCAGTATTTCACCTGGGGTCCACGAAACTGAGGCAGTGCTCATACCCATGCTGGTAGTCCCAAACATGACAGGTGGATCAAAACAGGCACGAAAAACACTAACCAATCACAACCTGGCAATTTGCAATCCATCACACTGGAAACGTCCGAAATTCCCACACAGGAATGCGGAGGGTCAGGTGCCAAAAATGTGACCCACCTCACAATGAATGCGAGAGCCCCTAATCATTAGCCCGGCGCCCACGCAGCAGCCCCGGGAGCGAAACTCGCGAGGGCTGCCTCAGAGCGTCCAGCCGGAGAGCCCTGTCTGTCTGCGGTCTGTCAGAGACAGCTGTATAATCATGTGTATTTTTATCACTTCCCGGCTGCCAGAAGATGCACCATCCCGCCACTGTGCGCTCCCCATCCCGCCCCCCTCTCAGACAGTAAAGGAGTGGCTGCTCTCTCAAACACCCGTTCCCCCGGAGTTCACAGCTTCACTCTGACAATATTGCTCCTACTACCCGTCAGGGTGACAAAGTGATGGCGGGGGGTGAGGTCAGTGCTGGTCTCTAGGGGCGACGGAGGTGGAGGCAGAGGCACGGGGGGGGCGTCTCAGTGCCTCTGCTGCGAGACGAGCTGTCAGGGGCAGGAGAGAGGGAAAGCCTGACTGTGACAGTCAGCTCTAATGAGCAGTGAGACGCTCTGAGGGAGGGGAGTGGGGGAGGTGTGAGGGTGGGGGAGACTATGTGACATGGGGGGCACTCAGATGGTGGGGGTAGACATTCTGATAGGGAGACGTGAGGATGGAGAAGACACGGAAAATGGGGCAGACACTCTGGGAGGGGGATTAGGATGGGGGAGATGATGTGGAGTGGGGGGGACACACAGACCGGGGGGGGGACATTCTGATGGCAGGGGGCACGTGAAAATGGGGCAGGTGCTCTGACAGAAAGGGAAACCTGAAGAGATGGGGGAGACGAATCTGACAGGGGCGGGGAGAGAGCACTCAGACAGAGAGGAGACGGTCTGATGGGGCGAGACAGGAGGGAGTGCTCCTGCCCGCTCACAGACAGGTGGAGGCAGGTGGGGCGCCCGGAGACGCCGCCGAAACAGACAGCCCACGTCATCGGGCGAACAACAGCCGGTGAGGGAGAGGAGCGCAGGGGGGAAGGCCTCGCCCTCTGCCAGCCTCACACCAGACGCACATCAGAGCCTCGCGCCAATCGGCTTCGACGCGCTTCCCTCTCTATCCAGGGGGCATCGGGGTCAAACGCAATCAGAGCGAGCGCTCTCTTCTTAGGTGATAATGACCGCCATTAGCCTTTGTCTATCCCCGCACCCGCGTGTGACAGACTCGGTCAGGGAACGGCTCGCGTGACACCGACTTAGATCACCTACTGAAAGAGGGATCTGCGAGGCACGGGTGGCACGTTACAGCCTCCCCCCACGTGACCAGATGCTCCAGTTCGCCAAATGTTTGTGCGCTTCCCTTCCAGCTTCCCATCTGGCAGACGAATAAACAGATCGAGGCAGGGAGCGGAGAGGAGCCGCGCAGTTTATATCCAGGCCTACAGCCATAGCCACGGGGCCGGGGGAGAGGCCGCTGGGATCGATACCCTATTAGTACATATACGTTCTGCGAGGCTGGGACATTGATTATGTATGATTTGCTAAATGGTCTGAGGTTGAGCGGGGCCTGCAGCGATTGTAATGCAAATAAATAAAAGGAAGAAAGAAAAATCAGGCAGACAGGATTGTAGGCATTATCCGTGCTGGGAGGCACTCCGCAGACAGAATTTACATTCATGTGACTAACGCGTTTAATAGGGAGTCTTTGATAGGCCTTTGATTCTTCTGACGGTCTCAGCTGCACTGGCTGGGCACGGCAGTGCTCTCTGTCTGAGTGCAGTGAGAGGAGGGTCCCTGCTGCCCCCTAGAGGGGAGAGGAGAGAAAAACAGTCTGCATCTGCTTCTTTCGATCAGCGCGAAGGACAGGTGCCTCAGAAGGAAGTGAATGAGAGGGGAAAGAGGCCTATATGCTTAGGAGGAGCAAAAAAAAAAAGCCTTCGGCAATCCGATCGGACCCGGCGAAAATAACCCCGCGATAAAAACAAGGTGCTGCCGCCGAAACTTCCCTCTCGTTTTATCGGAAGTCGACCGCGGGGGGAAAAAAAGGTTAAAGGGATTTGGGCTTTCCGCTACAAGGTGCCTCTTATCACGGCGGAAGTCACAGTGATTCATGGGAGACTTTGCCACTCGATCAGATAATTCCGTTAATATCGAACGGTAAGCAACGCCTCGCTTTGATTACTCAGGACCCGGTATCAAACACAGGCTTAAATTCGCCCGGTATCGCATTAACGCGGCCTCGGCTTCGCAGAGCCATTATCTCTCGGCAGCTCGGAAAAGCTATTAAACAGATTCCTGTCAGATTTCTCCTCCCGCCGTTTTCCAGCGGAGTGGAGGCGGGGGGCTTTCTGGAGGGAATTTGATGCTTATCGCCGACAGTGCAACGATCCGGCCGGCTAACCGGCTAAAGCGTGAGCCTTTCCTTTCTCCTCGCGTTCGGGCCCGGGACCGCGGTCGACTTCGCGCGCCTTTATCAAAAGGAGGGGGCGGTTCTCGCGGTGTCCGCGCCGCTCGACTGCCGAGCTTTGAAGGAGCGCGATAAGGGATGAAAAGAAAAGGGGGAGTTAGTGACTGCCGTCCGAGCCGCATCCCGTTTGAGATCTTGACGCTCAATAAATCCGCCGTCTTGCGCGCTGCTTCAGACCGTGTTCCCGTCTCTGATTAAGCCCTGTCGTAGGCCGTGTTATCTGCCAGTCAGACCGATCCTATCCTATAACACCCCTGCTACAACACAAACAAAGCCTCCTCTCGTGTGGATTCCAGCTATAGCAAACACGAGTAGCAACACACGCGTTGACAAAATGACAGCCCAATCATTCTTTAGTTTAACGAAATCACTAGACTGCTATATTATACCTTACCGCCACCGCTTATAAGGGAGAATGTATGCTAAAAACCCAGACAGTGATGCCTTTATTGACACCATCACCTTCATGGCAGAGGTACTGAGTGCTGAGGCGTCTGCGCCGAGTCTCCGGGGGAATTAGCAGGTGCGCATAAATTACGCAGTGTCACCGAGTTACCGCTTCATCAGGTGGGTCTCTGAGGAAACTATTTAGGCAGTTAATTAGCTGTGGGATTAGACCATCTGTTGACCAACACCAGCGCCATTTGACTTCTGCGGGTAGGACAAAGAACAATTGGACGTTCCGCTGAGGTGCGCAGCGGCCCAACGGAGACTAATGCTGACTCCTGTCAGAGGGGGGGAACTCGTTTGTTCTAAATCTTTACGCAGAGCAGTGGAACCGACGGAGTTTGTTCCTCAGCCTTCTGTGAGTGTGGCTGTGCGAAAGGTGTGTGCCCCCGCATATCGGCTGCTCCTTCACGATAACAACGAGCGGCTTATGACTGCGTGGTTACATCGTCCAAGGGGGCTTATCCGAGATGAATTCTTCAACACAATTCAAATCAATCCAATCATTAGACACTCAAAGGCACTTTACCTTAATTGCCTTGAGTAAACTGAGTAAATATCCAACCACCTGAATAAACAATGCAGTATATACTTCTCAGCTACATGAGCTGCAATGGATGTGTGGCTAGCACATAAACAGCATTATGTAATATTACATTATTACATTATATTATTGACATTTAGCAGATGCTCTCAACCAAAGCGATTTATGTAGGTAACAATTCCACGTTGCTCGTTTATACAGCTGGATATTTACCCTAACCCGAGGGTACAACAGCAGTGTTCCAGCAGGGAACCGAACCAGCAAACTTTCAGTTACAAGCCCTGGTCCTTACCACTGTGCTACACTGCTGCCCCATATTTACTGATCTGTGAGTGTTGTTAGCCTGGTCTGACACTTGCTCATTTAAGTTGAATGGATACACTTATGTTCTATTGTGCTGCAAGTTGCTCTGGATAAGAGCGTCTATTAAATGCATGTAATGTAATATAATGTAATTTACCATAAGTTTCATTCATAGCTACACTGTAACATTGTCTTTATGATAAGAATACATATATCTATACAGATGTATATCTACACATCAAGAAGGCAGAGATGAGAGGGGAGGCAAGTTGAACTCATACAAAGAACTGTGACAAGAGGTTTCACCAGAATTACCATAACAGCATACTCACTCATCTCTAAGCCCCAAAGGTGACTCTGAACTGCATCAAACACCTCATTCTAATGGCATCTAAAGCGGAGCGAACAACAAGCCCCCGCTAGTCTCCTCCCGTGAGCCGGGTTCACTAGGCTAACGCATGAACTGTACATGGTGTCACCGGCGCGGCACGTCGTGTGGGAGCAGAGCATTAAAGCCTTCCTGCTACAGCTCGTTTAAGCCTCGCAAGATGGAAAGGTTTATTTCCCCGCGCACAGAACAGGCGCCCTTATCCGGGGGACCTCAAAGCGCTCACATTATGTGCCTTATCCCTGCCTAGCGCTGGGTGCTGACTGAAAGCATCTCCCTCGGCCGCACAAAAGGCCCATCTGGGAAATGAGCCGGCAACCCACCCACACCACGCCGAGCTCGGTTGTCACCGCAATTAAGGAGAAGTGTGTAACCCGACTAAGTCAGGATGCTGCACTTCCTTAGCTTCTTCATTCAAGTTTAAGGACGGGGGGCACTGCGGGGAGGCTGAATCCGGGCTGGCGTATATGAGCTGATGGGAAACAGAGACGGAGGCCTCCTACCATGACTTGGGCTCCCCGAAGTGAAGGTAATTGATGCTGTAGAGGTCCATGTCCTCCGTGTGCCAGGAGAAGCTGGTTTTCCACATTCCGAAGTACAGGTAGGGGGTGTTCACCCCTTGGATGGAGACCCCGCAGTCCTCTTCGATGACGTCCAGGATGGAGTTCAGGTGGCCGATGTTCCACTCCTCAACGCCCTGTCAACACGTACCACATGAGTAAGAATAGCCACATACCATGAAACAACCTCATCTACTGGCACACTCTAAGGAATCTTAGCGTTTGCTCCCAACAGGGCATTAACATGGCGTCAGTTACACTTCACATCTACATTTCTTTACATGGCAGATGCTCTTACCCAAAGTAACTTACTTAGTTTACTATTTTCACATGTTTTCTATTCCAACAGTAGGATATTTACTGAGGCAGTTCAGAAAATCGACCTGGTAACCTTGGAGTTACAGACCCTGCTCCTTACCACTACACCACACTGCTGTGTCATTGATATGTATTGAGAAAATGCGCTAATTCTAGATTTGTTCCTAACTTATTTCTGAAAATAACATGATTGCCATTTAACTTTTCATTGATAAATTTCAGTGCTTAATTCCGTAATCTGACACAAAAAAGATCAGTGTAACATAGGCCATAGAATTCTACGACCCAGCCAGAGGAGATGGACTGCTAAAATCGCCAATCCCTAAACACCCTGCAAATGTCAGTGTTCTTTCTCCTTCACACACTGGTCTTTAAGTAGCCCTAAAGAAAAACCCATGGGCAAACAGAAACCTGCTAAAACATCAGGCCAAACTGTTCACCTTCACCAGCTACAGTGTGCAGTCAGTCTACATAAAAGCACTTCAAAGGTAACTGGAGAGCAGTGGTTTCAGAGTGGTCCAGACTGTATCCCTGCAAACGCCGGTCTTACTTCGTCGTACAAAGTGCCGTTCACGTCTGCTCCATAGATTGGGGACAGGAAGGTCAGGTTCTTCCAGTACTTCCTCTCCAGGTCTTCGTAGTTGAGATACCGTGGAGTGCAGTACCTGTTTACAGTACATAAGCGGCAACATTTCAGGAAAAGCAAGGGCCTGAATTTGGTGGATCAGCAGCGTTCGACTTAAGTACGACAGAACTCTCAAGCAAAATGGAAATAAAAACAACTGATTATGTACAAGAAAAAGAAGATAAGTATAATGATGAGTTACTCTTACAGCCTTACAGAATCACTCAATATCTTTCAAAGACCTAACCTTGGTCCCAGGATTTGAAATTACCCTCTGCCTAAGAAAACACAGTCCATGGATGTCCTGAGTCAAGACACCCCTGGCTGGAAAGGACCTTGCTGATTCATTTAATCTTACACACTCTGAGCTCATGTCTAACATGAAGTATCTGACTGGTTATTGCCGTATAGATCACACATGCCTATGGGTACGGGATGGGGAGGGGCACAAATATAATAACAACGTTTGTATGCACGTGTTTAAAGAGAGCATGCGCACATGTGTGTGTGTGTGTGTGTGTGTGTGTGTGTGTGTGCATGAGGGCGGGGCTCACTTGTCGCTGTTGGCCAGCCTGCGGAACTCCTGCACACTCACGGGCTTCTTCTGGATGTTGTACTGGGTGAAGAGGCCCGACTGCCCCGCCACCATCTGCTGGATGGGAGCCTGGATCACCAGGTCATCGATGTCATCATAACTGCGCCTCGGCCGCCACCCCTTTGGTGGAATTACCTGTGAGAACAGAGGGGGAAAAAGAGAAATGGGAAAGAGAGAGACCACAGAGAGATCGAGGGATTCACAGAAGCGAAGGAGGGAGGGAGTAAGTCGAAGGAGGCCAAGGGAGGGGGCACAGAGAAAAGAAATTATCAGCAGAATATGGATCAAGCTGCCAGAAGGTACTGAGCCAATACAATCTAATTTCATGCACAGCACAAGCACTAAGCCTCACTGATATACAATTGTTCTATGTCAATTCCAATCATTGCCACTAGGTGCCACTGTAACACCACTATTATAATTTACATTCCATAATTACACTGTAAAATGTTTTATTTCATGCATTAGCTTATCAAGGTACTTTTCACACAAAATAAGACAAACTGCAGTAGTTACTACAAGAGACTACCTGTTAGAGTGCTTTGCATTATCAGGATCTCAGTTTCCTACCTTGGCCAGGCCAGCCCGGTGAGCCCCCTGGGACTCCATGTACGCCAGGTACTGGTTGAAGTCCCTGAACTCCTCCATGGTGGGCCGGAAGGTCATGATTTTGCAGGACGGGTTGGCGGGGCCGTCCACCTCTGCTCCCGCCATCGTGCCCGCGGTGCTAAAGATCAGCAACTCTGTGCATCAGCGCCCAGCAATCAGGGGCAATACAGGGGCAGCACCAATCAAGGGTAAGGTACTATGTGTACTCTACATCCACTGAGAGCCTCTATAACTCTGAATCCATCCCAAAAAAAAATCCACAGACAGACTGCTCGGCAAATTCCCAGATGCTTTACTGGCTAGTTGACCTATATTAAAAATAAATAATCAGCAATACTAAAACTTTACAAAGAAAATGTTAATTATCACAATACCCTTTTCCAAAATAAAAATCAAATAAATGCATTAAAATACTACTATTTTACTATATTGCTATTTCTACGATATTTCTTAAAACACAATTAAAGCACTAAAGTAAAAGATCATCTGAAACTAGTTCATTTGGAGGCTGGGTTAAAATAAAGAAACAACACCTTACATGAAAATAAATATAAGCATAATCTGTGATAAATGTAATCAATGTGAAAATATGAAATGCTATGAACAGTAATGAGGGAAACAACTGAGGACACACTTCAATATTTGGAAAAAACTTGAGTTTTTCTATGCTAGTCATGCACATCTGATGAATATAGTGTTTATCATTTGAAATGTAAAAAGTAGAATGCATAATATGAAAACCTTTTGTTTTGTTTTGGATTGAAATAATATTCATAATATCCACTCATCAGGCAAGACTTTCCGTTTCACGTGTCCTCTCATAACTACCACTAGGTGGCACAAAATGACGTGCAGGCCAAAACTGAACTTTGCCGAGCTCCATTTACAAAACCTCTATAAAATAGGTAGGATGCTAATTTCCCTGTAACGCCTTTGTAAACTTTAATAGTATTTGACAAAAAAGCCTCAACAACATAATTAACAAAAAGTAATTTTAATGTAATAAATAACAAAATCATAATAACATGTAAAAGAAGAATCACCCACACATAATTTGAATATGAATAATTAAGAATATTTTCCATTTTTTCTCTACACTGAGATATTGCTTGTAGAAATGTTAATTAAATTCACAGCTAGAGTAAACAGACTAAAATAGATATGATGATGCCATAATAAATATCTAATCTCCACAATTTTCATTTTCTGTAAGAGTTAATTAAACACATTTGAAAAAATGAGTGCACAGTAATATCCCTACATATACACTATGTATACTGGAATATTCTCTCTCTCTCTCTCATATTTGATGATAAATCAAATGCATCTGAAAATACATTATAATTTGATTATTTACTTTTTGGTTGTTTATACATAGACACACACAGATGTGAACACACACACTTTCCATTTAATACCCAGGGGGGTATTAACAAAAACAAACAAAACAAACATCGATTCAGCTGTGATATCAGCAATGAACCCAGGATATCAGTTTCCTTCATTTGTGCATAACTACCCTGTTCTTCTAGTTCAAGGCAATGACCTCCAGTTCTGAATGCCTCCCTTGAACTGCAGAGACTCCTTTGTTTTAACATATTAAATGTTGGGATAATAGTTACCAACACAATTAGTGAGGAGTTCTAAGATGTAGGTATACATTTATAAATGTCAAAAATGGACAGCACAATGTGTTATCACTTCAACTTCCCAGGAGTGGTTTTAACAATCCAAATTGTGTGACAAGGAACTAAGTAGTGGCCAGATGACACATCTCATTGTCTTTGGAAGAAAATGTATTTGAGGGAAAACAGTAACAAGCAATGCTGTAACTTGAGAACAGACCTAAATTGTTACAATAACTGCAGCATCTATTGAAACCTTGACAAACAGTGAAATGTCTTGTGATAAATTAAACAATTCAGACATGAACAGGCACATGAATAGAATAGAAAAATGAATAATCACACAGATTGCAATTCTCCCAGCCTGTGAAGTCCGAAAAAGTAAGCTGATTTATGGAAAATGAATAAGCAATAAGACAAAATAATGAATAGCCAGTCTGTCTGAAGTCAATCTGGTTCTTCATTAAATGGAGACAAAGATTCAATATGCAATTTTGATTAGTATTACTGTAATTTTCATGTGGGTGAGGGAAATAAAAGACACCTACTGGTAGGTTCCACTCACTGTCCTCATTCACTGAATGGTAGTTTCCAAACAAACGATAATTAAATCATCTCATAGATCTCGTTGGCTTTCGGCTAAGGTATAAACGTCGCGTGGGTTACTCCATGTCACAGTTAACACAAATTAATAATGTTATTTAGTTTTCTAGTTTCGCTAAATTGTTTTAACACACATTGCGACCTGTGAGTCAACTATTTAACAAACAGAATGTAAGCTCAACAAATTCCCATACATTGGCCTATAAAGCCCATGTTAAAAGTAAGCAAATACCTATGAAACCTGAAAGAAACTTACAAAGAAATACAAAGAAAACGTTTCTTTTTGGCAATACTCTTTTCCCATACCAACAATAACTGTTACTATGCTATACCATTCTAATACTAACTGAATGCACTGAATGTATCAATGGATTTTTTAAAACACGTGATTTAAACCACGCTAGATTTTGAATGACGGACATATCCAGTCACTGATGGAACGATGTATAACTATCTACCCGAAACACACATTGACTGAGCTGACATATCGGGTGACGGGTCAGGCCTGAACTGTAATTAGGCATGCGAATATATTTGCATGATTTAAAGACAAGTACAGTATTTCAGCACCAACACGTCTTGCTCCGAAAGACACCATTATAAAACAAGCCAAACCCGTTACTTAATACGCTTTGTCCAAATAACAGGGTAACAAGTTCACGACTTTGAAAGTAACTTAATGCCAAAGTACACCAGTCAGCCAGCTACTACATTTCCAGCATCACTGGCTGATTACCTATAGCCAAACAGGTTTAATTCCATAAAGGATTAATAAAAGCATGAATGAATACAAATCAGAATTTATTTGCAAATCACAGTGCGGTGTAAGGTAGCTCTCCATCGTGGCTTCAAAATGTTTCTGGTTACCTCGTTCGCTAATCATATTTGGCTACAACAGCCTTATTGGGAGGCGCTAACTGGCAAACCGGGTTAAATCCCATACAGTTCAAAGTGACTACGTTCTGCTGTGATTGTGTGCAATGGCAGAAGGGGGCTGAACGAACCTAGATACCCTCAGCTGTACAATTGGCTAGCGACCGCCTTCATACTGTGGCTAGCGAGCTTGTTTCAATTGCCAGTGGCTCCCCAATTTAGTTTCGCTTTCATACCCGCCGCTGTGCATGCAATATTTAGTATTTTAGGTGGGTAACTTTAGCTAGCTAACAAGTGGGAAACTTAACCACGCTAAATCACACAGCTAGCTGCCTAGCCGGACCCCTAACATTAGCAAGCTAGCTAGCTAGAGATATATATTGTCTTACAAAGCACATCATTTCATCTGAAAACACTGGTAAGCCACACAGTAAACATCAAATCCCGATGCTTTCCATCCATCCAGTTTTAGCAAACTAGCTAGTTACCTAGGTTAACAAGCCAAACAGTCTGAACAACTATGATAGTTGAGTTAGCTTGCTATCTAGACAAAACCTCTATTAACTTTAAGTAGCTAGGTCGCCAGCCAGCAGCCAGACCAGCAAACTAGCTGTCCCTGCGAGACGGGCAGTTGCACGATTGCAATGGTAGCTGACAAGGAAACTAACCACACAGTAACCTAACACTTCACCATCAGATCAACGTTACTAACGTTACAGTCGTCGCTAGACCTCTAAAAGAATCAAAGCCGGGTCTTGGTTGTAGGCCTGGGTTGTGACAATGACAGTGAAGCTCTTCTCACGAATGACACCGCAAATCAACTTCCCCATCTCCCCCATAGCCAGCTAGCTTAGCTACCGTATCATTTTCTCGGGAATGAGCCATGTCCAAACAGACAGGCAAGCAGGCAACAAACATATGATCTGAGAAACGACGCTGATAGCCAGCTGCTACTGTAGGCCCGTGTAGGGTGTATCGCTTACATTTCCACAAACCTGTATACTGAAATTATAATGTACAGAGTGTACAGTACAATGTATACTGTAGATCAAATTTCACGATAAAACAAAACGGTTTGTACATAGCTAGCTAGCAGGCGAGCTATATCAGCAGGTCTCAAGGAATAATGGACAGCCTCACATGTTAGGCTTAGTAAAAACGCTAATTTAACTTACCTTGGTTTTAAGTGATGTATTACTGTGTTGTTTGTTATTTTCCCTATGTTAAGTTAAAGTCCCTTGGTTAATGATAGCTTGGGTCTATGCTCTCCTCCCAATAAGATTTGCTGTTGCTGAAGAGATCGCGTTTGAGTGCGTCATGCTGCGCAAAATTCTGCGCAGATTCTCTGATCTGGATCTTGTGTGCATCGGCCGATAATGTGGAAAAGTGAATTCAGTGAGCCATCCAAGTCTTGTGAGAGTCCGGGAATCTGCACAGAATGTTGAGCAGCATGACACTCTTAAGCACAAGCACAGATTTTGCGCTTGCGTTGATGACGCACCCCCAGGAGTACAATAGGCACCTGGCCAGTAGAAACTAATTCTTATATCCTGTAGAACTACAAGCGTAGAACTTCCGAAACCGAGAAAAAAATCTTTCCTAAAATGCAAATATCACGCGAGTTAAAACGCCTTTTGCCAATGTATAGCAAACAGTATTGTACTTTTCTAGAAGGAAAACCCGTTTCATTCAAGTGGCACAATTCAATAATTCCATCTGATCTAATTTTGGTTTAGTTCTTTTGTCACGTTTATTTCATACCTGATTTAATTATGATGTAGCAGGGATACATCATGTTCATCCAAAGGCCGCTTTGGTTTGATTATGGCATCAGTTTACTTTGTTCCATCTTTTCCATCTGACAGTGTTCTTTCATTCCTTTTCGGGAAACGGCGCGCTGTGATTTGTTGTGACCCTTTTCATATATACCAAGACGATGAACAGTTTTCAATATGAAAGCTGTTAGTGACTAGTCCGTCTTTAAGAAATGTGTTAGTTTTCATTCAGCACTGACAGAAGAATGGATGAAAACAGAAAGGAAAGAAACGACAGAGGGCAAGGGAATGAAACGAAAAGAAAACCTGGCCAAAGGTCCAGGACTGAGTCAGGGCATGGCTCAGATAATAAGGAAATCTGCTAAGGGCGATCAGATGTACAGTAAACTAAAGATAAGCTTCGCAATACCAAACCGAAAAAAACAGAAGAAAAAAGATCGATTGATCATTTGGCACTGTCCATGGTGCTGACCATACTTTCCAATGAGTCAACCTAACGATTTTTTCACGACATTGGCTGTGCATATTAACATTCTAATGCAATGCGATTAAATGCTGAGAGACAGATGTAACGTGTTCCTGTCGCTCCCCGGTTACCGTAGAAACAGGACATGAATGAGGGGGGCGGTCTACAAATGAAAGTGAAAACTGTAGAGGTTAATTGATCAACAGGATAACAAAGAGAACTACGGCATAAATGCCCCGATGATTACTGATTAGTATGAAATTGGCTGTTCTCAGTCATGTTCCTCATTGTCACCGACGTTATTCGCCGACGTTTCTTCTTTGTTCCTTTTGAAACAGGTCCAGAGATTTCAGCGCTTTGGCAGAACCCATTACACTGCAGTAGAGTAGCCTATCTATTACGTATGACCTCCTTCTGCGGAGAAAAAAAAACGGTTTTCAAGGTTTTTCACTTTTAATAGACAGCATTTTGCCACAATATAATAGGAATTTTTCCATACAGATGGAAACTTTGCCCATTGTGGAGCTACTTCTGTAACAAGCAGGTGGTAGGTGTTCCACCATGTCCATGAAAACAAATACAACCTTCAAACTGCAATAAGATGTTGCAATGAACAGTTTTTAAAGTCTGAAAAGACTGCTTGTGGATAGTTGTGACCTTTCAGTGCAACTTTAGAGGTCAACTTCACAACCCTTTGGAGCATAACAAAAAAGAGCCCATATCAAGAAACATTCTTTATACATTGAAGGGTGTTACAAGTGCGTGGCACAACAATAAAAGGGCATACATTCTTGCTGAGGTGGTGTTGTTTGGTTGACCTGACAATGTTGAGGACTGTCAGCATTGGACGCAAGGTTTCAAAGCAGGAAATATGATGGCATGTTGGAGAAAAGACCACCCTCGGGAGTGGGGAAAAAAAACTGCAGGCTAGCCTCTGTAGGGACATTCCAGACCTGGTGCATATGCATTTAACATTTGCAGCACAGGCCTACATTTTAAACATAAAACCCATCAGCTGAGGTGATGGCTGCATTAAGGTTGTGCAACACAGCGATTTATGGAGTACTCAGAATACTGCTAACAGTCACTGCCATTTAGTATTTTGTGCACTTTTGACCCTAGTCATTTTAATTAATCTGACAAAGTGGAACCATGACAGTGTATGCAACGGTTATATTGTTTCAGGTCATTTTACACAACACCCTGCTAGTCAGTTTCTCAGAATCACAGAAACAGCCCCAACTTAACACTTTGTGAAATTTATTTGCGGAAACTAGAAAGCCATATCAAAGTTGGTATTTAAAAGTGCCTTTTGTGAATGTCCTTTAAAATTCAATTAATATGCTTAATTGTGAGCTAGAAAAAGTTCACAGCTTTTACATGTAAATACAGTAAATACTGTTTAAGTCTATTTTACCAATACCTGTTACAGGATACAGGACAGCTATAGAAACAGCTAAATATGTCAGTCTCTCCTTGCTTCTGCTGTGAGCACTGATGGAAAAATGTATTAGAGGATGAAACCCATTGAAAAGTAGCCATTACAGCTGTTGAACAGTCTCTATACAGTTCTCGTTTTGAAGCCAAGACAGCAATGGCAGTAGTCAACAGGCTTTAACACACATTTACCCCGTAAGCATATTTTATTTAGGAAATGGGGGACATTTAAAAACACAAAAAAGTCAGACAATACAGTCAAGCAGAAGGACGTGAGGTACTTAAAGTATTAAAAAGGCTGTTGTGGTCAACCACACAAATATGGACTTGTCACCAACATATATATAAAAAGTGAAATCACTGTGCTAGCAGAAACTTACAGGAAAAAGTAACTGTGAAGAAAATACAATATAAGCAGTAAAATGTAATAGAAAATTAGCACTGATCAGACATAGATTTAAAATGTACATTTAAAGACAAAGACGACATTTTTAGCAAAGCCAGCAGACGCTGCATTCAGTTGGCCATGAGCTGCTTGTGTCTCTTGTCTTTCAGTTTGGACTTGTCTAGTCCTTTGTGACCTGGAACATTGCCATTTTGGCTCTGAGCAGTTCTGGACACTGTAGACACCCCATCCACAAACTTGGTCTTGAACAAGACATTGGCGTTTGTGAACATGCCATCCTTCAGAGAGACCACCACAAACTATATGAGGAAGAAGGGAAAAAAGGCTCATTTGCAACATATGCTAAGTCACAGACATTTGCCTGTTTTACACAATGGCTGTCGCAGAGTGCAATTAGCCATCTAAAGGAGATCTGACCAAACTGCAAAGTCAGTATTGGATCCGTGCCCTCAGACACATTCCACTGTAGTCAAAAGGTCTTTATCATAACCAGTTTATACAGCGCCTTTCACACAAATCCACTGCATGAAATACTTCAGTTTGCAGGATAAAACTACAGTACATGATGTACAAGTGCAGATCAGGTACCTAAAATCACAAGGCATTAAAAAGTAGAATTGCAGTGAAGCAAAATGATCAAAAGACCCTCCAAAATAATCTGTAAGCACATA
Organism: Megalops atlanticus; assembly: GCA_019176425.1. NCBI lineage: Eukaryota > Metazoa > Chordata > Actinopteri > Elopiformes > Megalopidae > Megalops > Megalops atlanticus. Next base: position 18,025,138 of record CM032894.1, read on the forward strand.
ATACATATTAAATCAATTAAGGTGACATCCTACGGTATAAAAATCAGATAAAAAGATGCAGCCAAGAACAAGTTGGATTCAGTTTGGTGTAGCTCATTAAAAGACTTGCTCTGAGCTTTCTGGAGACTGATCCGCTTACCTGTGAGTGGGTGAAGTGGGTGCGCAGCATCTGGCCGATGTTCTGCGTGTGGGAGAGGTCCAGCGCGGCGTCCACCTCATCCAGGATGTAGATGGGGGCCGGCTTGAACAGCAGCATGGCCAGGATCAGGGAGAGGGCCACCAGGGACCTGCGGGGCACACCTGTCAGCTCTACACGCTCCCGCTCTCTTGCTGGCCATTGCTGAAGCCACCAAGGAATGCGACGCATGGGACTGACCTTTGACCCCCGCTGAGCTCCGTCAGGTTCTCCTTCCAGGTGTTGCCCAGGGCCACCTTGAACTCCAGGCCGTCAAGGACTCCACAGCCTTCAGGGGGCGCCAGACGGGCGTTCGCCCCTGGCAGCAATGTGGAGAAGATGGAGCCAAAGTCTTTGTTCACCTGGGGAGACACACACACACACGACTTGTTCTTACATCCACAACAATGGTATTTGGCAGCCACTTACGACCACTGAAAAAATTAATTCTATATTATATAGACAGTCAGACCTTGTGCATTGTTTCCAATGCTCTGTAAAAGGCTGGACCAGCTGGATGTTTTGCTTTGCCAGTTCCAATAATCTGTTCATGTAGGCGATTTGTTAAAAGCAAAGCGATGGTACCTTCTGCCAGGCAATATTCAGAGCCTCATTCTTCTTCTGGTCCAGCTCCTCAATGGTCTTCAGGATCTTGGACTTGTCGTTCTCCACGATTCGTTTCTTTTTCATCAATTCATTGTACTATAACAACAAAAAAAACAGCTTGCCAAAACCGCCAAAGCAAACCAATTAAAAGCAAGAAAAACAAGCAGCAACCTTCAATGAAAGGTACCAAAACAAATATGCTGTTCATTTTTTTTCCCCCCACAATCAACCTCATGCCATCTACACGGCGTCTGCACAGAGCAGCGATCAGGGACATGGATAGATATCTAGGAAGCTGCAGGTGGGAAAGTGCAATTGCACCAGTATCTGAGCAAGATAGAGCAATGCTTAAGTAAGCAGTTTGCTGTACAAATGTATGTGGGAGAGGTATACTGTTGAAGTCATTCTGTGAATAGATGATGTAATAACGGGCAACGGGCACAGCGGTGATGAGACGCGCTGACCTTCTCCTCAGCCTGGCTCAGCATGTTCATGGCCCTCATGTTGACGTTGCGCTCCAGCTTGTCTTTGTTCTCCTCCAGCTTCTTGAGCCTCTGGCCCGCCTCCTTGGGGTTGTTGGCTTTGAAGTCGTAGGCCGTGTTGGGCTGCCCGAACAGGTGCCTCTCGGGCGCGATCCAGTCGTTCTCCGCAAGCATCCTGGCCACCTGTTCACAGTAAGAGTGTTTAGGACCTAAGCTGCTCAGTCAGTCCAACTATGTAAAGACAGCTCCCCAGGTCTGAAAATATCCTAAATTCTGGGGCGTGAAGGAGGTAAATACACCTCCCTGGGCAGGACACCAGTCTATCCCCACGTTTCCCACAATGCACCTCTAACAGGTAGAGCGGCAGAGGGCACCTTTTTAAATTCCTTGGCACACAACCCCCTGATGGTCCAGCAGCAAGGGCAAAGACTGAGCCAAATGCCACTGAAGCTGCTCAGAAAAACAAACCAAAGTGAAGCAGAGAGGTGCTCTGTCAGCTGGGACGCACCCTGGAGGCGGCGTCGGCGCTGTCCTTCTTGTGCTTGCTGATGTTGTGCTCCATCTCTTTGATGCGGAGCTGCGCCTCGTTGTTCTGCTCGCGCAGCTTGTTGGCCTCGGCCGTCTTGCCCTTGATCTCCCGGTCCTGCGCCATGATCACCTCCTTCTGCTTGGACAGGTCCTCCTGGGCCTTCTTCACCGCTTCCTGGAAGGAAGAGGAGGATGCGGGGAGGCAAGTCAGCAACACAATCGATACATCGGCTTACACGTCTCACGATGCGCCCTAATTAAGAGTGCCCAGACTAACAGACAAATTTCACTAATGTCAGTCTAAATGATTCTAATATGACAGTTTTTGCATTGTTACAGCCAGGCCCTGGTCTTCTCCAGCATGCTAAGGAGCTGCCACTGTCTCAATCATTAGATCATACAAATATTACAGGATTGGACACAGGTTTTATGACTTATGACTGCTGGATGTATCAATAAAATGTATATGGGAGCACCAACATATTCACCTTCTGAGGACACTAAGGGCTAGTTTATGGCAAGAAACCTCCAATTTGCTTACCATCACTTCCAAGCAATGGAAATAATGATACCTTCATACATGTGACTAAAAGCAAGAAAAATATGCGACATACAAAAGCGATCCTCTGACTGAGGTGCGATATAAAACCAAAGACTGAAGACACGTTCATGTGGTTAGCGTATGATAAACGGGACACCATGCATCTGGAACATGGGCGGCTTTGAGCTAGGTCTGACCTTGTTGCTGGAAACCTCTGCAGCCATGCTGTCGATCTGCTCTTGGATGGCCTTCATGGCCTCATCCACAGCATCAATCTGCTGCTGGTAGCCTGCCTGCTCCTTCTTCAGCTCCTCCAGCTCCAGAGCCAGGGCGTCAGCTTCCTGCAGGACAGAGACCGGCACGCTGTCACTTCCATCTCTGCTCCAGAACCAACTTCACCAATACAGCAGGACACAATAGACAGATACTACTCATGTACCTGTAGACCCTACTGCAAAAATACAGTGCCTCTACACCAGGGGTGGGCAATTCCGGTCCTGGAGGGCCAGTGTCCTGCTGGTTTTTGTTTCATCTCTTAGTTACCTGTTGATTTTCACTTTGAAAACAGGTGTGCTTGCTCTTCAGCCAATCAGAGATTGTATTTAGTTGGTCAACAAGAAAAACAGCAGGACCATGGCCCTCCAGGACTGGAGTTGCCCACCCCTGCTCTACACTGATCAGCACCATCATCATCATCATCATCATCATCATCATCATCAATGGCAGACTACTAAACCAAACTGCTTGTTCACAGCCATCAGTTTAAAGCAGGCACTGCACAAAATCCACTGATCTTTACTCAGTGGATAGACATTTAATAATGTGTTGTTCATCAGCCCATCCTGATGAAATACATATCAGCTGATTGAGGCAGTGCCTCAGGAAAAAGCATCCTGTGTACTTATAACTGCACACCTACTATCTCCATGTATTTTGGAAGTTTCTAAAGCCCATATCTGACGTTAAGAAACCTCCTAAAAGCATGGCAATTAGGGGGCCACACCTGTTGCCTCTCCTTGAGTTTCTTGTTGTAGGCGTCTGCTTTGTTCTTGGCCGCGTTGAGCTTCTGCTGTGCTGCCTTCAGCTCCTTCTCCCGCTCCGCCTCGGCGTTCTTCATCTTGTTCTCCAGCACCTTATACTTCTCCTCCGCCTTCTTCTGCACCTCCTTGGTCTTCTTAAGGGTCTCCTCGCTCTCCTCTGCCCACACAGACCGGAAATTGAACATTGAACACCTCTGTTCAGGTCTGGTCACAATGCACTTTGGACTTAACTTTGACTGACAATTTTTAGCAGGCCTTGCTTGTTGCCCTTTCTTATACAACATTACAATTTAGGAAGAAAGCAGAAACGAACAAAAATAATCATGTAAATAAATACACAAGAGTTCCTTGCTATTTGAGCATTGGAAGAGATGTAGCTCCAATACAGACTACTATTTCTACATACTTGTATGGCAAACACCCTTATCCAGGGCATATGTATCTCTCTGCTTAGCTCTACTGACATGTGTAGAGGACTGAAATGCGTTAAGTACTATAATGCGTTGTACCGATGGTTTTGCGGAGAGTCTGCAGCTCCTCCTCTTGTTTGTGGTAGGAGCTCTGCTGGAGCTTGACCTGCAGAAGCTCCGCCTCCTCAGATTTCATGTCCAGCTGCTGTTTCAGCTGCCTGTACCTGCAACGATCAACAGAGCGGCGCTGTGGACATGGAGATGTAGAACGCGCAGCCTAAACAACTCACCCTCACAGATTATCTGCCGATGATAAAATAAGATGGCAGAATGCACTCTCATGCAACTTGGATCTCATGCAACCGATCACCTGTAATAACAGCATTAGTACTGAACTGAATTACTCGGGAGGTCACGTCACTTGACGGAGAAAGGCTTAGTAAATATGAAAACAAATGAACAGCAAGCACTTCAGCAGATTCCATTATTAGCGCCATCTACTGGTAGGAGTAATTTGACCAGTCAATAACTAAGAGAAAGAGTGACACCACTGTTTCCATGGCTGCACAGCCAAAGATACTAACTTGTCAGCTGTCCCCTTAAGGCTGCTCAGTTCCTTCTCGACAGAGCGCAGCTCTGTCTCTTTGGCTGTCAGGTTATCCTGCACATCCTTCAGCTCCTGCAGCTTAGACAGCACTGAAGCGGTCTGTGCACGGGCACCTGGGACACCAAGACCAACAACCCACAGTCAGTCTACTGCTGGCGCACACACATTCACACAGCAACACATTAGTAACTAGACATGTTCCAGCTAATGTGTTAATGTGTAGGATTTACTCCCAAGAGCGCTGAACTTCCTAAATTCAACAGGCTAAGAGATTAGGGGCTCACATGCTGCATCTGTGTGCTTTTGTGAGCAGAGTAATGGAAGCAGTCATACCCATTTCCCCCCTAGAGCGAGACAACAAGCTTAACATTCTTAAAGGTTCTTAAAAAGGTCCTCTTAACCTTGGAAAGTGATCAGAAAAAATCTAAATTAACATTTAGCTAAAAGTCACGTCATTTAAAAGAGACCCCAGGGAAAGCAGAACCTGCCAAGTACACAACTGACCTCACAAGGCTACTTTATGAATGTGTGTTACATGCAACAACTTCCCTTGAAAGTGTTTTTCTGTCTTATTGAGCAGCCCTGCTGATACAGGACTCATGAAAAGCATTGGGTTGCAGTGTAGTAGCTTGTTACCCCAGTTAACAAACTGCACAAAGATCGAACATGACTGCCTTCACTTATGAACAATCTCGCTGTCATAAACCCTGTTTGGAAGCTCAAGGGGTCAGGTACGTCACCTCCGCTCAGAGTCCCCTGGGGATCGAACACGTCCCCTCCCAGAGTGACCGTTTTGGTCATGACGCGCTTGTCGAAGGTCACTTTCTTGGCATTGTCGAGCGTGTCACAGACCAGCGTGGTGCCAAAGACGTACTCCATGGCTTTCTGGAGCTCCGACTCATAGCCCACCAAGGACAAGGCGGTGTGCACGTTGTCTTCCCCGACCTGAAACGCATAACGCAGGCATTACAAAGCCACCCAGGGAAAGTGTGTGAACGCCTGCCCAGTGAAGGTCATTTACCTGCTGCGGAACTGGAACGGCTAACTAAGTGCTTTCTAAGATCATTTTAAAACACTGATTTACCAGAAAATCGAAAAATTCTCCCTGTCCACTGGACACATACGGTGAACAGTCATTTTAAAGTACACAACTGCAAATATTTCAGAGGACAGCGTAAAGGGCCAGCTAAGAGAACTGTTCAAAACATTTCTGCATCAATCTTCAGTTAAAAAATGAACTTGCATGAAAATTCTTACCAGATTTTTTGCAGTTTTGACAACATTGTCATTCAAGGTTTTGGCTGAAATTTTGTTCAGTGGGATGATGGTGTATCGTCGCTTGAGCTCTCCCTTCTCCAGAATCTTTTTTCCTGTCACCTACAAGGTCAGATTAGAACAGAAAATAATTTAAAGGAATCCCCTCTCCTCTGGTTATACTTCTGCAGGGTGCAGACAGAAACTGTGCCAGTCATTTACAAGTAGTATTGAAAAAAGGATCATCTGTGTTGGCACCAATGCCAGGGAGAGATTCCACCATTTAACTTCCTGTCTCTGCATTTTAAATGGAGCGACTCAAAGGTCTGCTCGCGCTCACCTCTGTGTCCACCACCACGTTGTACAGCCGTCCCCCAGCAACCACCTCCAGAGCTGTGGCGTTGCCGACGTCGTGGACGGTGATCAGATTGGCAACCAGGCCTTTGACTCGGTTCCTGTCCCAGTTCTTCTCCGGGTCTCTGAAATGGACATTCAGCCAAATGGTACGCTCAGTCCTTCAAAGAATTACTGCTGCATCTATCAACACACTCTTTGATGGAGTTAGACAGGCCTAGCCACATGTCGACAGTCAAATACTAACAGTCAGCTACCAGGGTACAGTACCTCAGTGTGAATTTAATGTGGTTAACTAGTAGAAAATAAAAATCTCATTTACAAATAGCAGGAGATTATTAGTTATAGGTCAAGCATTCATAAAAGGGAATAAAATAAAATATAAAATATACAAAATAGAATCCAATGAACATTTACGTGTATTCAAATCGCAGATTGGGGAACTTTGCCATCAGGGATTCGTAGGTCTCCCTCAGCCGGCCGACCTCACGCGACAGCTTCTGTCTCATCTCTATCAGCCTCTCCTCCTTTCCATCTGGGGACCAAACGGACAAACACATTCAGGCCTCAATAAGGACAACAGTTACTCATCAATGAGACACAATCCAAGGAAGAACGACCTCCCCCAACCTTCATAGTTGAGTTTGCCGATCTCTGCCTCCAGCTTCTCCTTGCATTTCTTTACGGCCTCAAAGGCGTCCTGATCCTTTTTGTAGCCGCTGTCCATCTTCTTCACCTCAGCCTGCTTGGCCTTCAGCTCCTGCTGAGCGTGCTTGAGTTTCATTTGGGCCTAAAAAAAAAAAAAACCAGCGGCAAACATGCTATTAAATGACTCATCAGCTAAGTACCTTCATCTCTTTTCAGGTTATTTCCTATGTTTGCTTGGCAGTTAACCTTATCAAGTGCTTACATTAACTGTGTTGTCCTTGTACAGAGATAGATAACTCTCATGGTTTTGAACTCTGCAGAAAAGCCACTCAATAAGATGGTAACAGCCCATTCAATCTCATCCTAGGCTAGATGGCACATAAATACCTGAACAAGTATCAACCTTTACATTTTCAGTCCCTTCCCCACCACAGCCAAGCCTTTAGGCCGTTTTCGTTTCGCACATTTGGATGGCAATCAGCGCCCCCTTGTGAACGTGAAAGGCCACAGCTCACCTGCTTGGCCTCCGTTTCGGCCTTGCTCATGTCGTTCTTGCAGGCCATCATCTGGCCGGCCAGCGTGGCCTCCTCGCCGTCCTCGTTGGAGGACAGGCCGGCCGACACGGCGTTGAAGTGCTGCTGGGCCGCCACCAGGGCCTCCGCGTCCTTCTGCCCTTCCTCCTGCACGCCGCGCAGCTTGTCCGTCACCTTGGTCACCTCCTTCTCTTTCGCTGCCAGCACCTTCTTATCCTGGGCGTGGAGAGAGGTGTACCTCACAGGTGAGTAAGATATCAAAGACAGGCATTTTGATTTCCTTACTGAGCAGCAATGAGCACAAGAGGAACTTTTGGCCATGTTTCAGCAAAGGTTCATCATTAATCCTGACTGTAAATAAACTTAATGCGACTACTGTGTAAAATAAGTACATAAATAAATGTAGATCATTGGAGCCCTGTTTAAGTCAAAGGTGAAAAATCACAAGTGCATTGTAAAAGAAACACCTGAATATCAGTCACAAAAATTTCACTTTCTTCAAATGTACAGAAAAGGATAAAAACATGACATATCATTTTGAGCGCTACTGGCCTCATCTCAAGACTTTAACCTGCAAAAAAGTGTTTGTGCAAGCTAACTCCTCAACCTCCTGTTCCCTCAGCACAATCACGAACACCTTTGCTTATCGCACTCAGCCCAACCATGTGTGGAGAAGGTAAGGTTCAAGCTTCGGCTCACAGCACTCAACCCAAGCGTGTTGTGTGCGGACATGGTCAGGTTCAGCAGAGGGTAAGGTTCAGCTCTCACCTCCTCCATGTTTTTGACCAGCTCCTTGCGCTTCAAAGTCTCCTCCTTCAGGTTCTGCTTCTTCAGGTCCAGAGCGCTCTGGGCCTTGGCGTCCACCCTCTGCACCTCCGACAGCGCGTCTTCCAGGGACTTCAGAACCCCGCCCACATCCTGCAGTGAAGCACATGAGTGGTTTTATAAGAAAACAATCCAGAAATGCTGTCCGCTTGGACGGAAGAAGGACTTGTATGTTGGCTTTGGAAGGGCCATTACAAGCCAAATCCTGTTGAAAGATCCAGACCACTCAGATCAGAAATGCATGCCAAATGATGAACAAAAGATACTAATGACATCAACTAGCAGGCTTAGCTGCTATTTATAGCTCAAGAACAGCAGCAGACAGTCTCCTATGGAGAGCAGCAGCATGAAGGCTCTGGCAGTACCTTGTCTCTCTTCGTCTCCAGCTGCTGGATCTCCTGCGAGAGCTCCTGGACCTTGCGCTCGTTCTCCGCCATGCTCTCCTGCAGCTTGCCGATGCTGTCCTGCATCACCTTCAGGTCCTCCGCCGACTTCACCTTTGTCTCCTCGGCGCACACGAACAGGTAGGCCGTGTACAGGCGGCTCAGGTGCTCGATCTCCCTCATCAGCTTCTGGTACTCCAGGTATGAGGACCGCTCCTGCACAGGGTGAATGTTTCAACATTTGAACACGGGCTTTTTCCCTTGGGGCATTTGTTGTATCAAAATGCTATAAAACATTAACATTATACATAAAACATAAATATTAAACAAGGGCTATGCCTGCATTTGGCAAGTTCTGAACCCTACATGGTCCAGGACAAGGTTGTGTGCCGACATAAACAACATGAAAATACAAACAATAATTTAGCAATTTATTTTACCCACATCATCCTGCACAGGCCTGCAATTAGAATAATTATTTACTTGGCAGAAGCCCTCGTGAGGGATGATACAGCATTTACAACCATTGCCTTCAATACAGCAAAATAAAAAAATAAAAAAAATCAATTCAATTCATTTTTATTTATACAGCGCTTTTTACAACACAAGTTGTCACAAAGCAGCTTTACAATGATCCCAGCCCTGAGACCCCCTGTGAGCAAGCCTAAGGCAACAGTGGCAAGGAAAAACTCCCTAATAGGAAGAAAACTTGAGCAGAACCCGGCTCAGAGAAAAAAACTAAGAAAAGCTACCTCCTTCAGCTTCTGCAGAGTGGGTGTGATTTCTTCCTCCAGAATCTAAGGATGAGAAGAGAGAAGAGCAGTGAGGTCAAACGTGGCCACGGTTTTCCAGACAGCAGCAACTCAGACATCAGGGACTGTAAAGACAACACCATACTGTCTGTATCTCCTTCAGCTTGGCCTCCTTCTTCTCAATCGTCTTCTGGGCACTGATCTTTTTGCACTCATACATCCTGGTGCCGGCAGCTTCTTCAATCATGGCCAAGATCTGGGGAAGAGGGAACATGTTATTAATAAAAGATTCTGCAGGCTCCCTTATCCATGACAACTTGTAGGGTGTTAAGAGACAAAGGCAAAATGCAAATGGGGGGCAACCATTGCAACAAATAGCCTTATATGCAGCTTCAAGCCATTCCCGCATATCCTAGGTCTGTAGAGGTAGCTTCAAATCGATTAGCAATTAATGTCATGTTCAAATTAGCAAAAGCAGCTAATCCATTACATCTATTACTAAATAGTAATGATCTGACCACCGTCCCATTGGAATGTTTGCATTGTGGAAGTATACAGTATACCAGGACCAAAGAAATTAATTACAACATTTAAAGAAAAACAAAAAACATTTGCACTAAGTATACTTTACCTCAGGCGGCTTCATGTTCAGGACCTTGGTAATTCTCCCCTAAAAAATAACAGTAATGTCTTCAAAACAGCTTTTGGCTTAAACTGTAACTATTTTTGTTTACATTTTTGACTAGGACGCTCGATTGCACCTCACAGGTGTAAACGCTTACCTGCATAATAAGAAAGTGGGGGTTGTTTACGTTGAGTCCCACGGAGCAGAAAAGATCCTGCACCCGTGTGTTGTTGGCGTTCACGCCATTGATTAGGTACTTATTCCGGCCCCCTATAACTACCTTTTGGGTAGTTATAGCGAAGAAAAGGCGAAGATCAAAATGAGACACGTGAGACAAATGTTGCTCCTAATTCAAAACATTCTTCAATTTGTCTGCTTAATTCTAAGTAAACACTTAAAGTTGCTAACTTGGTGAGCTGACATGTTTTAATAATACAGACAAGACTATGGATAACGGTTCTCGCTAAGTGCCCTCAGAAACAATAATATAGCAATCAAGGTAAAGATAAAGAATGCCGGAAAATCCAATCGTCCTTTAAAGGCTGCCCTACAAGTGATGTCCTTACCACGTGTTGTAAAACTAAGACTGTACTGACAAACAGCTAACAAAAACGAGGACAACGTTAGCAAACATTACTGTACCTGTCTGGTAACTGTGATTTCATCGTGGGTTTCGAAACCAAGAGGACTTTGCTTCTTGTCAGAGTTGTCGAAAGTAATCGAAACAGTCGCCTTAGTAATTCCAGCCTGACCATTTTTGTAAACCAGATCCTGCAGGTTGGATGCACGCACCTACAAGCAAAAAATGATAGTTAATCCTAGCCATCTAGCCAATTTCTTCGCATGCAAGTGACGTTACAGTGAAGATAGGCTTAAGTGCATAAAGGTAGCAAGCTATTTGTCAACAATGAGAGTCAGAGAGATTTTATTGCATGCAAGACAGTTAATACCAACTACGAGGTCCGTGTAATTAACCTAACCATACTAACAGCTAGCTAGTACGTTGACGTAAGTTAACATTCGCTAGCAGGCTAGTTCGCTACTTATAAAGCTAACTTTAGAGCTACCGACATTTATCCTGTCAGTAACGGTTAACTTATGTTACTCTTAACTGGTGCAGGTTTTTACTTGCTAACTACCATACCGTTAACCATCGGACAGACAAACTGCTAGCTAGCCGTCAATCTGACTTCGCTAATTTACACGCTTTCGAAATGCGGTGTCGCTAGCTAGCGTATGCCGTCTTTCAGTTGGTAGACCAGCCATGCCGCACTATGTAGAAAGAAGCGAGATACGGTCACAACATTGCTTACCTGTGACAAATTGGAGATACCAAGCAAAAAACATATGGAGTCAAGGATGTTTGATTTGCCACTGCCATTCAGTCCAGTAATGGCATTGAACAGAGGATCAAATCCATTGATTTCCGTCCTCTGGGCATAAGATTTGAATCCTTCTATGACGATAGATTTGATATGCATTGTAAACCACAACAGATTATCCGGCTACCACAAAGTTCAACAAATACCGTTCTGCCGTCGGTTCTTCTTAGCTAGCTAGCTAGCTGCATAGACCAAAAGAAATTATATTCTATATTTTAAAAATGCTGTTCTGTCTAAAAACGGGTGAGACGTATTCTTCTATACAAAACTCCGCAGCCTCTGTTTTTGAACTTCAATTTTGGCGCCAGGCAACCGTTTCCATTCATTCGTCATCTGTGCGACCTAAATGTTTCAAGATGTGTTTTCGGAGAATATTAAACGACCTGAATAAAAACAAAAATATATATATCACTACAGTTAATTCCAATGTACCTGTACTGTCGTTATCAAAAAATAAGTCGATTTCTATTTAAAATACTACTTTATTAAAACAGGCAAAACGTGGGCAGCTAAAAGAAAAACGCTACTGCGCAACTGTTTCGTGACGTCATATGATATTCCAAAGCCGATTGGTCTATTTGATTTGTTTGGAGTCGCTTCCTGATTACGCATTTCATTTTTCCAATGTTATAGAAATAGCATGAATAGAATGAACACTGTTCAGCAAAAGCAACGATCAAAGGTACTGATCTGTTTGCAGTGTCATTGTCGTTTACCTTTTCTAATGCCCTTTACTTTCCTTTTAAAGTATTAGCCTTTGATTGCTGTGGAAACTGTATAATCCAGTTAATTTCACAGTGTCTAACTCAAGCAAATGCAATGAATGAAAAGAGAGATTCAATGAAGGTTCGTGTTTAAAATTTATAATAAACGTGTTTAAACAGTATCATGTGATTAACATATTGCAGCAAAACAATCGATAAACATTGTATTCATCAACATTGTAAATGTTATATCTAAGTATTATTGTACATTTTATACATACGTGGACATGCACACAATTTACACCAATTGAGATCAACAGTTATGTATAAATAAAAATAAATGTAGGGTGACTCAAATATTTTGGTTGCTAATACACTCTGCCTTACATAAGAATTCTGGCCCAGTCAAATGGTTTTATATTTGGCTCACATTGTACACAAAGTATGACAATGGGAATTGTTGAAATCATGGGATTTGTCTGAAACCAAAGATAATTCCTGTGCACTTGAGTTTTTCAGTAAAAGCATTGTTGTAAAGTAATGGAAAATTAAAACTATTCTAATTAAAAAGCAAGCTGAAAAAAAAAAATGCAAAGCATAATACCTAGCACTATCTTTTGCATTATAGCATTAATAACCCATGCAAAATGAAAAAGCAAGTACATTTTGTACATTTTGTTGTGATAGAAGCTAATGGCAGTATAAGACTGGCAGCTGAAAATGGCAGTATGCATTTGTAAGCTTTAATGACAGCATTCAATGCTTCCCATAATAGCACTTTATCACAAATAGGAAGTTAATGACTCAGTGTATATATGGCTACATGCCAAACCCTACTGAGTGCACCTTTCTGTAAGTCACTCTGTGTAAGAGTGTCTGCCAAATGAATAAATGTAAATGTGCATACAGTTACCTCATTTGAACTTATTTTTACTATTCTCAAGTGCACTGCATTCCCATTTGCTCTTCTGAAATGTTTTCTTGTTATTTTTGTTGTTTTGCAGGCAATTACTACTTTCCACTGTCCTCATTTGAATATAATTTGAATGTCTTTTCATTGTGCTAATCTGAGTTGCGTTTTGTGCACTATTTTATCTGTCAATCACTTCAAAGGGGCAGGTATTGAGGTGTGGCCAGCTACTTGAGGGCAGGTCAGCTGCAAGACATACATGGAAAGGTCATGCACAATTAAATTTTTGTGGTCTAATGTTGCATCCATTGCCAGGCAATGCACTTTTACGTCCAATTCGAGCAGAGTGAACAAGAGAGAATGAACTTTTGGTATTAAGGGATTAAGGCAGATCTTGTCCAGTAATCAGCTAACTTGTTAGTTTTTTCTTAAGACGTGATAATAATAACAACGCATGTGTGACTATAAATAACTAGGTAACGATATGTCTGTCTAACCTGTCTAGTCCAGTTCTGTCTAGCCACCTGCCTGGTTATGTCTCTGAAGACAGGTTGTGCTGTTTAAGAGACCATATTCATGATGCCATGTGTGGGTCTCAAACAGCTGCCACCCACACAGAGCATAGCTAAGCAGCAGAAGTGATTAATGGCATACGTTTTGCACTGGTCATTAATGAAAACATGAAAATGCAAATGCAATGTATTTTATTATGCACCTTCTTTTTTCTCATTTCTTTCTCATTTTCACTTCTATGCAGGACAAGCCACCATAGGCAAAACTAGCTCTCACATGCACTGCTAATCAGAGTCCATTTCCTCTTCAAAGCACTTGGTGGCACTAGAATCCTTTAGTTCGAAGTGACCTGGTACACCTTAACACAAGGGGAGGGGGCATTTGATTAGCAGCATCGAGGAAAAAAAGGGATGGAAGATACACGTTTGTGCTTCACTGTGCCATTTGACGTTTCTGATATGTGATTGCTCATTTGGCTTTACATTTAGGAATTTATGTATTCGCATTTTATCTATACATTAAAGTATGAGATTTACCGTATTAATGTATGACGGTATGACAGCATGACTGTAGCTTTGGCAGTGAAATGTTGTTTCATGCAATATTACATGGATGGCAGGTTTTTTGTCAGTTATCAAAGCAATACGTGCATGTAAAATGTTTTACCATACCAGCATATCCTTCATGGAGGGTTTATGAAAACATGTTCAATGATTTTGGAGGAGGAACCTTGTCATTGTTCATCTTGTTATCATCTCAGCCCTCCAGTGGCTGGCGGGATCACTTCTGCAAAACTCCAAGTGGTTGTCCTTGAGGATATGTGTACTGTAACATCAGTGGGCTCAGTTAGTGAATCCACAGAGTTTTCCGCTGTGTAAATATTTAGCCATCAGCCTGACGAAGCGAGGACGTGTTTGTTGAGACTGGGTTCAGGTGGGATGTTTGTGTGGAGTAATTCTGTAGAGCCGAGAGCTCAGGTGGGTGTATCTTATTAGCATGCTCTATTTTTAAACCATGGTTTCCACAAGACTTTCCGAATGTGTTTTTTGAAGATAGAGGGAGGATGGAGGGCTTTTTACACTTCAAAAAGAAACAATGCTGTAAGCAAGGGGAGGATCTCGGTGATGGCCTGGATATTTTCCTCCTCAACAAACAAAGGCCTTCACTTCAACATTACCACAAGGCTGTGGAAATCTTTTTTTGTAAAGCACTTTGATGGCAAAATTAGACAATATGAGCAACACCAGTACAGTAGAACCTTTGTTCCTAAAAGGTGCTGCAGTTTGTCCACAGCAAAGATGAAAGCTTGGGAGACGGACACATCTGCCTCGGCAGTCGTACAATGTGCCATCCGCTGGTAAACAGACAGGCGATCCTTGAGTGGCCTGGGCATCAGAGTGGCAGTATGTGTTCATGAGGGAGGAGGTAAAAACTCAGCTGCCTGGCTCTAAGGGATGACCGGGGAACAGGCATGCCAGCTCCCTGTCACAGAAGACATTCTTGGCTAGAACACTGCAGAGACCTCCGGAGGAGCTAAAGGGCCTTGGTTTACAGTCCGATTCTTTTGGGAGAGTAAATGTGACGTTTCGGTTTGACAGTATCAGGATCTTTCAGGTCACGGTGGTGCTATGCACGTTGGTACACGACACTGGCAGAGATGAGTGGAAACGCTAAGACGGGGAGGCTGGTATAAGGTGTAGGAAGCCCCTGGGCTTGTATATTGCTACCACCCAAAAAACAACTCTGCATGTGCCATGGCAGCAGACAGTGCTGCAGAGACAGACGCATAACAAGAACGAGACAATAGGCCACCACAGGAACTCAGCAGTCAAATAACTAAATGATACATTTCAGCAGCTGGTAATGGAGGTGTGCAGTTGGCATTTGTCTTTAGAGGCATCCCTCATGGGACATGCAGTAAGCAAAACGACAGCAAGACCGTGCAAAGGTTGGCTCTACAAAAGGATCACACCTGCAATGTGATGATGTGCAATGCTATATTCTCAGTTAAGAGAATACAAGGTTAAAAATACCATAGATTTATATTTCAGTAAAAGGCCTCCCACCTGTCCAACAAATCTCATTCCTCTCATGTAAGAATGCATCCAAGGAATGAGGCACTGAAAGGCCACAGTTCCAAGCTCAATTAGTCATAAAGGGATCAATATAAAGAATTGCTCCTTGCAGTAAGTGCATACCCTTGACTATAATTTTATTTTCTTTCATTCTGGTGCACCGGAAAAAGAATATGTAAGTGGGTCTGGATCTACAGAGAAGCATTTGTGGGCTGGGCCCAACTAAAATCACACATGACTCCACCAAACTTTTCAACCTATGGCAATGATCTCTGACTGACTGTACGCATTTGGGCCCTCCCATGCTGGCAGCTGTCCACCACACCCCTAAGGGAACTGACGCTGGCCCTGTCTCAGTCCCAGTGGGTGGGGAAATTCAAGTGAACAAGTCCATGCACAAGGTCACACAAGTACGTATGTGAGGACAGTGAAGAGAGGTGTTATTTGGGAGCACACCTGGTGAAACTCTATGCCACCGTCATTCCAGCACCTTGGCTCATGACGGAACAAGAATGACTCAAACAACACGAAACCATGGAAACGGCAGAAGTAGTGGACTGTGGAAGTCATGTTGCAATAATAATGCTCACAATTGTGATGCAGTTAGACAAACATCTGAAAGTCCATTTTACCACTACGCATTTTTAAAAATCAGTGCATCATTTGCATTATTGACTATCACCATTTGAAATCAAGGGACTGCACAGAGGTAAACTTAAATCAATCTGGAAGAAATGATAGTTGTGGGAAAAAATAAATATATACATTTTGCTGACTGGGACACCCTCAACCACATGCCATTTTGAGGAGAAGCGCTTGAGGCAAAGTGAGCAAAAAACGCACATTGGGACGCAGCCTACGTACGGTGAACCAAAGCCCACACAAACCATCACCGTCACCTTCACCAGCGGAGGAATCACAACAATGCATTTTGACGAGGCGGCAGCGACTGCATGAACCATCTGCTGCTCTACCACGGGACCCAGTGTGTTGCTTTATTTAAACTGCGGTGTAAAAAGCTGTCTTTTCACATAGTCCCTTTGTTGCCACCATAGAGAATGCCATCTGTGGTGGCTCAAGCCTTCATCCTCCGGCTCATTCGTCCACATCCTCAGATATTTCACTGGCTCCAGCTGCAGGTGATTTTTTTTTAGACCAATCAGACTGTCTACTTTGGTTTCCAAGGTTGCCATGCCTGATGTATGAAAGGATGCTGTGGCTGAAAATGGCTAGGGTTAGGGTGAGTTAGCAGACAGTTAGTTACAGAAGCAAAGTGTTAATTGTCTCAGTCTTTTTTTCAACCTCCCTCATCTCCCACTAATAATAGCATAGGTTGAGAAGACAGCTTGACTGTTATCTCAGGTCTTTGGTGATCTGTATGCAATGCATGGATACATTCAAAGTTTACAACTTAAGGTAGATTTTCATTTATATTGAACAACAAAGCAGTTCACACACCAGAGTGCTTATAACAAGGCATCATGGACAACAACACATAAGTAGGTATGAAGCTTTTTTTTTCTCTGAATTTCAGAGCATAGGGACATGCTTATTTTAAATTTCTTTGCCTTGTTTTAATCTTATCACCAGAATGAGCTGCAAGGAGGTACACCTGTACAGGGCATGTGAGACCAGCGACTCCTCCAGCTCAATTTTTACGCTCCCTGACCCCGAAGGCAGAG
Source organism: Megalops atlanticus (assembly GCA_019176425.1). Lineage (NCBI taxonomy): Eukaryota > Metazoa > Chordata > Actinopteri > Elopiformes > Megalopidae > Megalops > Megalops atlanticus. The sequence goes on from CM032894.1 coordinate 18,042,167, forward strand.
GAAAGCAGGTCCTCTCTGGTGTGTGTCTAATATCCCTGGCACAAAGCTGTAAGGAGTGAGCACACAGAGCAGAGAATATGAAAGGCTGCGGAGCGGGTTGAGGGTTCAGAAGTGCTTCATTAAACAGGTTCGGGGGGATGAGAGCATTTTCGTGTTGTAAAAGGGAAGCCTGCTTTTATGGGTTTTCCCTTGAAGAGGAGCAGCTCCGGTGCCGCCGCTCAATCGGTTGGAGGTCGATGTGAGCCTCGTTGAAGTCTGCTCCTCCAGTCACGCCAACCTCTGAAGCCCTCGGCCGAGTCCATGCGTTGCGTTCATATACAGCGCCTACACAGGGAATGACCTACATGGGCAGTGACCTCTAAGACTAGCCAGGCATGACGTCCGGGACTAGACTCATTCTTCATCGCAGGTCTCTCCGCGACCACATGGGACTGCAGCTCTTTTCTGTCAAGACCCTCTTTGCGTTTCAGTACTGCTTCATTTCACTTTCTTTTCAGCCAAAGGTGGCTGGGAGTACCACCACAGACCATGAAAAGGGAGACTGCCAGCCATGACTCCATCCTCTGCACTTCCTTGTCTAGGAAGTTCTGGTGCGGCCAACGCTGTTGTGTTTTGCCATCGATGTTTTGCCTTTGATTACACTCCTCTCAGAAATATTTGTCATCAGACTGCAAAACAGAAGGTTTAGTTTTAGCGATGCAAAGAGCTAATTATCAATATTAGACAATCTGAAGTAAACATTATCAGAATATCTGCAGGTGACATCACCACAAAGAGCATCACCGCTGACAAAACAGGCATCATCACCAGGCAATTTGTTGAAAATATTGACTGACATCACTATGATGACATAATGGTCACTGTCATTACTGTGTATGTTTGTAAGAGGTAGCGTAGCCTACTGTGCAAATTTACAGGAAAACCGTTAACAGGTAGGCTACTCAATTTTTAGGTAAATGAATTGAATTAACTCCTTTTAAATCCCATTTAATTTTACTGTATTCCAGATGTCTCTGTTTCATGGCGTGAGATCAGCACTACATGAAGTTTTTTTTTTTTCTGCTGATCGTGGCGACCTGTGTGATGAATTAGAGCTAGTCTCGCATATAAAACATAACAAGGCGCCTCCGCCCGGTTTTTTAGCCACGGTCGCAGAAAACCGCATATTTAAGGTGGGAGAAGCTGCTATCTAAACCCTCCCGTGTTCCCACCGCGTGTCATTTTTCTTCTCGCCTCTTCCCGGCCTTGCCTCACATTTATTTTACTCCAGAAATTAAATTGAACTAACAGCATGTGCAGACGAGTAATAAATAAGGCAGCGCCTCGGAGTGACTGTCTAAATTGCAACAGCAATGATTCATCCTGCACATTTAATTTTCATCAGGCTGAGAGATGGCGTCTCTTTTATCACACCGGTGGAGAAATATTTAATACCAGACTTCTAAAACTAGTCCGCTTAAGCACACTAGTCATTAACTGAAAGCTATTATTCGCTGCAGGACTGTTAACGACGCAGTTTATTTTTATCGTTCAGTTTCGTTCGACTGTTCGTCTTGTGCGGTGCAGTGGCAAAGCGCAAGCGCTGTTTGAAGTGAAAGTGTGGCATCTTGGAACTGATTCGGTTTAGGTGCGAATTCATGTGAATACTGGAAATGTATCATTACGGCTTTACAAAGGCGATTGGCCCATGTGCCAGTACATTTTATTGTTTATATGGTGATTAGAAAAAGGGAATTCAAATGCAGAAATGCATGCAACTGGTCTCCTCTAATGCGATTTGACCACTGTGTACATCCTCGTTATGAGAATTAGAAATATTCACTTCATGCACATTTCCACGGATGTTTGTATAAGTAGTCTGTGGGCTGTTAATTAATTTTCATGGTGTTGTCTGATTTTTCATCAGCCATTGTGAAGACAAGTTTAGAGTGAACTTGGCATGTTTGTTTTGGTTGAATTAGTAGAATTTCATTTTCACTCCATATTTATGACATAGATAAGAATTCTTTAGTATTCTTATTCAAAGGGCACATGGCAAGCTTTCTCAGATAGTTTTAACTCCATTCCATTCTGGGTGGCCCTGAAGATTTGATAATCTATGATGATCCTTCATTTTACAAAAAAAAAGAGAAAACAACCAACCTCAAGATGTCCTGAATCTGAAATCAGGGAATAAAATATAAAGTCAAATGAGTTTTTTTTATTAAAAATCTGGTCGAAAACATCAAGAAGCACTGAAAAAAGTACAAAACTGTCTGAATCATGTTTGCAGAGGGGTTCTATGAAGTCCACTGTGGAGAAAATAGGTAACTGATGGATGGATGGAACTAGGAAATCAAAACATGGTCAGGTTCCATGGCTGACATGGCCAAGTGCTCTATTTGATGGAATCATCACAAATCAGAGAAGTGGCACATTATCTTAAGGGAAGGAAATTAGTGTTAGCGATAGCAGTTGGAATGGCTGAAAGATGGTTTCAGGAACCCTTTATTAACAGAAGAGGCATCTGCATGAAATCATCCTTGTTACAGTTCACTTACCATCTTAAAATGATTTTAAGGGGGAAAGATAAAGACACAGTGGCAGGAGCTTAGTTCGGTGAGCTCTTCCACCTTAACTGTGACTTTAATAACTTAAAATGGAACCTGCACTTTTGAGCCATTCCGTATTCCCATGGCATTTCAGTTATGGCCTCCGCAATCCTGCATGTGATTTACACACCAAATGGGGGCGGTATTCAAATGCAACATAATAATGTAACAAGCTTATTGATATTCAGGCCATTCTGCGAGCTCCCGCGCCGCAGTAATAAAACCAAATGCCTTCCGTGTTCGCGGAGAGACAGCTCACAGAATCGGGCCTGCACAATGAGACGAGCCAAATCAAATAAGATGTAATAACGCTGCAAAAGATCAGCATTCGATGGACAGCTATACACAACAAACAAATTACAAGGCCCCCAAAGCGATGGCAAACATGTTGTTCCAGGGTCCTTCAGCCACACATTTGGTTGATCTTTTTGCTAAACCATTCGTCATTCTCTGTTGAATGCCTGCACCATTATCAAAAACCAATATGTGCGGCCATTTTGCGGATCAATAGCTTTTGCTTGTTCATTTTGTAATAAAGCATTCCATTTTCCAGTAAGTTTTGTCAGTTTCTCCCTCTAAAAATGCCCATCAATACAATTTGTGCAATAATTATTCTGGGAGACTGGCAGTGATGTTCATGTTACCAATGGGTATTGAATTTATTGTCAGACACACTTTAAGCAGAACAGTGTCAGAATTTAACCTTATAATAGTGCCCTTGTCTACAATAACAGAAACTGTTAATATAAAAGAACATGAATTTAGTATGACTTATTGTGTTATAATGTGGTCACCATTATGATGGCTGACTTGGAGTCATATATCACATTTTCATGTGCATAGTGTCATTTTTTTGACACAAAGTGATATATCATTCTTTGTAAGAATATTGTGATGAATGTCTGCAGGTGTTTATTGCTTTTTAAATTAGCAGTGTCACAACTGCAGTCTTTAATTACGCTCAATTAAAGCCATAGGAAATTATACTTAATGTAAAGCAGAACTATTTAATTATTATTTTGGCTGGTTGCATTAATTCAACATAGTGTAATTTTAGCCATTGTTTTCTAGCATTTCATCTCTAAATTTATTTCCATGAGTCCAAATAGTCATTCAACAGAGGAAGACAGGAAAGGCTGGTTTCCATAAACTACAGAGCTCACCAGTCAGATGCTGACATTTCAGAGACAGAAGAGGAACCAGGTGAAAGTAAAGACAAAATGACTGAAAGATATATTGTGGCAGGTGGCAGAATGATGGTTAAAGTGAGGGCGTTAACCAAAAAAAAAATCCAAAATGAGAAATGGGGGTGGGGGCATCTGTGATGGAAACATATGAAGGTTGACTTGTCCAGAAAGGCAATCGGGAGCATTGATCTGGCGGGCAGGGACAAGTCACAGAGAATCTGCCGAGCATGAGAGATGTGCTCCGATCCCTCTGTGCTTCCACTTTTCAATTAGGTTTGGACCAACTTGAGAATACTGATGGGGTGAGATGGGGGTTGAGGGAACTCGCTGTTAAAAAAGTGAAAATCCAATTTTAAAGGGCACCTACACCAATCAGTAACTCCGCCATACAATTGTCATCTTTCATCTGTATTACCTCAGAACTTTATTTTATGTTTTCTTAAAAAAACTGTTTTGAAAGTGATTTCCATGGACATTCATTCAGTATTTAATTACATGTACCAAACATAAACCAAGTCACATGCCCTTGCTGTTAATTTATAAATGTTTGATTCCTCCAACTAAATAATTATCTTGTGGATTACTCTCACATAACATGACTCTAATTCCTTTGAAAGCAGTTTATATACAGGTCAAAGGGGAACTTCAAAACTGAAGACTGAGAAGCAAGCTTTCTGGCTTGTAATTTTTCAGTACTAACATTCATGGCAAGCGCTATGGTGAATTATAGAAAACCCATGCATTGCAAATTCAGATCAATCACATTCAAGGGTGAATTTCAGAGCACCACTTCCTTCTCCTGCACACAGGGGTCTAATATCTAGTTTCTTAGTCACAGAACAGGGGTGGGGCCACCAGAAGTTTTCAGGGAGATGGAAGAACAGTGAACAAAGCGAAATCGCAGCTTACAAAAGTGTCATTTACTTTTTATGTGCTGAACAATTTGGCAGGTTAAATTCAAACATCTGTTTAATCAGGCCTCCAGCTGTCTTCTGAAAGAGAATACATTACAGAGGGCCTCGGGGCAGGTGATATACGGCACCGAATCTCGAGGATCTGTTTTCGCTTTAATGACAGTGAGAGAATCACGTCATGCATCACTGTTTGCAAACACCTCGCTGTCAACAACCCAGAGGCTTTGATTTTTGCAAGATATGCTACTATGGGCCACGAAGACCCGGGCGAGTAAATTACTTTTGTCAAACTTGCGAAAAAACCTGTCAGCAGGCAACCAGACAGCTGGCAGGGGAATAACATTATATAAGTGACTGTCAAAAAGATGTGAGGAAGAGGAAACATGGGCATTTCGCTTCATGAATGATTCATTCGGGGGGAGATTTATTATTTTTTTAAGTCGCTGCGAAAGGTCAGATAATGTCACCGTGACTCTGAGATCAGATGTTGCAGTTCACCTTTACCACTGTTTTCCCTTTCAAAAATCCCCGTTTTGTTGCATAAGTGCAGATATTGGCCACGGCGGGTCTGTGAGATTTCTGTCTCGAGTATTGTTGAGTAACGTTGAAAAGGCAGAATCTCGTTCTTTTTTATGGAGGTCATTACTGAAGTTATAGGCCTCATTTATTTCCGAGGAGTTAATGGGACCTCGTAGCGGAGTTCATAATTTAAACGGGGGACACACAGAGCACAGCTCCTGCAGTTTCCTTTGGGTTTTTGATGAATAAAACAGTCATCATCTCCTCAGACGCACTACATTTAGATGTCTTCTAACCATCCTGAGTCTGAGCCGATACAAAGTGGTGCTAATCAGGCATCTCTATAGTCAGCCAGGGAGGTCCTGACTCGGGGTATGTGGGCTGTCATTGCGTTTCTCAGGGCCGGCACAGAGTCTGCTTGTTCCCTTCACTTGCCCTCATTTCTAATTTCCTCTGTAAGAAACGGCTTGTGTAATGACTCTGAGGCTATGATGCGCAGTCGGATAATTCATCAGAGAGAGCGGGGAATGAGATGACATGTTTCTTCAAGAAAATTGATTTTCCCAAACTTGTTCTGCTATTTGTGTACTCTGCTTTGTGGAGAGGTCGCGCATGGGCAACAAACATCCCCAGCAAACACTGTGTGCATTTAGTCGGATGTTGTCCCAGTTATAAATAAGTAACAACCATCACATTTTCTCACATAGCGACATCATCATGCATCCTTTCCTGTGAAAATCATGAGCATGCTTTTTTATGCACTTGGGAACTATATTGTGCTCATCATAAACAGAAATACCAGGATGTAAGATTGTTTCAAATGTGTCAGGTTCCTAATAGCATTTCAGGGGGTTGGCACCAAAATGTTTCATGCCATCTTGTGAAAGTGGCCCATAGTGAAAAATAATGGGAACTGTCATAAAATGAGAGGGCTTACTCTCATAAAATTCACAAAAAAGATCAATTTTGGCATCCAATGTCTGACTATGTTGATTTTAAAATCAAGAAATGTTTGAAGACTATCGAGCATTGGTTTACACACACACAAACACACACACACACACACACACATACAGTACAGTGATCTCTAATTTATTTTCATGTTTTTCCATTTTATGTTTGACAAAAGCAAGGGTGGATGCCCTCTATACAAATTAAAATTCTTGTTTATACCAGGCTTGTAATCAAAAAGTAATATGTGAATAAATAGAAGACTGATTCTAATGGGGAATTATAGCACACTGGAAATAAAGGCCTTTCATTTCAATCCGCTCCATTTCAAGATGTTGGAATGCAGGTCTTAATTGCATTTGCGACCTTGTTCCACACCTAATGCGCAAGTCATTTTTAAGCTGTCAACACTGTTTGTGCAATAGACAAGCCAGAGGTGTTTGGTGTTAATTAGTTCAGATGTTCAATGAGGTCTTCGGGAGCAATAAAGGAAGCCGAAATCCAACTAACACGTTCGGAACGCGAGAGGCGCGTGACTCCCGCCCCAGTTATCATCGTCACGTTCCCACCCCTGCCTGGGAACGGGGCGGCTGATTCTCACATTTCACTCGGTCTGGCCCATAACCGCGGGCGCCGTAACATTAAATTAGAAATAACTAATGGGAGGTGTATTTTACAAGGGTCCAGACTCGCCACCCTGACTGCGCTGGGGTGCGTGATGAATCGCCCTGTTAGCGCTCCCGTTTCAAATGGCAAAGCCTTAAATTTGTTGTTTTATGTTTTTGTGCCCTGCGTGGCGAAACGCGGGAGCCTGTTGCTGGATGATAATCCTCGCGCGTGAAACAGCGAGGGCATAAAACCGCACCGGCATTTTAATCGCAGCCCGCGCATTTCGTCCGGCTCCCCGCGCCCTTCAATCACTCGCACATTTCACAGCTGGACGACATTTTCGGGGTATAATCAGGCTCGAGCCGAAGCATATCTGCCTCCATGACAACCGACCGGTGAAAGATCTGAGCTGTTATGCTCAAGGTGGACGTGCTGCAGGCGTTCCATTGGGCTGGCGGTGTGTAGCGCTCAGATCCCAACACAGCGTTTGGCAGAAGTAATCTTGATGTGTGGCGACAGAGTACCTCCACCAGCTGTCATTATTACCTTGACTGTGTGGTAAAACGCTGAGTCTTTATGAAGGATTGCAATCACGATTGAGTACACATGGCAACAGTCTTTAATCTCCGTCACTGTGAGGAGAACTCTTGCAATGGTATTTTTAGGTATGATGTGGTTTTCTTTTCATATTTTATTGTGATCTGTGCAATGAATTTACCAGCTCACAAATTTCAGTAGCAACTAGTAGCAGGGGGGAAACTTTGAGGATGTGGTTAGCCTCGCAGATATGCACAGAGTCATTGCCATGTTGCTGAGAATGCCTCCACTCAAAGCCAGCTCCAGTAGCTCATTGCAGTGATTCACTCCATGTGCCACAGATCAGAAAGCCTTTTCTCTGCTTCTGTAGAGAATCAACAGGAGTCACAATATGTATGTGTATTTGGTAAAGATCTACAGGGGGCATCGCTGGAATCTGAATGTCTGTGTTCTGTTTCTGTAAAGAGTCAACAGGAGTCACAATATGTATGTGTATTTGGTGAAGATCTGCAGGGGGCATTGCTGGAATCTTAATGTCTGTGCTCTGAACTGTATGAAGTGCATTTGCTTCTCATTTTTTTGAATCTGTGAGAAAGTATTGTGCATCTTTCCAATGGTTGCCACAGAAAACGACATCAGTGAAAACCGACTATTTTTGACCTGCTGTATGAATGACTTCTACAGTTATAGTGACATTGAGTGATTGCTGCTTTGTATTTCCTCACAATGGTGGAGTGTAGGCCTACTCCCTCTGTTCCTTGGACCTGGGTCAGTACTGTGTCCCGAGGCAAGGCCGGCCAGTTCCCCGCCCCTCAACACCCCCCCACCCGAGTGTGAGAGATCCAGGCTTGGTGGTGTTTTTTTGAGGCTTTGGAGAGAACTGCATGTTTTCTCCTCCCTGATGTGCATGTCACTTTGTATTAAATCACGGGGGGGGGGCAGCTTCAGTGGAGCACAGCATCCAGAGCACCGTTCTGGATCAGATAACGGCTGTGAACGCATTTCATTCACAGCCAGCGACGGGGGGAGAAAAAAAAAGAATGAACGAGGCCTAAACCCTTCGGAGTAGAAAATGTCACAGTAATTTCAGACACATTACCGCACAGAGGACGGCCTAATGAAGCCCTATTAGAATGTCATACCTCCTTACTTCTGAATGCCTCAGAAAGTTTATTTGATATGTCTCAGCCAATTATCAGAGCTTCAGTGATAAGGAAGTGCTCTCTGGGCTGCATTCATATCTGTATGGAATGGCTAAATAGTGGGAAATTCACAGGCTGCAGACGCCAGAAATGAATTTCCTCCGACACAATAGTGTGGTCCTAGCCTGTTCCTTTGAACAGTCAGTCTCACTGATAAGGAAGCCAATGGTTTTCTCCCTTTACCTAGAGAGAGACTGACAGAGATACAAAATACAATGGCGAATCATTGTTGAAGTGTTGAAGCAGTGGAGAGACAGAGAAAGATACACAACACAATGGTGAATCATTTTATTATATTTTTTACAGCATGTACTGAAACAATGGGTTCATTTTATTCAGTTCTTTTTCCTGTTTGAAGTACTTTTATTTAAGTGAAAGGCAAGCACTTTCCAAAATGATCAGAAATATTAGAATTACATACAGGTGGGTGTGTTTTTACTATTTTTTTGTGTTTCATTTTTCATATGAGAAAGACAAGTCATTTTTCACCAGGGTATTCTAGGTCGATTTTACACACAGTACCATAAAGGATCAATCAAGTCAAATGAGGCACAGCCAAAGATATATTCAGGATACTTTGGGTTCATTTAAGTCATTTATGTGTGAGCTTGAGGAGGGGTCCTTCTCCAAATCTGCCCTCTCAGTTGTGAGTGCCTTGGGTGTAACAACGTCAAACAGGGAAAGATGCGAGCCATTATGCCCCCTTCTGTTGTATGTTTTCAACTGTATAAACAGGCCCTTAAAATAAAGTCTGACCTATTTTCTCACAATGCAAAAAAAAAAAAAAAAAGAAAACAGAAATTGCAGTGTCTTCTCACTTTCTGCCATTGCCATCAGCCCATTCAAATTGTCTGGCAGTCAGTGGAGGGTGAAATTGGGTTCAGTACAACAACAGTGCAACAGTGTACAGTGAAAAAAAGACCAGAGAAGGATCTAATCATTCACTTATGGGATTGAATATTCATGTGAGTCTAACATTAAGGCACAAATCAAAAGTTCTTTTTTCTTGTTTTTACTTGGCCTACTCCTTTATTTGCCCCTCTTGTTTTCACTCTTCTGTGACAAGAACCATGACTGTAGGTGGAGTGGATAGTTGTTGCTACGTTGCGCTATCCCTGATCTTGACAGAACATCAGAGTGGTTTATAAGCAGCCGTTTGGCTCCTCAGCACTATATCTGACTGACTGGTCATCACAGGAGTCAGGACTTGGGAGTACCCTTAAATAAAGACTTGTGAATTAGAAAGACGTGGAGGAATGACTTACACTGCTGTCTCGTGGGCACCGCCAGGGCCCGTTCGCCGCTGTTGAATCACCTGTGACATATGTCACGGTGAGCAACGCTGAAAATGACTTCGGTCCTTTCCCCCTGGGACAATATTCAATCAGGGTTTGCTTTTGGTTATTTCATCAGTGGCTCTCTAGCCCTAGCGAATGTTAACATGCTGCCTGTCAATTTAGAAACTGCCCTGCTAATGAGACCCTCTCCACTGCTGTACAATCATGTATGTAAGGAAACAAAGGTATGGTGAAAGCAATGGCTTAGCTGGCAGAAAAGTGATGCAACACCTTCCCTGTTTCAGCAAATATTAAAGAGATAACTGAGGCTATAGGAGCTGTTTACTTATTCTCACCATAGCATATACACATACTATACATATAGTAACATAGAGATTCAGCAGAGCATGTTTTGACCATATTCAGTATATAGAATTTAATATATTAAAATGTCCTTACTTTCGTTTAGACTGATCTCCATGTTTACTGAAAGCTCTGAAGGAAAACTTCAGATAAAGACCAGAACTACTTAGTCTTAGATTTGTCTTTTCAGCAAATAGACCCAAAAGAAATCAGTTAGTGTTTTCTGAGTGGCTAGGTCTGCACCTTAAAAATAATCCATTCAGCTTGTTAAGAGCTAAAAAGGCAAAAGAAAACCAACACATGCCATATATCAAACCACCCATCATTACAGGGGAAGTATGGGAAGCAGAAATCAAGTTTTTGGAGTGTAGCCTTTCCGCTAATGAACTCAGAAAAAGTGGCACTCGTTAAAATGCCCTTGAAAGGTAGATACAGTCCTTGAGTCTGCTGGAAGATTGTCAGGATTAAGAAACTATTTAAATGAATGGTGGGGGTAGCAGACCATCAGCTTTGCAGGGGTTCATCCTGAGGATAAAGAGACAAAAGTCACAGAGGGGGCAGAGGTGAAATATAATACAAGTGCTGCTGTTTGTCCTCTGTGTAGAGCAACCACTGTGAGGTGTCAACAGATAGCAGGGTGCCAGTCTGCTGGATAAAATGATCATTTCAAGCTGTACACAGAGCAGTTGAGGATACCATAAGCCACAGGAAAAGGATTTACATTTAAGTCATTACATCATCAAGGAGTTCGAGTGGCAGAGAATGGCTTCCCTGATTGGTTGACTTTTATTAGCCTTGTAAAATCACGTGCGCCGCCATGAGGCTACATCTTGGATTGTGCTGCTCACACACACACCCAAACAGGATGTAACAAATCTTTCACAACCCTCATTATAGGCTCATTTTGGCTGGTAGCCAATCAGCGCTCGCGCGTGAAACCTGGGCCACCATTAAATCCTTAAAGATCGATTCCTGGCCGCTCTGTGGTTAGCCTGAGAAGCTAATGTTAGCTAACAGACTGGCACCCACAGCAGTAAACAGGTGCTGGCTAGAGACGAGTCATGGAGGGCCAGTGGGTGGGATCCACTGCCTCCATTATCTCTCTCACACACATGCACACACCTGCACGCACTCACTCACAGGTATATGCACACACAGAGAAGAAAATTGGCTGTTTATAGGAGATAATGAAGGCAGAGGACTGAGAGTACAGACAATACTGAACTCAATCAAAGAAACACGAAAAACATTACATTAAACTATGAATGCATTATTAATGGACTCAATCAAAAAGAAAATAAGCTTGCACACTGTCACCCTTCAATGCATTAGCACCACCATATGACAGAGTGAGTGATTCATTCATTGTATTAGTTTTTAAACTGAAAAAAGACTGTAAATGATACAGAAATTCTACTAAAACACAGGAAATTAGAGTAAACTCCACATATCAGTGACACCGCGTCATGAATATGTGCAGCAGAACTGATCAGAATATGAACAGGAGAGCCTCAGGTTGCCTCAGTCAAAGCCGTGAAAAAAATATCCCAATGTGCAGTGCAGGAATTCAGTATTGCAGATGTTTAAATTCCGAAGCCATCTGTTACGCTTTGTCCTCAGTCTTCCCCTCCAGTGATCGCTGAGTCTAGCCTGGCTAAATTTGTGATATCATTAATCAAATCGATTATGGGCGATGGACCTCCTCACATTAAAAACCAAGACAATTCTGTGCTAATGAAAAATAGATTTCTTTCTCTTTTTTTCCCTGATACGCTATTGCACATTCATAAAGGCATATCTGGGGTCTTATTTTATACGGCTTGCTCCTAAACTATAATGGGCCCGCAGAGACGTGCCGGTCCGGAGTGACATTGAAGAGCCGCCGACTTCTAAAGGACACTTTCTTCATGTGATCAAACTTCAGGATTACCTGCTCATTTCCAAGATTTGTAGCTACATGCACACTTTTTTCAAAGTGAGTGTTTTTTGCATGCCAACAAAAAAATAAAAGCACAAAAAACAAACATATAAATGACGAGTAACTTCTTTTTTGGTTGATTAATTTTCTTGCCTTTGTACAGCTATTTCCATTGGCCTTTGCAGACAGTGGGTTTAGACTGAAGTATTTGTGAATGGATGAACACGGCTGAAATCACAGTATTCTGATCTAGACAGTTACAGGAAAACATATAGCTCCCAGGGGAAATATATTGTGCAGTTCTCTGATACCCATCGCATAGTATATATTCAAATTACTGTGATTGCTTTGGATTGGAACAGGAGGAAAGTGGCCACTGATAACACAGGCCTATGTTCAACTGAACTGCAATGTTGTTTGTCCTTAATATAAGTAATACCTTTAAGCAAATTATGACTGTTACATGTTTAGCATTGTAAATTCAGTAATCATCAAAATAAACAAAAAATATTTTGTATTAAACAAAAAAGTACAAAAACTACACCCCCCACCCCAAGGTCGTTACACAACATTAAGCCTGTGGACAGAAACTTTGCAAAAAACAAAAACAATACCTGGGAGAACGACAGTCTGCTCACAGACAGGTTTGAGCTCGTCGGAATGCGGACGCGCAACCAGAGAGATGGATGGATTTTTTCCCTTCCTGGACGGGTTGCAAGGTTGAAAAGATTAAGAGCATCAAGAAGACGGGTGGCGGGGTCATCTTTCGCCTTGAGTGCGATTTCAACTCATAAAACACCACTGCTCTGAGGCCGCTGCCCCGTGGTCTTGAGGGATTCAGAGTATTGCGCTTAGTGTTGGATTATATTGCAAGGGGCTGAGAGGCAACAATAAGCAATATAAGAGCACCAGAGTTTAAAAACAGAGGGTCAGGCAGGAGACCGGATGAGCAAGAGCACAGCTAGCTCATGAAGAGGCACAGAGAGAGGCGCCAACTGACCGGTGAGGGTCAGTCCGAGGTGACCGAGCAGACCACAGGAAAGTTTGAAAATCACGGAGGAAAGAGAATCACAGTACTACTCTGGCTGGAGTGAATAACATTCTGGCTCATATACATGGGAAAGTGGTTGAGAGAATACTCTTGGAGTCAAGTCAAGTTGGCAGGAATGATATATACTTCTACATATTTTTAGAAATTACCATTATTAGTATCGTAACATTTTCAGATACCATGTCATAAATATGAACATGTTAAAAACAACTGTTATGCAGTGAGTTTTTCCCCCTCACATTGCCACTGGTCAATAGCAGATACATAGCAGTAAAAAAAAAACCAAAAAAACGATAGAGCTCATCAGCTTTGGGTGCTTCTGTACTTCCATAATTCATTTATGGATATCACTACAAACAGTGGAAGCATAAGACACAAAGACATAGAACAGAAGAGAAAGAAATAGCAAGGTTGCCTGATAGAAACAATTAATGACTTTGTGTGTCCTTGGTTTCTGCTAAGTAATTTATTTGCAAATCAACAGAATTCTTTAAAAACATAGAAGTTGGCCACATGACTGACATGTGTTAATGCTTTTTTATGCACTTCCATCTTTAAAATTTAAGGTGGAATGTCTGCCATGCGCCTATGTGAGCCTTGGGTTGTGCTATTTTAAATTGTCCTGAGACTGATTCACGGTGGTTTAATGAAGACCTATGTAGGCTTGAAAGATTACATTACAACCAAACCTTACACATGGTTCAATAAGTCAGATCAGTGTGGAGCAACACCAAACATGCACATTTTAATTCTTTACCTTGGAGATACAGTCTTAAACTCACACTGAGAAGGTCTGGACCGCATATGTACTGTATCTGTTTACATGTACACTGCAGCCATAGCTGCTGTACAGTCCTGTCACTATCTATGATTGGTCATTGTAAGTATGATCATATTCACCAGCCAGTGATCGTTCTAATCGGCCCCCGTGTTTTTGTCCTGGCTTGCAGAAAAAAGTTACCTGGTGGCGAGTTTGAAAGTCAAACCGTGCGCGTCAGCGGGAATGGAATAGTCCTCCATATTCATTCGCTCCCAACAAAAGATCCTGCAGATAAATGTTACTGTGCCGCATTTTCATTTTCAGATGTAATCGACAATATTGGGGAAACGCAGCCGCGAGCCCTGCCTTTCAGCGCCATGATTAATGTACCATTACCAGATGATATATATGCCTATAGATTGCTGGTTAAATTGCTCTCTCATTGAAGACTTATGGGTTCTCTCACAAACCTGAAGCTCCTTTTTTTCAATCCGGGCAGGGGACAGAAAATGCTGTAGCGACAGAAGTTGAGTTGTCGAAAATTAAGCGCACGGCGCAAAATAAATCATCTGTCAAAAGAGCTCATGAAAGGCTTTGTCAAAGACGTTACAAGCGAAATTCTAATACCCTTCCCGCCACATATGAAAAGTTTCTGCTCATACTTTTATTTGCGCTTTCCTGTGCCTTGGCAGTTGCATTACCGTTGCGGATGCAGGTGCCTCCTAAAAATGACTGGTAACATTGAGGAGATTATGTTAAAGGTCACCCTGTTTAAAATTCTGTTCTGTTTTCCAGGGGGTGGCAGCATGGCGCGGCGCTCCGGACTCATAATCAAATGGTTGCGGATTGCGGGTGGCGGTGGATTACAAGGTGAGACACTGCTGTTCCGCCCTTGAGCAAGGTCTTTCTGCTGTTTCACCTCCTGAAAAATATTTAGCTGGATCGTATGTAGAATATAAGCTATGTAAGGCGCCCTTAATAAAGAAAAATTAAGAAAAAAGCAAAAAAAAAAAAGAAAAAATGAAGACATTGTTTAGTGAGGGCTCAATTTTGTGTCCAATGGACCACAACCGTCACTCAGAAACACACCCTTTGTTCATAGTGCATGCGACCACTGTATTATTAGTGGCAGTATTCCTTGTGTGTGTGTCTGTGTGTCTCTGTGTCTGTGTGTCTGTGTGTTTTGAAAATTGACAGTTATAATTGATGCTGAAGCTGATAAGCATTGAGACAATTTACCTTATTATAATAATTTAATTGTTGCATTTCACACTTTTCTCAGTATGATCTTACACATTTCAGTGGATGTGAGAAATATATTCTCAAGACTGTGTCCTGCAACAGTCTTGAGACTGGAGATGAAATTTGATGTAGCTTGACACGATTGGCTGTTCCCAGACCGCACCTGGCCAATCAGCCTTACCTGCCTTTAGGTCTGTATCCAACTTGAGATTATCTCATACCAGACAGAATACTCAGACATCTCATGCATGGTTCATCTGTTCTGCATAACAGATAAACCATGAAGAAAACCATTTCCTTATTTAAGAAATGCTCTGGATTTTTTTGTATTGGTTGTAATAGAGGAGCTACTGTGCTCTCTGAATGAGGACACTAACCCAGGAAGAAAGTTTAATAAATGATTACAAACAATATTACCGTAAAAAAGCACTGCCTGCTCCCGGGTAGGTACAAAAAGAACTAATGCATGAAATATTATGTTAAACATTGTTGTTGTTTTGGGGAGCAAAGTAACCCTGAACAGCAACCAGATTCATTCCAAATTCTGTCATTAATCTTTTTGGTTTTTGTTTTTCAGACGAGACAGTTGCATCGATCACGCAGAGGACCTCACATTTATAAAGTGAGGCCAAAAACAAATGATGCCAAACTGTGGACATCCTCTGTAGGAGTGTGTAGCAGAAGCATACTATTACTACAATAGCAGTCATCATAATCATCAGTTCTCATAACGATAATTGTTATCGTTTTCTTCTTCTAATAATAATAACAACAATAATGATAGATTGAACAAGATTGCTGAAGGATGCATTAAATATTTGAAGAGAAGGCACATTTTTTAACATAAATAATAAGGAGAACGTCTGCTTGTGTTAGTTATTGCCAGTCATTCTACTGGTTGTTTCATTCTAAGGCAGTGCCACAGCTGCGTTTGTAACCAGCATTTGTGACATTTCAGTTACTTTCAGACACTACACTGGGAAACTTTGCCAGCTGCTGTAGATTGGCTGGTATCAGTTTTATCCAGGTGACTGTTAGAACATTGCTCACACTCTCTCTTCCCTTAAACAATTATATGATATGGCCTTGCTGCCCTGAAAAAACACATGACCTCATTGTTTGAAATGAAGCTGGTACTGAAAATAGCAAAATTAAAGAACACAATGTGTAAAAGCCTGCTCATTAGGAAAGCAGTTTATCCCTCATTAGGAGTATGGTCTCTGGATTCTACTGTCATGCTTTCACAAGAGTGTTAAGACTGATACTCTTTATAGTTGTCCATCAAGTTTACCCTGACCATTTTTAGGTAAGCATGTGAAAACATAAGTGAAATAATGCTACCTAAATTGTGTATTGGAAGTCACTTTGGTTACATTGCAAAAAAAAAAAAATTCTAGTGCCCTGCGTGGAGGCTACACACAAGGAGGTTATTTAAGATTACTTACTCTCCCCACAAACCATGCTTATAAAGTCTCTGCAGACTCTGCAACATTTAGCTGAAGGACTCCACAGGGACAAAATAAGTCTTTTTATTTGGTGATTACTTTCTGGGTATCCAGTATACACAAATGCTAAGTTTAATAAACTTTTACAGAGTTACATAAACAGCAGATGAAAATGACTATGAATCCTTTATGACATTGCAGGTGGCAGGCCAGTCACACTACATGAGAACTCATCTTGTGATGGCCAGCAGCATAAATACTGAATCACCCATAACACAGACCAATAATGACCTATAGGAGGCAGTACATTACTCTTCACTGAAACTCCCAGATTTGACTGTCCTTGCTTTGAATATCTATTGCATGAAAATCACGGTGTGCAGTTTTTATGTTGTTTGGTCCTGGAAGAGCTATATGCAATTTGGTTAATTTTTAACACCAAGGAAACCCCATGCATCCAAATAGTAATTCCCTGAAACTGAGAGGAAATTAAAATGGAAGAGATTTAATAGCTCTGAGGAAGAAAGATTGGTATTACAGATTGCAGATTTGAAATAATTCAATAACCTAGAAAAGCCAAATCATTTTTGGCCTTGCCTTATGTCTCCAGCTCGATGCATGAGCTAACCATGCTGTCCTTATTCATACAGTGTGTATCAGCAAACATGCTCTGTGCACGTGTCATGCAGTGTGTGAATTCTAAGTGGGAAGCATCTGGCTTGAAGCACCAGAGAGACTCCATCTCTTGTCACACAATTTGTTCAGAGGAGCGTGGGTTGAAAAAAAAGGGAACTGGAACTTCTGAAGGTTTGTGGGAGTGGAACTGGATACAGTCAGTCACTGCTTTGTTATTCTGCATACAAGAAAAGCCACATTTGCCTTTGAGCTGACTGCGTTAATACATAACTAGACTTATTTGCCAGAAGACAGCGCGTCTTTTGCTGCCTGAATTAGATGAGACCTAAATGCAAGAACTCCAGACACCGAACATTTCCTTTTTTAAGAGCGTTTACTGGAACTGTTGTGAAATCAAGCAAAAACCAAATATGAAAGGTTTTCCATTCAAAAGAAGGATCCTTCAAAACTGTCCAAAAGGTAAATCCCTTGAAAGAGTTGAACTCTTATTGAGGCAAATCATGTATTATCTTATTTATTTTTACTATCCTGGAAAGATACAACTCTAGAATAGTAGCAATCACCTCTGTGATTCCATTCATTATATGTTTCACAAAGCTACTTAAAAAACGAATTGTTAAATCAGTCATTTAAAATGAGTACTTTAGCTGTCTATTGTTATTGATGTTAATATATTGGTAATTTACTTGCCCTGTATAACTTAGTTTGTGTGCCATGTATGTTTTCAATATTGTATGCACATCTGTATGATTATTTAATCTATACTTATGCATGCCTGTAATATTACATAATACACTCACCGGCCACTTTATTAGGCACACCTGTCCAACTGCTCGTTAACGCAAATTCCTAATCAGTCAATCAATCAATCACATGGCAGCAACTCAATGCATTTAGGCATGTAGACATGGTCAAGACGATCTGCTGCAGTTCAAACCGAGCATCAGAATGGGGAAGAAAGGTGATTTAAGTGACTTTGAACGTGGCATGGTTGTTGGTGCCAGACGGGCTGGTCTGAGTATTTCAGAAACTGCTGATCTACTGGGATTTTCACGCACAACCATCTCTAGTGTTTACAGAGAATGGTCCGAAAAAGAGAAATATCCAGTGAGCGGCAGTTCTGTGGGCGAAAATGCCTTGTTGATGCCAGAGGTCAGAGGAGAATGGCCAGACTGGTTCGAGCTGATAGAAAGGCAACAGTAACTCAAATAACCACTCGTTACAACCAAGGTATGCAGAAGAGCATCTCTGAACGCACAACACGTCGAACCTTGAGGCAGATGGGCTACAGCAGCAGAAGACCACACCGGGTGCCACTCCTGTCAGCTAAGAACAGGAAACTGAGGCTACAATTCGCACAGGCTCACCGAAATTGGACAATAGAAGATTGGAAAAACGTTGCCTGGTCTGATGAGTCTCGATTTCTGCTGCGACATTCGGATGGTAGGGTCAGAATTTGGCGTCAACAACATGAAAGCATGGATTCATCCTGCCTTGTATCAACGGTTCAGGCTGGTGGTGGTGGTGTAATGGTGTGGGGATATTTTCTTGGCACTCTTTGGGCCCCTTAGTACCAATTGAGCATCGTTGCAACGCCACAGCCTACCTGAGTATTGTTGCTGACCATGTCCATCCCTTTATGACCACAGTGTACCCATCTTCTGATGGCTACTTCCAGCAGGATAACGCCATGTGTCATAAAGCTCGAATCATCTCAGACTGGTTTCTTGAACATGACAATGAGTTCACTGTACTCAAATGGCCTCCACAGTCACCAGATCTCAATCCAATAGAGCACCTTTGGGATGTGGTGGAACGGGAGATTCGCATCATGGATGTGCAGCCGACAAATCTGCAGCAACTGCGTGATGCTATCATGTCAATATGGACCAAACTCTCTGAGGAATGTTTCCAGTACCTTGTTGAATCTATGCCACGAAGGATTAAGGCAGTTCTGAAGGCAAAAGGGGGTCCAACCCGGTACTAGCAAGGTGTACCTAATAAAGTGGCCAGTGAGTGTATATTCTAATAGTCTTATGTGGTTCTTCATATGCCCTGCAAAGAGTGTCTTACCTCATCTGTTCAAAAATTAAACTAAAAACCAACTATAATGTAAAACAACTGATGTGTTTACAGGATCATTTCATGTCAATGATGTAATATTTAAAGGGATCAATAACACTACAGTATGTAAATAACCTAACAAGGGATCACATGACAGCTATGTTCTTTCCTGTTACCTTGAGAACAAGTAGATTCAGTGACGTTTATGCGGGGCCAAAGGTTCTTTACCTTTTATTCTGTACATTTCTGATGAGGTCAAAGGTCAACAAGATTCTATGGGAACCAAAAAAGACAAGACTCCAGGTTTTCATGCGAACTCATATTATCACACAAAATGGTGTATGTTAACCAAAATACAGACATTCAAAGCATGTTTGAAGTTAAGTAGGAATTGCTGTTTGGGGTCTTTGCTTTGATATGAGGCATTTGAAGGATTCTCTCTAATGCAATGCTGAGGATTTAAAATGGACAGTAAGAGAACAGATAGGTTTCCTTTGTACTGTATCTGTACTAAGAATTGGCAGGATATGTGTCTCCAATGAGTTTGCCTTCCTGGTTCCAATGAATGACTTAATACAGAGTGACAACTGCGGTCCAATCCAGGGCACATGCCTGAGAGGGACAAGGCACTGCATGACAGCAAGACGGGAAACTGTTCCTGAGGGGACGTTTTCAAAATTCATACGATTCGTCGGGGACGAAGAAGAAAAGGCGCTCGATTTCTCAGAGAGGCAAACACTCCGCGGCTCGGTCGCGTCGAAAAACAAAGGCGAGCAAGGGGCTCCGCAAATACTCAAGTCTGTCGCCGCTATTCGCGTCTGACGGTTGTCGGGGTGCGGGGAATTAAAACGCGAGCTCTTGGAAGAAGCAGGCAGCTCTGCTCCAATTAATATTTCAGGCTCGCTGTTCCTTCCTTTTAAAGGAAAAATAAACCCCGACGACAAGACGTGAAGTTTGTTGCGGAATGAAAGGTTCCTCTGAACCTGTTAAAAGGCTTTTAATGAGCAGAGGGCCGGCGACGTGTGGGGACCCCCCGCAGTGCTCTGATATAACGCGCCAAGGCTTCATTAATTGTTGATGAACCCCGAGCTCTCGGGAGCGAGGGAAAAGTGGCACACAAAGGAACTTCAGTCACCGGAGCTCGAGGAGAAAGGGAAGACGCTCGTCAGCCGTCGGTGCCACCGCAGCTCCGTCAACGGACTCGGAATCTGCTCTTCGGCTCTGCTCAGACCGGCAAAGTTTTTACCGGGTCAGCACCGGGATAAACGCGCTCAATATTTCACTCGCAGGGCCATGGCGGTGCCGGTGTTATTACAAGCCATCCGGTGTGTCCTTGAGGAAATCGTGTCTCACTGAGTCTGCAGTGATGGTCACTCAGCTTGTACAGGAACACTACTTGCAAAAGGAAGCTACAGAAGCTTCTTCTTGCTGCTAGATATTACCAGCAAATTTTCAGTCCCCAAAGACTGAGCCTGCGACAGAATTCTGCTTGTGACAACAGCAACTCCCCTGACTGTCAAGTTTATTTTTTCCCCTCCTCTCTGCTTTAATTCCATTTTCACACGTTTGTCCCCGCTGACAGATGTTCTTTCATTTTCAGGACTGATGGTTTGGGCTTGTGACTTGCTAGGAAGTACTTCAGGAGGTCTTTAAGGTCTACACAAAGAATTCTACAAAAGCATGCTCTTTTTTTGGGTGGGTAGGTGGGTGGGGGGGTGTTGGAGAGGTACAACAAAAATGCATTTTATGCAATTTCTCTCACGCATGGGAATTCAGTCTTTGTTCTCTGTCAAATGTTTTAACATTTGAAGGCTTTGTGTCCGCAGAGATAGCAGTCCTTCCGAAGTTAAAACAAGACATCCAATGAGAGGCGTTGGCTGATATTTTGCCTGACAAAAAAACTTACCATATAGAAATGTGTTTGTTTTTCCCCTCCCACTCCTCATCACCTTGCCAATTACACGCTAAGACTGTCACATCACCTGATCCGCTTCCAAGACGCCTTGCCTCTTTCCATCCAGAGAGCAACGTTCCTGACAACGATTTTATTTGGCATTTATTTTGTGGATTTGTGATGGAGAAGGGGGGCGCACAAACAAGTAAACAAGTGAAATTAATCAAAGGTGTCAAACAAGTTTACTCATCCCTCACATCTACCAAGCTTTCTCTATCTGTACCCTTTGATCTCATAGCCTTTGTACCGCATGAATATACAAGATCACAGGATTGTGTCAGCCATTGTAACTCATTACATAAACCTTTGTATGATACAGACTTTTGTTTAAATTAACCATTACAAGAACGTGCAAGGGGAACCATTTTGTTACACAATTAAATATGACCTTGAAAGCTTCATGCACACATTTCCTCTTCTTCTCAGCTCTTATTTTTAAATTATTATCCATTGGTGAATGCTGCCTGTATGGTACTTTGCGATGTTAATCAAATATATTTGTGTGCATGCATCCCAGTCATTTTTTAATATTTTAAACCATTACATACATATAGTAAATATTTGGAGGTTTATGCACATTCACTCATAACCTCTGGGGGCTTTTACACATATGAGCAAAGGCTTTGCTTTGCTAGGTTTGTAATTAGCAGCGTGAGCTCTGGAAACACCTTCCCTCCCCAACTTATTTTGCAAACACTGTTTAGCATAACAGTCTTTCCTATTTCCTCCTCTCCAGCTGAATAATTGTCAACAGCGTGTGTGAGACTGATAAATTCTATCTGAGACATCCCCTGAATTCATAAGCACTGAAATGCTGCTTTTGCGTGCTGGCTGTTGCACCTTCAACAAATGTGTATTCCAGCCAGGAAGCAATGGAAGGCTTTTTTGGTCAATGCGTGTCATCGTTGGATTCAGTATAATTACATTCCGTTAATCAGCTAGCTGGGTTTTTGATTGAGTGCTTGTGCTGGATGCTTTTGAAAAAGAGGTCATGATAGCGCCGATTGCGCTGAAAAGGGAAGGCATGTTCATTGCCGTTATGTCTGCGTTTTTTGTGATGGGAGAGTGGCCCAGTGAGTGTGATTCCTTTAGAAGCAAGAGCACGTTTTAATGGGTATACTTACGCATATAATTACACCCATTCATTATGTCCAGTAATTGGACTTTTAATTACATGCATGGGGTCGATGTGTTATTCCTCATGTGTTTGCGCCAATATTTGTAATCTGCAGACATGAGGTCTAATCTGGGATGCACTTTATTGATTGGAGCCTAGCTGGTGGGAGAAGTTGAAGATGTCTCTCAGGTGTAAAGTCAAATCTAATTAACTGAGATCTGTGCAAGACTGTAAACCTGTACACGGAGTGGATTGGTGACATGCACTTACACATACAGTGGTGGGTTTAGGATGGTGAATTAGCAATCCCCTTTTACATGGGCATTGAGTCATCTAGCTGAGGAATGAGTGTCCTGCCTCAGTCAGTTCAATTCCTCATCTAGTGGTATCTTTCCTACTGTGTTATTTGTGGGCACTGCTGTGCAAAGCAACAACTACCATAACAACAAAAGCCTGATTACAGTTTGCTGGGGGACAATATCACCAGGCACCATTCTTGCCAGTCTGCCTTTCTGAAATTCTCCTGGTATGAACTCACTAATTCAAGCATCAGCCTCTCTGAGCGTGTCAGAGAGCCATGAGCAAATTACTTCATTGTTTATCAGATTGAAACCCTGCCTAAATAGCAGCATCTGCTTCCTTCCTTGGGCTTGTTCCTGGTTTTATTCTAATCACATTGAACCATGGTTTAACGCTGTAACAGGAAAAGAATCAATGCTACTCTTCATGTATTCAGAAAGACTGACATTACTGATATTGATATTTCGTACAAGGCTTACAGGAGCAAAATGTTTTTTAAAATAATTTTTATGAGGTTGTAATCACTATTTTGACGCTCCAGTGGAATTTGAATAGAAGCCAAAATGGGCTTTTTTGTTGACAATAGTCTCTATCTGTTAGAAATGCTTCTCAGTGAAAGTTATGGAGGAGAAAAGATTTTACCCCTTCAAAGCAGGAAGGTTACAAACCAAAGAGTCAAAGCTTTAACTGAGGCACCATTCAGGTGATTAATGTATGCTCTCCCTCAGCTCCGCCCCCTCACAGTCACCTGGTTGCATGCGCACCATTGCCCCAGAAACGCCGTGATGCCGCGTTCAAAAGCCCATTGTTCCAATCAAAATCATAGTGTGGACCTGTGTATATATCAGAATGTGAGTGAACATTTATATAACATCTCAACCTCATCAATAAGATTGTTATATACCATTCTAACACTTCAATCAATGGTTTTAAATTACTTTGAATTATTGAAGAATAATAACACACAAAGGATTTTCATCCATGACCTGTGCCAGTGGCATATATATTTATAACTAATGATACAAAATTACAATGGCAAAGTGTTCAAAAACTACAGTAAACTGCAAACAGAACTACTGTCACAAGATGTCACCTTTGAGAACAAGGCTTTAAAAGCTCCAAAATCCTGGAATCTTCTTCAGGGCATGTTCTCATAGAGAGGGTTAATTGCTTTAAAAAGCATTTTCCTATCCTTGCCCAATGCCCCTCCCACCATCGTATCATGTCTGTGTGTGATGTGTGCAAGGTGAGACAGGCTGTCGAGACACACATTTTGGGCAATGACAGGCTTGTCTGTGAAAAGGCTTCCTTTACCAAGTCAGTTAACTTAGGCCTAGCTACACAAAGAGGTTTGCCAGAGCAAGCATGAGGTACTATTGTCATTTCAGAAAGAGGTGAGGATTTAAAACACACAGCCTTTGCCACAAAGCCTTTCGAATGGGACCCATCAATCTGCTGCAGCAGGTAATTCAAAAGAACCGACTGCAACCATTTAAATGTCAGTAGGCATAAAACGCAGTTCCCGGGACATGGAAAAGAACGCTTTAAACACCTTGACTTGATGGGAGGCTGTTACACAAAATAATATTTCAGTAAAACTAATCAACTCAGCACTTTTGCTTTCATCCATGCCCTTTCAAAATGAACATAAAATGACACAGAGCACATATCCTTCAATGTTTCTCTCACAGTGAGCATTTCCAGTTAGAATGAGAATGATCAGTTTGTTTTACATGCTGCATTTTGATTAATACAGTTTCAGTGTTTGTTGAAAGTTGGGATAGCATGTAATGTAGCCATGTACAATTATGCATATACTTTCACTCTCCTGCATATCCAATTTAGTTTTTGCCAGGAGACATGGCATCAGTTTTGACTGATATTCAAGAAAGCATGGTTACACTCCTCCATCATCTCATGACAAATTTCAATGACAGTTTACGAAACGAAAGTCATTTTATTCTTTATGGCAGTCATTAAGTGTTGCTCACTGTTTCGCATTTTTGAAGATATTCGTCGATGTGCGAGGTCAGCGCATAGGTTAGTATTCATCGCAAAATACAGTATCTAGTTTTACAGAAGTCTCAAATGATGCAGTTTTTCTAAAGCTCTTTGCTACTCCTGCGATATTTATGGGCTTCTTTATTCGCGATTTCATTATCATATCTAAAGCACCGTGCATTTGGAATAAAATAAATACGGTTTACATATTTTTTCTAGGTCATTGTCAACAACGCAATGCTACAGAGCATGGTGGCATAGGCAGAACGAGAAACACTTCAGATCCTTCTCAACCCCCCACATCTCCTCACACTTTCTAAAAAAAAAAAAAAGAACAAGAAAACGCTAACATCCGACTAGGATAGATCTAAGAGACGACGCTGTCCTAAGGGGAAACGCGTGGAACCCAGTAAAATGAGAAATCAGGGCGGAGAGTTCAAATGAACTCTTCTTGAACTAGGTGACTGCTGATCCATGCATCCATGTTGGTAAGTTCGCGTCCTCCCCCCGCGCACGCCGCTTTTTTATGGAACCGAAGCTTTCGCAGTTCTTAAGCTGAAGTCACTAACAAGCGTCTGTCCGCTTCACTGCCACCCGTCACACAGAGGTTGGATTTGAAGCGCAGGCATTTCATTTTAATACAAAGTCCCTGCAGTACACTTTAACTCCTGCCAGGGAAGGTACTTTGGGTTCTTTTCATATATTGTTTTTATATAGTGTTTAAAATGCTACATTTTCAGAAAAAGAAAAATGTCTTCACAGAGGTACATGAACCATATATACATATAAGCATAACATACAGAAGCACATGTTAACTAAAGCAGATACACTAGGAAAACAAATTTGAATGCTGGATATACAGCACATTTAAGAGAAATGGAAAGACGTGAATCTGTCTTTGTGTCTGTTATGTAAGACATACAATGTAGTATTTTGATTAGATGTTGCTAAAAATGTCAAACCATGGAAAAAAAAAAATGATCTGCTTTTCTCAGTTGTCCATGTGGTAGAAAGCAGCAGAATATTAAACAAAAATGCTTTCATCTAATTTCCCTGTTGGCACCATATGCTGCTTACTTTGCGCCTCATAACCTTAGTAGAAAGGCGTGCATTCTGTATTTCTTTTCCTCTCTTGCTCCTTACAAAACAAACTCTCAGAAATGTGGACAGTTAATCAGGACATCTGCTTTGGGAAGATACCAGAAGCTTCTGTTCTTATGTGTTCTGATTCTGCTTTGATGATTAAATGAGACAAACGAGATGAACCATACAATGAATTTGAGTTTGAATCTTATCTGACTCACCGGTCATGGCACACAGATATGCCAGTATTGGCATTTACTTCCATGGGCAGGTGTTGATTGAGATACAGACCATGCCCACTGTAATACTCCAGTCTATGGTAGATGCTGGCACCTTGTGCACAAGGGAGCAGTTGCCAGTTTGCAGTAACATGATAAACATCACAGACAGATGTGAGTAGAACTAACGAGGAAAGCATTGGAGAAAAATCCAATGGCATCATTGTTCCTTACTGCAGGGAAGCAGCTCAGTCACACTAACACGTCCTCTGGAGCCCAAGTCCGGTCTTTACAGCTGGCAAGTTTCTACAGAGAAATAATAAAAGTCCTATCGGTGAAATGAAATGAGGTGAAATAATGCTCACGGATGCTTTCCATACGGAGAAGCTGTCCTTCACAGCTGAAGATGCAAGTTGACTGCTGGAGGAAATTCAGAATCGACGATCACTTTACATCGACATTAAGTCCGCGAAGACACACACTGTACTTTGTCAGAGACCAAGGAGCCTTCAGCTGTTTAATGCAGGGGCTGGCACTTTCCTTTAGGTGACTGGTGACTGCTGATCTGTCTCAGTTCTTAACTGTTTACCTGAAGTCATTATTTGAACGTGACACCATTTTAGCTGGTGTACCAGTTGTGAATTGGAAAGTAACATTAAAATTTAAGGGCTTTGGCCCTCCAGGTACCTGCTGCCCCCTTAATGGTCAAGAATATTCTTCAAACACAGCCGCTCTAATTTTGAAAGGACTGTGATGTTATAATGGTTGCCAAGATAGCCAAGGTATGCTGAAAAGCAATCTCTCAGAAGTCAGGGAATTATAGCTTTTTTTCCTTACATGAATTATCAAAATTGATTTTTCTATACCGCACATATAAGGTTACATCTGAACTGAGAGTCACCACATTAGTTGTGATTACAATCATGATGTTTCAGAATTAGATACAATGGGATTTTTTTATACTGTGGGTAATTTACAGTAGCATAGTGGTACCAATAATTCATTTCACAGTAAGGATCCAGAAAATGTACTGTTTAACATGCATCGGCACAGATGCCCAGAGAGACTGGAAAGTAGCAATCAATGCTGAAGCATAGAGAGCTTAATGGACTAATTAGGAGTCCCAATTATGGTTTAATTGTTTCCTGCCTGCCGAGGGAGGACAGGTCAGAGTTACCTAAATCAGATGAAACATCCGTAGGTTTCCTATTCCTTTATTTTTGTGGATGACATTCAGGGCCTTCAGAATTTTTGTCTTCATATATCTACAGCTATTCCTGTACTATCATTTCACTGTGCTGCTGATTGTACACAAATTCTGCAGAGGAAATAAGACATAAGTTTCAGCTCCACTTTTCTCAATGTAACTGTATGTTACAGAGGTCCAAAGGGAAGCAAAAATACCTACAGTAAGTGCAACACTTTGATACACACCATAAAGATGCTTGCTCTCTCATTATCCCCATTGAGCATGGTCCAGACACAGCTTGAAAGCTCCATGATAACATCTTACATTTTGTTCCATATTCACCATTCTTGACAGATTAATTAACCAACATGCTGCTCATCTCACTCTCATACATGTCCCTCCCCCAGTACCATATTCTAATTAGAAATTGATCATACACTCATTCCGAAACTACCTATGTTGAGATTCATTTCCTTAGAGTGCAAAGAAGCAGGGAGTGAACCTGCCTTATGCAATTCTACCACACGCCAATGAATGCAGTTCCACCATCTTTCTCTGAATGTTTCTGATTGTCTTCCACATTCCTCCTCTCTGTCTCTCCATCCCCCCTCTTTTTCCCCTACTCCCTCTGCTCTCTCCCTCCCGCTCTCTTCCCCCTCTCTCTTTTCATTTTGTGCAAGGCCCTGTCAAATGTTGGCTCAGCATGTCTCTGTTCCTCCATTCAGGGACTAATAGACCAAACTATTATAATTGTTACCGTAATTATCATTATTACTTCTTCTTGCTGTGGATGAAATTAGGGCCTTGTGTCAAACTCAGCAAATCCAGGTTCTTGTGAGCCAGCAACCCTCCATGTTACGTTACAGAGTTTCCCTCTTCTACAAAAAAGGAGTTATAATTGTGTTTTTACATGTGATGAAGCCATGTCGCCTGGCATAATAATGCCCACAATTGAGTTTAAATTTACACTTGATTTTTTAAATCACAGGGGGAATTTTTTTGTTCAGTAGAAATTTTCACAGAGTAAATGAATGTGTTTCTTTCGTCCCACATTCATTGCTCGTTCACGTGTCTGGATTGACTCATTTCTCTGTAACATTTTGTCCCTGGGTGGTTTTCCAGGCAGAATGAGTGACAATCCATATGCTGTCCGGAGAGAGCATACACGGAAGACATGGACGAGGTGTCAGTGCCGATTTCACCCAACAGAGGGCAGTGTTAGTCCGGGAATTGTGGCCACTATTGTCCTGCAGCCACTGCCCACTCCTGAAACTGCATCTGAGCAGTAGTGCAGAAAAGAGCACAAGAGCTGGCCAAGAAGCACATGAGGAAATCCTCTGAGAAAATATCAGGACCTCAGTAAATAACTTCTGTTCCACTGCTGGAGAATTCCGTGTAAGGGAGCCCCTTACTGTATTGTGATAAGTGATAATCAAGGGCAAGGCCAAGCAGCATGGGCTAAAATGAGGGAAACATTCTATCTGTACAGTAGTTTCAAAGTAAATGTTTAAATACAATGAAACTGGAAATTAGAACTTTCCTGTCAGATGTGCTTAGTGGAGTTTTTCAAAGCAGGTTTTATTCTTCCTCCATAGACATTAACTGTGAAGGATTATACTCCAAAATAAATCATTAATGCACATTTATTTCATGTTTCCTTAGTCTTAAAACAACAGACTTCAGCGCACTTGTTTGATATTTCAACGTTTGTTTTTGTCAAGCGCATAAATTATTTATTTTGCAGTTTCTCCCGTTGGACTAATTTCAAGTCATCTAATTTTGTGGGCAGTGAGCATTCTCTGTTTGTTTTAATCAGTCTTCTTCAAGTTTAGTCCTCAGCTTGCTGCAAGGACACCTCTCATACCTGTTTAGGATTTTAAAACGATTTAGTCTTGCAATGTTTCAATAATTTAATATACCTGGGCTCATCCTGACTCAAGTTGAAAGCCCGAATTGACAAAAGGTCAGAGGTTTTCAAAATTGTAATGTCTTAACAGTTGACTTCTTTTCAGTGTTGACTGCCCTCTGACATTCCGTTTTTCCCAACTTCACTGGTGCATTGTCACTGTGAACTGTGTTAACCACCTGTGACCTGCTTCTAACAAGGCACCAGGTAGGCCATTTGGTGAGAGTGATGGTCTACATCGCCACTCGACTTGACAAAAATAGATATTCAATAAAGTAAATATAAATACAGTGGGTAGCACAATGAGGGATGTGTTGGATAAATGTACAGTTTGCACACGGGAACCATTTTGCGTGGAAAGCACTGAATCTAGCAGCAACATTGCAGTTTCCATGTGATTGTGCTCTCAGAGAATCTTACCATTAGTATAAGTGTTATTCTTTTGGACTCCTGGATTCTTCAATTCAATTTGTGTCTTTAGGTCCATTTTTTATCCTCATGCTCTTCTTCTCTTTAGGTCTAGAGTTGTTAACTACATGATGTATTTACAGTGAGGCTTTCTAATGGCAATGCACTTCCTGATTCAGTGATGAATTTTAAGTGTTACATCTTTTTCCAGGGCATATGATGGAAATAGTTGCCGTTCTGAACACCACACAAGCAATACTGAACATGTACAACATTTATAGTTATTTTTCACTTTTTTAAAACAATCCTTGAAACAGGGTTTGTTTTTAGTTATGGACTCCCTGAAGACTTTATATTTACCTGCCGAAGCCACACAGAGTGTGACCCTGGGCGTCAAACTTTAGACGGCATCCATGGTGGTGATGGTCCTCTTGGCATGCACAGTGTAGGTGATGGCATTGCGTATGACTCTCTCCAGGAACACCTCCAGCACCATGTTCGGAAAACACATTTTCAAAACAGTGAACACATTTCTCAAAACTCTGCCATGTGTTTCAAAACAGTTAATCGTTTATGATCGACGTTTGAATTTTGTGTGAAAGCAAACAAATTTTCGCAAGACAATGAATACAAATCTCGGCGCTGGACACGAAAATCAATCGTGAGAGTCTCATCATGCTAAACACAATCAATTTCTCTCAGCAGAAAGAACCGTTCCCTGAAAGTGTTGATGCATACCTCACATTTGCAAATAGTAATTGCTGCATTGTTCGATCAACAGTCGGTCCTGAAACATGCGTAACGAAGGTCACCAGCGAGAAATGGAGGGTGACAGAATGACAGAACATGGATGTGGGAGAGCCAGGACCCCTGAAAAAGTAGAGGGAACTGTATGCCTGGTAGTAGGCAGGGAAGGGGGAGGGGAAGGCTTGCATAGATCTCAGATGGGAGCTACGACAGTAAACCATGTGATTAACCCACAGTCTATGAGAGAGGCTGGACACAGAGCACAGCCAAACCTAAGCAGACCCTCTGTGGCATCCACCATTAAGATTTTGAGGAACAAGAACATGTAATGACTGCCATTGACCATGTCTTGAACAAAACATGGTAGCAGGTACCTTTTTAAAGGAATAGTGACCAATTGAATGAGGTACCAGTTTGTATAGGTAAGGCTTCGTCACGATACATCTAACTGCATGTCAATTTTGCAGTTCATTGAATGATGTGGTGCGCTTGTCTCTTTATTGTTTTTAGAGAATAGTGGAACCTGAATCCAGTGAAACATCACAGATGCATGTAGATGAAGTGCACTTCAATATAGCCAAAGGACATTGTTTGATAAAGAGCCATGGTCAATGTGCTGGGTCAAAACGTGCGTGATTATCACTGTGAACGGTGTCTCCCACATCCCTGTGTCTGGGCAACATAACAACAACTGCCTCATGACTGGTCTGTAAAACAGTGACTCCCTCATGACTGGACCACATGACATAAACCGCCCCTTGACTGGACCATATAACACCTGCTACCTCATTGTTGGACCGTATGACACTGAACACCTCATGGCATTCTTGAAGTCAATGTGGGGAAGACTTGTGCCCCAAGTGGTAGACATCAGAGCTGACCTGCATATCTCTAGCATTATTTGGGACAACATGAGCTTCAATCATTCAACCCTTATCAGGTATTAGTTTGTAAGGCACCCATGTGAAAAATGTGAAAAATGAGTTCCTGCCTCTATATTCACCTGTTTTCAACTTTCCTGAATCCAGCAGAAGAGCTATTTTCCTTATGGAGATGGAATGTGGCTGACAATCACCTACATGACCAGATGTCACTCCATCTATATTGTGAGGGCACACATCACACGCAAAATTATTGAAAATTTGTGTCCTGACCAACAGGAGAAAACGTATATTTTCAGTTTACTGCATATGATTGTGTTTCTTACTGTAAAACCTCTGTAGTTTGACGATTCTGTATGTTTGGTTTTCTCATGTTTCCTAGTTTAGAATGTGACCACGTTATTGTGCTTCTGTATGTACTGTAATATGCTATAGATATTTCACAATGAATATATTTTGTTTCATTGAAGGATTTTCTGTAGTTGAGTGAAATGTTCTTTATGGGTGAAGTCAAATAGGCAAAAAGAAGTACAGACCTTGATGTGATAAAATATTTTTATTATACAGTAGTTTCAATGATTACAGTAAATTATCATTACAATATCAAGTGGACCAGAGAAAAGCAAAGGCACTGGTACTTGACTATGTCATAATGATGGTTGTAGTTACACTACTATTAAGAGTTCCATTGTACAGCCACTGTTAACAGAGAACTGTTCATTAGATGACACATGAATCTGTTTCAATGCTCTTATTTGATTCAGCAGTATGTAGAGGTGTGTGTTAACTGTTTTGAAAATGTGTACAATGTTTAAAACAAAAACTGTGTTGAAGCAATTCAGGGAAGCTGTAAATTTGCCCTTGGCTCTCTCAATTAAATGAAGTTTATTGCTATAATAAATGGCAAGTAAATACCAATTAATGTAGAGCAAGCACTGGATAGAGCTTTTAGTATGTGATTATGGACAGATTATCTATTACTCGCTCATGAGATGTTTCACTCAGTTTAATAACAGCACTATGAAAATAAGCTATCCATAAAAATACAAATGACTGTCAATAATGAAATCCATTGCCGTTCCTTCTCTCATATACCAGTAAGCATCTGGGGCCTTTAATGAAATATTCCTAGTGTCTATTTTTATAGAATTATGAATGTTTTATTTTATTATGATATTCATTTATGTTGCAAACACCATTAACAGGGAGACCTAACTTCTGAGGTTCAGATTTATGCCTTTTATCTTTGCTGTTATGTCTCAAAAGCCCCTCCCCTCCTGGAATGCATTCATTAGCAATCTCTCGGTAGGCCAGCAGAAGTGCATAGGCTGTACGGCCCTGCCCATCCATTTCCCTGCTGGATTCTGGCTGGGTTCAGGATGGCCTGAAAGATTTGGCTGACAGTCCCCGATCTGTCATAGGGAGATCTTTCTCTAGCAGCTGCTCCCTGAAGATGGGATCAGACCAAGGAGAGCTGGAGCACAGCTCTGCTTCGTCTCTGAGTGTGTATAAGAGAGAGACAAGGAGTGTGTATGTGAGTGAGTGAGTGAGTGAGTGAGTGAGTGAGTGAGTGAGTGAGTGAGTGAGTGAGTGAGTGAGTGAGTGAGTGAGTGTGTGTGCATGTGTGTGTGTGTGCAAGAGAGACCAAGACTGAGAGAGTGTCTGTGACAGAGTGAGAGTATGATTGTGTGTGTGTGTGTATGTGTGTGTGTGCACGCGCATATTTTTATCTGGTTAAATCACACAGACTCTTGCGAGACTGAAAGCCTGTCGTCAGCTGTGAATGGTACAAAAAAGGCACCGACAGAAACTAAGATGAACCTGATTTTAGTTGGAATAATTATTTTAAAACTTTCCGTCCAAAGTATAACCCTGCATAACCTCTTTTCAGAGGAACTGCGCCAGCATCAGCAAGAGGCTACATGGAGGGCCGAAGATGGCCTCTGAGCAGTTCAATGATTTATAAAACAACATTGTCTGAATATGTATCCTGAGGCCACCGAAACACGACAAGCACTCAAGACAAATTAGATTAACACTTAAACAGCTGAGGAGATCATTAAACCAAAGTTTGCTTTTCACTGGATACAATATTGAGGATATTGGTGCAGTGAGTTATGTAGTGTCACTTCATTGCCATGCCATTGCTTGCATGCTTGCCTTCCTGGTACAACACTCTGCTTTACAGGATAAAGTGCTTTCTTTTTTAAATGAGTGGTCTTCTGGAATCGTTTGTTCCCTTCTTTCACCTTACAAAAAGAGACAATTATGTTTATTTTCCTGTGCACCGCGGTGGTCAGGGAATGCTGAATGATGATTAGGTGTGCTATTTTACCAAAGGGGTTCATTTCAAACCAGGTTGTGTTGATGTTTTATTGGGTTTGAATTTCTTACAATGTAAGAAATAACCAGAGGAGGAGATCTGTAAAATCACAATGCCATAATTACATCAAGAAAAACAACAGAAGTTTCATACTGACATTATACTGGCACTGACCTTTGACGTTTTAAAAATCAAAAATCTTTCTAACATTGTCTTATTCACTTGAATGTAGGACTTGTCCTGAATCAATCACAGTTGGTCATTAAGACAATTATAGAGTAATTCATTTATTTATTCATGTTATTTTCCATTGCTCTCCTCATCATCATACATTGTGGGTATAATTAAATGTCTCACTTCAAAATTAATGATAATATTCCTGTGAAATGTTAAAATGTTGCCTTTGTCCATATGTTCTGCTATTTCATGAGTCAAAAACAAACAAACAAGCATCACCACTAGAGAGAAAACTATTAGCGTGGCACTGTTTTAATGATTGGTGCCTTGTGGTTCATCCTTATGTGCAAATGAATATCTAATTTTGCCATAACTCCATATTATTATAATGCCTGGATGAATGTACAGTACATGACTTGCACTGAGTGATTAAAAACATGGTTCGTCATTGCTATGCTGCTCATATCTGGTTCGTGATTTGTAAATGTGACACATTTTTTGGGGATGCTTTGATTTGGTCACAAATCGCAGTGCTAACAGCTGACTTCTGTCGGTTGCATAAATTTTCTTTTCTCCTTTCTGACAATTGCAAGCCATTATGGGGAGCTGGTAGTCTGCTGGGTTGGAGTCATAGCTGCTCACTGACAACATCTTCAGTCCTCTTTTATGTCCTGTTTCTGTCCTTTCTTCTTACCGTCGCACCCTTTTCATGCTAACTGAATCACGGGTCATCAGTCACGGCTACAGAGAGAACAATGCAGCCTTTTTGTTAGGGCTACATAACAATACATAATCCATAAATGCATCAATTTTAAGATAAATGGCCTCTGATGGATTTGGCATTCCTCGCATAAGATGGCTGCTGTCTCACAGCGGTGTATTTAAATGTCCTGATTATTGCTTTTGACTTTTAAAATAATGACCGCCTCAACAACGTTAGCCACAAAATTGTATGAAACTCTTCTTTTTAAATAATCAGATTTTCAATGACTCTCTCTAAGCACCACCAACAGCAGTGCTTTGAATTCTGTAATATATATGCAGCGGCAGTCTGCACTGCTGAAGAGGCATCTCTAGCCCTGCCCTCTCCCTGACACTGCAGGCTTTCGAACCCACTGATGAGATCAGGTAACCATGAATAGAAAATACAAAACAACTTTATTCAAGTCTTTGTACAAGTGCTGTATAAATAAAATATTGTGGTATGAATTGTAAGAAAGATGATAAAAAAGAACAACAGCAATACTAATGCCACTTCTCTTTCTGCTACTATGATGACTACTGCTACTACTACTAAGGCTAATATGTACATGTATATATACGTAGAGATATTATACAAAGCATACAATTATTTTTATTGTTTCGCCTGTGCATAAATATGGGAGTTTTTGTTGCCACGTCATTTGCTCCATGCCTCATTAGTTTGTAAGATGCTGTAGGAGCTTGCTCTTCCATTTCACCTAGCCTTTCATTATCTAGACAATCCTGCAATAGCTTTTGTCACGGGGGCCCACTGGAATAGCATCGCTGTGACTGAGGAGAGTGCAGTTCACTTCTGTTCATTTCCCTCTTTCCCACCCACTTATTTTGAATATATTTCCCAGGGATTACTTGCGATTATGCATCTTCAGGCACAAAAGGAAGCCGTGCTGGAGGCGTGCCTGCTAGTGAAAGGTCACTCGTCTTCTCATTCTTTTTGACATTAAAATTGGAATAAAAAGGATACCCTCCCCAACAGCGCGTCATATGCCTGTCAACTGCATCTCCACCCTGCATAAAGTACACTGGGAGCTTCTCATTCTACAGTCAGGAGCTGGATTCACGGGCCATGGATTGAGTGGTTGATGGTATCTTGCATTTAACCATGGTTACTTTTCTATACCATTAACAATGTTGAATCATATTCTAAAATGGACAGCAGTTTCATTTAAAAAACCCATTTTAATAACATTTTTTCTTTGTGTCTAAATTTGTAGACCCAAAAGCTGAGGGAGGTGAGCTGAGCTGAAGGACAACATGATCTTCAGTTTAGAAAAGTAGTCAGTAAACCTGCATCTGTGGTTATTCAATTTGTTAAGAATTTGTTAAAGAATTTGTACTTTCTCCTGAAACGCAGCCCACGGACTGTACTCTGTCTCTTCTTTTCATGGCAGTCCTATATCAGCAGGCATTTCTGTGCTTGTACAAAGAAACTTGTTGCATTCCTCTCTTTTTAGTGCAACAATAGCACAGCACACAGTGTACAGTAGTACACAGAGGAACAGTCTGCTTATATCGACCTTCATAAGGAGGTTAAAAGTGGGTTGGACTCAGGGTGTTAACCAAAGTAGATCCATGTATTGTGTTGGTCAAAAATACAACCTGACCCAGAGTAGCACATGCTCCATCAGCCCCATATAGATAGCGATTGAAGCACATGTTGGTGCAACCGGATGTATTTTGCCCCTTAATTTCCTCTGCAGCTACCCAATATGGTGCATTTCCTTGTGGTGTGATGGTGTCCATGTGGTTTCATGCTGTGTTGTGTATAAAGACATTCAACGGACTGGTAAAGCAAATCTATCGTCTTGTCCTGTTCAACATGGCACGGCAGTGGGTGAGAAACAGAGCCAGTCAGGGGCTAGTTTCACTATGTCCCTTCCATCAGCTACTGCTCAAGCTCTGCCATGGGGAGATGGTGCCAAGGGGTATATTGGGAAACCCACATAATGTCCATCCATAGATACATCTTACTGTGTATCTCCTTTCCCCTGAAAAACTAGATACCTAGCAGTTTGGTGACGCCCACTGAAAAATGAGACACAGCTGTCAGAATACAGAAGCAGTTAGACTCAGCGATCCATACTCTAACAAATAACGTGTGCCCAGTGCAGTCCTGGGGTCCTCCCACTTGCACATTCATTACCTGATGGCATATACCATTTTTCCAAACTTTCAGAATATATACTGCAGTCTTACTTCAGGCGCACACACAAACACATGCACACAAACACACACACACTTTCCAGTGAAGGCTTAATGAAAAGAAAACTGAACAGACACATGATACATGCAGACAGTAGATACTGCGCTTTACTGGGGTGTCACATGCTGGTGAATATCCTGCAAAGGTGGAATGCAATATTTCAACATTTCTGCAGTTGCTACACTTTGCCTTTGCAGGTCAGTATGTACATGTAAACACAATGCGCATGTACTCACTGTGCCCTGCCTTTTGATAAAACATAGATCATAGATGTTGCCTTGTTGTTCTCTGAGGCTTAATTCTGTGTATAATACTTCATATTTACAAAGACCACAGAGAGAACTGTAGGTTTCCAGTAAATAAAATGCAGGGCTGGTCAGTCTCATTGCTATGACTGTCTGACTGTGTAGGAATTGTCTTTTAATGTGGACGCATCCCTTAATGGAAGGTCATTTTGTCAGACAAGCCTAGTTCAGTTAACTAATTTGTGCCCTTTTGTGGGTAATTACTATGGATTGGTGGGGAGGGTGATATAAGACTATAACTAGCCATTTACCATAACTATTATTGTGACCTGCTCACCTATTGATTACAGTGAAAACACAGTGAAATTATTTTTGTGCTCACTTAGTATATAGTAGAACATTTTAAAAGAGCAAAACTAGCAGGGTGGCAGTGCAGCATAGTGGTAAGGAGCAGGACTTGTAACTGAAAGGTTGCTGGTTCAATTCCCTATTGGGGCACTGCTGCTGTACCCTTGGGCACGATACTTAACCCAGAATTACCTCAGTAAATATCCAGCTGTATAAACGAGTAACGTAACAAAATTGTGACCTGTGTAAGAGCATCTGTGAAATGCCAATAATGTAATTTATCTATTAAAATTAATAGTTTATTATTGTACATCACCATTATATTTTATATACTATAACAAGGTAATAGCTTGTTCCCCTTTATGGTTCCACAAATCGATTATTCCACACAGGTGTTTGCAGGTGAGCCGTGTCAATATATCTCAGCCGCGCACTCTTAACACACAGAGATGCACCCGATCTTAGTCCCGCACGCGGCTCGCGCGTGGGGCGTGTGAGACGCGGACACGCAGAAGACAGCGCACTAATCTTGAGCGCGAGGGCGGAGGTCCTGGCTGGGTTGAGAGAGGGATCAATTTCCTTGGCTAAACTCTCGGAGGAGCTGTCTGGCACTGTGGCGGTCCACGGTGCTGAATCTTAATTCCAACATTAATGGGCATTGCGGGGTTTACCCCCAGACACACGCTTTCAGAAGAGCAAGGCCGGAGCCTGCCTTTTAGAAATAATTGCTCTGACGTTTTATACCAAGTGACTTGTTAAAGTATCATCCTTGAAGAGCGCTCTATGTATTATTTATTTATTTACTTCCTTTTCTTTCTTTCTTTTTTTTTTTTTTTTTTTGCAGATCGTGGAATCTTCCATGGGTACAGAGCTGGTAAGAATTGTGTTGAATTAATTATTGATTTATGGTCTTGGCTATTATAGTAAGTGCCCTCATCTGGTTAATGAAGAGCACTATGCATGTCATGCTTTCTCAATGACAGGAAAAAAAAACAAGAAACTCATCCTTTATTGATATTCTACACTATGCCTACAGCTATCATTTTAATAGTAATAACCGTATTTATGATATTGCTATTATTCTGTGCCATTCCAGCTAATGATGAATAAAGTATGGCATGTGAGATCAGGCTTGGAGAAGGATCAGAGGTAAGAATGTTCATGAGTTAAAAAACAAAGCACCGAGACGCAGAGCTACAGGAGAACTTCATGTTAACGTAATAGCCTGCTCCCATCAATTCGGTAGCAGTCTGACATGCATCAAGAACACACTCCAATCTGTAAACTCAATGATGATAAAAAAATAAAACACACATATAAAGCAAAGTGAAGCTAAATAAAGTTTTTCCAATTAAATTTTCATCACTTGGCCAGAGCCATTTCCACTGCAAATGATAGTTTTCATGATACAAATTGAAATATGTTTAACACATTTGATTACTTATGGCTGCAGTTCGTACCAGGTAAGTGGGATACTCAAGTGCGGAAGAGATTAAAGGAAAGTCACCTTGCATTTGTTTTCAAATATTAAAGTTAACACTTAGCAATACTGTATCAATAATTGAATTGCTATTGTACATAGTGTGTTATTGTTGTCCATTATTTATTTGCTCGGCAGACAGCCTTACCCATGGGGACTTGCGTAGCTCACATATAACCCATTTACACTGCTGGATATTTTATTTCACTCAGGCAATTCAGGTTAAGTGTTGTTCACAAGTCAAAGTAGAGTACCTGGCAGGTCACAATGCTGCCCCAGTTTTCCACCTCTGATTTTTCTATAGCGACATATTATTAGTACAGCTATAGTTATATCAATAACAACAACAAAACATACTTCTACACTACCGCTACAATTACTTCTACTACTGCTACTACTACTACCACTACTACTACTTCTACTACTACTAATAATAATAATAATACATCTTGCATGTGGAGGTATTCTTGGAAGGCATTAGTGGGAAAGTTATTAATGGGCTAGGCTCACCTATTAGCATTCTTTGCTCCTTGCATTTTCTCTGCCTCTGTATCATTACTATACCAATGCAGCAACATTTTTGGGATTTCCTGGCTAAATTTTACAGAAGTTTCATCACCCATAGCATGCGACTCACTGTTCTCATCACTGGCTAACAAAAGTATCTCTTAGAGGCTTTCCCCTGCCGAGTCATCCAACATAATTTCGCTGATGTCACTTGCATAATCCAACCTGCTGGGTTCAAGGCCTCAAGTTCTCTAAAAGCTTTTCCCAATTCCGACTGCAGGAGTGCCTTCAAGGACAGCCGTCTTCCCCCCCTCCCTCTTTCTCTCTCCCTTTATTCTTCTTGGAGAAGCTTCCGGAAGTGGCAGCTTGACCGCTGAGAGACATGCCTGTCACACAGTATGCGTTTGTTTGGAGAGTGCGTGTTGATGCTCGTGGCATCATTAGAGGAGAACACAGTAGCGTTATTTGATGTCATTTGGATATAAACTGTGGACGGATATATAGATTTAGGCTTCAGGACATTGGATTGATTTGTCCAACATTCAGTGGTACTCCATCCAATTCCATCCATCCAATTTGTACAGTAGCATAAACCTAGAACTAAGCTTGGTCATTGCCCCATATTGGGATGTCATGCACACCACCCAGCCAAGGTTGTTGGAATACCCAAAACCTAAACAGCTATGGGAGCTTAGCCTTTTATTTTAGTTTATTTATTTGATTTAGTTTATTTTGTTTTAGTTTATGTATATATAGTTTATTTACTAGTGTACACATGATGTATACATGATCTCTTTAAAGTGAGTTTCCTTACAATATTGAATAATTCCCATATTTTTTCGGAAAACTGCCAGTTCTGTCATTTGCAGCAGGTTAAGGCTTGTACTTGTGTACTTGTACCCTTGGAATCCAAGGACATTTTTTACTTGCCAAAAATGTTCTACCAATTTGAGGAGCTATGCTATTATAGGCTAGTATTAGTGGACCCATGATCATTTCTCATGCCACAGACGATAAAGTTTATTCTTTAATAACAGTGTTAAATCAAAGGAGAGAATTTCAAGCTCTGCATACATAAAACTCAGTTGAGCAAGCACATGCACATGCACATTTGATCATCTTAGTGCATTGGGCATTATTCAAGGTAAATCATTACTAGGCCTATATGAATGTATTAACATGAATGCATTACGCTGTTACTGCTGGTTTAAGGTTAGATAGTGGTGAATTCTTGCAACAGGAAGTTAAATCTCTATGCAACATTTACTTCTAGGTGCTGAGAGGTTGCCATCTTTGGAATAATCAGAGATGTATTTGGAAGGAGTCATTTGGAGGAGGTTTTTAGTTTTTGTTGTCTTTATCCACTTTATCCCTTTTAAATATTATGAAACCAAATAAGACAAAGGGGCTGATTCTATTTTTCCAGTTGTGAATAAAAATGAATATGGGTAACTGCTGTTGTAGGCTAACAACTGTTCCAAGTCATTAATACATTGGGGTGAACAATCACAACCATTAGGTGAGCTGCATCACCATCTATATTGTAAGTGACATTTAATATGAAGTGGCAATATCAAATGTCATTCACATGTACATCATTGTTAGTGGGTTTGCCAATTGTTACTGATATCCAGAAGGGACACAGTCTTGATTCCAGGTTTTACAGCGTTGTTAAGGTGCGTTTTACCGGAACGTGACGCAAAATTTTCGTGCGACGTGAATGCATGAAAAGTCAACGGCAGGAGGCGAATGGGCAGAGCTAATCGAGGTGAAACTGCGAGGAAATGGGCAAAATGAGCGTTCACTTGAGTTAAAAAATGTTCAACTTGAGCGAAATTTTCACCTGGCGAAAGCCAATCACCTTCAAGTAGGGCTAGAAGCCACGCCCCCTTTCCAGAAATCTCAGGTTGATTGGTATTGTCCGTTAGTTGACGTTTCAAAACATGGACCCATCGTTGTGTTGACCGTTAGCTTTGAAACTTTAGAGAAACATTACTTCTTAAAAAAGAGAGTTCACAAGAAATGACAAACTGCTTGTGTGCGGTATTTATATATGCTAATTAACTAGCTATCTAGCAACGTAAAATAACTTAGCTGTCTTCTATTGTGTCTAGCAAACTTGCTAGCAGCGTTGGTGTAATCAAAAATGCTTGCTGTGATGACATGCCACATGAGGATGGCAAAGTGATATGTCCTACACATCAGGGTTCTTTTAAACAGTGTAGTTAATTAAAAGTGTTCAAGATGAAAGATCCCTCAACCAAATGACATAATGGTTTATGGCTCAATTAGATGATGCAGACCTTCCAGCCCTGGATTAAGAATGACGTTAAAATCCCGTTCCTGAGAAGATCGTCTACGTCCTGTTCAGCACATGCTTTGGCTAAAAACTCAGACTCATCATGATACGTCCCAGTGTCTTTGTGAATTATTTATTTATTTATCCTTTATCTCTTCCTTGTCTCAGACACTCCGGGTCAGAAGCAAGTTTCCAACTCGGCCCGATACAAATTGAGTTTGCTCCCAACTTTTCCGCCGGAGACGACGGAGCCACTTCAAAGGAATACGCTGACACTGATTTCATTTGTCCCAGCAGATAAATCATCTGTATTGAACTTGTCTCTCACAGGCTGTCAGTGTTCGGCCATGATTTAATTTGTCGCTACTTCGGGAAGAAGTGATGTTTAAACACAGGACCTATGAAGGTTACACGGGCCCTGCATTTTAATTAGGGCCTCTCTCCCTCCTCGTCTGCGCTCCGCGGCTCCTGGGAAGGGCCCCCGGTGCTCTGGCAATCGTTTGTCTTACCCCCGGCCTGCGCTTGCTTGACTTTCCCTGGCATTGTAATGCATGGGAGCAGGGACGGATCATGTGTGCCCCTCGAAGCTCCGGGAACACCCACGGCTCTCCAGCGCTGCGGCAACAAGTTTAACACTTTCGGCGCACCGCGGGGACCGTCAGCGCGCTCGGCGGCTGTGTAACAAGCCTGAGGGCTGTGGGTTTTATTCCCGGGAGAGCACTGTCGTTCTACCCTTGAATAAGGGGCTGAACCTTAATTGCTTCAGTAAAATATCCAGCTGTAAAAATAGATGATATGTAAAAATGTAAAGGGTGTAGGTCGCCCTATACAAGGACGTCTGCTAGGCAAACACATAATGTAATGTAATAACATAATGTGTGGGACATCCCCTTAGGGAACATGTCATAAATCTCAGGTAAAACATGTCAAAAAGAAGGGAGGGACTCAAGCACTGACAATGTGATTACCAGGCTGTTATGGTGCTGGCCGATGCATCGCCCATAAAAATGCAAAAGGAACAAGGAAACAAATAGTTTATTTTAAAATGTCAAGCACAAGGCAGCACATAACATTGACAATGACCAAATACTCGGCTAAGTTCTTCCCTGCAGTAGCACATCAGCATTGAAGGCAGTATTTCAGACATTTCTAGGTCTAATTGGATATTCTAACACGTTCCACGCACAAATGGATGTAGCCCTCACACTTTCTAACACATATTCCTCTCACAGACAATCATCCAGTTTGAAATGAAGAGTCTGCTCATGTCTCTGTGTATTTACAGTGGCAAAAAGATTTTCCTCATGGAACCTTTGTGTGTCATAATAAGCGTGTAGCATCAGGGTCCATCAGATTGACCTGGAGCCTGTGATGAGGACAGATTTTACTGTCTTCCCCATTGTGTGTTGGAGCCCTAGAGCTCCCTAGAGAGGATCCCGGCTGCTCCTGCAATTTTCACATATGAAGTTGACCTCCTGCGCCACTCCTGTATTTTACTCTCAAAATGAACCATCAGGCCCAGGCCATATTTTTTCTCTTTTTATGGCCAAATAAAAAGGACTTGAAGTAAAATAATTGGTGAAAACATGCTGAGTGATGAGAAAGAGCCAATCCCCTGGGCCCACACCCTGACAGTGGCACTGTATCCAGATGACGGGTCTGATGGTGAAGGTGAAATACATATAAATCTATGTGGACTTCCAAACTGTCTCAAATCCAAAGAGCAATTTGGTAAACAGCTTCTTTTGCCTTCTAATGTTTTTTGTTGTTTTGTTTTGTTTCTTTTTTTTTTAACTTTGGACTACAATTTTTGCCATTATTTCCCCTGAGTCCTCTTCTTTCATAAAGGAGATACAGTTGAAGCAAAGAATCAGTCAAGGCAAAAAATGCCAGTGGATCAAATTGACATGTGAGATTGACACATTTATCGTTCAGAGTGACTTACAACAAAATAAATTCAAGTGAAAAGTATACTACCAAGAATGAAATACAGGAGACATACCCATCAGACATAAATCGATAATGAATGAGCAATACCGGTGTAATAATTGCTCATAAAACACTGAAGTAAATGAAAAGTAAGGTTACTGCTTTGACCAGTTCAGCACAAACTGTATTTAAGAATGTGTGAAAGCTTGTACCCTTTAACTACATATGCAAGAGATGTTTCATGATGTGTGAAGGGAAACATGACATTTTACAGATACATAGTCCTCCAAATATATACTAAAAAGGGCAGAAATGACAGAGCTTTAAAAGATTGGTGGGTTTCTTGATTTTGGAACTCGAAAGGAACAAAATGAATCACTTTTGTGAATAAAACAATGCCATCTTTACATTTGATCTTGAGCTGAGTTACTGTGATTGAATAAATAAATGGCTCTGTTGTGTTGCTATACACATACCTTATAGCCAAGGTATTGCGAGAACTGGGACATTTAGCAACTCTTCAGAATAACACACTTTAGCAGCTGTTGTAAGGGTACCAGATCATTGCATATCTGCATGCATTTACTAGACATCTTCTTCTCCATCATCATCTGCACTAAGTTGCTGTTTACTTATTTGACATTATCAATTATCTAGGTCAACTTACAATACAAAGCATCGTAGATACTGCACAAGTGCATAACAAAATACTGCTGGACTACTTATCACAAAATAGTAGGACAGCAAATAGTATCATTGTTTACAATTGGCACAACAATATGTGCAATACTCTTCATGTAGCAGTGCCTGTGGGGTTAGAGATTAGGATAGGTGGGGTGTTGCAGCTGTGAGGTGAATGGACAGTCAAAAGCGGCCAGAGGTAGAAGAAGGATGAGGGTGGACAGGGATGCAGGGAGAGGATGAAGGTTAAAATAAATGTATTCAAACGCAGTGCAAGCTCAATCTGTCTCATATAGGATATAGCTGTTGCTAGTCTGTCTATAACTATGTGCCTTCCACGCCAGCAATCACATTCTATTATAGTCCATGGGGTCTTTGGCTCCACCCCCACAGTTGCCACAAGACTTCTTCCCTTCTGAGTGCTCATCTGCCTTGGTGTGGCCTCCGTCATGTTGCTTGATATTTGCCACCCTACCGCAGTGGGGATCCACCAGCACCTTCACAGACCAGCCACTAAATCGTGTACACTGCACAATTCTAGCACAGAACCACAATGTGACGGTCATGACTCTCATAACCAGGTGGATT
Source organism: Megalops atlanticus (assembly GCA_019176425.1). NCBI lineage: Eukaryota > Metazoa > Chordata > Actinopteri > Elopiformes > Megalopidae > Megalops > Megalops atlanticus. The sequence goes on from CM032894.1 coordinate 18,086,779, forward strand.
TTAGTTAGAGAGTGCTGTGAGGGTCCCGGGACGTCACGGGCGCACCACCACTCCGGCGCGTGTCAGCTCGTGGCACGGTCTCCCCCTCGTTCTCCGAGCCCTGCGCGCCCCCCTGAGAGGCGCTTGACAAGATGATGGATCAGTTCTCCCATATTGGCGTGTTGATCCGCGCTCCGCCGAGCGCGTATTAGCATTTGCCATTCAGGTGTTGAGCCCCGGAGTCCCGTTCTGCTGATTAGTCAGATCCTCCCGGTTCCCAATAATGAATGTTTAACATCAGGGCCCTGTCTGAGTCCGGGGGTAAGGGCGATGCGGAAGATTGCTGCAGCGAGTGTCCCAGGTGGGTTCGACAGAGACAGGGGACCCTCAAGGCCCGGGGAGAAATCGATGGCGGTGATAGAACAGGTTAACCCCGCTGCCCTATCTGTATGCCTGAGCATTACTGGCTGACCATACAGATGTATGATCTCATCCCTCTTTGTATTTTTATCCATCAAATAGCAAGTAAATACATAAATAAATTACAGCAAAAGCAACTTTTCAAAGTTAACTGAGATTTTCCAACTTATTCAGGTTACTTAAACTACTGGCTGACTTAATGAGAACCCAAATGTGCTATATGCTTATCAGTAAATTACTGAAAAATCTTTATTAAGATCTTTATTAAATGATGTGTTACACATAATTTGTATGGTAATTGCACTTGCTCTGAGGGTATGGAATGTGGCTTCCCTGGTTACTATCTGTCTTTCTGCCTACATGAAACGAGTAAATATGTTTTACCTTCAGGGTTATAAAGTATGTTACAAAGGAATGGTGTCCATTATAGGATATGAAGAAAATTGTGCTTTATTCTGTAAATAAACCTGATATCCCACTTGTCGTGTGTGTTTGTGTGTGTTTGTGTGTGTGTGTGTGTGTGTGTGTTTTAATGCTTTCATTCTGAGCAAAATTGCGCACAACAATATGGTTGAATTTTATGGCTTTTTTTTGTTCCCTTGGAATTGTCAAGGGTACATTTGGCCTGTCTCGCTGTCACAATCATGAAATGGTACTTCAAGTCCCACAGTACAGCACAGTGGAGCGGGTACTCATTGGAGGATTGGTGGACCAAGGCCAATTTATTCTGTTACACTGGGCTCCCAGTCATTGCTGGCAGATGACATGGGCAATGTTAGATGGGCACCTTGGTAAGTGACCCACTCAGGAGTCCCTTGCAGCCTCTTCTTCAAGCGCTAATGTGAGTTTATGTACAACAATGGCAAGCATGATGGAAAATGCACCATTAAAGAAACCAAAAAAAAGCCCTAAAGACCGCATTTACTTACTGATAACATTCCTGCTTCCTGGATTTCAACTGTAGTGGCAATTAAAGAGTCCTCTGGCATATTAATTAATGCCATTATCCAATATCCTTTTGTCAGATATAATTTGCCATGAGCTAATCTCTGCATTGAAAGGATCAGCAATTTAACAGATCGCATTAATAGGATTTTTGCTGGGAAGCTAAGGTATTTTATCTTTTCTCTTGAAACAGGTCAGGAAGAAAATGTCTCATTAAAATGTTATTTGTGGCATCTAGAATGCCATAAAAACCAAATCCATGGGTGTTGGGTCAGCATATCATGTTTTTTTCATATTTATATAATGGAATAGCTTTGACAAAAAAGAAGATTTTGTCCTGACAGGTATTCTTTTCACAGAGGGAACACACATTCAGTACTGTTAAATGTTCACCATATTTATTTATACCACATAGATTAGATGCATTATTTCTGAACAATATGGTTTTGCCAAAGAATTCTAAGTAGAAAAAAATTATTGAATGCATGAATGTGTCATATCATGCTTTTTGTTCCTATTTAATCAGGGTGATGGATAAACATGGAGAGGAACATATTTATTGGTGATTATCACTCATTATCATAATGTTATGAAATCATCTAAGGAGGATTAACGGAGATGATTTTACAGAAACTTGTGTTTTCTATCAACAGGAGAGACATTAACCATCAAAACATGACCCAAAGCACAAAGAGTTGTTTGTATAAGCCTGTACACATAACCAATTATTGCTTCTTAGCAGTTCAGTATGTTAAAAGGTTAGATTTTTGTTTTCAGTATGTTAAAAGGTTAGATTTTTGTTTTTAGAGCTGATGTTGTTATTAACTGACAAAGGGCATCAAGAAGCAATAGTTCAGTAGACGTCTGGGAAACAGGTTGTTATATTTATACTGGAATGTACTGGGGTTTTTGGTGGTTCTTTTGTCTGAAAATTGTACTCTTACTTTTCAATACGTTCCATTTGTTTTGCAACCTTTGCAACCTTTGGGTTAAAAGCCCAGCTCCTTGATGTAAGACCACATGCTGCCTGCCATCTGTATCTTTCCACCTCACCCTAAGATAAACTCCATTTATTAATAGGACAAGGTAAGTCCCTAAGAAAAGTATGGCTGGTAGCCACTACAATGGAGCAGTGAAAGGTACTATACTTCTGACCAGAAGGTTGTGGGTTCAGATTATCTCAGAAAAAAACTGGGTACTTATGCTGCATCCTACTTGCACTTAATGTCACGCAGAGAGCTGTAAACACTTGCAATAAGTACCTGCAGTGGCAGAATCTGTAACAGAATTAGAGACGTCAAGACCACACTGGATACAGTCATAGATTTACTCTAGCCTGTGAGCAAACGATTAGTTAAGATGGGCAGAATGGCCTGAATGATCATTTCCTGGGTGGTCCTGTAAGATAAAATCCATAGATTTGACCTTTTGCAGAAGGTTCCTCAACGCTTGCCTGAACTGCTTACCCGAATTCACTGTAGGCTCTTCAAAGATTCCACAAACTGCTGCACAGGTAAGAAAGAAAAGAAAGTCTGAACATTTAGAGTGGGCGTGGGCCATTTCTGTGGAAGAACCTTTACAGAGACAGCACCCCCTCATGCTCGCTCGGACAGTGTAAACACAGACCCTGCAGCAGAAACAGGGTGATGGGACTGCTCAGGACAAAAAAGGCAAATTTGTGAGACTCACATACATTCAGAAGCTCGTGTGATGTGCTTTCTGCACCACAAGAACGCGCAGCGCAGTTTGTGAACTGACCTGTGGCGAGGGATTAGCCATCCGCAAAGGCACAGTCCCAAGGTGTGCTCTTTTTTTAATGCAACTGCATTGCAGTCTAGCAGGGGACAATTGGATCAGCAGCTCAATAATACGACTCAAAGATATCAGCTACGGTATCTAAGCAATCACATCAGCGGCACAGTGGGCAGGCTTTGATGCTTATTTTTCAAGGGAAATTGATAAAATACATCAATGTGAAACATTGCTTACTTTGTGTATTTTTGTCAGCGATGATTTTTATTTTGATTTTTACTCAGCGGTCCCCAACGTTGTCTTTACAGAAATGATGGATGCATCAACATTGAATAGATCCACTAATAGCAGATATGCTGACTGCACACTAGCATCTCGGAGATAGATATCTGGGCCTCGGATTTTTATATATATATTTATTTACATCAGCTGCCTGTTTAGCGTACCATTCGTTTACCAAACACAACAGCTTCCGTCAACATTTTCACAAGATTGAGACTGTGATTTGATGCGGCGATTTTTTATGTTTCTGCTGAGTGATCCCCAAAAGCTTATTTACAAACGTCTGCTTACCTGTGTGCTGCCAGGGCTCTAATACAGATTACTGTATAAATAGAAAGTGGAGTTTAATAGCTGACGGTGGCATTTGGCATTCAGTTATCCTTTTCCAAGGAAAAACAAATCATTAACATTTCCTAAATGGGTTTATTTTGCATGACCTTTCATTTGAAACATTTTCAATTTGTTATTCCTTCTTAACCTTTAAATGATAAACACCTGTACTGGATTGTAGTCCCTGGATTCCCTCGAATCCACATATATCTTAAGAGCACTCCATCTTTTTTGTTCACTTTTCCTCCACTTCATATTCTGATGTGATTTATCATTTCATTTTTTCATAAATAAATTAAGGTATCACAATTATGTGCTTATTTCCTCATTATTTATGATGTAAACCTTGAGTTGGATCAGAGTTTTAGGCAACATGGTATTTTGGCATAGAAAGCACCTCCAGACATGGCCAATTGGGAAAGGTATCCTAACAAACTTGTCCATGGGGTGTTTTTGACTTGCCGTTGGACCCACTCTCTCATTCAGAGCCGGAGATTAAAGAAGACTAATGTTTACTTAATGAAGCTGGACTCATGGGTCGCCTCTTGTGCCAGTTGGCAGACAGGAGCGCAGCATTGACAGGGTCTGCCGGATGTCGTTTGCACCACGCAAGCCGAAGGCATCACCGTACCGCTGGTCCGAGAAAATAGGCCAAGATACATTCTGCCTGCAAATTGTTTTGTTCCTTAACACATGCAACAAATTTCAACAACCCTTAAGTTTTGCTTTGTACATGACATTGTTACTTTCAATGACTGCCAAACTCAATGTTTCTCAAGAAGTGAAAAAAACCTGCTTTTCACAAGATTGCCGCAGTTAGACTAAATGTGGGACATCAGGGATTGTAATTTTTTCGTGATCTCTGCTGTGTAATTATAAAGATCATAACACACCCCCACATTCCCTTCCCTCCTGTTTGAGCAAGATTTTTAATTTCATTGTATGAACCTGGTATTTACACATTCAATATAATCCCACTGAGTTGACACGACTAGAAATACATTTCTCAGAACTACTCGCATTTGTGCTCCTAGGCCCCTGTGTATATTAAAATGCTCTCTTAGTATGGAGCAAACACGGTGTTTACTGACAGATAGTCCGGAATGTTCTGTGGGATTTTTTTCCCACGGGGCAAGAAACGTGAAAACTTGAAGAACAAACAAAATCCCTATCTGCCGGAGGATTAAAAGCATTGAGGTGTAAATGGTACACAGCGGAGAAAGCATCACTTAGGGACCGAGTACTTAAACAGCTTATATGCACAAACCCGAGCTGTACTTTTGAACAGTACCCAGGCACCAACTCCTCAAAGTATTATCATGCTCAACGAGATGCCTGTCTGCTCCGATTCTGTGGTGTTGGATTGTGAATCGATTGGGAAATGCTTATCAGATCTCTCATATCGGGGTTGTGAGAACATTGCATGAATATAAAATAATAAATAATGCCTGCTTGGGTCCTAACAGTGAATCACCACTCATTGGCTTTCATTCCTGTACTCCTTAAAGAAACTTGAGTTATTATCATCCTCAATCAATCATTTTTGTAAATAGCTCTGGCTGTATTTCTTTTCCATGGTTTCGGCATTTGTTTGAAAATTATTTAAAAGAGAAAGTGCTCTCAATGACACCAAGTCTGCAAGTCTAACCAAAGGCCTTCAAATCAAATCAAGCTGAAATTCATCTGTTAAAGCATATTTTTACCATCGCTTTGTCATAAAGCTCTAGAAAGGGTTTGCTTTCCCAAGGGAGTCTAAACACCGAAAAAAAAAAAAAACCCACAGCCAGCTGAGGAAAAAATGTGGAAATTTTTCCATGATCTAAGAAAAAATGTGATTTAGAGACACTATTAGAAAACAGGGGAAAAGGAAAAGTGCAATGGATCATCCATTGCTATATAAAAACAGAATAAGCTGGATTCATCAACTCACAGCAGAGGCTAAAGTGGTCATCTGTGATGATATATAGTGGGCTACAAGCTAGATCTATCAAGCATTGTCTGGAGAAGGACTGTTGTCTTCCCATTCAACAGTAGCCCAGGGTTCAAATCCAATGATGCAAGGTGAATTCCATGCTTTTCCAAGGCAACTCTAGAACTCTCTGTTAATACCTGCAGAAATGCTAAACCTGTAAATCCTCAGTGAAGGGAGTATCATCCTCATAAACGGACTATCGATCGCTGCGGCTGAGAACATGACCCCACCCAGCCCTTTGGTCTCATCTGATCCTCATTTGTCCAGCTTGACCTCTGGGTCAGCACAAAGGTTCAAAGATACAGAGATTAGATAACATCATTGCCCTCCCATGCGAATACCCCAGCTCGTACTATAAGACAATGAAAGAAATAACGGTGAAGACACGTGCATCCCAACAGAGTAGGTGATGGGATAACATAAGGAAACCACCAACCGGCCTTCCTGTTCTCAGAGGCTCTGGCAACACTCATGGAGGAGGTCAGTTGAGGGCCCTTAAAATTATCTATACAATTATTCTTTATGAGAAAAGGTACTGCCTTTTAAGGCAGGCCAGAGCAGTGGTGATAGCATATGAACACTTATGCCTGACAGCCAAAGTCATCCAGAAGCATGACTCACCAATAACAGCAGGTCTAACAGCTTATTTGTAACTGATGCGTGAAGACCAGTAACTATACTATCAAATCAATAACATAGACTTTCAGATAAACTGAGCTGGACAGATGATATTTCCAAAGCCCCCCCCCCCAGGACAGGCAAGAGCACAGGGTGTAGACTGATCAGACCACTAGGAGTGTAACAGCTGGAAATAGAGACAGTAAAATTGCTGAAAATAATAGAAATCTGCAGATACAATGTGGAATGGACCATTTTGTACTGACTGAGATTCTGAGCTTTGGAAATGGTTTAGGAACATTCAAAAACACAGTGCAGAGGGGTGGGTCCACATATTCACTATAGACACATCAATATACATCTGTGAAAGTGACGAAAATCTATGTACTTTGCATTCATACTTGTTCACAATAAAAAATAGAGTCCTTCCATTCATTCCATTATGATGCCATAATTTACCATTGAATTCAATGCTTTATCCTAAAGGTATATTCAAAGACAGTTCAGAGTCTTGAGTGAATGGATTCATTGAATCATTTTGACATTTCACATAGGACTCTTCAAGAAATCTGGTTTAGTCTCACAGATACAGTGTTGAAGAAATTTTGCGTACCATGCAACCACACTCTTAAACATACTGCCTAAGCTGTATTCTGTAGATCACTTTGCAGGAATGGATGACATGCACTATTCATAACCTGTCGTGTCCACTCACATTATGCAGGAGGACAGCAGATTCATCGAGAATTTCATTTTTACAAGTTACAACCACTGTATAAATATTTTATTGGCAGTTTGATTCATGGCTGAAAACCTTTGTCAAAGAATTATCGGTTTCTGGGTGCTGAGTCTGATTCTGTATCAGGTTTTTCAAGGACTTTAGATGATTTAAATTTAATGTTTTCATTATATATCACCATTTCGGTAAAAGCATCACATTACAGATATAATCAGCCAGAGCAGTGCCTCTTTCATGTATGGGCAGTTAACTTTTAAATGCATTTAAATCTTATTTAACACAATCAACAAAGTATAGCCAGTTCATTCAAATTCCATTCAGTTAAAAAACCTAGAACTGTTACCATTATTATTACAAATTTATTTAGGAGTCCTTTTTATCCAGAATGACAGAGTGCCAAGGTGATAATAGTAAGATTTATTAAAATACCTCTCACGGGAGCAGCAATACCAAGAACACAGGCACAGAACAGTCTGTAACAAAGTGACTGAGCACCAAGCTGAAAAAATAGCTAAAAAATTACCATAAGTATTGCTTTAACATTTCACTGAGTTTGATGGGCTTGCATCATACTAACAAACTCAACAATAAAGATCTATGAGAGCAATGTTATATCATATATGCTAAATAATAATATTACACCATATTAGGCTAAATTTCGATTGGATTAATGAATACATAATTTGTGGCCACCTCAGTGGAAAGAATACATGTGAAAGTCTTGTAAGATCCCGTACTTCACACATACCCCAATTTCATACGTACCAAGTTTAAAGCATTCTAATACATGCAAAACTTGAACTGGCTTCTGAAGCAGAAAATAATTGGATTTTATGTGTAGGTTTGCCACCTGGCTATTCCACCTCAGGTTAAGAGAGTTAATGCTACATAATTCATTGTATGGCTCCGGATGTGTCAAGTTCATAGTGTCCTAGCAGACCTCTCCAAGACCCCTATATAATTCAATCTCCTGTAATCATTTCTGCTGTCTCTGTGATGGCACACAGAGTGTTTCACTGACATTGCAATCCACACCTTCGAAGAGTTATGAGCACCTTGAAGCGAGATAGCTGCAGTTTTGTGAAATGAAGAAGGATTCCTCTTTTTTAATTGCTCATAGGGAGTTTGATCAGGGATTTTTTTTTTCCAGTAACTGATTCACAGATGCTTCACCCCACAGATTACTGCCCAAAAAGGCGATAAGATAAAGCTGGCAATGCTGTTCATTGCTAACTTGACAAATGACAGTTCCCCACCCCCTCCCCCTTTTTTAAAGAGTGCAGCTGTTTTTAATGGATTGCAGTGGATTCATTTATCCCAAATAAACCTGCTACAGTACTGGAGTTCTCCAGAACTCTCAATGGCAATAATCCCTGATGGAGAGATAACATGAATTATGCTTTTTAGGCATTGGCTTTTCTGACTTTAACTTAAGTTTAACTTTGAACTACAACACTTGTGGGAAGTGCTGCTACAAGAGCCTATTAATCATGGAGGCTGTGCTCTCTTTATTCTTTCTGGTTTGGATAAGCAGTTCAATGGAAGCTGTTGAGAAGATAAAGAGCTCTCTGGTGATAGGACGTTTTGTGGCAGGGAGTGAATTCTGAATGTATAATGCAAAGAGTTCGATATCTTGCCGCCGTACAGAATCTTTGCTGCAGCCTCTCATCATAACTCAATCCGTCACTGCGTTTTTTGGAATAAATCAGCAGTTTAGAACGCTGATTGAATTAGGTCTTCGTTCCATAAAACATTGAGACAAACCAATTAAAGGGGTGCTTGGCTCATGCCACCAGCATGAATCACTGCTGGTCTTGGTGTAAAATCAGAGTGACACTAATATGGTTGCTGTGCACATTAGTGATCTTGTGAAGTACAGTACCATCATGGGAGACGTGCAAGTAAATGAGTATTCTAATCAGGCACTGATAACATTTCCAGCATCATTTTAAACATTCCTTTACATGTGCTCAAGGCTTTAGTCAGAAAGAATGTCACAAGTTAATGTGATTATTATATAGGGGCTTCAAACTGATCATGCAATTTCCCTGAACAACATAATTGCAAAGTTACAAAATAAAACTTATGGAAGGTCTTGCTTGTGAATGCATCACAAATCGAGGAAAATGGATGCACAGATTACTTGTTTTGTTGTTATTATTGGCAGGCTTTCAATGGCAAGTAGAAGATGGCACTTACATGCCTCAAACCAACCTGAAGAAGACTGGACATTTTCATTCAGTTGAGCATTGAAAGCAGAAATATTTTCATTTACATCTGTGTCTGGGCTTCTTTTAGTATTTCTCAGAGACAGACTCCATCAGCTACATCAGATACTCACAAATCTCACGATGGCTCTCGTGTTGTAAACATAATAATAACATAATAATTGTACTTTAATGCATTTAAATTTACACCATAATTTGTTGGCTGTATAAAAAGCCATACAGTGGTACTACAGGAAGAAATGCTTGATGGAAATTTCCCATGGGGTACCATACAAAATCATAACAGAATTTAGATATGTAAATAACTGTAATAAGCATATACTTAAATATAACTTCTCCTTTTAATCAAAATCCAGCTGGACATGTTTATGTTGTTGCAAGTGGAATCCGAGAAGCTCATATACATCAACACCTGTCAGAGAAGCTGGGAAAACAGTTACGTGAACCTTCTTCATCTGATCATTGGGCGATGTAGAAGGATGTTGACCTCCAGGTAATGACTCAAGACATATGTCATCTTGCATTACGAATTCAACAATTTAAAAGCCTACAATTGTACACCATTTTCAGCTCCTTCCTGACCCAATGTTGCATCAACTCCCTTGCAAACTGGTTCTGAGGCACTGCAGAAATCAAGGTCCAGTCTGTTTTTCTTTGTCAGTGAGTAGTACCCTCTCACAGAGCACTTAATTATCGCCGGTCCCAGTTCAGCTGTAAATTGCTCTTTACTGCTGCGCTTTAATCAAAATAAATCCTAAAGCTGGTTCAACGGTCAGACACTTTGCTATCGATTTACATGTATTATCCATGAGATGCTTTAACTTCTTTCGTTTTGCTGTCTCGTGCATGTACCGTTCCTGCAAGGGCACCCCTTGTTCAAGTAATCTGCCTTGGGCATGAATTGAACTGCATGGCTTTGGCTGGGGCAGCGAGTATGGCCAGAGCATCCAATTCTAAACAACTAAACTGAACAGCGGAAGCAATGGCCTACAGATTTCAGACTTAAATTCTCCTGAAATGTTGTTCCCCAGCAAAAACAAAACCTTGAAATTACTCTTCAGGCAGAGGTTAGTCAATGTGTTGATGGTTCTCAGCCCTGCTCATTAGTGTTTGAACCTAATGCTTGCAAAGGCCACAGAGCTCCAACTCTTAAGGCTTGTAGAGGTCAAGGATGCCCTTTAATCAAGTAACACCTTCTGTTTAAAGGCACTCCCATATTCCTTTCCACTCCACTATCAGTACCACTTTGCATTTACTGTATTTAGTGCAATTTTATTGGTGATTAACTTTACTATTTGTTCATGGAACAAAAAAGTGAAAAGGCATGCAGTGCAAATTGAGGTCTATGGTGCTTATCTGAAGATTTCAAGATTACCAGATAGATCACAAGACACATCTTCATTTCAGAATGTGTTGGACCCATTGTGCTTTGAATAATGTTGAAAATAAGGAATATAATAAGACACATATTTAAAAAAAAGAGCAACTCCAGGGGATCATTAAAAGATTGATATGCATGTTTCATATTATAGCTGTACAGGGTCTTAATTTATTAACTGGAGAAAGAAATAATTCAGATCTATGCATGTTTAATGTCATCTAACCCAGCATGTCACTTCAAATACTACAATTTAGAATTCTACAGTCAGTTCCATATTGACCTCTGCATTTTATTACTGTATGCAATGAGATCATTAGCACAAGTCCCAGATCACATTACTCACTGTACATTTTCTGTAAGGGCCATGATGTTGCAAGTGAATTGATCGTTGAAATTGATAGCTGGAAACCTCAGTATAAAGCCCTACTTGCCACTCAAAAGAATCTGAATTGAATGGCGGCTTAAGATGGAAATCTGTACCTAACAAATGCAAGGCCATCCCACTCCACGCAATAAAATCATTACAAAGTTGTCCCCAAAGAGCAGTTGGAGCTATCACCAGTTGGTGAGATAACAAAAACATATAGAAGATGTATGACTGGTCTTTAAAACTGGGTGCATAATAAGTCATTCACCTTGAACCTCTGTACTTCTCTCACAGTTCTGAATCACACCCTTTTAATAATCACATAAAGTCTTATCTGAGCAGTTTTGTATGCTGAAGGTAAAAAAAGAACCTTCAATGGTTTTCATTGTGAATTGCAATAAAAAAAACATGGCAACAAGAGGTACATAACAGAGGGCCTTCTAGTGTGGAAATGGTTAGCTTCAGAAAAAAAGCTGTAAAATTGGAAAGTGACACTGAACTTATGTCAACCTGGACATCACTACTCAGCATTCTTAGAACCCAGGCTAGTGGAATGAAATTACCCACAAACTGGCAACTTGAAACCTTGGCACATCCCTGTGTGTGTGTGTGTGTGTGTGTGTGTGTGTGCGTGTGCGTGTGTGTGTGTTTGGGGGGAAGGCGTATTTGTTTAAAAGCTCATTTTCTGAAGCTTGTGGAGTAGCAACCTTGAATTCTATTATTCACGAGTTATTCAACATTTTAAAATTCACACGGTGAGGAGTTTCAGTTCCCAGTAAAAGAAAAGAAAGCCAATGAAGAAAAGAGTAAAAGTTACAGAACATCAATCCTTGAAGCAAGCAGCAAGAGGTGACATTTCATTAACGGGTTTCTTCAATGGAGAATTTGTGCAGAGCAGGCCTGAAACAGAAGGCAGAAAGTGAGCCGCCCTTTGGTTCACCCTAAACTGAAATACTGGAGATCACAAACAAAGGGAAAACTGTGTTTGTGACTGCCATCCTGTCTACAAACATTATTAATTGCTCATTTGTCATCTGCCTTTAGTCTGGCCCTCCTCTCTGCTCAGGGTCTGAAGATGCCCATTCTATTCCGAGCCGAATGATGTGCTTCCAAGGAAAATATTAGACGTAACAATTCTTGCCATGTGCGATAATCCATCAATTAAGACATTTCCAATAGGTAGGGTATGGATTTATAACCTGAACAGAGATGAACACTTCTCTAATGTTGTCTTGAGGATGTCTTGCCATGGGCACAAAGTGTGAAGAACAGAGGACATAAAGCATTATATGCATCTAAGAGTGTTTTGACTAAGGGAGGAAAATCTCCCAGAGACAGAGATCATTTTAGCTACTGGGAATGCAGTATTTTTGAAAAACAAATAATTATCAGTGAAACAGACTTGAGTTATACATAGTTTCTTTTTTCCTGGGTCACTCTTAAACCCTTTTAATGGAATACAAAATGAATGCAAACAATATGAATTTAAAAACCAATTGCATATTGTCAAACACAAACTTGAAATAATCGGCAAAAGATACTGAGTTATAAAAAACTGCCCTGCCATTCAGACTGATCTGGCTTGCAAATATTCACTCTGTATAAAAAATTTATGCAAGCATTTAACTGGGCTCATATTGGGGATCTAACCCTCATTAATAAATTAATCTGTCTAGATGTTTTTTGGGAGATAACTGGAAGTTGAGAAATATTCTGGATTTGTCCTTGACTAGTAAGAAAGACAGTTTCTAACAGAATCTCATCTAATAATTCATCCAAAGATGAACCAAATCGACACTGTCTGCCAGCTGCGACATTTGATGCCCTTGTTTAAGTAATAAAACGTGGTATTGCCATTCATGTTAAGGGAACCACTTTTTGTTCTTTATTTTCCTCGCTGTTCAAGTCATTCTTTCAATAATTCTTTGTAGGCTCAATTAGAGTCCTGCAAGCAAATGTGTTTTTTGTCACTAGTCAAAAACATTGTCAGGTTCATACCATAAATAATACTTATGGGACTGGCTACCTAACTAGGTTTTCATGAACATCACACTACCCCTCCCACACACACACACACACACACACACACACACACACACACACACACACACACACACACAAGCATGGAAATGAACATCAAACAAGCCATCAAAACTCAAAAACAGGAAAAAAAATATATTTGCTAACAATAAGACTGTAATCAGCAGTATGAATAAATATGGAGGGCACTGAATATATACAATCATTCACCTTACCAAGCTCTGCCACAGTGCCATAAGTTTGTGCCTGTCTCTCTGCTTAAAATGAATGGTTTCCTCCATTTTGTCACTTCCACACTGTGGCTGCTTCAAGCTGGCCATCAAAGAAACCTGCAGTCACGGAGACCTAAATACTTTCACAGTAGTTAAAATCCCCATCACTGCGAGGAAGCCTGTGCACTGTACTTCCTTTTCTGTACTTAAATAATGATCTCACTTCCTGTGTATGGGCAAGGTTAGTTTGAATTTGTGGATTATGGCCTTGAGCATGATCACATGTGACTGAAGGAATCTGATGAAAAACCCAGGCAGGTATCAAAGGGAGAAAGCCTACCAGTGCCAGCATGATAGAATACACTTACAGTCAAGAAGTATGTCTGTTTTTAAAACTGTCCTTCTTTGAGGCCACTCATAGATTCTGCAAAAAAAAATCTCTTGAATGCAAAATGTACATTCATGTGGAATGAAAACACATGTCAAGGCAACAGTAACCTTTGCATGCTATTCCTGATTCAAAAAAGAAAAGAAGAGAAAACGTAGTGAGAAGAGAAAGTAAAACTGTTAAGATTGTAAGCGTTTCTTTTCATTTGGGACATTGAAGCGAAACAATGCACTGGTCAGCTTGTTTCACTGCGCTCAGAATCAATCCAGGGGGCAGTGAACTATACACACTTTTAATTGGTTTAATTTGATTGCTAATTGACCAAATGCAATGTGTTTAATTGATTGGGTCATTCTGTTTGTTTACATCAGTGAAGTGCCAATGTTGCATTCCGGGTTGCAAACCAGCACTTACCAGTCAAGCCAATTAAATCAAACAACCGCACGCATGTCTTAGCCAGCATTTTTCAGCTGGTTGTCTAGATTCATAAAACAAATACAACAGGAACACAAGTATGAAGGAAATGTGCGAGATTAAAAAGGATAATGGTGCTTAAAAAATTTAGCTAAGGTCACAGAGAAGCAGAGTGAGTGAGGCAGAGACAGGGGAACGCAATTTGAAATGCAATTCATCAGTGGCAAGGACGATACAGAATGAGTGCATTTCAGCCGTTCCATCACCTGCTACACACAAAAGGTCACTGTGAAGAAAATGCCAGCCTGCTAATATCCGCAAGCTCTAATTGACAAAATAGCCACATGTGTTTGGCCACAACACAGAGGTCTTTGTGGCAGAGGTTTTTTTTCCCACACAGAGTATACAGTAACAGGTAAATAGTGAGGGCATAACATTATACCAGAAACATACTTTTAGAGACATCAGAGTAGCGATCAATGGTGTCTCTTCACATCTGAGGGTGGAGCTTTTTTATATAGAGTATGTTAGAAGACGTTTATAAGTTAGTTTAGAATTGGCCAGCTCAGCCATCATGTTTTGTTGAGGACTGTGAATAGCTTTGTAGCATCACCGAAGACCAAAGGCACAGAACATTTTAGTGGATCAATGGTCAGAACTTGCCAATTTTCAGTGTTTATTTATTTATTTATTTATTTAACCAACAAAAAGAACATTGCTTGACATAAGTCATTTAACACTCATTGTTATATGAGTCATATAACACTTATTGTTCCTTTTCTGACAAAAGGAGAACTCATGGCAATAAGTATATATTTACAAAACAATTCATGAATCAAACTAAATGAACCATTCAATCACATTAACTAGTTAGCTAGATGAAAATAAGCTAAATTGACCAACTGTCTAGTGAGCAAATAAGATTTGAAATGGATTGATTTGGTAACGCTAGACTAACAAGATAACACTGAAGTGGCTTAAGCATGCTAGCTACTTAGCTGAAAATAACCACATTTGGCTAGCTAACAAAAAAGCCAGTTTCCCCTTATTTGCCAGCCAGCTGATGTCAAGGTAAAACTTAGCAAGCCACTTAGTAAAATGGTATTTATTATCTACTACAGTCACATTTTTTCACAAAAAGCCAAATGTTTTTGTAAAGTATTTCCAAATACAGACGTCTCTGCTCAAAAGTACATCATGATGTGTTCATAACAAAAGGAAATGTTTTGCACTGTGAAGTTATATTTGCCAGGTGCAATATGAGTGATTGGGCCTTACACTAGAAGGTTTTTGAAACAGGATTAAAAAACTATGAATGAACTAAAAATAAAACTGTGAATGAACTATGACACCAAAGCTAATACACATCTAAAAACAGGAATATAAAGAAAGGTAATGTAAAATATCTCAGGGTAGTATGATGTAAAAATTAATTTTGAGGAGTGGGGGAGCTATTTTACTGACCTAGCAACCTGGTTCATGTCAAATGATATTTACATCTGGACTACACAACACACATTCAAAATATACTCTTTCTTTCACAGCCATAGTTTTTTGCAAATCTTTTCTTTGGTGCAATGTCAAAAATATCAACAATACCAAATAAACAACTGTTTTCTCTCACCGTTTTCTCTCACCTGATGGTATCACCATGGTCTTCAACCTGACCATAAATAATCCAGGCACTCTGTGAGTGGCAGAGTTTGTTGTTGGCATAAAGTAATTGCATGTCGGGTTGCCCTCAAAGTCATGTCACTCAAAGCTTTGTCCCTCTATTTCACGTGGAAAAGGATGTCACTTTATAACCTAGATTGACCAGTGAAAATGAGCAACCCTTGCACTGTGTGCTTTAGAGGTAAAGAAATCATTTTCACTGTCGGATTAAAGTAGTAGAATCACATCAGGCTGCGCTCAGATTTACGTCGCTAAAGGCTAAGTCCATCTGCTTAATGGGAGAAAGTGCGTTCGCTCTAGGTTTGGAAAATAGGAGGGATTGCAAGTAGTGCAATTGTCATCTATCGGGTTCACATTCCGGTCTGACAGGACAACAGCAAAAAGAGAGAGATAGATCCACATTATTGCGTTTTTTCTCATCATATCTTATCGTGGAGCTTTGCTAATACTGGTGGATGCTGTGGCAAGCCCCAGTGTATTGTGACCCTCCGAAACCTGCCGATCAGTTAATGAACAGCGGTGGTCCCTAAATGTTGGGTATTGACCCAGATGGGTCACGGGAAGCTCTGAAAACACAATGTATTACACAAATACGCCACAGACGTGTTGTGCCATTTCATATGTTGAAACCACACTAATTTTCAAAAAGCAACTGTCATAAAGCAGTGAATCATGGTTCCAGCATGGCTGCTCCATTTGCATCTGCACAGCTATGAAGGCGTCATCAAAGAAAACTGTATTCAGTTGGGGTGTTTTTAAATAGCATCCGTCGAGTGCCTAGCAAATCAAATAGTCATTTAATTAACACCTCGAGAGGATGCTCTCCCTTGTGCTTCAGCTGTGTAATGTTTAAAATAATTGACTTTTATAGTTCAGGAGTAAGGATAAAAAAGATTCTGAACCCTTAACCTTGAGATCCATTATTTGCATGTATTGAACAATTGTTTGCAACATGAAACAGGAAAATTTGCTTATTCTTGGTTTCAGTGTCTATTCTTGAGCAGTACTGTTGCAGATTGGGGAGTTATTTCAGCTGGTCTGATGGGTAGTTGCATTTGTTGCAGGCATGCAGACAGGGTTTAAAATTAAGAAAACATGCGTGGTGACATGTCAGAATGATTGTTGGTGATTTAAGATTATTATCATTTATAGTTTTATTATTAGAACTACTGCAAATACTACCACTGTGACCACGACTAATGATAATATGTCTAAGAGCAGATAATAAGAAGTGTGAATAAAAAAAAAGATATAAACAAGATAATGTACATATGAAATGGGACCACATTTTATTTCACTGAATGTGAATTTTTTTTAGCATTGTAACACAATTAATGTTAATATTACTGTCTGGACATTTAACATATTTATACATTGTTAATTAACAAAGATGTTTGTTGAAAAGTAGAAGACAGAATTACTATAGATACATGTCCATGTCATGAACAAAGATGTGCATTCTCCAGCCATTTCATGGAAGATCTTTAGAAAGCATGTGTCTGTTTTACAGTAGAAAACGCTTATTATGTGAGATGAGCCTACCTGTTTCAAGATGTAGCATAATAACGTCAACCTGGGAAAAGGGTCATAAAGATCACATTCATCTTTTCTCCCGTGGAGATTAAACAGTTTGCACAGTGGGAGATTATGTCTTATACACATGGATTTGCTCTTACTGGTGAGCTTAGAGGGACTCGTATGGAGCAGGACTGAATGGTTGAAAGGACTGGAGGACACTTCACCAGAAAATGCATTGCTTTGATTCCTGTTTTCGCTCCAAACCCTCACTGTTGTACTCCACAGCACAGAGAGTAGTGTATTATGAAACATAAACCAGCTCCTTGCAGTTGGAGTGCAGAGAACACTTAGAGTTCATGACCGATCTTGAATACAGAGGAAAGGTGATGTTGTTGTCTTGTTTATTCTGTTTGACAGTCTCCTCTGGAATACAGTATATAGTGGCTCCCATTATTTCACACTGCCATAGTGAAATAATGGCAAAATTTCCCCCACAGCTTCTTTTAATCTCATATAAAAATATTAAATATTTATTTCTACTAAAGTATGACATCTTCATTCTTCGCATTATAACTCCTGTATGTCTCACTCGTAAGTGTGATGCATCTGTAAAAGTGCACAGTGTCACATAGTGATCCTTGAAATTGTGAAGCAGAGTTAACACCACCCCATTGTTTTATTTCTAGATTATGTTGCCTACCCAGCTTTATTTGTGTGCGAGACAAAGTCGAGGACAATAAAGGTACTTGTAGCATTGTTGTTCATCTTGACGCTCATTGAAGGTGTTACAGGCTGTTCTGTACCTGGGTTATTATTGTTACTCCTGTGAGATTTATTTTAATAAGTCTTACCATGATGGTTTTGTGAGTCACTCTGGGTACGACAGTCTGTCAAATAAATATGTAAATAAAACTTTTTAAATGAGTTCAGCTGCTCTGAGCTGCATTGATGTGTATCAGTGATGCTCAGTTTGTTTTCACATGCCCCAACATCTTGGAGACTTGATCGTTGAGACAAAATATGGGGCAAACATTTGAGTCAGCTGCCTTTTCATTCCATCTTTTCTTTTTTACCATTGAGTTAGGGGTTTACAAGTGTTGGATGAGACAATGTACACATTTATGTGAACATAATAAGTTTATACCTATAAATGGTGTCAGAATGGTTCCAAAAGTATTTGTATTTGTAACTTCCATACCACTTTTTCTCTCCAGGGAGCAGGGGTTTCTGACCTTTATATTAATCTACTAGAAACTAGTCTCCTTTTACAACAAATTTGGATGGGTACATCTGTTAGGTCGTGTTAGATTGCAATTTGGAAAGCTGTTGAAAAACTTCCTTTCAGTTCTAATGCATTTTCAATTATTCTCTGAGATTTATACCTTCTATGATGAAATGCTTGTGGGACCAGGTACAGAGTCGGAGAAGTATGAAGAGAATCCAGCATAGGCACACACCAGGAAGTGATGGTTGGGAAATGTCCAGCCCTGGTCAGTGGTAGAGGTCCACAGGAGATTACAGCCTGTAACATGAAAAGGCTCCTGGCACTTGAGCGTGACAATACCACCTTCATGAAGGCTGTCTCTGTCATCGCATGTGTACTCCGGCGCTGCTCGTTTTCCATGAAGGCATGGAGCTGGAATCACTAGGATGAAAGTGACAGTGACAGACAGCAGACCGCTAACTGTGCACTGGTAGACCTTCTGTAGGTGATAAGCTGGAGCATGAGGGAAGGGACAGAATTTGAAATGAAAGACAATTTTATAAATCTGTGTTTTCTGTTAATTTAAGAGATGTGCTTTCCCACTATTGAGAACTTTGCTTGAAAATAAGGTCTATTTTCAGCACAAAGGATAGAATGTAGAGTATCTATTAATGTATTTAGTGTGCAAGTACTGAAATAAATTATCTTCTGTCATGGCAAGCAAGTAATGGTCACAGCTTTGTAGTTTATTTGAACACGGAACACATGCATATCAGCAACACTATGTTACTACAGCAGAATGTCATGGTGAGTGCTGATTGGCTGAAAAGCTGTGTGGAGCAGGGGACTTGCAGCAGCCAATAAGGGATTCTAAGAGTGTGTGCCTTCAGTGCCTTCCCTGAGGTAATCAGAAACTTTATCACGGAGCTAAACGCATCATAGCCAGATTAATAACGTTGATAGGCACCCTGAACCACTCCCACAAACCTCCCCACCCCAAGAAAAGATTAAGAAGTACAACACTTGTATCTGTAAGCAAATAACAGCACAGCAAGGGGGGAGAAAATGGATATGCATGTTCTCAGAAAGCCGTCTGCCCAGCTATATCTCCACTCACTAAATTCCCTTTCACTTGAGTACTGTTTTCCTGAATCAGCAAGATGGAGGTGGCTATAGATTAAGTGTATTGATTCATATCTTTAAATCTCACTAGGTCATCATCCGACCTGGGCATTGTTATTCACACGGCGTGTAAATATCATTGCCGGTCTGTTTTTTGTATTGAATCTAATTGGTATTTTATTGTCGCTGGGGTTTGAGAGACGGTGGATGGAGAGCGCGGGCAATAACTTCAATGCTATCTACCACTTTTCAATAGCTACAGTCTCCATTTCCTCATTCTGAACCGTATAATAGCATGATACGCCTTGCAAATGTGTCTATTTTAATTCATATGGAAATATGATGCTTGGGTTTTGTAACATCCATCAATATGATAATTTTAACATTTACTCTTTTTTATTGCTTTCGCTACTGTTTCCAGACCTAGGACTCCCAGCAGAAAAGCGTACTGATCTCAGAATGTCCCTTTTTTAAAAAGAAGTGTCCTTTATGTTCCCCTGAAGTTCCCTCCTCCCTTGCTCTGACATTAACATCCACAGTATTAATTGTCGACTTATCACCTGCGAGACATTTTACTTAATTACTTTACTTTGCTTAATTTACTTCTTTTCTTCTCCGTAGGCAATTCAAAAGCACTTTCACACTTTTAATGGGGCCTTGCCTTGGTTGTACTGAGAAAGGCTGTGCACACCAATGTGTTTCTGGTGTTAATCTTTTCTTAATCATGTTGTGACAAGTGTGCTTTGTGAGAGAACAGACACTTGTTTCATGTCTCTCATATTGTATTCTATGTGATTGATGCTGAAAAGACTGGGCTTATAAGCAACTCTCAGTTTAGAAGCTCTTTTCCCTTTCCACAACTCCAGACTGCTGCCCGAACATCCTACAGGACCAAGAAAAAAGGACATGTCAAGTTTAACTTCTAAAGGGACCAGATCTATAAACAAGGTAAATGTTCCAGAAAAAGCACAGGTATAGTCAATAAATTCCAGGCATGGTCAATGTTTGTTTTAGTGGTCCTGAAAGCATCACTTGCAATCAATACGACAGAAATAAGGTGGTTGTACAGTTTGCTTCATCAATACTGTGAGGCAATCTTGCACTGAAAGAGAACATGTGATATCAAATAACACTAGTGTTCTACATAAGTCTTCTATATGGTCTGAAACACAGCTTTAAACTCTCCCCTCTCATAACAGTCCCGTCCTATGGAATATGTGGTGGCTGTAGTGAACCTTACACTGCATCTTCTTCAGCCAGCATCACCCTTTTGTTCGTTGCCACTGTCTCATGCCAGCACACCTTGGGGTCGCTTATGGGCATGTTCCAAGCGACCAACAGCTTGGCCTCATGCTGTTCCAGGCCAGGTTTTGTCAGCAAAGCTCAGGGGTATGTTACATCTCCTTTAACACCCGCCAGGCAGGGGCAAGTTTAGTGGGTGTTTCTGGATGAGTGTGGACTCCCTAGTGTCCTTAGCGCCACCAATTGCCACGTGTGTGGCTGCTTGCATCATTGCCATGCATGTGAACAGGAAGGGGGTTTGTTCTGTGTCCATGTGATGTGGAATGCAGTTTAACACCCGATGTTTGCAAATTATCTAGGTTTTGCCCTTGCTTCCTTCATCCTGGCCAACTGTGCCCAATACCCCCAAACTACTGCCTTTCAGTGTGGTTGCTCTGAATGGGTGGCAGCTAGGAGATACTGGCTACCCATTAAAAGATGTGCTTAACACATTATACTCACAAGTGGAATATAGTGAGGTTTCAATCACACAATGTGCTCACAATTTTTAAAAATCTATATATTGTACCTTTGCAAGCATAGCGTTGCTTTTCAGTTTTGTTAATTTCTTGTTATATTACAACTTTTATGCATATGCTTTTTTCAGTGGTAATTTTGCAGGTCTTCTGATTGGCCAGGGCAGTATCACACCCTCATCATACCTTATACTCATTAAAGAGGTATACCCTCCCAATACCTGCACAGCAAATGCTAGTACTGTTCCAACAGTAAAATTGATTCAGATGTTGCCTCCTTGATAAGCGATTCTCACCACCTCATCAAGGCTGTCTGTAAGTTGCAGTACAAAATGTCTTCCACATCATCGACATAAAATTAGCTTGAATTAAGATCTAAATAATTTATGATACCTTTTATATTTCTTATGTATTCCTCACACTTTTGAATACTCCTTACATATTTACAAAACATCAACAATTACCATACTGTATTCTATTCTTTCATCCAGGACATTATTCTGCTCAGTCAATAATAATGACAGCCCTTAAAGATAAGCTAACTAAAATTTGGCATTTGTGCTAGCCATAGAGGACAAGGGCATGAAAAGGTTGGTTTTGATGTCCACTCTGGTGCCAGAAATAGAATGTGAGGAGAACCTGCAGAGATCAGTAGGTGTATGTTCCCCTCACTGGTAATCATATTTGGAATCTAATACTGACAGAATAGACACACAGCCTGCAGGGCTAAAACTGGTGGCCAGAAATTCACTGGGATGCACAGAAGCAATATTGTTCAGGTCAGGCGCACATACCCAGCTCCCCTGGGCTAGAAATGGTAATCGCATGCAGCATCATGAATGTAACTGCAGTGGACATTAGCAGCTGTCTTCACTGACCGGCAGCTTCAATAATGAATGAGGATTTTCATAACATTGTGGACTGCATGTATGGACTGAAAATGGAAGAATACACCCGCAAAGGTCATTCTATTAAAATGAAATGAATAGTGTGCATCAAAGGATCTGCCAGATTACAGAATAATGAACGCAAGATGTACACCTGTGTCTGCCGGCAAGTAATGAATCAAACAACGGGGAGTTCCCCCTGCAGAGAGAGGAAGTGAGGTCACCTCCACACCTGAACCCCGTCTGGGTCCTGGAGGGATTACACAGCCCCATGCGTCCTGCAGCTGCCTCACGTGTTTCTGCGATCTCCCACAGTTCTCTGGGCTTTGCCAGCTATCCCCGCCCCACCCCATTTTAACCTTCAACGGAATCGACCGCTTTTGTTTTTTTGTTTTTTTTTTTGGTTCGATCAGGGTCACGCATCTCCTACTTTACGTTTTATGCCCCGTGTCAGCTTTGGTTTCTCCCTGGATGTAGGCATTACCGGCCTGACATGTCGGCCCCCACCTGCTGATTGGCAGCTGTCGACGTGTCGTGCGACAGAGCCGTGCACACCCCTGCCAGAGGGGTGGAAGGGGGAGGACAAGGACGTGTTGCGCTCAAAAAGCAATCGGTGAGAAATCAATAGGGCAGACCCATGTGTTTGAACACAAATCTGAACACAGCGATGCAGGTGTTCGAAATGAGCCTTGCCACTTTTCTGCCACCCAGCGCCGGATAGCCTAAATAAATTGATCCAGTTGCAGACACGTCAATTGTCAGAGGCACACTTCTGTCTGTTGGGGAGGGAAACAGGCTCAGCTAACTGGACTGGTGCACATTGGAACGCACTATAACTGTGAAATGGAATATGATTGAAACAGTGTTTGCCAAGGAGACCTCAATCTCCTTAGGCTTTTGAATAAACTTGTTTTAAATAAGAAAAAAACTACAGAAACAAGACCACATTCCTCAGTCCTACAGCCCAAAGTCCTAAAACTTCTTTCATACCCTTTGTCTTTCTCTGACGTACATGCACAGTTGGGTAAAGTGGTAAGGTAAAATCATGAAAAAATATTGTGTAAGTAGCTGAAAGCTGAAAATTCACTTAGTTGAAGATAAACCATAATGTGGTAGGACTGAATCAACACTCCAGTAAGATAAAGGTTGATTGCATCAGTTTGGAATACATAGGTCAGTTTTTTTATTTCTTTACATATTTATTTAGTCTCTAATAATATTCATGTGACCAATAATTGGGCCTCTGAGAAGGGTCCTGTTACATGAATGTTTTACCTATAACACGCTTCCAAAGTGTTTTCCAGCATTTCATTTTACTTTGAGGATTCAGTATCAGTTGTTGTTATCATCATCATCATCATCATCATCATCATCATGACCTCGCCATCACCACAGAAACAAAGCAGAAAAAATAATCAATAATAAATAAATAAATAATCTACACAAAAACAAGGCAATGCTTCGACTGAAGACCTTGGTGTACATGAAAGAACATCTTATTTCCAGTCACATGAATCCCCTCAGTAAATGCTATTCAATACCTGCTGTAAAAAGCTCCCTTTGATGTAACAGAAGCTCAGTAACCCCCCACCCTCAGTACCCCACTCTTTCCCTCTAGATGTCTTGGCAACATTACTGTTAATATCAAACCTGCTCCGAGTCCACAATTGATCGTAAACTGTATCCTCCCCACTACATTGATTTTTATTCCCTTGGTGGAGTTGCGTGAGATGCATAGCTCAGTTGATATTTTATTTATAAATTTATTTTGATTTTTCCTAGGTTTGAGATATGTTGCACTATTTTTCTAATATGCTTTGTTTCTCCTATGTCAATAGCTCTGACAAGGACTTGTGGAAGAATTCTGCAATGTAAATTAATGTGTTTTCATTTATTATTTAAGTAATATCATTTAATACCATTTTTTTCCAACATTGCAGGGTTTCATGGATGGAACACTGTAGTTCTCTTATGACATAGAAGGCCTTCATGGCACAAGCAGTCAACAAATATACCCAGTGCAGCTGTGTTTCGTAATTTCAGTGCAGTCCGCAAAAATGCCAAGTGTGCCACCTTTGCTATTTTTTGTCTGTTTTGTGCTAGTGTCACCCTCAGTGTTGGAGGGTGATTATCAAAAAATTCAGGTGTGACTGTGACTATTGGGGTTGCATTGTGACACAGTGTAACTGTCAGTTCAGCATTTGTATTTACATTGCCTAATAGCTGGTGGAATGCCTAACTCAGTGGATATTGACCAAAGGGTGTGTACCACCTATGAGAGATGCCAAAAAGGCATCTGATGAGGAACAGCTGCATTTAGTAAAAAATGGTAATAAATTTAGCAGTAGCTTTAGCTGCTTATAAACTGGATTTTATACATCGAAACTGAATGTAATCAATTCCTAAAAAGACATTAAACTGGAAAAAAGACAGATTCCTTATCTTGTGTATCTTGTAACATTGTCTTGTTGAGTTTGCCTTCTGTATGAATCTGGTAAGTAGTTTTCATTGGTCATAAACTAAAAAACAAAGGGCAAGCAAGATATAAATAATGAGAGAAAAAGAGAGAGAGATGACACACAACCAAGTCATAACGAAGTGGCCAATCACTGCCATCTGTTCAGTGTAACACCCATGAGGTCACATTGACTGCACCTGTGTCCAGCTGAACGCAGCCTTGTTTAACAGTGTCATTTATGTCAGGGACATAAATTACGTACATTACATCAGGGACTGGCTATTGAATCAACAAGCACACCCTAAAATAGTTATCATAACCCGTATAATAGTACTGTGACTCAGCATTGGACCAATTTTTAATTGAGCAAGGACATACTAGATGTGTAAACGTGATACATTTACATCTGATGATGTAAAAATCTTCATAGGCTCTTCTCTACAGAACAACCAAAGCACGCTAAGTTATCTGCACTTTTCAAAAAATACCACAATGCTGCTTGCTCTTCTTTCAGCCTGTGCTTAACCATTGTAGACTGCATTACAGGCTTGTGTTGGCACCATTAGGATTGAGCCCAGACTGCAAACACTGCAGTAAAACCTATTACCCAGATTGTATCTGTAATTGGCTGGCATAAATTATGTAAGCAGCTATGGAACTGAAAAAGGGAAAGTAACAGACCAAGGATTAAAATTCTTGGGGTGTGTACTGTATGCAGAAGTCCTGTTTTACATAAATGTGTGTTTAGCCAAACATTTGGGGTAGACAGAATGCAGTAACAATCCTATGAATAGAGATTATGAGGCCTGACTTCATTTCCATCCATGTCTTTATTTTACTGTGGAGAACATGATCAAACTGAAATGAGTCATCCTCCCAAATTACATGTCAGCTGAGACACGGACCCAGAGCACTGTGTTTCCACGTTAAATATGGATCTATGCAAACTGAAACCATTAGCAACCTTGAAATACATTCACCGGTTGTGGCCATTACCAGGATATGCCATAGCATTTGATTATCAGTTATCAGTGGAGAAACAGGAAAAAAGTATATACATATGTATGAATATATGTTTGTATATATTCTTAATTCTTTATTTATTTCCCCTAGAGCCAGTAAAAATAAAATGTTTGTCACAGAGCTGAATCAACTGTAAAGTTTCTAAACAATGGGGGAAAAGATTTAATGCGGACACAGTTAGGAATAATAGGATTTCATTGCTTGAAAGTTACAGTACTGCATATTTGTCACTGGAATATTATGTTTTACCTTACATTTACATTATTAGGAGTCAAAACATCAGCACAACCCAGTCACCACTGACACCATTAAAAATAGTTCTACCACTTTAACCACTTGAAGTGATTTCCAAAAAGAAAAAAATAGTGCTAGAGTGATATTTTCAAAGTAAATCTTGTTTTAATATCTGTAATGTTGTTTAACACATTATTCATTGGTGATTATAAGATTATGTAAAACTATCACCAAGTTTAAATGCAATTATCCATTCCCCTCATTCAGCACTATAAACCCAGTATTACATGGGCCTCCCTAGCAGATTGTTGTTGTGCTATTTATGCTAATATTTAAACATTATTTCCATTATATAGTGTGTCATTTGAAAGTCTGAATTTAATAAGCAATTTATTCAACATTGTGGAAAAAAAGACTAAGCCAAAAATTCAGAAAGATCTCAGGATTTAATCATTTCTGGAAAAAAATGAGCACCACTGCAAACTGTGAAGCTTAATTAAGATCCTCTCAGATAACGAATGTTCCGATTGTCATGTGACTAAGCTGGAGTGAGCTCTGCTGTCGCTACTGAATGTCCTGGACTGTTCGAAAACGCTGAACGCTGCTTTCTTGTTTTGTTTTTTCTTTCATACCTGCCCCTTATCACATTATGCATTATAGGGTTTACCCATAACATAATAATAGGGTTCAAGGGGGCATCTGTGCTGAAAATTACACATAATTAGCAGACAGAAATACACACGCCGCCTCACTGGCATGGTTGCGTGGATTATAGAGATGCAGACACCTCAAACTTTGCCAGAGCAGCACTGCTTGGACGTTGAGTTTTCAACACATTGTCAGCTTGCGTGGAATTACTTGTTTCACTGTGAATTGCTGCTTATGTTTTCATAAAGTTTCCATTTTTAGGCCAAGTTCGTAGTAAGGAGATTCATCCATTCTCCTGATTCAGTTTTTCCCTTAACTTTGATAAGGGAGTATAAGCAAAAATTCCCCATTCCACTAGTAAGTGTTCTGTATGTTGAGTGCTCTTCCAATTTAGAATAGTGTTGTATTTGTGAGACAGAATGAGATTAGTGAAGGTCTCGTTCCAGCTTTCAAGAGCACTTTATTGGTTAATGGATTCTCACCCCACAGTGAGGCCACACCCTGTGGGAGGGGCTAGGGATGCAGATGCAGTATCAGTCACAAATGCAGACACACGTTACTTAGGAGGTGACTAATAATCTCTCAGCAAGCCATTTCTGATGACAGGTTTCACTATCTTTATGTTATGTTTATGCCATCTATTTATGAGTTGATCATAAAAAATAGGACATAAAAATGTGCCTACTACATGTCTTCCATGTTCCTAATGACCCAATAAAAGAGGGTATTTATGGTACCGAGGTAGTTATTCATATGCCGTATGCCCAATCTGCATGTAGATAAGGCATGTTTTAGGAAAAAATAATTAATAAATAAAACAAGAACATTATATCAAAAACACATCTGGTCTTTAGTATTATATTTGCTTGATAATTATCCAGTTATATACCGCACTGCATGTATATTAACTCTAAAATATAAACATAAAAGAATTTTAAAAGAAAAGAGAAACAAATAAATTTTGATGAAACTTTGCAAAGGATCCTCTACTATGATGCACTCATGAATTTATCGTTGCTTTCCTACTCTCTGATTATTCTTTACAGAAACAAATGCCATCTTAACTATGTGCTGTCTTTGCATATCAATGAATTACCATTGCCATTACAAGCACACACATGTTAATTGCAAGTGAATCAATGGTTCAGTACTTTATGCCACAACATGGCTTTGTGGTTCCTGTCCCTGTGATTGTCAACCCACATCCAAGTCTCTGATCATTTTAGTTCACTCATTTGCTCGTATGCTCATTTTACATGGCGTTTTACTGTATATTCATAACTATTGTGTTTTCTACTATCCTAATATTGTGGTTTTTTTCTACTGTCCTACTATACTAATATTTTCTTAAAAGTTTTCAGATAACTCGGCTAAAGTTCTTTAATGCACAGGAGAGCCAGCCTGCTTCCTCTCACGCTTTCTTAGGTCAGTTCTTCAACAACAAAACATAGTCTGGTTGTGGTGTTTTAGAGGCTTAACAAGTGACCATGTTTATACAGTAGGCTCAGATCCTGCAAGAATTCTGCAATCTAAAATTAATATGGTGGCCAGGAGGATTCTGAAATTATCAATAGCACATCAAATAGGAGACAGGTAACCTGAAGACTTGCCAGACGATTTGAGGAACATGTTTATTTCCTAGTTTGTTGTCCCACCAATTCAGTGTAACTTCAGCACCTTTCAATCAAGAAGGGGCTTGATATCCCTGCCAGACCCCCCCCCCCTCCCAACCACACACACACACACACACACACACAAAACTTCTAACTGGTGCCTTGTCCGGACCATGTCCGGACTGTATTGCATGTTCAATGCCAGAATAACATTCCTCGGACACTTTCAGACCACTCCCACTGTGTCTCTAAATTGGCCCTTTCAATGGCACCTACCCAGTGGGAAGGAGAAATTGATCAGTGGCTGTCTTTTTGCAGTCTTCACCTACTTGCCATTGGTGAGCAGGCTAAAAGGACACTTGTCCCCCTGTGTCATGAAACTCTGAAAAAATGACCTTTAACAGTTTAGTCAGGAATTTGCAAAGGATTAGTCAAGCTGAAAATGTAAATGAAACATAAAGGGCAGCCAAATCATAGTAGCTTTGAATGGTAAGAGAAAGAGGCTCTTTGGTTCCATTGAATTTCCTGATTTCTTATACAACAGAAAAGTCAGATTAAAAAAAAAAAAAAAGTTAATGATAACACTTTAGAAATGTGGGCAAAATCTGAGAGGAAGGAAGTCCTGACCTTGTCCTGATCTCAAATGGCAAAATGATTCCCCCTGCAAAGCATTTCGATTTGATTCATTTTGTTTGTTTTTAGAGTTTGTTTTTAGAAACTACTGTAGGCTACACTGCTTGCACTCTCTGTTAATGCCTTAGTCTCCATTTCTGCAGTTGCAGTTCATTTGCGGTTATGATCAAAACTCGGTTTCAGTTGTGTCTTCAGTTGTACACATCCTCTGTGCTCACGTATGTGTCACTGGCAACTTTTCAGTTCAAGGACAAACCGCCACAACTTAGTTGACACAGGTGACATGTCATAGATGATCACTGAATAGCATCTACGTTTAGAGATGAAATAGATAAATGAATTAATAAATGAATTACTCACAATCCTTCCTCTTAATGTGTTTGTATAAAGCCAAGTGGAAAAGTGTTATCATGTTCTATTGCAGGTTGACAAAAGAAAGTATCCATGCAGGAAAAGTGCTAATAAAAGTATGTGTTTGCCTTCTGGGATGAGAAATCTTAGGAGGTCAAGGTTGGGAAGGTAATCCAATCAAACAGACACATTTTTTTCCTTTGTTCAAAGTGAGGTCAGTCTTTAAGGTCTCACACATTTGGAAGTGAAAACTTATAATTGTCCTTGAAAACACGTTACGTTGCAGATATTATGCAATGTTATTAAGGAGTATAAGTGCTGAGATCAGGTGTGCCCTAATATCCCATAATAACATAATATGGTAGAAGATGACATTGTCACTGTTATGTAACAATCCATTCAATGTTTTGTCCTTGGGTGGGCTTAGACTTCAGTGTACACTCAGATGTTTTCTTGATATCTGCTTAAGTGCCAAAGTAGGGTCAAATCTTGAGCCAACACAAATTCACCCTAATGTGCAAATTGATGTAATATGGAAATTACATTGGCACTGTGCCAGTTACAGTTATCCGGGTAGCTGTATCACCTTATAGGTTTGGAAAAGTCATTTGCCAAAATGCAAGGTGTACCTGCATTATCAAATTACCAGATTTGCAGAGAAAGGACTAGACAGCTTACATTCTTCTTCTTCTTCTTCTTCTTCTTCTTATTATTATTATTATTATTATTATCATCATCATATTGGCAATATTGTCATAGCAGACATCCTTATCCAGGTGGAGAAGGCACCTTTTAAATATTATCCATTTATGCCATTGCTCAGTAATAAGTTCTATGGAGTCTTTAATGACCACTTTGGGTCAGGACTCCAGTTCAACATCCCATTGGAGAGATAGCTCCTCTCACAGTGTTTCCCTTCCTATGCTGATGCTTTTTGCTTATTCCAGGGCAGATGACTGCCCCCTGCTCTCCCACCAGTACCACATCCAGCAGCAGTCTGGATTTCCCCTTGGGAAAGGCCTCCCATACAAGCGGTAAGCAAGCCTTGGCTCTAAACATCCTCATTAGCCTGACATTACTAGAGGTGCTTATTGCCATTTAATTACTGCAAATATTGGCCATACTATTTGTAATTAATTATGAGTTTTACTATGAAAATGCTGTGCATATGACCAATTGACATTGTATAACTCAGTTTGTGTGAGCCCTGATGAATAAGCACCTCTGTGTTTGAAAAGACCGATTTCTCAAGGCATTTCCATTCAGCCTAAAGTGAAACGAAAGGTCTACTGCGTGAAATATGCGCCGTCATGACACCAATATAACATTCATCATGCAAGGCAGTCAGTGATATAGAGGAAATGTATAAAAGAAGCATGGGATTTCTGGGAGTCTCATTTGAATCATGTCACTTTGACTTCCCCGTGGTCGTTGCCCTTGAACGAAAGGCAATCTATTTATAGATAAGGAGATAGGCTGCAGAGTGAAAAAAGAGTAAAGAAAGATTTAATCCTTCCTGTGAGAAGATCTGACCTTATTTAAAGAATCAAAAGTCAGCTGGATAAACCTAGGGGTGGATCCACTGTGTGGTAGCGTTTCATCTGAGGGCATAGCACAAACTCATAGTCACAAAATGCCAGTCAACATCCAGCCATATTTTGTATGTATTTGTAAATCCTGTTTTCTCTTATGCAGAGCAGCTTACTTGTAATTGTAATTTGCTCTACATAAGAGAAAACAGGTTATAAAAAAGCTAAACAAGGAATAACATGGAATCTTTGATACAGTAGCATGACTAAACGAACAAATCCTTATAGGTTACTTTGTAAGAGCTTTTCAACATAGGTCATTTTTCTCTCAAACATTAAGATAAACTGTTCATGCATTACCATATAATTACAGTATCATTATTAACAGACAGTTACATTTCAGTCATTTTACAATAATTAATTAAGAAAACAGGAAGGAAATGAAGGAATAATTGAAGTTTCTGCTATCCATTAGAGGTCAGATAACTCCAGCTGGATTGTGGAATAATAATCAAGAGATAAACACAGTGGCGGAGGGGGAAGAAGTCGTACATTCCATTGTCATGAAGTAATACATTTTACAAGATTATTGAAGTCAATAGATGTCCACTGAAAGCAGAATGACATCAACATAGCCGGGTACCCTGAGTGATGCAGTGTTGTACGAGCATCCTCATGGCTCGATATATTAATGTGAAATACATTTGGTCAATAACAAATTTTCCATCTTATTATGGAGTCATCTGTCACTTTATCTCTCAATGGCTGAGACTAATGGCTAATAGATATGTCTGAAGACTGTAGTCTGGCAGTGTATTGGTCTAATTTTAAAACTAAGACAAATAATATTTCTGATGAAAATGCAGTTCTGGGGAAAAAAAGAATGTTAAAGACCGGTAAAAGTGAAATAATGTGAATAAGTGAATAATCTTGAAACTGTTAAATTCACTACATCCAAAGACAAAAAGGTTTGGTTTGTTTTTTAAATATGCTGTTAGCTGGCTAATTAAAATTAAGTCTGCCAATTTGCACTTTCAACCATAATAAGAATTTCATTCTCACTGATACTCTCTTTGTAATTGGTTAAATTAAATCTAACTTCTTTCATTTGACATCATTTTTCCACTAAAGTACAGATATAGTGTTTCATCTCATTGCTTTCATAGAGCAATGTTAGAGTGTGTACCATGGCTATGCCTTCCTCTTGATCTCTGGTGCTGACACACTGGCCAATCAGAAGGCCTGGTTTCTGCATATTTAATCAGTTACATTAGTAGGCTGGCATGGACACTACTGGCCAATGAATGAGCTCTCTGTCTGCATGTTTACCATTGCTGACATTCTGACATCCAATTGGCTAAAATAATAAACCCTTACTTTGAGATGAAGTGATGCCAAGATGAACCCTAAGATGCTGTCTAAATTTTGTATTTACGATCTCACCATCTATAAGCAGTTCAGAGAATGTGTGATATATGGCACAAATTACCAATTGTTTTTTATTCTTTTTGCCAAAGGAAATTCATTGACATTCATGGAGAATGTTAGGCCTAGTAAAAACTAGAACTGAAAGAGGGAGGGAGACAATTTTATGGCATAGAGTTGTGTTATAGTGAAGTTGTAGAAGAACACAAATATTTGTGACATTTATTTTAATTACACACAACCTCACAAACATTATTCTTGACAGTTGACAGTTGCATCCTATTTTGTTGTCCCAGATGGCATAAGACTATAGCAATTTGAGTACCTTCTCTGTTTTAGTTTCATTCATGCATTCAATTTTCACATTCCGATGACTTATTTAAGATTCTAGCTTTGCTTAGACAATAAAGTCTAATGAGCTACAAGGCCCCGTGACTTTGCATTTTCCAGTACTTCTTCCCTCTGCAAATATAAGGAAGAATTGCTTTCGGATTCTCAGATACATTGTGTTAATCTAACACTTTCTCTTGACATTTACTTTAGCATATTTAGTTTTTTCTCCAGTAGATGACCCCCAGATTTTTTTAGCTCATATGATGACAAAAGAAATTACAGGGACTCAAAGGAAACATAAGATAGCTATAATGAATGAATACTTTATTAATGCATCAGGAAACTTTTGTCTGTTAATCCCAAGCAGATGAGATTTAACGCAACACAGTAGTGCAGTTAATAAACAATAATGAAGGACATATCAGAAGATTTTGTTTGGTAATGTGAAAATTATGGATATATTTGAAACCATTGCCTAGATATGGGACTTTGCCTTATTCTGAGAAAAAAAGTAAAAAAAAAAAAAAACAAACTCAAAACTAAAAGTTGTACAAATTCATACTTATATAATGAT
This sequence comes from Megalops atlanticus, assembly GCA_019176425.1. Classification (NCBI taxonomy): domain Eukaryota; kingdom Metazoa; phylum Chordata; class Actinopteri; order Elopiformes; family Megalopidae; genus Megalops; species Megalops atlanticus. The sequence continues at coordinate 18,119,829 of CM032894.1, forward strand.
ACAATAGTAACACTGCCATCGTCAGTTCCTCCCTTCCATGTCCACCTTACTTCCTGCTCATCTTGGCATCCTCAGACATTTGTCTCAATGCCTTTCCTGGACGGCAACATCACTCACCTAAATGGCTAGGAAATGCAGTGGATATTTAACTCAGGCACATCCTAAAATCTGTCACTGGTTTACATAAAGTGACACAACTTTGAGACATTCTGTGTTTCAGGTTGTTGGGAAACTGCAGACACTTAGAGAGGCTTTTCAGCCATCATTAAAATGTTTTCATAAACTTTGCAAATATGAACAAATATGAACATTAAACACATAAGGTGTACTGAAATAATTTAACTTCTCTTATTTTTTCATTTCTGACAATGCTTTTTGTCACAAAGCAGAGGAGGTAGACAGTAAAATGACACACTGATATCTCTAAAAGTTGACAAGAAAGTGACATGGCTTTGGCATTGATACACACAGGCATTGATAAGTGTTCCCTCATCTGTCCATTTCATCAGGTGTCTCTCCATCCTTCATGAGTGAGCTCAGCGATGCAGACAGGACCAGGGGCAGAAAAGGTGTATTTACAGTGCACCTAGAGAGTCACAGACCTAACAGATTAAGTTTCCTCTGGCAACCTGGAGGGTGTTGAGTGTTAATAAAAATCACATTCGGTCACACATGTGCACACATACAGGCACATACACACAGGCACACACACACACAGACATGCACACATACACACACACACACACACACACACACACACACACACACACACACACACACACACACACACACACAGGCATGCATAATTTATACACTCTCATGCATGCACAAACACATACATACACACTCGCACACATACAGTGCACTGAACATACTCTTGCATGCATGCACAAACACATACATACATACACTCATGCACTTGTCTCTGTTTCACTACAGCTGTTGGTATTCCATTTCACTAGCTATTCAGAGTGAAGTGATTCACACATTTAATGTCTGTGCCAAACAGGCCCCTTGTTAGTGGCATGCCAAACCGTAATCCTCTTTCTTGATTATCAAAGGCTCTACTATTTTGTTGAAGATAGAATTGTTTGATCAGCCTTAACACTCTCTGAATACCCAATATACCTGATTTGCCTGTGTGAATCACTACAGCTTTTCACGGCCAAACGGATGGGATCATTTCAGTTGTTGTTAATCATAAATTGCAAATAAATTATTCACATGTCTCCTGTTAGTGGTGAGACAGCTGCAGGAGTTAGAAAGGATCTCATGCAATTTATATTTTGGAGCAGTATGCGTACATTGCAACATTAAATTTTAAATACTTTGATCTCTTTCTGAGAACTGCAGACCATCAGGTTATTGATTAGACCTGTGATACCCTCTCTGAAGTCCATCTGCAGCTACCGGAGGCACTGGTTCTGAGAAATATGTGGCCACTGCCGCCTTATACTCTTACATGGTTAGAGCGTACCAAGAATCGATCTCCCCTCTCCAGAAACAAAAGAAACAAACTGCGACTCTTGTTTTATACAAGAAATGGCCGCTTATTGCGTGGGGAATGAAGCAGGTTCGGGAATGGCCTTCTGTTCTCTTGGTGCGATGGGCGCAAGGTAAAATAAACAGAGAAGTTACATAAACATAGGTTGAGATTCAGTGCCTCTGCTTTGTGGATCATCCCTAACTGTGAGCCATGAACTTAAAGCACGCTCCTTATTTTGCTTATGCCTAGAAAACATTAGTCTCTCTGACTCTGGCAGTTTCTAGAATTCATGGAGAACAATATTAACAGAAAGGTCAAGAGTAATCATACATTAATGCTCTGTACTTGTTTCATTCCACAGTGTGACATGCACCTTAAACCATATTCAAGAAATTCAGAAAGTGTTCCTTCTCAGATATTCTGAAACTAACAGTTGTCTCAGCTTCTGAGAGGGAACACGCATTCATTTCTGCACATGTCAAGGCTACTCAAGGGCTTTGGTGTCAAGTGAAATAACAGGATGACAGGAAAACAAACCTGTTAACTGTTGCATATTTCTATTCAACATTGTGAACCCAGATTTTTTCCAGTAAAAACGGTACTTTAAAAGATGATGCTATACAGGCCTCGAAGATATAACTAACTTATTTTTAATGGTACCATATGATTTTGTTATCATGGAGAATGGTAGGTTTGACAAATGTCCCATCTGCTGGGTCAACTGAAATGCATTCCTTTTTGCATCTTTTAGTATGCGTGCTTCCTTTACTGCACAGATCCATTGATCCTAAGCAAACCTTAATGCTTGGTACAAAATGGTAGGGCAACAGAGACCTACCTGAACCATAAAAATGCTGAGGAAATGCAAACAGCTCCAAATATTTCTCACATCGTTATTATTATTTTTTTTTTCTCACCTTCTCAGTTACCTCTTGAAACAAATGTGAAACAATGTTGACGGCCCTGGGCCACAGAAGTAGGTTAATCAGATTTATAAATGTGTACTCCACACAGACCTACAAGAGCATTCATTATTCTCTTTTGTAATTAAAAGACAGAGGCTTCAGAAAGACCGAGTGCACTTTTACTGTAACCAAGGAGGAATTTCAGGTGCTTCCTAATCTGTTCTGACCTGCTGTGCCAACCCTGCTGAGCAGGGATTTGTCAGGTAGATTTACATTTTTTTTTTAGTGGTGAGATAACATGAAAGTGCTGTGATTTGCTTTTCTACCCACACTTTGGAGACATCTGTACGTGGGAAGGCCGGTTGACGGGCACAGTTTAAGCTTATGGGATCACGGTGTAACAACCCAGGGGGTATGCTTTGTGAGGGCTCTTTCCCTGATCTTCTGTGCCGCTGGTGATGTCATAAGAAAGGCAGAGAATGTGTGGCATGTGATTTTGTACATGCAGTCAACACTGTCAACAGCATCCGTGAGAAATGAAGTAAATGTTGTTGCAACATAAGTGTGTATTTTTGTAAATACAACTGACAGATTTACACCCTCAAGACATGTAATATGTAACATATATATTGTATATACCACGTGTTATAACAGTATAAGTACTTATACATTCTTGACTTTTGACCACCTTTCCCGTCAAAGACAAAATGAAGCAAAACATGCATTATTTATGTAACAATATAATCCTAGCTACGTGCTTTTGTCCTCGTGCCCTTCATCTTAACATCATGCATTCTGACACGTTCTGAGACATTCAGTCTCCCTTTATGTTAACTCAGAGTATCCTTCCTGTTTTGTTTTGTACAGAGGCGATTCGCTGTCTGTTCCAAAATTCAACTGCTGCTGTTGCACACAAGGAAATGCAAGATTCTGTATACTGAAATACCATTGGCTACCTACTCCACCTATCTGTTGCATATGACACTGTGGTGTCAGAGTGGGGTGAAAGGCATTGGCAGTACAGGAGGTATTTCACCATCAGAACTATTACAAAGTGCAGTTATGGTGGGAATGTGAGACTTCATGAACCCTATGGAGGGAACTACTATAGTGTTATCTGTTGATAACTGACTTGCAGGAACCAATCAAAAGACTTCATAGCAGAACAGTAGGATTGTTTTAAATCAGTGTGTCACTGACAGCACATGAGCTCTATGTTGTCATATGTTTCACCTCCATTTCTCATTCCTGTAGCCAAGTTGACCTCTTAGTGGATCCAGCCAGATGTGCTCTCAGATACAAAAGGCATTTACTTCAGTCAGAATTAGTAGTCATATCTTGGCATATTCTACAATCAAACTGGCAGCATCACGGATTTGTTCCACCTTTATCAGGAAAACAGAGGAGACAAAGGATGTGTCTTTGAGGAGCAGGTTATTGAAATTATTCTCTGCCAAATTTCCAGCCTTTTTTTCACTTTGTCACTTTCAAAAACAGCAACATAAATAATTTACATAGGTAGGTGGAACAAACAATATCACATTTAGATCATCGGGGAACTGGATATTCAGAAAAATCTGGCACAGAGCAATTTCTTGTTTTGCGTCTTATGGCAATTTGGGTTGAATAGGCTCTTTACCATACTGGTTTTGATACACATTTCAAGAGCAAAATTTGGCTCTGTGAGGTTGGTTGGGCTATTAGCTGAATCTCACTCCATTCTGTTGAACAACAAGTAGCGTTAGTAAAGCGAAACATGTTTTGTGTGATCATTTCTACAAGTCGTATTGATCTGTTTGTGTAGTGTGAGTACAGTGTACTGAAATAAACTGAAGTAAATTCTAAATGATCTCATCTGGAATAAAAGACGTCACAAGCGCCACTTCCATGGAGAGGAAGACAAATGGCACACCTTAAAGTCACACAGCAGTAGCGTGCAGTGTCTTCAGAAATATATGGCAGAGCTTTACATTACATTTATGCCTGCCATTAAGCCCGCAAACCTCACTTACATACAATGCATTCTAAAATAAACACCCTGGGGCTGTTACCTGTTATTGATCACGAGGAGTCTTACCAGCTCAGCACAAGATGTGGATTCCATGCTTGTAGCTGGACATAAACGGGCAAAGGCTGTGATCCTGTCTCTTGCGTGGTCCCTGCAGGATTGGATGGACCTGACTGTTTTGACACAGGTAAGAACACTTTTCTGGTGAAGTGAAACCAAAAAGAATTCAAACTGAAGGCAGAGACTCCAGGAATTAATGTTGAGTATATCACAGCAACAGCAAGCACAGCAATCAGATTAATTAAACAATTAGTAAGATTAAGTTAAAGTTCAATCAGAAGAACACATTCAGAACACAGGAGAAATCTCACCACCTCGTGGGCTAGGCACAGGTAAGGAGAAAGGTCAAGAGGCAGGTCAGCTGGAAAACTCCCCCAGTATGACATCGTTACTTCAGTTGCGTGTCTACAACATACAGTATAGTAGATGTCACTGAAGCTATGTTAAAATAATACAACTCTTACGGGCTGCTCATTTAAAAGCTATATTATATTGGTACGCACATTTACTGTAACAGAGATAGAAAAGCTTGTCTTATTTGTCTTGAGACAGAAAAAAAAACACTGGATGGATTGCTACTGCTACTGTTACTTCACACAGTGTGGCGTCTATCTCAGTGAGATCCGAGGCAAATTAAACCCCCCACACAGACTGTGACAGCCTGCAGAGAGCAGCTTAAGTACCTTGTTCCAGTTTAAAAGTCACAAAGCATTGACAGAAAGCCTAAAAGCAAAACAAATATATCATGAATGGGCCTGGGACAAAGACATAATACTAGTGATGATATTTATAAAACAGATGCTCTTATGGAAGTTACCTACAAGGCTAATATGCCATGGTGTATAAATAATTAATGTAATATGTTATAAAACAAATATATCAATGATATTGACACAAAATACAAATGCAAAATACGAGACATTATATACTATTAAGGCATTAATGTTGTATTTTTAACTTAAGCTTTTTAAAGTGATTCCAGTCAGATGTTATATCAACAATGGTGGATCCCTTGTGACTGCACAAAGACAGAGGGCGATTAACATCCTGTGGTGATGGCCACAGTCGACCTTGACGTCAGCTTCAGAAGATGAAGCTGAAGCTAAATTAAATGGCTGAAATGCTCAGCACAAACAACGATGAATAATGGGAGCATACATTGTTTCGGGGTAGGGATAAGGGACTAGGGTTGCAGGTTTGATTCCAGGAGTGGCATTACCATGATACCTCACTTAACCCATGTTGCTTCTGTAAAATATCCAGTCACATAAAGGAACACAATGAAAGCTGTGCAGACTGCCTTGGATGAGGGCATATTCTATACAAGTAAATTATGCATGCATTTTAATTGACTCCAGCCTCCCCCTGTACTTTTATTACGTATTCATCAGTGAATTTCCACAGCTAATTCGGTGCTTTTCTTTCATACCTTCCAGTACATCAACTGCATGTACAGTCAAAGATTTCCGTCTTACAAAGAACCTCATTACTTTTCCTGATTGCCTGCACAAAGAGCAGCAAGTTTCCTACAGGGAAGGCTTTTCTGAGAGCCATTCAATTTATTTGCTGGAGAAATTTCCGACAGCAAATCGGATTAATCCCCTCCGAAGATGGATTTGTATTGGATTATGATGGCTGTCCTGTGCTCTGCCTTTTGGAGAACACTGCTGGAACATAAAAAAGAGAAAGTTTGAAAAAAAAGATTGAAGGAGGAAAGAAGGAATGAATGCCAACCAAATGCCTGGCAGACTTCTCTCTCTCTCTCTGTCTCTCTCTCTATCTCTCCTTCTCATTTTAATTCAATAGTCCTTCACTCTGTGTACTTGAGGTATGATTCTTTGGTTACTGTTATGGTCTGGCCAATTGCAGCGGAGGGAGAATGTCATTGCTACCCCGGGAGATCTGTGGTGTTTCCTTGGCTACGTTCAGCTCGGCAGCATCTGCTCCCAGATGTGTTGATAATGAATTAATAATTCATGCAGAGGACAGAGCAGGACCTGCAGTGTCACCAGCTGCTGGGATGGACACATGCGGTGGGCTGGGTGGGGGGTGAGAGGGGGAGGACTTCAATGACAAACGCACAAATAGCTGGCCCCTGACACCTACGATGACTCTGCAGTTTATTTGACTGACCTCTAATGTAACTGCAGTATCTGTAATGTTGAGGAACACATTTAGTTTTGATTTTTTAAAATCCTTGCACCATAGTTTTATGAATTTGCACAACTGAGCTCATAGTGTTGTGTAAGTGTAGACCAGTAGCTTTTTATTGGAGCATTTGCTCAAATTTGAAGAAAAAGGACATTGAATCTGGGCCTCTGTATTGTATTCAGCTGACTGAATTCTAGCTAACTTATTATTTCTCAACAACACAAAAACTACACACCATATTGGATTTTATGGTAATTAGAGCACTTCCATTCCAAGACCCTGCAGTAGATTACAGCACAGTAATCAGGCATCAATACACCTAAAATGATGGATCAGCACATGGAGTGGTGTTAAGAAGCATGAGTTAGCATATGAATAACTACTACAGAAGGTGCCGCAGTAAAAGACTTCCTTTAGCTGGAGACCTTGGTCTTTAGCCTAATGAGGCAATTGCATCGCTTTCCTTCATGCAGATAGCGGGTGGTGTGGTCTGAAACCTGTAGCACACCTGCCCCTTTTACACATATTTAATATCATGCAAACGCTAATAAAACTTAATTTAAAACATGGATATGTATTCACAAGATCATTTGCGCTAGCAATGTCGGCAGGGGCACTTAAGCAAGGACTAGTATGATTTAAGATCCTCTCCTTTAAATGAGCTCCTTAAAAAGATGACGCTTAACCTGTCTGTGGACATGTAAATTAGGATGAGAACCCTTAGATTTCTTCAGTACTTGAAAAAAAAAATCCATGCACACAGGAAAAGAAAAAGCAATTAAGCTAATGCAGGTTTGGAGGTCACAAGGTTGTAGATATTTCCAGATCTGAGCAATTTACCATCTGGAAAAGGCGGAGAGCTCTTGCATAAAACGTCCACTGGTTCAGATTTATTATGCTTTTAGCCGTGTTATATGTGCTACAATTAGCAGTAGGTGCCAATAAGGCGTTTTCTCAAGGACGTGGTCATCTCATGCCATCTGTTATTAATTGCAGTATCCTTTGTGCTGTGTTCTATGGTGTGGGGGGGGGGGGTGGGGGTAAGGGGGCGTTGCTGCTGTATCCACAAGCCACATGGCAGCAAATGCAGCAGCTTCAATGCTTGAAGTGTGGCCTAGCAATAAAAAAAATGAATCTGAATATTCTCACATAGAAATATTCAAAAGCACACGCACGCACCTCCATTCTTATTTCACCCAACAAAAATACATAAACATGCTGTCATAGATAAATTTATTCTGACTTATATTTGCATTTCTCTTTATGATATCAACTTTTCATTGGTGGTGTTTGAGAAGTGGCAGGCATGAATCATTATGCCGTTCGCATCACGTCTACTGCACATGCAAAGGCGCCCCTTAGTCATGACTGCTTTGAAACTGGGAGCGTGGAGTTAGATGTGCGGGATTAGGGTGATTCAACGCTGCATCTTTAAACGGCTCCTCGTCCCGCTTCCCTCTCTCTCTCTCTCTCTCTCTCTCTCTCTCTCTCTCCGATTCTCCGGAGCTTGCCGTGCTCTAGTGAGAACAGGGGGCAGGCTGCAGGGGGCAGCAACAACATGGAGAAGCCGCGCGTTTCGACAGAGCAGGCGAGGAGAGGCCCGAGCTGCAGGCCCATATCCATTTGCAAAATGTGCGAACTGGAGCCTAGCCCATTCACGTCCGCCCGAGGTAGCCTCCGACGCTGTCCGGGAGGGGGGGGACCGCAACGACTTTGCGGGGAGGGGGTTAAACCTTGAGTTTAGAACCGCAAGGCCGCTGAACTCTGTCTGCGAGACAGGGAACGGCTCAGCGGTCCGACTGTCTAGACTCACACCTCCGCTGAGGTCGATGAGGTCGGACCCCAGTGACTTTGTGTTCCCAACTCTGTGATATTTTTTTTCACCTCACCCTGCGTCTACCCCCTGCTGCTGTTTGGAAAGACACAGAAAGTTGCTCCACAGGAAGGTGCACATAGGCATACTCAGAAGGTACTGATGTTAAATCCAACAGAAACTGCAGGGGAAAGGGAAAAAGTCCAAAGGGAAAAGCGTCCCCAAAAATTCTCACCATCTGTAGGAGGTTGTACTATACTATCATATTCTTTCAGTATTTTATCCACTTGTGTTTACAAGTCTTTTGTCATGAAAGCCAATTAGATAAAAAACTGTATCCAACCGACAATCTAGTCTGAAATATACTCCCCTTTGTCACAATAACAATCTTGGTACAATTGCTAATCCAGGATAAAAACAGAAAGCACTACCTTTGCCATTGTTTACTACTTACATAAAACAATATTGCATTCATTCAAAGTCTCATAACGACATAGGTAAAAATGTAATTTATCTTTGACAAGGGCCATTGCATGAATTTTATGAATTGACTATGCAAAGGACACCATGTAATGATACATAACACTGATGGGGCACTGAAAAGCTAAACCTATACAGATAAGTCCAACAGGTAAAGGAGCTTTGTGAATAGATCCTGATCTCACAAAGACCTCTACTAAGACATGGCACCCTCAGAAATGTGCATTCAGTTCTTGCGCGTATCACCGCAACACCTTGCAGGCACACTGGCAATCGTATAACGAACGCGGCTCTGATGCCGGTCCGTGGTTTACGGTCGACCGCATGCGGTTTATAGATTACCGCGAAGCGTTTACAGATTATGCTATTTACTGTCAAACCGGGGGAGTCGGAGCAGGCTAAATCCAATGTCATGGGGAGACTGGCTTTGCATGACGGACACAAAGAGCACCTGAAACCCCTCCCTCGCGAGCACGCCGCCAGCTGCACACGGGGGCCCGTCTCCGTGACGCGGCTGTTTTCAAGCTTTAATGGGATTGGATCTATATTTAGAAGGATATCGCCTCGGTTATGAAATGGAGTATTTAACATTAACTTTGACATACTTGGACGAGTTGCTACAAGGCAGAGCTCTTTGGGAAAAAAAAGGCACAGTTCTCCGCCTGCAAGGGAATGTGCAGCTCTCTGAATGAGTAAATGAATGAGTGAATAAGTGAATCATTTAGGTGGGAATTCATCATTTCTGGAGGGGATGTGATTTATCTGAAGAGTAACGTGTTGAGATTCGGCGTAGGACACATGTACATGATCGCTTTTTTCATCTTTCATTCTCGCTCTTGAGTGACAGACTAAGCCAACAGACCAAAACTAAGGGCCAGATTCAATCTAACCACAAAGAGGTTTGTGCATATCCACACCTCATTCCATACATTGTTTTTTTCAGTCATTTTAGGGACTGCCAAACTGAAAGGACTGTAGAAGAAGCAAAACGACATACCCCTTGTCTAAATTTATCATTCAGTTAAGGACCAAATGCACAGTTTGACTGAATCTGGGTCTCACAGTCCTACAGCTTCATTTACATTCTGTATCTATCCTGCAATTTAGATACAGTGAGTAAAAAAAGCTGATATGACTGTAATGAATGATGACTGAACACTTATTTTACACCGCAGCTGCTTTCAGATTAATGAGTCTATGAATGTTATGAATGTGCATGTTTAAGAAAGCTCCTGATTTCTAAATGTTTTGGAATTGTTTGTAAAAGTGGGTCACGGAGGAAAAAAGCTGTCTTGTGTACGAGGGAACCGACATCAAGGTTTCGCCATCTGTCCTGCTCTCCCTGTCTCCTGAATTTGAATTGCAGATTGGAAACACGGGGAGAATTTTTTTTTTTTTTTTTTTGGGGGGGATTTGCATTTTGGCAGAATTAGCAAGGAATGACTGGAGGATGTTGCCGCTGCGCACTGTAAAACAATGCCCCCGCCGAGTCCAAAAGGAGTCCTCGTCTTCCTCTCCAAAAAGCCATTTAAGTGGCTCTCCCATAACGAGGCCTGAACACTGTGGATTGTCGCCATCAATTTTTTACGGCCCTCACTTGGGCTGGAGGCTTTAAGATCTTTTGATCAGGCCTTAAATAAGCATGTGATACAGTGCTTCCTGGCACAGCTGTTCTCAATTGAAATGTATACATATGCAAATCCACTGTGCTCCATTGGGCGATTGATGTAAACAGTGCATGCCCCAGGGGGGAGGCAGCTAGATGGCGAGTTTCGAGTCCTGTCCGCCATGCCTCTGCATCATGTCCGCCATGCCCCTCCCCAGCCCCATGCAAATGGGAAACAAATTTGTCGCAGCAACAGGCTGGGTCCCTCAACACATCTAACGCATTTGTTCCCCTCCCTAAGGTGATGTCACTGGAGGCGCCTAATTACTCAGCCCACTCATCGATGAGGTCACACACTTCCAGGCATTACATCTCACAGGGGAATTAGGGAGGCTCCTGCCTCCCTTCTGACCTCACAGGTCGGTATGGTGGGCTGCTCTTTTTGCCCAATCAAAAGCTGCTTTCATCTCCTTTGGGTGTGGTCTTTTTCCTGCCGTGGGCCTTCAGTGTGTGGGTCTACTCTCTGCCTCCATATTGTGTTACCAGGCACATGGTCACTATTATAGATTCCTATCCATATGTTCACGTATTGGTTGAATTTTCCTGAAAAATAATGATGAGAATTTTCTCTTTTTTATTTTTTGTGAGTGACTTTGTTGCACACTTGTAGTTAAAATTTTCTTGAATCTTGAATATGCATTAACTTAGCAGTATTGCACACACTTTTCTAACTCCTAGGTACTTTATTCAAGTCTCTTTTGGGAGGATTTCTGGCTGAAATGAGGCTTGTTTGGTTTCACATGGTGTACTTGTCCAAAGACTACCTCCTCCTTGAACTAGCTATATTGGAGTTGGAGTCATCGGGAACACAGGAATATATTAGCAGAAGTGGAGCAGAAACTTCATTATAGCACTGATATAATTTTGGAATGAGCTTGTTCAAATCTCACTTATTTTCTACACATGTCTAAGCTTGATTTAGTTTCACAGGCTCTGTTGTAAAACTTACATGGATGCCACATCAAAATTAGTGAATAAATAAATGAATTAATGCGATAGTTAATTAAGTGGTTCCCACAAATGGGTTTCAGCACACTGTTTTCTTGACTTAAAAGATGTCAGATGTCCTATACCATGCCATCATGGCCTTGGACACTGCAGCGAACAGACACAAGGCCAAATTGACAGCGGCATGTAATCCTGGGATGTTACATGTAATTAAAGTTAATGGCCATGACGTGCGGGGATGGAGCAGCCATTTAAAAGAGAAAAGCTTTAGACTGACCAGTAAAAGAAAAAGAAAAGAGTGGCGGCTTCAGACGTGATGACAAAATCAATGCAAATTGCTTCTCGGGGGGGATGAAGGGAGGCATAAGAACAGCATGCCGTGATTCATTTCTTCAGAGGGGAATTTTATACCCAACGATTTTCGCGGGGAATTGTATTCCTTGCAGTGTGATGAATTTTCCGTAACCCTGAGCCTCTGAAAACAGAAATTTGGCCCCGTGTCCTTTAAGCGATCAATACCAGGAGAATAACCAGATACACAGCACCGTCCTGTGGAATTCAATCACAGATAAAATAATGAAATAATAACTGGTATTGTGCAGAACAAGGCAGTTTACAGCCCGGCAGCATCAAAGTCCCTGTACAAGAACGAGCGATGCCAATACACCTCTCAGAGAGTGAACGGAGAGAGAAATCCACTTTTGTGCAGAATATTGTTATGATCAAAAGTCATAAAAGCTTTGTAATAAAAAAGTCATGCTGATACAGTGCTAGGTGCCAGCTGCTGAGAGTGTTCTTAAAATGTACACCGGCTTTATCGAATATTTAAAATGGCCTCTCGTATCATGTTACACAGAAACAGCATTTTATTTTGTCAGCAGGACCTTTAGAAATGTTGAGAAATATGTCTCCCTATTTCCAGAGCATCCATATTTATTCACACCCCTGATTAAATAGGACCAAAATACATTATATAACAGAAACAATGTATATATATAGGATCTATTTTTCTGCGTAAGAATTTCCTGTAAAGTTATTTGTGATGGCGGTGGGGTGTATTTGGTCAGGGATATTTCTGAACCCCGGGCTCTGAAAAGTATGTTCAGAAGGCTGGCATTGTCAAACGTGCAGCGGTCACAGCAGATCCATCCACCCCTTAGACATACAGTGATGTCAGCATATTCTATACAGCACACAGTGCTGGGGGAGTGGAGGGTATTTGACCAGGGATAATTCTGAACCCCAGGCTGTGGGAGAGGCCCACAGAATGCTGCCGCCTTGACATTGTTCCCGCAGTTCTACTGTCCAGTGCAAAGCACCCTAACATTTTTCGAGTCAGTAGTCACATTTGATTTCCTATCCAGCGTACAAAGTCACATTAACTACACTTCTGGCAACCTGACTATCACATGCAAGACAGATGTCAATCAGGGTCAATGTTTCAGTGAATATGATCTAGAGAATTTCCAAACCAATATGAATTAGAGAGAATTTCTTCTCTGGTTGGATGAAAAGGATACGGAATGGTCTCACACAATGGAGGAATTGCCTCCACTGTAATTTGTTATATAAAAATATATACACATAAATGAAGGTATGTGGACCAAATGACCTCTCAAGGGTGAATGTATGCTTTTATTATTTCAATTCTATTACATTTGAAAGACTGGCTGCTTGAAATATTGCCGCTTTAATATAATTATCTACCAATGCAAAGGCTCTTCAAGTTGTCTAACAAAAGCATCTCTGTTATGTAATATTTGTGACCTTTAGTCCAACACAAAAAAAGCTGTTTTTCACAATTCTCCTCCAAATAGTCCTAAGTACAGACACTAAGAGAATAGAACTATCTTAAGTGCATCTCCCCTATCTCCAAATGATAATAAATGCATATGTAAAATGTGTAACAGTGCGATAAAATAAAATAAATGCCAGGTGTTCAATCTCTTGATCGTCCTATTCGCCCACGCATTTTGTTATAGTTTTCATATTTGTATGCCAAGGTCACCATCCTTTTTTTCATCTTTTTGCCACTTATATTCTGCTAAAAGTCTTTTTGTCCTTGGAGAAGTACTTTTGTTTACTGAAATCAATAGAGATTTTGCTTGCCATGAAATTTTTCACAAAACATTTATGGCAGTGTAGCGCAGTCTTTGTCTAGAAATAAACAATGATCTCCATGTGGAGTACAGTAACCTTCTGAACACAGATTCAGATCTGAAGTTAACCTGACTAAATTAAGTGTAATAGCATTTGACAGCTTGCCATACAATCAATTCTGTAGGCAATCATTCAAATCTTTAGACTCCTGGCTTTACTTGAACACAGCAGTGCCCTTTCCGAAATGGGGATTAAAATCAAGGTAGTTCAATTTTGCTGTCAGGACACATTTTGTGGGAAGCATATGCCCACAATGAAGTAAATTATGGTGTGATTATCAAGTGAATTACAAATTCATTCAGATATTCTGGATACCAGTCCATATGATATCCGAACAACAACCATTTTACTTGCACGTGGTTATTGCAAATGGGCAAACATTGAGCAAATGGACCACAATGATACCTACAGGAAATGCAGCACATGCTTAGAAGCAGTGGGTCTTCTTCTCTGTACTACAATCTGGACTCCACCTCCAGCAGCACCACTTTAATGCACTGTGTGGGGCTTTCCCTCCAGCTTATCCATGCTTAGACAACTGTGCCAGAGCGCCATAAATGGAAATATAAGTTTCATTCTCAACGCACATTTACAAAAATGAATTATTCTGAAGGCCACTTCACAAAGAGTCGCTCGCTTGGATGCGGCCTGTATCGTGGAACTGTTGAAACCCTTCTCAGTGGGATGCATATTTCCTCTCCATAATTTAAAGACTTGCAAATGCTTATTAACAACTTGTACATTCATTTTGCAAATATTGCATACTGCTCTCAACAGAGGGATTCTTTTTTCCGTCAATCACTGCATTGGTCAGAATAAAAAGCCATCCATTTTCCATCTCTCCAGAGTATGAATAGTTAAATTATATGTATATTATATATATAATTATACAACGGGTGACCAGAGGTGCAATCAAGGGCCAGAATAAATATGAAGAGTCTCATTTAATGAAGTGCCGGAACCAGGGCACATTCTTTAAAGATGAACTGTAAGTCTCTGCAATATCTGCTGTTGAAATATTTATGTTCTGTAGTAGCACACTGTGAAACAAAGGAAATTTGCAGAAGCTGAGGAAGGAATGGAAAGTAAAAGGACTAAACATCAACCTGAACTTTGGTGGGGTGGGGGGTATGTTGTTTGTGTTTCTTCTGCGGCAGCAACAGGCCCAACTTGATTAAAGGTCATCGTTGTGGTAAAGGTCACCGCCTGGAGGAAGTCGAACAGTACCCGAGAGAGCACCAGGTCGGGATTGCAGCAGCCATTTGAAGCAGAAATCACAGACAGGTGTTCAAGGCATCCCATTAGGGGTTCACTGTCACTAAGAAATATTGTTCTGAAGACGGGCTTTAGCCCGCCAGCACCTACATTCAAATGACCCCTCTTTGTGTTTTCAGGTCTGAATCTCTCCTTTTAACCCCATGAAAGGAATATGACCTTCCTGCTGTAAAGTAGAGCGCCTAAAAACATGTGTGACTGGCTTGCTTCATCTCATTGGTTGTAATGGGATGAAAGGCACGGCGTTACTTGAAATTCACGTTTGTGCTAGTTTGGCACCCCCCAGGGTTTGGTTGAAGCCCATTGAAGACTCCTATCACAGAATAATCCCCAGCATCTCATTTGTTTTCACTGTTAACATGTACAATAGCCAGCCAGTCTGGGCCAGCAATGTATCATATTAGCTGCATTATTCATGTGCTTAGCAGTCACACTTACACAGAGTGACTCAAACAGCCTACATATTATCGGTAAACACAGCTGGATATTTACTGAAGCAAGTGAAGTCAAATACCCCTCTCCAAGGTATCCAAACTGAGAATTGGACCTGGAACTGTTTTGGATATGAGCCCAGCTAAATGAAGATATACTGTCGGTCCAAGCAGCACAGTTTAATGGTATTTGTATTGTAAACATGTAAATGTAGTGTGAACCTCATTGCGAACAATGTGCACTATTGTTTGCATACTTTGAGGTGCCATTATTCAGACAGATTTTATACAGCTGGATATTTTACTGAGGCAACCGAGATTAAGTACCTTGCTTGTGTGTGCAATGGTTGTACCTCGTTATGCTCACAGAGGGAGCAGCTAGCATAAGCGCGAGCCTTCTCTTGCTCAGGCCTCAGGGAAATGGGTTTATAGGGACTCCGCCCTGTTGTGTTCCTTCCTTTTCCCTTCAAAAGGTGAAACTATTGCCTCTGCCACTGAGGAGAGCTTGAATCCGGCAGCTGTAACAGGCAGCAGGCAGAGAGGATGATAGAGGTCATCAATGAGCAGGATGACACTGTGGTATTCATATGTACACTCTATGGGCAAGTCAGAGTAATGTAAGAACACTGCTGTGGCTTATTGGGCTGAAGAAGTGGTGTTTGTACAGTATGCCCATATTTTAGCACCTTTTAGCCTAATGCTTGTTTACTTTGTCACTGTTCTGTGCTCAGCCTACCGTAAACCCTCTAGTTTCAGCTGCACCCCCCCACCTCTTCCTCTGTTATTTTTCTGCTTTTTTCCAAGGGCAGTGAATCAAAGCTGAAACATAACAAATGCAATAGGCAACAAATGATGATGATGATAATAATAATACTAATACTGATAATAATAATAATAATAATAATAATAATAATAATGTGTCTTTTGGTCTCACAGGAGTTCAGAAGAGGGCATCACAGATGTTTGATGTGCAGATGTCTGGTCTCTACAGTCTGTCTAGAGTGACGCTTAATTGCACAATAGGGGATATCTGTAATTGACAAGGGCCAATTCTATATATGACAACTTCTTTTTTCTTTTTTGATCCATTTTTTTTCTTTCAAGTCAGTCTAACGATCCCTCTGAATTGTGGGCACCAGGCAGAGCCCTCTCCGGGGCGGAACACGACCCGCTGGCTTTTTGTAATGGTCTGCATTAGTCCCGTCATTGGACACCATAAAACTCAGCGGCGGGGGGGTGCAATCTTGTTAACATTGATTTTCGCGACGTTAAAAGCACTCTGAAAATATGGAGGCAGAGATGCCTCTGATGTGCCCTCTCTGGTGTTCTCCGTCTGGAGAGAGCAGAGCTTCTCGTGCGGGCCTACAGAGATAGAGAAAGAGAAAGAGAGGGAGAGAGCGTATTTAATCTGACACCTGCTGGGCCAGCCTAATGTTTCAGATAATGCTAAGTGGATCATCTCTGTTCCCAGAGGACAGCACACAAAGGAAAAAAAGGCATTAGAAAACATCCCATTTTCTGCAAAGCGGGCATATTGTATTTTCTTCTCTTTTTTTTCAGATTATTTTTCTGTCTCCTCCTTTATTGATTGCGGAACAGCATCTCTTTTCTGACCTGAAACATTTATCTTCCCAACATTGGCTCTGTGCTAAATGCTGCCCAAGTCTGTCACATTGCATTAAATGTTCATTTCAAAGTTTTTCTTTGTTGGCATTGAAATTACCTGACAGAGCCAGATTAAGATGCTTAGCCAAACAAAGTCTGAAAAAAGATATTTTTCAGCTTTTCTTTTATTTTGGTTGAGGTGAACAGGGAGTGGGGCAAGCCATCTGTTTCCCTGTAGATATGTGACAGCTATTGTTGACACACAACTCCCGTGGTCTTGTGTTCCTTATGTTCTCAGTTAAGCTGGCTACATAACAGTACATTTCTTTTTTTCATTGTATCCAAATTATTACCTCAGAACTATATTCTGTTACCATGGAGAGTAATTTTGGTTTTTGATTATAGCAAAGGCTTATGGGGTAGTTTCAGTCATATGACATTTATTAAAAATAGACATCAGCATCACACTCTATTGTGCTGTTTGATAGATAGATCTATTGACAGGGTTTATTACAGTTTGTAAATGGTCATAAACTGAAAGTGTTTTGCATTCTAGTAAATTATAAAGTAAAGAATAAGAAAAAAACTGTATTTAATGTTGCATGATTTCCTTTCCTATACAGAAAGCTTAATACATTTTCCTTACACTGTGTAAGGTTAGTGCAATGCACCACTGGTTTTTAGCACTTTCGTTTCTCTATTGAATTTATTTGTTTATATGATGAGTTATGATTTAACAAGTCAGTAAACTGAGACACACATGGAGAGGCTGAAGTCTTCTCCACCCAAAATATTACAATACAATTATACATCCCATGTTCAATGCAGGCATTATGACACAAGGGAGTTAAGTTATTTCCATTGCTTATGATTAACTGAGAAGCACAGGAAGGCAAATGTTTTAGGCATGTCTACAACCCATTTACAGCCGCAGATTATACAATATTGTTAGAAAGTGTGTGCATTTCTGTTTGGTTTGACCTGTGTGTTCATCCTGGAACTAACAATGAAATCTCAAAGGTACTGTCAGGTGGAAGGGTACACCAAATGTCCCATGGTGGATGGGAACTACTGTTGTCAACACAGTATATACATGTTTTGTCAATACTCATGCCCCATGGATTCTATTTACTCTAGTATAAACGGTCTTCTAAGTTTACAGGATCCATTAAGCAGTTTGTAATGATTCATTGGGCTTTTGAACACAGTGTTGAATGGAAAAAAACAATCAGATCAGATGAGATAAGATCATCTCTTTATACATCATTTTCCACTGGGTTATGAAGGAGATTTTGAAGGGTGCAGTTGTAAGACAAGTCCATCTGATTTTCCGGCGTGATTTCAAGGTTGTAATTGTCTATGACCAGTGATCAAGGTTATTGGCAAATTCATTTCGATTCAGTCGCAGGACCGGCCGTAATAGACCTTCATCTTAGCAGGTTGTCAAGGCTTCAAATAACAGGTTCTTGGAACCCTTTCTCCACTCATTACTTCTACCATCTGAAGATGACACAAGAAGATCATCAACAACAACAACACCACCAAAAAAAAAAAAAACCTTTCCTCTCTTCTTTTAAAAGAGAGCAAACGTGTTTCCTCGTCTCATCTCGCAAATTGAACTTGCCGCATTTCAAACGGAGTCAGGGAGAAAGTGTGACTCACGCTGCGCTCTTTAACAACCCAGATGTGATATCGTTTAGCCTTCCTTCTCCCTTTTCAAATATTCCTCTCTGTGAATCATCCTTTATGATGTCAGACACCAGGAAAGGTATCTAAGGGTATTGCTTCCTGGCATGGCGGCCCTTGGCGATGATCTCACTCCCCAATGTGGGGGAGCGGGGAGGGGGTCTTCAGGTTGACTTCAGGAGGTTCAAAGCCAACAGTGGGGGTTATTACTCCCCTGGCGATTTGCAAGTGAACTGCCACAATTAATATTAAAGCCCGAGAAGGAGAACATTCAAATGCAAAACCCAGTGCGTAGTTTTCAACAACTAAGGTATCAGATCATGAGAAGGAATACTAACAAACACAATGAATACCAGGTATTGTTGTAATGCAATAATGATAGAAAGTAATGAGAGGGGGGCTTTATGGTCAGAGTCAAGACTGTGGTGACACCGACAAGTGAGAGAAAGCAGCATTATTGGCATCAAAGAAAAGATTTACAGAAACTTTGGTAACAAATGATGTATGTTTAACACATGTACTGTGTAGTCATTGTAAATA
Source organism: Megalops atlanticus (assembly GCA_019176425.1). Lineage (NCBI taxonomy): Eukaryota > Metazoa > Chordata > Actinopteri > Elopiformes > Megalopidae > Megalops > Megalops atlanticus. The sequence goes on from CM032894.1 coordinate 18,139,043, forward strand.
CTGTTTGTACTGTGTTTGAACATGGAGAGAGGCATGCAATATGCTGCAGTAAGATTTTGATTCACGCCCAGAAATGGATGTCAATACACACATATGGGTATTGCAGTTTACTTCCTAAACTACTGAAAATATCCTATTGATTTGTGCTACATTACATTCACATACATAGCATACATTTTACATTGCATTGATTTTACATCTCTCTCCAAGAAAGCACTGCCTGAGTACCCATGTTTTGTTTATATAGAGGTCTGTCACTTTCTGTTACATTCCTGTATGGTCTTTTAAAATAAAATTGTTACAAAATGATTTTGGTTATATGTACCTTGAAAACCTTTCAGTGGAAAGCCCACATAATCATAATTGTATATTTTACTGTACATCTTCACAGTACAAAGTCATGGTAGTTTGGAAAATGTAGATTGGCAGGGACATCTTATACATCACTCATGGCATTTTTGGCACACACATCCATTGTGTTGGTCTTTAAAGAAAATTAATGTTATACTTTATTTAAAAAAAGAAGCAACTGCTTCAGTGTGCTCTGTATCGAGAAAGGTGACGTCAGAGTCCCATGGCTCTGGTTCAAGTCTGTTTCAAAGACGCTGACTGTTTTGTTCCTCCTGTAAGGCCAATGATTGAATCTCCCATTCACTGTCATTCTGGAAGCCACAGGGGCGCATCTCTTCCATCTCATGGAGATTACCATATGTTCTCCCTGCCCTCACTCATGGGCAACAGGTTACCAGCTGGGCTGATTCATGTGCTGTGTCACCCAATTCCCCAATCCCTCCATCCATGCTCTCCTTGAGCTAGTCAGTGTGCATATTTCATAACAAACATATCATAACACCAGATATTAAATCCTTGTCACTTAACCTAGTGAGAGGCCTTTAATCTGCAGCCTTGCTTGATTGCCGGTTAGGTGAGGATTTGTGAAGGGAAGAGATGCCGACAAAGGTGGACGGTAATCCCGCAGTGCATGCTTACCGAGGTTAATCACGTTTGGAATACCGGTTGCAACTTTTTCCCAGATTGTTTGCACAGATCATCAAAGCCCGGAGCGAGAAATTGATTGTAATCAAAATGTAAAGCAAGTCTGGGCTGCTCCTCGGACGGATTCAGCAGTTTATCTGACACGGGGGGTTGAATCGACCACAAAGTATTGACCAAGAAGCCCTCAAGGATTGGCGAGGCCAAGCTGTCATTTCATTGTCATTTCACATGTGGTGCCTTGCGTCGGCCTTCTAGAGGGCCCTCTGCCCAGATGAAATGGAAGGACTAAATGAGGATCATCCTTTATTTTAAGACAGCGGAGGCACTCAGACCACTTTAATGACTTTTCGCAATGACATGACCATTGAGGACAAGACAAATGAGTGACAGGCAGGAGTCCAATGAAAGCTAGCAATGAGGTTGAGTCAATTTCTGACCTTTCACGGTACAGCTCTTCAGCCTACAGCATATAGAGTTGAGACTGATAAAAAAAAGTTCTTTTGTTCGTTCACTTATGTTCTTCTCAAGAATGACCCCTTTAATGTCAAATCAAACGGATTGGATTATTCCCCCACATAACCATGTGCTAGGCTGTGGTATGGTATAGTGGTAAGGAGCAGGGCTTGAAACCTGAAGGTTGCTAGTTCCATTCCCAGGTCGGTCATTGCTCTTTTACACAAGTACCTAAGCTGAGCTGCATCAGTAGAAACCCAGCTGTATAAATGTATGACATGTAAGCTATGTAAAAAAATATATAACACATACACACATACATATATAAAGTATGGATATAGGCATTGGCTAGGCAAATAATGCAATGTAGAACTTTGAAAAAGAAATGAAGTTGAGGAAAGAGAGCTTGTGAAACAGACAAAGGGAGAGAGGAAGAGAGAGAGAGTGACAGAGAGAGAGAGAGAGAGAGAGAAAGACAGAAAGAGAGACAGAGAGAGCGAGCTTTGGTCAGCTCTACAGTAGATGGATCTGGAGAAGAAAGGGGTGACTGTTGCCTGGGGTGATTCATAGAAAGGGAAGGCTCAAATCAATATTGGTCACATTCGTTGCTCATTTGAAGACAAAGCGCAGGGACACGTAAAAGGTTACTTACTGTACAAATCACAAAGTCTTAAAATATTCATTTTTCATATTTTTTTTCTTTCGCACAACTAATGCATTACATCACTTGTCTGAGTGCCATGTTATTTTTAGAGATGAACCAGGCCACGGAGGTGGCCGATGATATCACCACCCCTCTGATGGAGCCTTCAAACGAAACCAGCCTGTGTGCCCTCTCAAAGGTGCTGTGTTGGGCCAGATTTGTCACTTGTAATTGTGTCATTAAAGAGGGTATTAAGGCAAGGACAACTTTTGTGCCTCCGTTCCTTGAATGTGGGGGTTTTTAGATCAATTACTTGACAGATGGGAATGTGAAAAATGCCTGAACAGCTGGGATTGCGATCGGCTGACCTAAGGACAGCCTCTCCGGTCGCCTTAAGGAAGTAGTTTGCTGGTACAAATCCCAGCTGCGCTTGGTTGTGGTTGTCAGATAGATTAGCTTGATGTCAGCACTGTCTTTTTGAGAAGTTTCTTTGAAGGGTGTTCAACATTTTGTCCGTGTGTATTTTTGGGCTCAGATCACCACTGCATTGTTTAATACCTGTCTATTTAATACTTTTCTTGCCTCAAACACTAGAACATGGACCAGTGCTTTCTTATCTGTTGATTGGTCAGCAATGATGAGTTGAATGATGCTGACAAAATTGTTTTGTTGTTAATGGAGACAGGAAGCTGTCCCTCCAGTTGTGTGCTAATCTCTCATATTTTGCTTTGTGAATACCAATGATAAAGGAGAATGTTAACCAAGGTAAACTGCGTCATGCACTGAATACACACACAATGTGTGTGTCAATATGATCCTTATATGAAAATCTTTACATTTTGTTATCACATTTTGCTCAGCATATGTTCTCATCCAGAGCTTTTCATGTTATCCATTTATGCAGAGGGATTATTACTGAGGCAACCCTGGTTAAGTATCATGGGAGAAAACACTGGCCTCCCTGTGAATCAAATCAGGAACCTATGGCTATACAAGCTCTGCTCCTTACCACTCCCGTCACATTAGTGTAATGCTGTGCGACAGGAATGAAGTCTCCTTAGGGTTAAAGGATGATTGCAGTTAAATGACAATTGTGGGGTTAACCTATTTTTTTTTTTTTCTTTCTTTAAGAGAACAGGCCCGGGTGCTCTTTAAACGCCCATCATTTCAATATTGATCTGATTTAGGTTTTCTAACCACCACTGCACACGCACTGCAACAGGCGGCTTTTAATTCCGCTCACAGCTCTTTGTCTCTTGTCCAATCAATTGCCCGGTATCACAAAACTGTTATTTCAGGCAGACTTTGATGAATGTTGTTGTCTGCAAATGCCAGTGCTTCTTTTATGGATCGCTGCATATCATGTTAAGATATGGCGCTAACATTATCTTAAACCAATATACCATTTAAAGCATGTCAAGAAGAAGAAATGCAGCATTGTGGAGGGGTAAACATCTGAAGAAATGGAATAAGTGGGAGGAGTTTAATATTGGAAACAGTCAATAGTCATGAGTAATAATGGAGACTTGAAATTGCCTTAAGAGCCCAGTCAATGTCATACTTATTATATTGTACATTGTATATTGAAGTAAATCTCCTTCACGCTTATTAAATGACACCAGATATCATAAATTAAAATTGGCCCAACATAAAGGCTGTTCAAAGGTGGACATTAATTGTCTCCCTTTTCAGACAGCCAAAACAAGTCCACCTACATAGACCCTAGCTGAGAGGTATAGAGAGAGCTCAGCATGCAGCAACTGGTTCCACTAATGTTCCAGGCTTTTAGATGGGTCACATGGCATAATTGAACCCTGTGAAAAAGGAGCAGCAGCTCAGATGAGGACCTAATATACTCCACTTATCTGTGGTGAGACTCCTCTGTGTATAAACAGCCTAAGGTATCTAAATAGCGCGTGGAGTGCCAAGTTTATTTCACTTTGAAAAATGCATCTCTACTTTATGGCTGACCTGGAAAAGCACCCACAAGAGGCACCCTCCTCCCTGACGGCAGCACTGGAAAGATCTCTCACACCACTCTGCCATGCTTCAGGGCAGAGGCGGGACCCCCCGGGATTCAAACCCGTATCCAGTAGGAGGTTACATATCAAATGCACAGCCGGAGGGACCAAGGCCGCCCCGTCTGCAAGCTTCCAATCGAAGCTGAGAGTTGAGGGAAATCGCCTCGCTCGCCCCGCACGCAATAATCATTGTTGGATTAACCTTTAGAATGAGAGGGCGGACATTACTTTCCATTGCTTTGGGAAAGTCAGCTTATTGTATTGCTCGAATGGCCAGAGCCATTTGTACAATACAATAACTTTGACTTTTTTTCCCCTTTATTGTTGTTTAAAAAGACCTTCATTCAGCCAAGAAACCGTTATGCAGGAAGACCAGAGCGAGATGACACAAGATTCACTGAAGCTAGGCTGCCTTCTAGAAAGGATAATTAATCTCACTTATGAAGCGACAATGCAAATTTTTCAATTTCATTTTTTATAATTATTTATTTAAAAAACAACTCACGCACGACTTCTTCCATGAGTCACCATCTTCTTTTTTACTCTACAATAGCTAACGTTTCAGATGCTCTGAGGTTCTGTACGGCCAAAGCTTTGCCTACAGTCTAACTAAAGAAGCAGTGCAACAGGGTGGTTTGTCAGTTTATCCCTTTCTTCTTTCATCCACCTGCAGTAGATTTTTCAGGTGTGCAAAAATGACTTTCTGACTTTCTTTCTTTCATTATTATTTTATCAGCTTTTCACATCCATGATTGAAATATGTAGCATTTTCTTGCCTTGCCTTGCTTCTGTGCCCTTTTATTTCCCATTCATTCTCCAGGTCAGCTGTTTGCCTGTTCCTTCTAAAACAGCACAGTAGACAACTGAGCTGTTACAAAACAGCTTGAATAATCCACCAAGAATTTAAAGTCCACCTACAGCATTTGGGGAACATTTAAATCATTTCCTCCCACAATTAAAAAAAAAATGCACATCAGAGGGAAACATTTGATGGTATGTCAGCGATTGAGAGAACCATCCATTCACCTATTGATAGAGAGGACCCTCTCAAATACACGACTGAAGATTGTCAAAGTGAGGCTTTGAAGTTTTTTGCTTCCTATAACTTTTCTGTCATCCCTTTTTGGGTCGTGAGGGTGCCACGCTGTCAGGAAGAGCTCCCAGTCTGTTAAGCACATACTGTGCCCCTCAGCCTCCAAGGCTCTTACTTCCAGGAGGAGGCCCCGAACAGCCAGGTCTGGGAGACTGCCGTGGAAGGTGGCCAGCCATATGGATAACCACCGTTTAAGCTCCAGGGGCACCCAGTGACGAGTAACCACATTACTCTGGCTGTTGGTTTGCGGTGTATGGCCCCCTCATTCTATGGGACTTTAGCCCAATGGTTCCACCACTTCCCAGCTTCAGATTGGTTTGGAGCCATCACATGTTGGTTGGGCACTCCCCTGTGTTATGTAAAGTGGCTCCCTAAAGCACAACCAGCTTCAATCGCCACTTTCACATTTGAGTGCGCAGTATTGATCAGAATTATATTATGCATCGTGGGATGCATTATTTCTTTATTTTTTTGATAGGGGCCTCTGTTTGATTGTGGTATAATTGATTATAATACAATACAGCTCAAAGCAGCTCCATCTTCCAGCTTGTGGGCTGTTGAAATATAGCAAATGGCAGAAAATTGCAGGTGGACGTTGAATAATTAATGAAATGGCAAAGGCTTGACACAATTACATATAAATAAAATATGTTATAACAGGTGATTCACAGCTCAGATGTTTCACTGAGCAGAGGGGTTTGAAACTGTCTTTGTACGATGGGGGGAAAATAACTGATATATTACACACTCATACCCACTGAATGCTGCTGTCTCAGGGGGAATCTCTCCTTAGATGTTTCTGTAGACAGCATGCAATGGATGAAATACACATGAAACAGATGTGGTCCCTTTGCACTTGATGGTAGCTCAGCCATTGCTTTAAATGTGCATTCCACCTTGAGCAAATTAACAGCAACGCAACCTTTAGCTGAGAGGTCGCGCTTACATGAACAATAGATGGAGAAGAGGAAATACCAGAACTGGTTTATTACACAAAAGTAGAAATGTGTTAATGGCTTGGTGTAATTCCTCCTTGACCTCTTTGGTCATAATAACAAGTCCTTGACTGGTATTTCCAGAAAGTAAAGATGCACCTGCCTCCTCAGTGTAATTTGTTGAATCCGTAGCTTTGGAAAACACAACACAAATTTGCATTGTTATTTTAAAGACAATCTTGAGGCTAAGATCTTAAATACTACTTGCCTTTTCAGCGTTGTTGGATTAAACCAAGGCATTAGCTGCAGCAGAACCTTTTGGTAATTTTCCTAATACGTTCAAAATACTAATATAATGCGATCTTACCTGCGGTATCCCAACCCCAGAACTACTTAAAAATAAAGAACCCCCCCATAAGCCTCCAGTTTTTTCAAGAATCCAAACCTAATTGCTGAAAAAAAAATCAACTGACATTTCGACTTGCCCGTTGGTTATGACCCTGAATAAAACATGAAAGGATGCAGCGAGGATTTTTACCCAGAAGCCCTGAGGCTACATGGAGTTGCGTTCGCAGAGGACGTCCTTTCGCGAGAGGTTCACAGATATTACCATAATTGTAAAACGGAGACAACTTTCTAACAAGGCCCACACATCTGAAGGTACTCGTCTGAGATCTTAGCTCTTAAGGCCTGGTTCCACTCCTCTGAAACCCACATTAATCCTGTTGCCATTTAGACTTCAAATTTGTGCTAATATCTGTTTTTTTAGCAGTTTTGTAAAGCTTCAGGCAGTAGGCTTTGGAACATGAAATCATTGCACAGCCCTATGAATAAATGTAGCATCTGAAGTCTTTCGGGGGCCAGTTATGTGTCAAGCCTTACTTGGCAATACTGCGTGACAGAATTGTGCACGACATCAGCATGGTAACTTTCATGTGCATATTCCACCAGAGAAATCTGAATGCATTTCAACAGAAAGAACACATTTCCCTTCACAAAGAGCTCAGAGGGAAGTAGATATTCTTAATTTCCTGTCAGTCAGTGCAATTCGGATTTTAATAAGGAATATAAATTATTATCAAAAAGTCATCAAGACAAATATATAACATAGGTAACCAAACTAGGCTGTCAGAGTTATGGTCCTTCTCCTTACACATGGATAATTTGTCATTTTATACACTTTTCAATGCCACTATATCATTCTAGAGATTAAAGATTCTTTTTAATGTGCAAACCCACACATTTTAGTGTTGAAAGATTTGGAATTCTCAGCAGACAGTGAAGAGTTAAATCATTAAGTTGATCAGACATGAAAGTGACCCGAAGAACTTTCTGCGCTTCCAATCATGAGACTCTTAATTCATGCTGTATCTGATTGATTTATTATCCTCCGCGCAAAAGTGGCTCGACTCAGAGTGCCTGATCGTTTGAAGCCTCACAGAACCAATTTGCTGCCAGCTGTTCCTTTTTTTAAATCATTTTGTTGTAACTTTAGAAGTGGTTAATGTTTGATTTTTTTCCCCCCTCACATTAGATTGAAAGTTGAAAGTTAGAGCGATTTCTTGCGGAGCTGGTGATAAGCTGAGGGCTCCCTGCCGCTCGGTGGAGTCTGTTACGTTACTGAGGACATGGAGATTCAGTGAACTGATAAGTAGTAAAAAGTAAAGAAAGGCACCCGCATAATATACAAATCTATAGCATCAAACCCCTCAGAAATAAGCCTTCATTGAAATGGGCATGCCAGTCCACATAGCTTGGTATGCTGTATAATGTCTGAACTATTACTGTGATAATTTAGAGCAATGATCCAAACAGCAGTTGCACTGATGCATGCGGGATTACCGGAACGATGCTTTGAGCCGTCGCTGTTGGTCAACTTGAAGAAGGCAAAAATCTTCGAGGAAAGAAATGCCAGAATAGGAAAACATGCACCATGCAATAATTGTGTATCTGCATACTCAAGAGAAGCCCACGACCTGTCCTCAGGTATGTACAGACGGGTGACAGATTAAAGGAAAACACTGGATAAATGAGTGGAGAAACATAACGAATGCAGATGCTTCCACACAGGTGTATTGCATGGTACAATTAAGCAATTAACATCCAATCATGCTCTGTGGCATGTATACAAATGCTGAGCAGGCCCAGTTGATCTCCATTTTGGATCAAGACGGCAAGAGGAAAAGATCTAAGTGACTTTGAAAGAGGGTTCATTGTTGGGGCACGGATGGCAGGAGCTTCAGTCACAATGACTGCTCAACTGGCTAGTGTTTCAGAGGAACAGTGATTAAAGTGACATCTGCATTTAGATCTATGGGAAAGACATCAGTAAATAGGGTCGGAAATTGTGGTCGACAGTGCACATTCGATGACCGTGATGCTCGTGCATTAGTGTGATATGTAAGGAGAAACAGAAGAGCAACTCTTCCTCAGGTGACTGAGAATGTCAATGCAGGACGTGATCAGACTGTGGCAGCAACAACAGTCCGTCAACAATTACATAGAGAAGGATATTATAGTAGGGTTGCAGTGCATAAACCCCTCATTACGAAGATGAATGCACATTTGATAGTTTCAGTGGTGCAAAAACCATAGGCACTGGTCTACAGAGATTTGGAAAAAAGTGATATGGTCAGATGAGTCATCCTTCACCATATTCTCGACAAGTGGGCGAGTGCATGTGTGGCGTACACCAAGAGAACGGTACAGGCCTGAATGCTTGACCCCTACAGTGAGGGGGTCTGGTGGTTCTGTTATGCTGTGGGGGCATTTTGCTGGCATGGTTTGGGTCCCCTTGTCCCCTTAGAGGGTAGGGTCACTGCAAATCAATACAAAATTGTTCTGAGTGATCACCTTTATCCTATGATGAAACATTTTTATCCTGATGGGAGTGGTCTCTTCCAGGATGACAATGCCCCCATCCATAGGGCACGAGGGGCCACTGAATGGTTTGATGAGTATGAAAATGATGTGAATCATATGCTATGGCCTTCAGAGTCACCAGATCTCAACCCAGTTGAACACCTATGGGAGATTTTGCACCGACGTGTTACATTTACGTTTACATTTATTCATTTAGCAGACGCTTTTATCCAAAAGCAACGTACAAAAGTGCAAATAGTGGGCGAACAACAGGCACAAGGACAAGATGTGTACAGGTCATACAATGCAGATAGTGCTGAAGCTGAGCACAAGGTCAGTGAAAATGTGCTACAAATACAACGTAAGAGATAGTGCTACAAGTATGAGCCAAGAATCTTAGATTTACAAAGTCAAATGGCAATGGTGTCAGTCCAGGTATAGTCTGAAGAGGTGTGTCTTCAGCCCACATCTGAAAGGTTGGAGTGAAGGAGTTGTTCTCAGGGGGGTGGGGAGTTCATTCCACCACTGGGGAGCGATGATGGAAAAACGACGATGAGAGGAGCGTGGGCCTTTCGTTCTGTTGGTGGGAGGAGTGAGGCATGCGGATATAGCAGAGTGAAGTTCTCGAGCGGGTGTGTAGGGTAGGATGAGGTCCTGGAGGTAGGTTGGGGCGGACTTTTTTGCAGCGGAAAAGATGAGGGTCAGGGTTTTGAAGCAGATCCTGGCTGCAACCGGGAGCCAGTGGAGGGAACTCAGTAAAGGGGTGACATGGGAGAACTTTGGGAGGTTGTAGATCAGCCTAGCAGCTGCGTTTTGGATGAGCTGCAGCGGCTGAATGGTGCAGGCTGGGAGGTCTGCAAGGAGGGCATTGCAATAGTCCAGGCAGGAGAGCACGCTGGCCTGGACAAGCAGCTGGGTGGAGTAGGTGGTCAGGAAAGGGCAAATCCTCCTGATGATGAAGAGAAGGAATCGACAGGAGCATGTTGTCTGCGAGATGTACTCGTTGAAGTCCAGTCTGTTGTCGAGGGTGACAGCCAGGCTCTTCACAGATGTAGAGGAAGTTACTGTGGTGCCGTGTTAGACAGCACTCTCCACCACCATCAGCAAAACACCAAATGAGGGAATATCTTTTGGAAGAATGGTGTTCCATCCCTCCAGTAGAGTTCCAGAGACTTGTAGAATCTATGCCAAGGCGCATTGAAGCTGTTCTGGTGGCTCGTGGTGACCCAACATGTTACTAAGACACTTTATGTTGGTTTTTCCTTTCAATTGTCACCCGTCTGTATATGCAGAAAAAAGCTCTGCTGAAATTTCTCTGCCTCGCCCAATGAAGCACAGTCACAGCCCAGAGCTGTGGGCTTCGAGGTCTATTTGCATGGCAGGAACACTGGTCTCTAGCATTTCATTCATATTTTTTCACACATATCGTCTTGTTTTGTGAATCACACTAGATGTAAGTGTCTGCAACAAGTATACTTAATGTAACATTGCATTACTACACAGAAGGACAGACTGAAGTGCTCTTTTAACTAAGTGTCATCTCTTAAATAGCCTGAAGTTTGTCAGTCAGCCAGGACAACAAGAAAATGACCATATGATCTGATTAAAAACATTCTGAGGAATCTTGTCCTCACATAATATAATGTAACATTGTATGCTAATATCATAAGCAGAGTAGTTTACTGTACAACCAGACATGCCTGGATTTTTATATTACACTGAAGTTGAATCATTTGAAATCATGAAAAGTTTGAGCTCTGGGTGGATTATTGTCTTTTTAGGGGTTCTGAGCCATTTGTTAAGTGAAAGGTCAAACATTGCTGGGGGGGAATTAAAGTTCTGTAAGTTGCGTACATCATTTGTACTGTAAATGCGTGAATTTAAAGGATTCATATGATCTCAAATTATAAAATAGTCTTCTCTGAGTCCTTGTTAATTGACTTATGGAAGCATGAAACTGTGAGAACTACCGTGAGGCACATGTAGGAACAAATCTTGGAGGAACAAATCTTTGTGTCATCCTTGATAGCCAACTGTCCTTCTCCTCTCAGGTGGCAGCAGTGATTCGGACACGCAGATTCCTCTTGTACTCTTCTGCCCCATCTCACTACGTATTCAACACAGTTCAAGCCTGGCCCTCATCATGCCTGGACTACTGTAACTCCCTCCTTGCTTGCCTTCCTGATTGTGCAATCAACCCTCTACAGCTAATCCAGAATGTAGCTGCACAACTTGTCTAAATCCTCCTCACAGGAGTCAACTTACTCCCCTCCTCACCTCACTTAACTGGCTTCCTGTTATTGCTCACGTCAAGTTCAAAACCTTGGTGCTGGCATACAGGACCGTGAATGGGATAGTCCCCTCACACCTATGACCCCTCTTCAAACCCTGTATTCCCTCAAAATTGCTGCACTCTCCGTCTACAGGCCAACTGACTGTCCCGACTCGACGGGATTGCTCTTTTCAGACACCATCCCTGTCTTTACTGTTCCCTCAGTGATGGAATGAACTCCCCACGGTGGTTAGGACAGCGGAATCACTGGCCATCTTCTGACGTAGACTGAAGACCCACCTCTTCAGACTGCATCTCAGTCCCACTTCAATCCTGCCCCCTAACACCTGCTACCTCTAGTATTTGATATTTCATCGTAGTATACTTGGTTTCTGTCAGATTGCTGACAGAAACCAAGGATACTACTTGGTATTACTACTTGGTCAGACTGTTCAACTTGTGGTAGGGCTTGAATAGTGTTATGCTCACACTCACTGGTCTGGCAGTGTTGTTAGCCTGGTCTGACAATGTTGCTCATGTCATATGAATGCACTTATGTTCTATTGTGCTGGAAGTTGCTCTGGATAAGAGCGTCTGCTACTGTAAATGCATGTGATGTAATGTAAATATAAAATGAGAAGTGGAACGGCAGGGAAGGAGAGAGAAACAAGGAGAGAGGGATGGGGTGCTTTGAGACTGGATAGAGAGCAGGATCATCCATCCTTTCAGGGGAATGTTGTATTTGAACCACATAGCATGCTCTGTAAGGTTGTTCAACAAAAAAGTGTATGTGAGATTGATCTAAAAAAGGGAAATATTTACTGACAGGCAATGACTTGTAACATACAGCACACAAACTTGCACATACCCCTACTGAAAACCCTGACATGCAGATTGGAAAAGCAGGCAAATTATACGTTTACGCAATTCAGGTGTAGAGTGTTTGTATGTGACCCTGCAGGTTAACACTGTTTCACGACCTCAGCAATGACGAAAATAAAAAGTATGCACTGGAAATTAGTTCCTTCTTAATGAGTGCGCTGGAGCAGATACTCCATGGCATATCAACACACCTGCAGTTAGGAGAGGCAATCTAAAAATGAGTCATCTGTGATCTTTTAGTTAGAAATTCTAAAGCCATCAAGTCCATGTTTATTCAGCCATGAAGAATTATCCCTAGTAAATGCAATCGCTAATGTAAACTCAACTGATATGTTAGAGCAAGAGGTCATTGTTATTAAAGCAAAGGTAGCCCAAAAAATGTCCAAAAAATCCTGGAGGATTCAATCAACATTCTTCCTCAGCTTTGACTCATAATTAAATGTATAATTAAATGCAAGCATTACTTTGTTTCTAGAAACACAACTTTTAGACTTCAGCAATCAACAAAATGAATGGAAAAAAAATCTTTTATGAGCCAAAGCACAAATGTTGATTTTATCCAGGGCAACCTCTAACCACTATTGCTGTAAATGATCCATTTCGAAAAGAGACAAAAGAGACCTTGCAGAGATTTAATACTGCGCTACTGTTCAGTGCAGCACCAGTGACTTACTGCAGAAAGTGAAACATATTAGACATGTCATTTAATATGCGGCATTAGGCTGGGTGAGGCTGTGAGAACACTGTGCCGCTCTCAATCACTGAACTATTAATACCTCAGTCAGGATCGCCTTCTTCTACCACCGAGTTTTCTTTGTGTGCAATTCAAGCTGCGTCTGTCTGTTCTCTGGAGGGGAGAGGGAGAGCTGTTAAAATCTGTTTCGCCATGACCCGTACCTCATTGCAGGCCTTTCAGTGCGCAATCATGCTGACGAAGCAGAGCTCAGATTAACTTTAGTGCCATTCACATGAATGGGGAAAAAAAGGACATTCAATTGGTTTTTAACGTTCGATGTCGACGCTCTGAGAGCGCGATTCAACAGTTCTTCTATTGTGATGCTCATTGCCCACTTACAATGCAGGGGAGAACCTTTTATATTCAAGCGTCAGCCCTCCAGTGATTAATGTGACTGATTAAGCAGACTTCACCTGCATAGATTTCTAGTGCGGAGGTAAAGGTACAGGGGAGAACAAATGGCTAAAAGCACTCAGTGAATTGGAGGGCTGTTGAGGGTCTTCATGGGGCTTGGTGAGCGGCAGCTCGGTGCTTTCTGTAGAGAGTATAGCCGTCAGGGTGTCATTTTTATTGGGCGACTCTGAGGTTGAGTGCATCCCGCTCCTCTTGCCTTCTGTCTCATAAACCTGTTGGGTTGGCGCCTTTTGACGTTTTTCTGGATGGTGACACCAGGAGAAGAAGGGAGCAGGGGGTGTAAGGGCAGGAAGAGGGTAGTAGAGGGTGGTAGTTAGCAGTGCTTGCAGGGTATTCTGCCACTTCTGTATCAGCTGGCTGTTCTCAGATCAGTGATGCTGTTTTTGCAGGGACTCGCTCCCTTGCCAAGACTGTTCTGAGGGCATCAGGCCCTGTTAGAAGCGGTGAATTGCAACCATTTCCCTCTTGTGTATGTAGTCTCCAGATTCTCCAATTTCTCTTGCTTGCATATCTATCAGCTTTTGTACCTTTTTTTCCTATTTCCTGTTTACCTTCCTCTCTGCCTGGAAGAGACACACTGGCAGGAAGAGTGAGGGAGTTTAATTAGATTTAAATGCGCAAACAACCCTGCCCTTACAAATGTTTGGTTGATTGGCCAACCAGTCATGGGCCAGAGAAGCTGGTGCAATTGCATGCTTTTTTTCTCCTCCAATTAGACTTTTCAAGCTTGTATCCCAGCCAACAGCCTAGCATAACTCATTTAATAATTCCACCATGATGACTCCAAGTTTAGGGACTTTTTATTAAACAATAACAAAAACACTGTAGCTAATGCATTTGTCCAATTACCTGACCAGCCACCTACTGAAGTGGCAACAAGGAACATTTCCTTTGTGTCAATGCCGATGCCAACAAATGTTAACAATTACTACTGTGACAGCACTGCTAATTTTACACCAACAAGTCAAGCTGTTTGTTTAATACATCCTTGAAAGGGGGACACCATAATTTAACATAAACCTCGGTATGCTGTATGAACAGTTACCTGAAGAAGCTGTGCAACCAGGATGCAGTCTTCATTGAAAAATGATTGCAGCCATGCTGTATTCTCTCACCAACACTGAAGATGGAACCTGCCACAGACTTCCATAGGCAATGCATGTTACTGTTTCATATTACTGTACTATTTATACTATTGAATCATTATTAAAGAAACTGTGATTTTTAAACAGTGCTGCTCAGTTGTGGCACTTCACAAAGGTGGGAGTAAGCATGTGTCTACATAACAGAGGCTTAATAACATATACACCTACAAAGGATATAACATTACAGGGGCTGGAATAATAAGCAAAGGGATATGAAAGATGGTCATATGTACCTTAGCTGAAGGATCTTTGTGTTGTTGTTTGGGGTGTTTTCTTGTTGTTCATTACGAAACTGCTTGTGCTTCTTAAACAGGGAAACAGAGCATGTTTGGTGTAGCCCATGCTTTTGTCCTCTTGAATCTGATCTCATGACCTTGAATATGGATGATAATGCTGTTGTCACTCTCTAGAAACTTCAGAGCTTTTCCCTCCTTTATTGCTGTCTGTTGTTAGTAGTTTGTTTTGTGTTTCATTGGTGATTGAAAACATTGCATCACTTCCTTTTATTAAATATACATGTGCTACTGAGCAGCTACTGAGATCAGTAGCTCAGATCAGTCTGCAATAACGCAATAACTACAATAACAACCCCCAAAAAAAAAAAAAAAAAAACTGAGAGGGCTCTTTGCACACATTGATTGGCCCTCAGTGAGCTACACATACTTTGGATAGGTTCATTTCTATTTCAATGCATTTCACTGTAAGAGAGTGCTTCATAAATTGCTGTCTTAAATTCAGGCTGCATTATGAGTTCTCTGTGCCCACAGATTTTTACAATTCCTTAAAACATTGGGACGCATTATGTCTGTTTTTTATAATGGGTTTTGTGGGTGGTTTAAAGCAAGTTTGAGCAAAGCAGGTAAGTTATTGTTACACATTATATTAACTTTTTTTGTAAACTGTTAGTGTATCATAATGCATCATAAATATACTCATAATGCATTATAAGAAGCTCATAGAAGCTGTCAGAGTGAATTAGCCAGCTAATATAGAAAATCATAGTCTGCTGCTGTCTGCATAGCTGCTGTCTGCTGTCTGCATGCAATAGTACCAATAATAACTGACAATTGTGTTTATAATACTAAAAATAAAAGTTTAGTTAGAGTAATAATTCACATATGATGTCTTCATTTTGTTTTCTTTTTTCAGAGAAAACTTTCATAGCCGACAAGAACATTGCAACCAGCAAAAATTATTTAGAGGATTCAGGAGTAGGAAATGCAACAAATAAGAACCCAGCTGTGAGCATTTCCTAAGAAAGGCCCCGGAAGCTAGCAAAGCTTGAGGACTCAATTAATCAGACCACACTGAGGAAAGCGAATTCACTTGAGCTCAGCCTCATCTCTGACTGCCTTCCAAAAACGTATTGAAGGGATCAGTCAAATAAAACTGTAGTGAAAAACCTGGCAAAAATAAAAAAAAACTTGATGGAAAGAATTCAAAATTCTACTTCATGAAAGAGATGTTAATTGCAAAACTACAGAATGTTAAACTACTAAAGAAGCTGGCTATTTCTTCTCACATGAAACCAGAAGGAGCAAAATTATAGATAAAATAACAGAATCAAAACAAAACAGAGAAAATCAGCCTGGAGCACATAGTCATAGTAAATGATCACTGGGGAAAACTGAGCCTCCTTACCCAGGTGAGCCTTGTTAACCAATCACTGGCTAGATACAGATGACTACAAAACCACATACGCAATGACAATTACAGTTACAACTGACTCATTGGCAGTGAGGTTGATGAAACAGATCAGCTTGTTGTTAAATGGAATGGCAATTAAGGATCTTTACAACAAACATTTAAACAAATAACAGTTAATTAACACAGTTAATTAGCACAATTAAACAATTTTGTCACTTTCTTGGGGACAGGTGAAGACCGCCCACAACAGAAGCTTCTTTGAGATGAGTTGCCATTTTGTGGGCAACCTTGAGCTGATGTTTGCAGAGCTGGGTTGTTTTGCAATAGCAACCCATCACACATATAGTGGTATGTCTTCAAAAGTAAGTGAAGTCAATGCGGGCTTCACGCTTCAAATTGAAGCCAAACATAACGGAAGCAACGTTGTGAAATCTTTCAAAGAGAAAGGAAGATGAGCTTCAGGAAGATCAAAATGATGGTATAATGTTTGAGGATGCAAACATCATCCTCAAAGAACAAGAAAATGATTTTTCCATTCTTTATTCCCCCATTTGAATGGCATTCATCATACACATTAAACCTCGCTCCATCCACAGACATTGAGCAAGCCATGTCTCGTGGGTCTACATGCAATTTGTATCGGAATGCAATGTTAGTGTTCTTCCATTTGGAATGAAGGTCACAGGTCACCATTGGCTGTAGAAGCAGCATGGAACACCAATATTCTTGGAAAGTCATTATTCCTAAGATGACATGATGGAGTACCTTGCAGTTCTGAAGATTATGTCGCTCAAGCAAAGAGAGCTGATAGAGGTGTTGTAAAAATGCCTCTGTGAAATTGTGTTCCTTTAAGAGTACACAGATGTGCGAAAACCACTAGCTTTCTCCCTTGACTCTTTTCAAGAGAAGAACAACTGCTTTCTTGGCTTTTAATTCCAACACTTCTCACCCCGAAAACCAATCTCTAAAGAGAAGGTGTAAATGCAGTCCTTCAACTGGCCTCTCCTTACACATCATCAACGCTGTCAGCAAAGCTATAGGCCATCCCTTGGAAAAGTTCTTCTGCAGTTGTGAGGCTAAAATGGAAGTGATCACAGCACCAAAACCTTGATAGCTTCCCCTGGTACAGAGACGAGTAGTGGAAAATGCTGGTTAAAAGGGAAACCTCCATAGAAGAAGGGCCTGTCAATGATCTCTCGGGGGTTACAGGCAGAAAGTGAATCAAACAGAGATAAGAGGACAGCTTCTTTTTCTTTGTTAACCTTAAAGAAATGAATACCAGTTTGGAACATGAAGTCAGGAAGTGCCCAGATGACACTGATAAAAGGCCAGACTCACTAAAAAGCCACCCATTGTGAAACCTCTCTAACTAAAACACATGCCGCCATACTGCCCTCGAGCACCTCTGTGGACCGCCTGTTCGGTCATGGTAGCAATGTTTTTCATCCCACAATGCAATATGACGGATACTCTGAGCATGTTCTTTCATTATGTCACAACCATGACCCGTTTCCTGTATCATCTCAGGGGTAACCAACTGAAGAATGGGTAGAGCTGGCTGAAAATGATAACTACCAAAAATTACATTTTTGTTAGATGATTGTGTCAGACAGAGAGAAGAGAAGGATTTGATTAAATTACCTTTTATTATTTTGGTGTATCTCAAATGAAGAATTTACTGTATAAGAAAAAAGTCTAACTACCAAATGTCAAAGAAAAATGTTCAGACTACATTTTTAAATATTAATGAAGCAATGGGAGTTAACAGACTGTTTCCTTCATTTATTTCTTAGAATGTTCTAATCTGATTCACTGTGGCTTTGGATATTGGGAAATACTCAAAAAGTATTCAATAAGGAATTGGAGTGAGTATTTTAATATGGAATACTTTTTTCAAAGTAACCCTGTTCTATGTCATCCCTGACCTTTGCAAGAAAATTGAATAGTTGTGTTTCATTTTTTTTTAAATTTTGCTTTTCATATTTGTATTCTGTTTTGCACTGTAAGATTGCCCTGGAGGTCTGCCACATAATACATAATATCCATTTTGAATAAATGTATGAGTCACACAGCTCCTTTGTCAATATGAAACATCAAGTACTAATAACAAAACAGGAAGCTGAGAAAATGCATGCATTCATAATCTATCTCATGTGCATATTGTTTTTTCTTCCTTACAATGTATGCAAATAGTATCATTTAAAAAACACTTTGGGTAGGTGGGTGTTGTTTTCATTTGAAAAACTTGTATTTCCTCATTCAATCTCATTGGAGTGCCAATGTCCACATGTTGCCCCACCCAGAGTCTCAGGGGTGAAATCGCTAAATATCCCTATGGCATATGCCCAGCTAAGCAGTTTTAATACACAAATCAATTTTGCATCACCTCCTTCTATCTGTGAGTGCTCATAGAGAGAATCCATGAAAAATTGATAATGCCCAAGAATGCAAATTGGAGCCCCGAGTGAATTTGTAAACGGAGGCCAAGCCCTTGAAAGGACAATGTCGAAGCAAGATGGCGGCCGATGTTTGCTCTGCTTCTGAACTTATGAAAACATCCCTCTCCTGCTCCTCGCCTTTCTGTGAGGTGCAACAGGAATTTCAATGGGAGACCTTCATATGGAGGGTAATGCTGAAATCTGAAGGAAAGCAGCATGGATGCTGTCTTTGTGCTTTTAAGCATGTCCTCGTGCTTTTAAGAATGCTTCTAAGCATTCATTCTTTTTTTGGTTCAGCTCTTTAATATTTTGTTTTGCATCATTCTTTTTCCCAGCTGACACCTGTAACCAGGACAAGTCCGGAGTTCATACTTGGCCTGTTTATACAGCGTCAATTAATCAGCAACCCCATCTTCCAGGTTATAGGCTTTACCACCACAAAAAGACAGACACCTGCGAATGCAGTGTATGCTCTCATTTTAAGATTTTATTTTCATAATATCTAATTAGATTTCATATAACCCTAATTGATTTTTTTTCAATAAATAAGTACATTAAGCAGGCTTCATTGGCTTCGCAAGCTGTAAGGGGGTAATCTCTCTCTTAATTAGTCTGTTTTTTGACATTTTTATGATTAATTAATTAATGCACCAAGTGAAATCCAAATAATGAAATATTGCAGTTCTTATTTTTCAATAGGAATAATAATAATAATAATAATAATAATAATAATAATAATGATAACAATCATCATCATCATCATCATCAACATCACCATCAACATCATCATCATCATTTAGACCATTGATGTAATTACATTGTACCTACTTTGTAACTATTCTATTGTGACACACCCTTACATAGTTACTGTTATGCACTAATATTAGTCTACACATTGTCTCAGTAAGGCCCTAACCAAAAAACCAACAATACACACTAGGTGTTAATGTTCTGTTGTGTGCTGATGCACCAACAAAATGCGTTCAGCTGACAGGTTATTACACCCACCTCCACAGAGTGATTTCAATGTCTATTCCTGCCTGTGGCAATAAGCTATTTTTATGATTTTATGTGAAATCTTAATGTCCTGTCGTGTGTTATAGTAGCTCTTGTTGTCACAGTGTGTGCTGAAAGGCAAGTGTTGATGGGTTAAAAGCAGCAATATATGATTTATATTGAATGTTGGCACTGTTTATATTTATACGGTACCGATGTATTTTTATGTGTCTGATTTATGTTTCATCATTGCACCTGTACTTTTCCTCTGTTATTAATAATGTTTGGTAAGTCATTTTATTCTGTTTCATATTACAATCTATTCTTGAACATTTGTAGAATAGTGTGTACTGCATTTTCATAACCCGTGTGCGTACTGATGTAAAAGGAAACAAAATCAGTTGTTGATAAGTGATACTGGAAATATAGATGTGTGCTGTATTTTGTGGTACCTTTCTTTAGTGACCAATGATTATTTTAAAAAGGGACAATATGTGTATGACTCTTAAATAACGTAAATAAGGTAAAATGAAGCAGGCGTCTATTTTAAATCATTTTGCCTCACAACCATGGAAGACTGCTGTCTCCCCAGACCTGAGTGTTTTTTCCAGGAAAAAAGAAGACTTGTGGAGTGTTGACTATTTTTTGGTTCAGAACACCATCTAATTTTCTCTGTGAGGCCCACCTGAGTTTGTTTTTCGGAAACCAGCATGATGCGTGCGGCTAGCTTCTTGGAAAAGAAAAGCACTGGAGTGAAAGGATATTTATTATTCCTTTATAAACTGTGCATATTAATATTACTGTCCTCTGCTGTATGATAGCTGATATGCTCAAGACGGCTTTCTTGAAATCACACAAGATAAGTGATCGGGACCAGAAATAAATCCAGTAGGACTAGAAAAAAGGTTCATTAAAAAGCCAAGGACAGAACATCTCCACAATAATGCTGATGCTCGGCTTGACAAAAATCTTTATCAACCTGATATGAAGGGTTACTATGGCACACCGCAGCTAATGCAGCTCAAGTCCTTGATTTTGTGTATGTCAAGGGCAACCACTCTAAACCTACTTAGTTTCGGGTATGTTAAGTGCATGTTCCAGTCACATTGACAAGCTGGAGTGAGGGGATGAAAAGACATGGCTTGCTTCCCTGGGAAATCAAATGTCATTTGAAAACAGGAGCATTGAGCAGTGAAAGGACAGTCAGTCCTGCTAGGATGGGAACAAATTTCAAATGCACTCCTGCTCGACTGTTCAGTATCCCCTCATCACATTCCCTTGAAACGTGCTTCACAGGGTACAGTGTTACCGTTGTACTGTACAGCCAGTGCTCCTTGAGATTATTTAGAGAGGACACCTTTAATAGTTTTGTCTCTGTCTTTAATGGAGCGCATTCAGCTTTGTTTTTCCTTTTCCTCATGACAGTCATTATCCAAAGTCGTTTCTCTCTCTCTCTCTCTCCCTCTTTCTCTTCCTCTCTCTCTCTCTAATCGCCGCTGTGCTGAAAATAACTGCACGGGTTTTTGATATAACCCGAGCACTTTCGTGAGTCACAGCTCCAAAGACGAGCGAAAACTCAAATAGACTGAATACCTCCTACACCAAAAAAAGAAGACCTAAGGATGTCACATTATGCACTTCACAGGGACGGTTGCCATGGCGATGCTAATGTCACTTCAATGGTAATGATGTAGAAATGGCAGGTGAGGGACGCCGCACATGCTGGCGGGCCGCGCGGCTCGGCGGACGCCGCTCGGCTCGGCGAATCATCTCCCCGACTCATTCTGAAGCGCAGGAGGGTTACACAGGCGGGCGCATGAATATGGTATCAGATGCTACCGTTATTTTGAACACAGAGAGCGCGAGTGCCATTTCTACTCGTGTCTCCACGTCCCTTACAGCGCGGTCATTTAGGACGGGGGGGCCTGACGGTTGGATTCGACACCCCCCCTCCCTTCCGAATACATTTTAGGCGGTTGTTTCACTTATTTCAATTACCACCTTTGTGGCCGCGTGCGGAGCGCAGCTCGAGAACCACTGATACACTATATGTGATGGGATATTATTAGATATCTGTCCTTCTCTGGAGACAGAGTCTGAGAGCCAGTTTGACAGAACAAATCTGACAGATGAGAGAAGAACACGTTTATGACCCTTCTAATCTTTTTTTGTCTCTTTGCAAGGACAATTCGTGAGACAAATCCTCTAGAAGAAGAAAAAAAAAACTTTGCCAGCTCTATGCCAATCCAGTGCCAGCTCTATGCCAAACTAATGCCATGCCTCTGCCAGCTGTATGCCAATCCAATGCATTCTCTCTGCCAGTCTATGCCAATCCAGTGCCAACCAAATGCAAGCTCCATGACAACCCCAGCGCCAGCTCTATGCCAACCAAATGCCATTCTTCTGCCAGTTCTACGCCAATCCTTTGCCAGTCCAATACCAACTCTTTACCAACCTAATGCCAGCTTTATGCCAGTTCAGTTCCAAATCATTGCCAGCCCTGTGCCAGTTCAAAACCAACCCAATACCAGCTCCATGCCACCCAAATACCAGCCATCTGCCAGCTCCATGCCAGCTGCAGTCCACTTTTCTTCTGTGTTTCAGAGGGAGTCTGGGCTCTCTGACAGTCAGTGAGTGTTACTTTTAATGGGCCGACAGCTGTGGCACAAGTGCCAGTCTTCACAACCACAGGGTGTCTGGTACTTTGTCCAGTACGGACTTTGTCAGAAAGATCACAGCGGTCAATGAGTTCCCAGACCCCCATAAATATAAAAGGTGGCTGGGAAAGAACGAAAATCCCAAATACAAACATGAAATGTGAGCGGCATAAAACAAAACAGACATTAGTTGTTCTGTAGGCTTGAAATCTTCTGTGGCTGCTTTAACATTTCAGTTTTTTGTAATCAGTGTAGTCTCCCATAAAGAGCGTGCATTGAGCTGCAGAGGCAAAACACGTGGTAGGGTCTTATGGTGTGTAACAGTTCCGTGAGAAAAGGAATTTTTGCCGAATACTCAGAGGGGAACATTTCACAAAAGTATGGATTGACGGCTAGTAAAGCATGCGATTACAGATTGCAAGAGAGAGGTAAGTTGCAGCAAACCTCCTCAAAGCGTATTGTGTAAACAGGCTTACCAATACAGCAGGGTAAA
Source organism: Megalops atlanticus (assembly GCA_019176425.1). NCBI lineage: Eukaryota > Metazoa > Chordata > Actinopteri > Elopiformes > Megalopidae > Megalops > Megalops atlanticus. The sequence continues at coordinate 18,161,726 of CM032894.1, forward strand.
ATCTTTCACAGACATAACTGACAACCTTTTCTTGCTATGAAAGCCCTTTGAGAAAATAGCAAGGAAATCAAACCCCTGTGAAAGGATTTATCAACTTGCTGTCAGTTTTTTTTTTTTTTTTTTTTTTTTTTTAAAGCCCGTGGAGCATTTGATCCTTAGCAGGCCAAACATCTTGCTGGCCCTGCATTGCTAAATGTGCTTGGGTCTATTCTTGTGTTTGAAGAAATCTGCCCTCGATAGCTCTGTGATTGTTGCTGCCCATGCACTTAAAAACATCATGGAGTGAGTTCTATATAAGATATCTTGTTGCCAATACCCCTCATCCCGCTGATGACATTTCCTAAAAAACCCCTCTGCATAAAATTCAATGCTACTTATGACACAGAAATAAAGCTGGGATCTTTTCTCCAGCATCAAAAAATCATATTGGCTTTCCATTGGCTGTGACAGTTCTAGTCAATTTATCAGTCCACAGTACTTGCAGTATACTGCGCTATAGTACATCGTTTACCATTTTAGGATAAACAACATGCTTGATGTGGGTTAGAATCACTCACCATACAGAATCTAAGAGCTGTTCTCTGACTCGCTGCTGACTCATCCTCCATTTGCAGTGACCGCATCAGAGTTATCCCACTCCAGCTCACAGTCCCCTCAATGCCAGGCAGGTGCTGACCTGCCAAGTACAGCTTTCACTCTGTCTGACCAATACAGGGCAGAAGCGTGTGGGGCGAAAAACGCAAAGTCAATTCAATTTAGCCAAACGCGACTTATAGACGTCGTCTCCCATAAAACGAACAGGCACATCGAAACTCCGAAAGCCCGCGTCAATTTTTCCCTCAATTTATTTTCCGCATGCGTAGCTCGACCGTCCGATCCGTTTGGTTGCTTGGTGATAAAGACTTTTTCATTTGTCAGCTCGATGCTAAACTTGTTTACGTGCACTTAGGGCCAGTATCATTAGCGTTCTTCTGAGACAACCGGTGTCTTGGAACGGATCCGCCATCGCTGCATTACCCGGAGAGGCCTGGAGCAAGCGTTTGTGATCAGATAGCCCTAAAAAGCAGCCGAGATGAAAATAAATAAATAAATAAATAAATAAATAAACAAAACCTCTCCTGCATTGTGGCTGTGTTAGAGCTGAAACAATTTTTTTTTCCCCATTGGAGGAGTCATTAGCAAAAATGATATGCTGTTGTCCTGTCAACATTGAAAATGAAATCCAATTAGCGTAGTGTTGGTAATGTGTAATGACTGGTAAAGTATGGCTTCACGGTAGAGAGCATCACAAAAGCAATTATCATTTTCGCTGCCGGCGAAGTATGCACTTTTCTCTGCCGTGTTCATTTTCAGACCCGGACACTGAAAGTCATTCTGCAATTAGCACTTCTAATCTGTTCTAGGACCGCAGGTGTGTCATATCAGTGGACATACACACACAAACCGGCAAGATTCTGCTCACTAATAGATGGATCAGCCCTCATGGATCAACCCTCCCCGGTGTGGTGGGACACTCCCATTTCAATGCCCTACCGTGTCCTTATCAATAGAGGTACATCTAGACCCCTTGCCCACCAGCAATACCTTCCTGACTGTCTAACACAGCTGTTGACATTTGTCAACACTTTTTGGGGACCACCCTCAATATGTTCTGGTGATGCTGCCTGTTCATCCTCAGTAACAGTAATAACCCTTGTTATATTATGTTACAGAAAACCTGACCTGACAATATAAATACTACTGAAACTTAGTTTAGATCATCAGGGTATGCTGACTTACTCATCTTTGGTTTTTGAAATGTTTCCATTACCTCATCATAACATACGTCATTATTATGTAAGCATCATGATTTAAATGTAGGCATATCTGTAACCTCTCCTCTGGTATAGCTGCTGATAAATTAACTGTTGAATATACATGCAATACTTTATTGTTATAAAGTAACACCAACAATTTTAATCTCATTAATTACAATCATACCCCCCATTGCATCATAGTCAGTTAAAATGCACTGTGTAGTAAGTGTCAAAGTGTGCCAGTCACTCCTAAGAGAGTGCCATGCCATGCAGATTCAGGGTGCTGGGAAACAAATTGACTCTGGAACAGCAGGTTTCAGTGAAACTCAAACACGAGTAGCTACACTGTGATCTATGATGGCTTTTAAATGGTCTCTGACAATTGGCTGAAAATATTTCATTTATAGGCTTGCATGTTTGTAATAATAAAATGCCAGCATTAACAAAAGCATTGGCAAGTGAAGCAAATTTGCTACCACAGGACCTAAATCAATGTTGTATTAACATCAATATCAGCTAGCAACAATGTACAAAATGCATAAATGATTATATAGATATTAAAATAAAAAATGAAAACCAAGGCAATGTGTAACATAAAGAGCAAACATTAGTTTGTTAATGCTAGGTTAAATTGTGGGAAGAAAGATGCCTCTGAAATAGTTCTATGGCAAACAGCCCAAAATAGCATTTTTCTTTCAAAAAGGAATTTATATTACTGAGACAGCAGGAGGAGGCCACTGAGAAACCTTCAAGAGGGAAAAAGCTGAAGAATTGTTGTGCTTTTCAGATTTTCCCAGCATTTACAAATATGAGAGAATTGCTTTTCCTTAGCAAATATTATGAGATATAGCAATAATGATCAAAATACAGCCAATATCCAAATAGACAGAGTCCAGGTTTGTAAGTCTTTTAGAAGACCAGGTACAATTAACTTGTTTTAATTAATAAGCTCCAGTTTTATGTGTGTTTACTGAGAGAATTATGAAGACCATGGAGACAGCAGTAAATATGACCTGCGTCACTGAAAACATCATAAAGTAGGTCAAATCTGATTGATTCTGACTATTATCTTTCATAATGTACCAGAACCATCAGCTCACTTATGTCTTCTGGGGTTTCACGCTGTTGCTTAGTGGAAGGGAAAACTGGGTGAGAACTGCAGAGGACGTTGGGGGGGGGGCACAGGAGAGGTAAATCAACAAATTTCTTGAAAGGAAGATAAATCCTACCACATAAAAACTGCGCTGTGGTGTTGGATACAAAAAAAACACAAATTCCCCTTCGGTGATGAACATTTCAACTTTAAAAGTGGCAAACATTGTTCTGAGAGAATGTCAAACCCAGGAGACATTTCTGGTTGTACCCTTGTAAGAACTATTGACTTCTGTGTGCTTGCTTGCAGCGTGCACTTTACCGAGGGGTCATTTACTTGTTTTCCAGAAGATGGAAAAGACCATCCCAGCTCCAATAAGACACACGGTACATGTCAATGATAGTTAAATACACCACAATCAATTTTTTCAGGCTTTTTCAGGCTCTTCATTATGTTCCCGTTAATTGGCTATCACTTAAGAACTGTACACAACATACTCCTTGAAGGTAGGGGCCATCTTTTTTTAAGATCCTGCTCGTCCATAAAACACTGAATGAAGTCCTTGATTGTGGCTCATTTTTGAGAAGTGGACTGGAGAATGGGCTGGAAAGTTGTTATTTCAGTGCAGAGCAGTGCACTGCCTATATAATCTGGATACGACAGGGCGATGGGGGGACCGTCTCTGACAGGAAATCCATTGAAACGCTTTACGTCTTTACTAGCCGAGCTAATGTGACGCAGTGCATGAGGCCTACCATCTACCGCACGCTCAAGTGAACTCAGTCCCCCTGTAGCAATGGACTCCAGGGATTATTGTAGTCTAGTATGACAAAAAAAAAGGACATAAAAAACAAGGTCTGCAGACTGCACTTGAACACGGTTTCTCAATTTGGACTGTCAATTTTCCGAACAGGAGCCGATCGATAATCCTTAAAGCTACTCTGTCTTCTGCGGCTTGCTGCAAGGACTGTGTGCCCCGTATGACGGCTTTGATGCAGTGGCATTTTCGCTCGCTTTCAAGATATGAGAAAGCCGCTTTCTGTCTCATGCATGAAATTTCAAGCCCATTATTTATCTTTAGGAATCACAGCACACAGCAGTGGTGGTATACTCTGTTTGCAGTCATTGGATTAGCAGCTCAGAGTGGAAGCGCTTTGAGATTATGATGAATAGAATGAGAGACAAATGGTGGCAGATGACATGGCAGTGCAAGTTCATAGAAGACTGTGTGTGCATGCTATCATAGACACCAGCGTTCTTTCAGTCTGCCTAGTCACTTGTCTCCTTTAAATCAATCCTTCATCTATGTTCTTATATATTCTCATGTAGGCAGAACAATCAGAAAGCTACATATAGATTTCAATAATATTAAACGTAGATAACCTCACAGGGATATGTCTTCATATAGTGTATCTGTTATTAAACTCAAGTCCCTCTCTCAAGAAGCTGCTCAGAATCTTTTTACACGCGTGATTTTAATAACACCCGGTAGAGTGAATTTCTCATGTCTAACTGTATCAACACTGATACGGGCACATGCAAAGTACATGTGTTGCGTCCCTACTCAACGCATACTTGTCAGGGTTGAAGACTGAATCGCTTGCCATTAGTCTTCGGAGAACGAGATGGCAGGTCTAATTTCGTGCAATGCATCAAGCCTTCATTCCAAAGCAGCCCTCGAAAACGTCCTGAAAATATTAGCTCCCAAGCGGAAAAACCCACTGACAATGCCTTTGGAGGAAAAATAAATATGGAGAGAGGGAACAGGGGAAAAAAAAGAGAAACTAAAAAAAGATGCGAGGGCCCCTATCTATGAAATCGCCATTAAATTGTCAGCCCTGATGGATGTTCCTCCCTTCTCGGCATTAACTGGTACATTAGAAGTCATCAATTCTTCAGGAAGTGCTCCGGAGATCAGAAACTCCCAGGGGGCCTTGCTGCCTGGATCAAGCAGAAGGAGACGCGCAGCCCTGGAAACGTGAGAGGGGACCATCGCCCGCCACGCACCGAACAGAACTATCGACAGCTTTGGGCCTGAGTGCAGACCTCTCTATTTCTGATAGGAGGATGTTCCTCTCAACATAATGTCATGGAGCACTGCACTGTAAACACATACTCCCCCTGCATCAATGCATAGCCACCTATGCTGAGGTATGGACAAATCGAAAATTACACCAGGGTACTGTATGGTAATGTTTTTTTCTGTGACGCACGTAGGGCATTCCTGCTACAAAATTAAGTACCTCTAAGTTTCTCATCACAAGTTAAAAACTGGAAGAAAAATGGAAAGGAATATCTATTACTGCTGAAAAAAAGGAACATGTTGCATTAAAGAGACAGGTTTTATGCACAGCCTAACTAATCCTCTAAATCTTCTTTTTAATTTATATTGATTTCCCAGGCGCCCACATGTTCCGTTTGTAATTTGGAGCTGCATCTGCTGAGGAAGAAACTCCAAGTCAATATATCTGTGTATCCGAACAGCGCATGCCTCGTTACAGTAAACTCTTTTGCCACATATTGACGCTATGCACTGTAAAACATTTCATATGATAACAATTATGATTGGTAATTACCTTCCTTGTGATAGCTACGGCTACTAGCTACAGGACTGGCCCAGGTGAGTGACGCAAGGACAGCAAACAGCTTCCACAGCACTGGAAGCAATGAGAAACACCCATGCTTTTGTGGTGTGGGATCTTGATGCGCTGACTTGTCTCAGTGTCTATTTGAAGAATTATTTCATTCAATTTTGTCATGGCAGTTGGGCTCTTTTGCTTTAAGGGTCTTCATCTCTCTTTTGTCAATGTCAAACAATTGAGTGGAAATAATTCCAAATGTGACTGTAAGTCACATTGGTGTCCATACTTATTGGCCCATATTGTCCCCAGTCTGTTATCTTTGAAAAATGAGGGACAGCTTTCTCATCTTGTCCTCCCAGATGTGTGCTTCCAGAGTCCATTATTAACCAGATAGCTTATTTGCCTGATGCAAAATTAATGGGATCTGGAATATCGACAGGCTAAATTAGCTGAACCCTACACAAATTACCATTCATACATGGAATGTGCACAAATCATGATGGCAAAGGTCAAAGTTGGAAAATTTCATGGTTATCTTAAGAGCAAGTTTTCCAGAGCCTGCTGCAGTTATAGTGCCCTTATGTGGTGTTTTGCTGAGAAAAGAGGCTATCACTGTTTAATATTGATTTTATTATTTATCTTGTTTTTTAAAACAGGTCATAATCAATGGAAAACAGGAATAAATGTGTATTCAGAAATCTTTATTTATTCACATGAACCAATGGTTTATGTACATTTGTGTAATTTATCATGGTCCTGTTTTCACAACAGAAAAAAAATAATATTGACTTGAAACCGAACACTGGCACCAGCCTACTCAGGTGACCCTTTACTTATTCCACAGAACAAAAATAATGATGACACAAAAATAACAGCTCTCTGAGGGAGGCTGAAATCCACACAAGCATGTCTTCCCTGTGCCCACATAATAACGGCAACGATAGAACACTTCCTCCAAAGAGTCTGAGCTCCCTTGCCCCAGTGCATTCTGGGTACTTACCATCCAGAGAGGAGTGTCCGCTGTTCGGGATCAGGAAGTCTCCTGATGGTTTGCCACTTGCCAACCAGGGATGAATATTTCACCGGCGATTAAACAACAATTACCGCGCGCGGCACTCCGCGCAAGGCAATTTGAAATCGTTCACGACACCATATGCCCATTTCCCCCAACCGGCCGCTCTGAGCCCAAAGTGTAAGGTGTACCAGGGCAGAGCGAAGGTTGCTATGAGGAAATGAAACGACAAAAAAGCACAACGGTTCAGGAAAATAAAATGGCATTCCCACCACCCGTTACTATTCCACGTACTCGGCCCGAGACCGCAGGCGAAGGGTCAAATGACTCCTGCGGGATTTGTACTGTGGAGAACGACGTCCCGCACCCTTGCCCCCGAAAGGTCACCTGTTGTGTTCCGGCGCCATATGCTGTCGCCATATGTGAGGGTCGACAGGGATGTGTGGTGAGAAGTCCCTAGCAGTGAGCGGAATAGATAAGCGGAGCATTCATTGCCCTGAATACTAAATCAGACCATCTCCTGACATCCATGACAGACATTATTATTATTGCTTCACATTTTAATATTGCATTTAGACTTGTGCCAAGATGAACTTTTCTTTTTACGTAATGGATTCTGTGGTAGTAATTTATTTAAGTGAGTATTATTAGCGACTATTAGTTTTGGAATAAGATTTTTTAAATGAAAAAGTTTCAAGTTCAAAATGTGTGCAGCACTGGCCAGTCAAGGCATTTTACCTAAATAGCTTCAGTAAATATACAGTTGGTGTTTTACATAATATGCAAAAATGTAAGCTATGTCAGCAAATTGCCCTAGATAAGGGTGTCTGTTAAACAGAGATCTAATGTAACACGGTAAGATACCAAATGTTACACCATAGCTTTCAGCCAAGATCTGAGCAGATGAATTGAGGAATGGAGAGGGTTCAGAAGGTGTTGACTTGACTTGAGGCTCCGTTTTTGCATTAAAAATACATAAGAGCTATTTCCATTGTAGTCTCTAATGTTGTGTGGTATATCCAAAACATAGCCAGCTACACCTTTACACCTACACCTAATTTCCAGGGTTCCCATCAGAACAACAATCTCCTCTGGGGTCACATCATACAACCAATGTTAAAAAAAGAAAATTTGAAAACATTAGATAAATTTTAGTGAAACAGTAGGAATCATGTTAAGGTATAAATGGAATCAGAAGACCAGCGCTTTCCATGAATCAAATGAAAAAGAAATATCTGATTACTTTTATGTAACGGTTTTGAAATGCAATGTTTTTTAAATTTTCAAATGAATGGAAGAGGAAACTGTCTTCTTAAAGAAGAGAGAGGTCTCCCTTTGTGTAGCTGCTGGAACCAACAGGCCTAATACACCCCCTTCAAAAAAGCATTACCGAAGTAGCCAAACTTCCAGCACATCTGCCTGTAAAAGGAGACAACCATTCAAGGTGTTCTGAGTTGGGGTGACCTTCTTCTGAATAGTGTTCAGGTCAAAGCATCGCTGTAGTTCAGCCCACACAATTAGAAGAAGTGAGACCGAGAGGGTTGCATTCTCCTAGACCTTCCCGGCAGACAGCTGAGCCAAATCGGCTGGCTCATGCCGAAGAGGGCATACCCCTGAGGTGCACAACGGGACGACTGGCCCCCGCTAATGAAGGAGGGCCCGGGTTTACATTCTCGTGCCGGCGAATCCGTCAATTAGAGCTTAATTAGACAGAGAGCACCTCGTCCGCAGTCTGTAACCAGTTCATTAGGCAGAGCGGGACCATCCAGAAAGGCTGCCGCGTCCGCGGAAACCACCCCCGCACGCGATCCGGCACACGCATAATCACCGCGGCAAATTTCCCGATTCCCGCCACCGCGGGTCAGAGGCCAGGGGTGCGTGTCGGGGGAAGGAAAATTAAGATCGCGCCGTGATTTCTTGACCTTTTAGTCGAGCACACGCGCAATTTGCATAATGTATGCCGGAGGTGGACCGTCCCTGCGGTAATGTGCTTCCTGCGCGTCTCGCAGGCACGGCAGGGCCTCTCTCCTGCATGGCTCGCGCTCGGGAAATTGAGCCAGAACAGAGGAGTGGGAGGATCAGCTCGTGGGCCTGACCTTTAGCGGAGGGAGACGCTCCCTCTCAATTTAGCGCGGAGGGCTGAGCGCGTAACGCATAACGCCGCGCACGCCGCTCCGTCCTTGAACTGGCCTGCCCGCGCAGCCACGGCCGCCTCCCTCCGAGCTTTCCCTCCGGTTCGCATACTTTATCGGCGAGCCACATTTTCTTATGGCAGGGCTCCAGCCGCGAACCAAATGTTGGGTTATTTTGACTCGCCGTCGCCTTCCTGCAAGTGCCAGCCTGCCAAAGTGATCTCAGCCCCGAGGTCCCCGAAGGAGTGCGAGGGACGGGCCAGCCACTAAATGGCCTTTAACGTCATTCCTCCGGTGTGCCAGCGCGCAGAAGTGCCCTTTGTTTCACATCTGAAATCCGGGGAGAAGAATGTGGGCTCAGCGGGTTTATAAGCTCATAAGTGATGCATGGCGGTTTGGATTCACCCTGCAAAAGGCCGGGGCTGTTCTCTGGAAAGCTGTTTACCTTGCTGTTATGAGTTTACATGTTTATCTGTTTGGGGCTCAGCATTAATTCTAATATCTAGACAAAATAAAGGAGAGATAATAAGCCTTTATAAATAAAATTCAGTCAGTCCTTATGAGGGTGTTTCAATAAATTTAGCATGTTTTATCAGACACTTTCCACATGTTTCCTTGTGGGAGTGCCTTACAAACAATAACAAAACAGAGAATCATTTTTTGGTCCGCAGATGTTACGTGATGTGAAAGGTTCCACTGAAACGAAAGAGAAATGCCCTTGATGCGATGCAGATAGAGATTCGATCAAATATAATAAACATTTCCATTTTCATCTGTCACTTTTTCCTCATTTCAGTTCCAGCTTTTGAAAATTACGAATGCAATTATGAAAAGTTGTATACATGCCAGGTGGAAAAGGCTGACAAACTTTTAGGAATGAATAAATTTATACAAGTAGGGTTAGTATATTGCTGCATCACAAGTAAGCATAGGCTGGTGTGGAATGCTGCAACCAGGGATGATACATCCAGTCTTTACACAACCCTCAGATAATATGACCTGTCTGTCTGTCTGGCCATGCACCTTACAACAAACCCATTCCTTCAATTTCAGTTCCCCAGTCATTTATAAAAAAACATGTTGGAGGAATGTAAAAGTCAGCGAGTCACAGGAAGGTTAAGATGTCTAACAAAAGCTTTGCTATGTCCTTACTGGTTACTGTGTCATTGTCTTAATGGCTCCTGAATTCTGGCCTTGGGCAGGTGAACCAGGCTGTGCTGGCTTTCAGGTCTACCCAAGCGGTCATGATAAGCACGCACACATCCCCGATGAGGCAGTGCCCAGGTTCCCTTAGCCTGTCCTGGGGTTTTCACAGCCATGGGGGCTGGGCTGGTCCCACTTAGCAGCCAGCACAGGGGGGTCACTGATCGAGTAACACCGAAGGTGCTGGTGCAGAGATTTGAACTGATTGGCAGAGGCCTTAATTTACACTGTTTGCTTTGCAAATCCTTAACCAGGCCGATCTAGAGAGCTTCGACTTTCAATGGTTTCCATTTATAAAACAACTCAAAAGCAGCGAAAAGGGACACACACCAAAAATACTCATTCATTTGCCTGTTATGTCATATTTCTTTAGTCTTCAGTATCTCTGGAAATATTATGGATAGCTCTCAGCTGCCGTTTGCCTTTGTGAAAAAATCGGAGGAGTTATTTCAAGACATTTTATTTCAATTGGTGAATCATTTTCAACATCAGCAGCCATTTTTATTTTGAAAGAAATGTTGGCCTTGGAATATCAAAGAGAATCCTTCATACCTGTATGTATACGTGCATGTTCCCTGCAGCAATTTAGTTTTAGTAGCTTACTCAAGGGTCTTAAGCCTTCTGGTCAAGTCCCACTACACCAATCACATTGTCATCCAAGCTGCATAGAGTTAAGATATTAGACAAATCTGCAGCAACACACTTTCTGTTTCTGTTTAGGTGGGTCTTTTCTCCAAATAGGTTCTAGACACTGTGAGTGGAGAAAGAGGCAAAGTAACACAAGATCTTGGCATTAATAAGCAGCGTGAATATGCTTTACTCTGTCAGTGCCTGTGCAGTAGGTGCTTCTTTGATTGAAGATTTTTGCTTTGTGAAATCCTTTGAACAGAACTGTTGCTGTACGTTTCACACCTCTTGGTCAGTCTTCTCACTGAATTCAAACAGTGCGGTCAGAGCGTGCAAAGAGAACAAGCTACTTCATGTGTTTTATGTCCCTGAATGCTCCATGATCAAAAGGCTGCTATTGCTTGAGAGAACATGAATCTGGACGATGTGAACGTGGCATAATGAGCGTCTTCTTTTCTATGTCTTACACCATTACACCATTAATCCTTTATGTGACATGCATCACGGCACCAGGGCATGATTGAGCGTGTGGCTGAGGGAAATTCTTCTGTCCATTTTCCATTTGTTTGCCCAAAGATTATTGATCAGTGTTGCAGTCGGCCTTAACCCTTGATATCCCAGAGACCCTGCTTAAATGTCATGGCAGAGCAGCAGGCAGCACCAGTGGATCTTGTTTTCAGTCCAGCTAAGTTTTCTGTATTTTTTGTCCAGTCTGTTTTTCCAGTGTCTGTAAGGGGAAGATATAGACAGTTGTCGTACCTTTTTATTTTATTTAATTGCTCTGGTACCAAGGCCAGCTTCAGAAAGGACTATGGTTTGAGGCAATGTTTGCAACAGTATTCTTAAAAGGCACCAGGTTCTCTGGCAGAACATCAGATGTTCAGCACAATTTATCACAAACAACATACTGTGCATGTACTGTATATCAAAGTGAATATAAAGTTGAATATAAAGTCATTCGAGGATAGGTGCTACTCTGCTAACGTCGTCTGAGCAACTTGTTGGTGGTTGAGAAATTGCAGGGTCACTGAGATTGGTGAGATGAGCACCACCCCTATCCTCTCTGGGTCATCGTAGGCTGATGACATGGCTGGAATCAAACCCCAGGTTGTAGAGCTCGGTTTGTGCTCAAGGCAAGTGCCTTAACAACTGAGCTACTCGGAAGCCTCTTGAATGTGTTTTTTAAAAGTCGAAAATCATTTGAAAATAAACCCTGGGGGAAGGGTTTTATTAGACATACCAATCACAAACTCATGTCAAAAGGTAGGCATAAGCAGCATGTGATTGAGGACACCAGAAATATTTGATTTATGAAAACAAGGCCATTGTTGTGTGTATATTGATGACATGCTAGTGGATCCTTAACCTCAGTAAAGGTGACAGTCATTGGCTTGTTTCAAATGGTCTCTGTCACCAATTTGGCAACTTAATCTTCTCTAATGGTTTAATCCTGGCTCTAGTAATAGATAACTGGAGTCCTGAGGATGTTTATAAGATAGTATTTTGGAGTAAGGCAGTGATCAGGGAATATTTATCGTAATCATCCCTGTGAGGATTTGATATGGGCCTTGCAGTGTATTAAAGCATGACTGAGTTAGTGATATCTTTTGTTTTATTTTTAATTTATTGATATAGTCTTTATTCATACTGTTTGTGTTGTGCATGTAATAAAAAATAGCTCAGTTATTATCAACAACAGTGACAGTAAATAGAACCTTGGTGTTTTGAATATGCACTGTGGATCTGGGATTTTAAAAAGAACAACTAATATTGAAAAATGTTAACAGTAAGCAAAAGAATTCAGCATGTTTTTGCTTTTTGTGGTTTGATTTGTAGTATTGATTTATTGATTTAAATCCAACTTCAGTCTAAGATAGTATTTATACATTCTTTTTGAATTCAGATCCTATCAGGCAAGCAGACTCATTAAACTGATTGATAAGTCCAATGTTCCTCACTGTTAATGTCAAACAATTGCACCCCAGTGACTTGTTCAAGGTCATGCACACATTGTAATATTATTCCAACTGACATGAGCAAATAGCAGCAGAGTGGTACTTTGGCTTTCAGTTCACCAGAGATTGTAGAACTCGAATATCCATAATCTTGCAATGTTCTTCAAAATAAAACAAGCAGCTTGTATGGAGATGCACCCACGTGTCCATTAGAGCAATCATTACGGAATGTGGACAGGAAGAACTGCCGGGGAATGTATTTTGAGAAGTGAGGACTGGAGTTTGCCTCCAGATGGCATACCAGAAGTGATTCAGGTCTTTGACAGTGCCACTCCAATTGGCAGGAAACGGAGAGAATTTAATAAAAACCATATTCATTTCACAAGTCTGATGGACCACATCCAAACTGCTTATTGTTAAAGACAGTTTTAGCTCTGGCCAGTAAAATCTGACTACTTATCCATTTGAATAAGGGGAGCTGTTACCGACTGATGGCACAGAGAACCATCGGATTAATGGTTGACTAAATGAGCCAGGTTGGTCTGGATTTCAATTTTGCATTTGTCACCGAAATGTGCTTAAAAATGTGTTTAAGAGGCACAGATTGTGCAGAAAATACAGGATTGTGAAAGCTGACCTTACATGGTAACTTCACAGTTCACAGATGACAGAGAATCTGAAATTGTGTATGTTGTAGTGGGAATGTGAGTTAAAATGCAAAGTGCCAGTTTCACAATGGAAACCATTTTCTCCATTTCCTGCCATGATTTTTAATACTCTCACATAGGCACATATTACCCATCTCTATGGTTTGTGGAATTTCTAACTTCATTCAGAAATTTGTATAAAAATCGATGTCCATTTGTATGGGCTTTGTGTTAGGGTTAAAAGTAGGCTACGGAACCACAAGTGGAGGCTTGGAACCTGGAAATAGAGGCATAAAATTTACCCCTACACAAATTGCTGCTGTCATCCTAATTTTGTGTGTTTAACTGGATTAAAAATGTGTCAGTGAACTTCATAATCCAGAGTCGCTGCCAGGTAATTCCCTTTATCTGAGGTCTTTGGCATGTTAGAGCATTCCCAAGTCACACTAGAGCATTTAAATGACAACACAAACATCAGTACAGAAAATTAAAACCTTAAAGATTTATATCACCTGGTTACTGCATAAGCCACAAGCTCTGAGCAATAAGCACAACAAAGGGTACCAAAGATTAGTGGACTAACATTGAGTTTTGATGGAGACATAAAATGCAGAATCTTTCCAGAAATAATTTGTGAGTATTTAGACATGTACGCTTACACACATACACACACACACACACACACACACACACACACACACACACACACACACACACACACACACACACACACACACACACACACACACAAAAGGAACACCTCCACAAAATACAATTATGAGCGAGGGAATTAGTTGCCCACTGGTAGAGATTATTCAGCTAATTAATTGCTTGATTGTTAATCAAGGAAAACATACACAAACAGGTTGAAAAAAATGTCAGTTTAAAAGGTTACATTTTCACCTCTATTTCAATCTCAGGCCACTGAAAATGACCTACAGGTTTCAAATAAGCTTGTGTTCATAAGCATCACAACAAATCAAGGACTTCTTAACATGGACATATTATACTATACATATATATATCTATATATCTATATATATATATATATATATATATATATATATATATATACATATTATACTAACCTTAAGGAACAGCACATTAATGTTCACACATTCATTGAAATTACCCTTTAAAGGAAATGCATTAGAATTGGAATTACTGCCATAGAAACGGGTAAATCTTTTTTTCTTTTTCCATCAAGGCACTGTTGACCTTTGCCTCATGGGAGGCATGAAGCTCTAAAAATGGAACTATAAACTATAACCAAAGTTATTTAGACGTTTAAATGTTTAAATGTTTTTGCTTTTTAAATGTTTAAATGTTTTTGTTCTTTCTCTCTTTCAAGGGGAGGCACATTGGGGAGGGAGAAATAGTGCATACCGGTCAGTCAGGGTGCTTAACCTATTCCCAGAAACCTTTGTTCCTTTTGACGTATTCAGTTGCTGAGGGGCTGTGCTTGTTCATACTGAAACAAGTGTGACACTGTACCTCCATTTTTACAGAAATTTCATTTTAGTCATATCTCATCCCATGTCTCAAAGGCTTCTCGCATAGGTTTCTATTGGGAAGGGGCTCCCAGCATGGGTCTTTCTAAGGGAAGCACACCACAGGTCTCTGTGAGGGAGGGGCTCCCATTATAGGTCTTTATAGGGGTTGGGATCACAGTACAGGTCTCTACAGGGAAGGGGATCACAGTACAGGTCTCTACAGGGAAAGAGATCACAGTATAGGTCTCTACAGGGTAGGGGATCTCAGCATATAACAGCATATGTTTCTACATGTTTCTACAAGGGGCTTACAGCACAGATCTGTATTATTCTGACCCATACTTCAATAGATGAGATCACACTGTTATACTTATTAACTCATCTGTTTCACTTTAAATGTGGATAATTGGTACAATTGAAGTGGTAAACTCTGTCCATGCTGAGTATAATGTGGAAATCCATGCTCATTTATTATTGGAATGATAGTCAGTGTGCTCATTTAGGGGTGGATGAGCCACTGCAGTCAAATGTAGATTATATTGCTTTTTTTCAGTTACATAAGCTGTAAAGGTAACATGCCCAATAACCCATATGATTATATACAAATATCATTAACCTCTGACCAATGCATTTAAATTGTGTCTTCTCCAGTCTGTTTTATTGACATTACAGTGTGGAATCAGTAATAGACGACAATATTAGAGATTATTATTATAGACTGTATAAAATATATATTGTCAAAAGCCCCCCCTCAACAAGCACCAACTTGTGCCTAGGAGGAAAGTCTGCGACCCCTGATGATGTCTTGACCGAAGGCCATTTTAAGCCTTCTAGTGAAAGTCAATATTTTCCTTATTTCCTTCATGTTTTGTGACGGCCGTCTTTACATATTCAGAGGCGCGCAGCATCTCCATAGTTACTGTCAGCAGGGCAGTGCTCCAGGAGCCTGACAGAACTCGGCATCTTCTTCACAGTGTGCGACAGCACTTTCATACCAGCAACTGTGTATTTATTAGCACATACAGATTCCCATGTCACATCTCACTGGAACCCTGAGCAAACTGTCAGTTACTGTCCTTTTGTGCTTGGCATCAGGACAGCCGGATAAGGGGAGTGAATGACAAATGCTGAAGAACCGTGGATATTTAATTTGCCTCACCCTGCACCACTCGAATACGTGGACTGAATGTGAAATTACACAAAAATGGCCGCACATGGCTTTATTTTTAATGTAAAGAAGTGAAAGAGCCATGTTTACAGACATGTGGAGAGCAAAGCAATGTGCCAGAAGCAGCAGCATTCAGATTGGTTGAACTGGATAGATATAGATGCTCCCGACCGATCATTGCTGAGTTGAGAGGTGTCGGATTTCTTTGCCAAGATGGTGATCAATCTACCAGTACAAAAATCAGGAAGGTGGATAGAGTCTGTTCTTGGCCAAGCACAGTGAAGAATGTGGCTTTGATTCATTGTCTGATTGGGCAGCTGAAACATGCTCATATCCTGTCAGAGTCATAAAATAGCCATTGGCAAGAAAGTTCACCGTTTTTATACCTTGCAGTGTGTGACAGTAAAAGAACACCTGCTCTCTTGTTTTCACCACAAATGACAACACTAACTGTTCCATCATTACTGGTGAGGTTCACTTTCTTTTGCCTTGGGTGAGAAGGAGACTTAATTCTGAGCCTGTGCTCAGATATCAGGATATTTCAGAGTAAATGATACAAAATGGAAAGTTTTATTGGAAGTTATTTTCAAAATTACTGCTAAATCACCTGTCATATCTGGAAATGTGGATATTTTCAATGGGCTGCTACAGAACACAGTGGTTACTCATCAAAACTAAATGGGGCAAATTCAACAAGCCCTGAGATTAATGGCTGAAACCCAGACTTTTAAGAAACCCATCTCCACTTTTCGGGTTTCTGCCACCATACTCTCCAAAATGGAGAGCTCCTAAATCCGTGCTGCAATGCTGCTGTGCTGTAAACATTGTTAAATCAAAAGCCTCAGAGACAGCATTCAATGAGCACTTCACTATCCTCTGTGATCTAGTGCAAATATTATTGGTACCTCTTAAATGTACAATTTCTTGTAGGGATTAAAGTTTAATTGCCGATTTCCACACACATTTCAGGTATTGACTAATTACAGTGGGTACCATTGATGCATTCAGAAGATTAATGCAGTGGGAATTTTCGTGCTGAATCATTATCGATTTTGGTATATTGCACTACAGAACTGCCTGCATGGTTGGTGTCCTTTGTCCAGCCTGAGAGAGCAAAGGCTTTTTATAACACTGAGACAGCACCAAAAAAAAAAAAAAACTTCATAGTGGTAAGTTCAGTAACGACTAACAAATGAACTGGATTGATGATAGAGTTTGTTTATGGGGTCTGGAGTCCTGGATTGCTGTGTATGGACATAAAGTATCTGAGCTTGGATAGTACTTTCAGAATTCCTTCCTGGGCCAGATTAAATAGAAACAAAAGACATGGTATAATATTTTAAAAAACTGAAAAAAGGATAACCTTACATGATCTTACAAATTAGTGGAAAGAAATACCAAAACGAAAGAGCAATTGGCAATGCATTAAAAGACTTAGATGTGATAAAGTGGTAGAAGAGTTTGGTTGAAGTGGTTTTATAAATTTGCTTTTTGAGTAAATCAAGTTTTATTTGGCTGCAACTAGTACCTCATTCAAGGACAGGAATTGTTTTGTACAGTAGACTTTCTGACTTTTTATGTCTCCAACTGAAAAAAACTCACCTGATACCTGTTAACCTTGATCCATACTTATACTGTATTCTTATCAATATTTTTTTTCGAGACACTGTCACTTTAGAGAAGACACACTTGCCTGTCAGAAGTGAAACCAGTGAAGTTCTTCAATTTTCCTCTGATAATGACTGTAGTAAATTTGAAAGATTGACTTAGAAATGTTTCAAATAAATCAAAAATTGCTTTGGGGGCATAGCAATAAGTGTTAACTCTTGTGTACATAACATCCAGTTTTACTAACTCAGCGACAGACGGTGAGCAAATTAAATAACTTGTGCCTGCATGCATCGTGTACATTCAGCAGCCTTTTTAAATTGCCAAATTTGAACAGAAGCAATTGCAGTAATGTATCCTTGCTCAGGGGCACCGCTGCAGTGGCCTACTCAGGTTCAGAACCATGACTCTAAGGTCCAGACTACTATAATGTTACAGCTACTCAAAACATTGCCCCTGAGGCTAGCTGTCCCCAGTATTAAATGAGACATCATTTGTTGCTCCATGAGTGACTTAGACCAAATTTGGATCCTCTCCCAGTGCTTTAAATCTCAAATTAGCCTGTGAGGGTTATTTAGGGGAATCCTGGCCCTCAAAGATGACTGGTTTCACTCTCTATCTGGACCACAGGCTTTGCGACAGACCTATGGCAGTGGCTCTCTGTCATCCTTTTGTGGTTCGGGAAACTGGGCCAGGCCACTGTCTGCCCACTAGCTGGCATTACTCCCTAAACTCCTGGTTTGCAAAAAAAAAAAAGAAATACAGTGTGTCCTGCCTTCATCCCCCATAGTCCCACTGCACCAAGTAGTGATTAACAAAATGTGGAGCTCAGCTCTAAGTGCATTTCCCAATACAATTAGTTCATCTTAATTAAACAAATCGCTTGAAAAGGGGCCAGTTTCCTCATTCATTAATTAATGAAGGGAATAGACATATCAGGTTTTTGGTGTCTTCTATAAGTGCACTGCGTGAGAGAGAAAAGTGACAAGATGTGAGCTTTTCTCCTTCTTTCTGAATCATATCAAGGCTGACAATCACTTCCAATGCACATCGCAGCGGTGTTCGACCGCTGTTGAGAATAATTGAAGTAGATGCACAAACTCAGAAAAAAAGAGCAAACTGGCAAAACAGCAAGGAAATCAAGGGTGTTTTATCGATGCCCTTTGTCTGTTTCCTGGAAATGTTCTTTCTAATGGCGCTCTGAAAACTTTCCAAACTAGGTGGACAAATCCCTTTTTTCTCATTTTATCTGCGCATGGCGGAATCGATCGCCGGTGTCCTGTCAGCCGCTACCTCTGCCTCTGTGGAAGGGAATGCCGCTCTCCAGCCCCCTTCTAACGAGGCCATTTATGGCAGGCCATTTCAAAGCACAGCGAAGGCACCTCAGACAAATGCTCCTCAACGGCTCTGAGGGAGGAGACAGGAGAGAGTAAAGCCAAACACTGACAGTTTAATTGAAATTACATCTGTTCCCAACCTGTTTTACAGCCTCGGCAGACGCAACAGATGAGAAAAATTGATTTTGGTTTATTTTGTGTTGTATTGTGTTGCCTGTGTTTTCCCCACAGAAACAGCACTCTAGAAATAAATGAAAAAAAAAACCCTGTCATTCTGACTCGTCTTAATGTGAAACAGCGATTCCGGTTCATTCTGTCATTTGCACCTGTGAAAATAAAAAAAAAGGTGAGATGTTATGCAAATGTATTTTGAGATACACTTGTTAAATAACTCACAGCACGTTTTTATTCATAAATGATCATCACTGTCACCATCATAACCATACTTTGTTTAATCAATCCAATTACTAATTAAAAATGCATTATATGCTGTATATCACTGTATAACACACTCTCTCACTCACTCCTTTTCTCTGGAAAGTTAACCAGCCAGAACTGATGCTAACCATACTCTGAGCCCTGCATTATGGTGATCCTAGTGATTCATATGGGACCCTTGGCACTCCAAATCAAATTGCAAATTTCAAATTGCAGCTCCAATCATTCTGTGGTTGTGAATATGGCATCTTGGACAAGACAGCTGTGTCCGTATCAAGTTTTTTGGCTTGAACCTATTTGGTTAGATAAACTGCATTCACCATATCCAATGATTGGGAAAGACACTTTGACCCTGGGGCCACATCCCTTAAAAATAAACATCCAGTGCCTTTGTGAGAAAGTGACAGAAATTACGCAAGTCTATGGAAACACTGTATGAAACCACAGGTTTGCCGTTAAATAAGTGCCCATTCACACTTGCATGACAAAAGATCATCCAGTCATTTATTCACAATAAACAAAAAGATAATGCCTTGACAGTCAAAACACAGCATCACAGTTACTCATTTGGCATTTTCATGAACATTCAAGATTGTTACGGCAGGCCTGTTATTACAGTGTACTGTATTTATTCATAAATGGCTCTAATGTTTTAATGGAATCTGTTTCATCCTGGATGGCTCACCGAGGTCAGAGATCATTCTGATTCCTGCGGCATGCGGTGGTTCATGTACCGGTACACCTCCCGGGTCCTTAAAAATACTGTGGTGAGGATTTACAAAATAATAATTACAGGGATGTGAATAAATCTGACCCTCATTTTGCTTGGATTCAAACTCATTATTTGTGAGGATCCCTAGTGGCATAGTCGGTGCGGCGCTTGTCTCAACTGCAGGCTGGATGGCTACTGTCTGTGTGTATCAGAAGACTGAGTCTGTGTCACTTCAGCACTTCTATACAAATGCAGACGTTGTCAGAGTGAAAAAAAGTCTTATGCACGATTGCTGATTCCAAAAAGAGGGTTACATAAAGGGGAGAAAAACGTGTAGAACTGCAAAACTGCTAATGGGAAATGCTATTAATGTTAAAGCATAACACTGAAAAAAACTATAATCAATAAAATTGTTCAACATCCAAACTCTCTCTCTATTGTTATGTTTTTTGTTCCTGTTTAGTCAGGGCTATAAATAAATATGGAATGCACTATACCTGGTAAATATACACTATTCAATCTATCAAATATAAGATAATTCAATTGAACCAGAGATAATCATTGTGCATTTATGATAAAAAAGGATGTCAAAACCATTATCAAATAAACATGTTTGGATAGTACAGAGACATCTGTGTACAAGAACAAGAAGCTGCAAATTAACAAGATTCATTAACCTAATCTACACCTGCTGTCTCTGTGCTGGTAAATCTTGTTTGTAGATCCTTGGCCAAGCCCAGGTTCAAATGTAAAGGTTATTTAAATCACAATGATAAATGGCTACGTAAATCCAAGTGGGAGAGAACTGTAAATGCAGACTGTCAAAAAGGCTGAATATTGCAATAATTATCCTCATTAGCGCATTCAGCCATGGAAACGTATGCCGACGTACTTCACATCCTTGCTTCTGGGAGGCCTTCTAATCACTTTGGACGCAATTCAGATCCACTGACATTGAGGGATCTCGAGTGCAGTGCCTGCTGATGTCTCAAAATAGCTGTTATTGACATTTCAACCCCCTCTGTGCAAATCAGGGAAAAACACTGCAGTGTAGTGTGGAATATGTCCTCGGCTGTGTTTATGGCTGACGGGTTCGGAAAAAAAGGGTTTTACTCCTAAATGTCATGCATTGAATAGCCATTGTGCTAAATGCAGCTTCAGTGCACAATGCAAAAAATATGTTTAATGCAAAAATAATGGCCTTCTCTTGCTGGTATTGGAAACCTATATGCACATGACATTCGCTTATACTTTGAATGTAATAGAGCTGTATTACATTCAATACTTTGAATGTAATACAGCTCTTTCTAACACTTTGTATATTACATGATGATATCTCTGTTTCTTTATTAGAAGGTAGTCATGGTGATACTATGAGATAATAAAACCAAAAGAAAGTGTTTGGTTGAACAAACCACACATTAATCAGCTTTGTAAGGAAATTTGAGCATCAAACTACACATTTATCCCCAGGTTCATTTTCCAAATACTATTTGACATTTTTTGCCAGAAGACATTTTAAATTACAATTATGTGTTAAAGTTGACAACAATTGTCAGTTAAAACATTGACAATTTTCAATCAACAGGTCATAGGTACCCTTTAATGGATGCCAAGGTCTCAGAATGATTTTCATATATTATTGGGGGTAACCTTTAGTACCAAAGGTTAGGGGTAGATGGTTTTCATGTTGGATACAATCAGATGGACTTTCACTCCCTTCCCCCCAACAAAAAATACACAATTGATTATAATTGATGCTCTTCAAAAGCCAAGTGGTATGTGATATCAGATCTCATCCCCTATCTAATGCAGCCTGCCTTGATTAAAGCAGCTCTTGTCCTATAATTACCCTTTAAAGGAGTCATAGAAATGTGCATCCACTACATGGGGCTCTTACTGCAGATTGTTTAGTTAAGTATGGGTTCCAGCAGAATTGAATAAGGTCACTATCCTCAATTAAAAGAGATTTGAAGAATTGAAAATTTTGGCAATCAACATAAAACTGTTTGGGATATTGTGAACACACAGTTATAAATCAGTTCAAATATATCCCCTAAAACAATGACAACCAACACAAATGAAGTTTATTTCTTGTTGCAGTACTTCTCAGCTTACAGGAGGCCCTTATCCAGAATTTCTTTCATATTTCAAATTTCCTAGTAAAACAGTGTTGCCCTACTCAGACAAAAGACTGCCTACCTTCATGCATGCAGTTAACATTCATACAATGTGTCCTGAGGTAAAAGGATAGATCTAAATTTAGAAGCAAAAAAGTTCTATGACTTTTCAGAGCCATTGTTTTGAACCCATTATGTGTTGATGTTGTTAAACTGATGCAAAATTGATTAAATTTAAAACAGATTCATATTCACAACTTTGGAGGACCATGTGGTGTAATCAAAGCCTCATGTTCATGTTTTTCCCCCACAGGAAATCTTAATTTAGTTTATTTCAAACATAGGTCCTCTAAAATATTCTGTATTTCTACTGCCAAAGTCTTCATATTACTTTGGTTTTCTGGGCAAAATAAATAAATAGATAAATAAATACAAAATTCTAATAATTACACTTAGGCCTACACAAATAACAAAGGCTGGAGATGTTTGATCGGTTAATTATAATTTGGTCGGCGATGACAAAGATGCTGTTAGGAAACTAAAAGCCTTTGAAATATCTGCATTGTCATGTCCTCCCTGAATCTTGAGTGCAAAAAAATGTGTGACCAGTCTGACGCATTGCTGAGTCATAGAACAATTATAGCAGAATGTGAAAGAGCCAACGGATGGAATGAGCCCCTTCATCACAACATAATTAGAAAAAGTTGGGCAGGCTGGTGTCTTTCTCCTCGTTTCCCAAGATTATGTTTGACAAACCCCATCACGCCAATTAGCTATGGAAATGCGTGGCTACTGTAGCCACTGAAAGAAAAAAGAAAAACATTGTGCACTAAATGTTGACACCAACAAAGCGTGCTTTGGGATTTAAAATGCGATGTAATGTTTATCTGCGTGTAAGCCTGTGTGGGTTCTCATAATGCGGCGCTTATCGTTTGCCACTTTGGCAGTTGCACAGAGAGAAATTCCAGCTAAGACCAACGATATTGTCACTGCGCCTGCTGTTCGGGCGCATCGGTTGCTGTCCTTGGTGCTGAAAACAGATCACACAGGATTCGAAGTTTCTATCAGAGACCCGCCCTGCGCGTTTTCCAAAAATAAACTAAACAGCCTGAATGAATAAACACATGCGTTCTGTCAAAGCGGTCGTGTTTAGGTAAGAAGACTATATGTGAGAGCGTGGGCACAATGCTCCTCCGCACTGATTCGAATTGCGTCTACAATCCATATAACTCTTATGTGATGTTCAGGTTTTAAAATATATACAACAGATTATAAAATATATATGCCCTGCACACATATATTACACAACGCAAACCAAACACCTTTATCCCAATTTTTGGGGGAATTTATACATTACCTATACACAGTTTGCTTCAGTAATCTTAATGTGTGCAGAGCCGATTGTTTCAAGGATCTGTAATAATATGCTTACATCAGTTATTTATATTCTTTCAATGTGAGCTTAAAGAGTGATACTGGAATATCAAAGAATTGCAGCCACAAGGAAATGTAGTAACACAAAAATTAAGTCAGGTCGGCAGCATTGTCCACACATCTAACATATCGCAGGCGTTAATACGCTGAAGACACCTATATATTGTTGTGATAATTTTTGGATACATGAATCCTCTTGAACAACAAAACTACTTAGAATGTAATTCAGGTACCCAAAGCCAAAAACGTAACGACTCAATGACTCAAATATGCACGGCAAACTAAAGTAGAAAATGGATATGAGAAAGTCTTAAAAATATTCCATGATACAGACTAGACTATATCCATATATCGACAGAACTTTTCCTCCGTTTGGCTAATTCTGGTCTTATCGCGAAAGGTTTTTAAAAAAGAAGTGATACAAATGTAAGCATTGTCCAGTTGCTAGAAATTGCAACTGCAATCTTTTTTTCTTGAAAGGTGCCTTGAGTCGTAGAATAGTTCCTTTTCATTTATCAATTGTCGTCAACGTAGCCTGCATAAGACAACTTAATCGTTCTTACTCTGAGTGAATAATACTGGCAAACGGTACGAGACCGGAGGAAGGGTTTCGGCGTTACTTGTCCCGCAGACCTCTCGTCTTCGCTTTCTCTAGCTTTGTTTCACACCTCGATTTGTTTGATGCGAAATTCTCAAGATCTAAACGATCGACGCAAAAAAACATCAGACCAATGGCGTCTCAAGTTTGCGGGAAAGGATGTGCACAGAAGAAACGCTGCAGCCAATTGCATGAAGGGACTCAATCCAACATGGTTGAAGGAGCTATCGGTGAGCGTATACTTCCGCGTGCATTGGGGATGCTGCACACCAAGTGCGGAGAGGTATATCGCTGCTGTGATACGGCTCTATATATCCAGCGACAGGACCACTTTTCCTGAAAGATAGCATCCTCCCCAGGCAGATTGTCTATCCAGTTAGTGATGTTGCTTATTTTTGTTGTGAACCTGTAAAGAGAGAGACAGAAGTCGGCTCTTTTTAAAAATTCTTAGATTTATTTTATTTCTTCAGTTAATTTCCTTTTGTTTTCGTAGCTGATTCGCTGTCTGTTAGGGACGTATTTGAGTATTTTGATTGCTATAGAATATCAAACATTTTAACTGATCAGTCCCGTTTTTATTGATTGCGTTCGCAGTTTTATTGAGATAAAGCGGGGTTTCTTTTAATCTTGCTTTGTTGTTTTGCATTTGTTGAACATAACATTTGGTAAACACTAAGGACGTCTAACTTTCATTTAAAGACGGTAAGGGATTTTTAAGTTTCTTCTTAACAGTAACGAAACTGTTGTGATGCTGATTAGTAAAGTAGCCTAAGTGAATTATGATCATGATTCCTACTGCCTTGGTGCTTCCAATGTCTGTCATTTGACACAATGGCCATATCGCCCTGCCGGGATGACCAGTAGGTAACATTATTTTAAATGTTCGTTAATTTAGCGCATATTCTGTATGCTACACTCACGTGGTGTTGGGCGTTATTAAATATCTCTGAATACAGCTATTCTCTATTTAGCTTTTTTGGATGGTGTTCTGGATTGGTGTTGCTTAGCTGTGTAACTGGGATGTCTGCACGTTTTAGCACTGCTTGTGAGCGTGTGTTTGCACCTGAACACGGGGAAATTTGGGTGTCGTCCTAGTATCACAGCATCGAAACTTGACACTTGGGGGGAAATGGCAAATACACCTAATCACTCTGTTTTAAGGCGTTCACGATTTGTTCTGTATATTGTGGGACACATATCGAACACGGGAATCATTCGTCTGATACCACCATACAGCTGTCATTGCAAAGTTGGTTCTTAAAACAAAGTATGCACGCGGCATCACTAACAGGTAGCTGTAGCAAGGCGCTGAGCTTACCGCAAGGTAATAAATCACAGGCGCTGGGAGTAGGCTACTAGCTTACCACAGCGAAACGCGTGCCTCCCCTTACCTAAAACAAGGTTTGAGATGGAATTGTCTGTTAATAGTGGAACTCTGCAGTTGGCAGATGGCACATTTGCCTCTTTTGTCGTTTAATGTGCATGTTTGACCACAGATGAAAGACAAACCATGTATGCGGGAGCACGGCAGGCATGTTTGTGAGAAGTGGTGCAAATTGATGGGGGACGCTCATTCTGACTCCTTAGCTGAAATGAAGAAATAATTAAGTTAAATTACGAACGGTTCCTACCACTCCTACTTTACAAGCTACTGCTGATTTCAAGCCAGCATACTAATGAACCATAAACGGGGCCTAGGTATCAGTTGTATTCGCAGATCTTGTCACTGATGGTAGTAGTCGCAGTATTTTAATACTTTGATAAATATTATACCTAGAAGGCCTACCAGTTTTAGTTCTGCATAGGCTAGATGTCTTGACACTTACACAAAGACATACACAGTCAGCCAGCCCATTGCCTACCCACTTGAAGGTTGAGCAAGGCTTGGCATTTTGACTCAAGACAGCTCCCACACCTAAAATTAAGGCCTTCTGCTAATTGGGTACAACTAGCGCCACCAGCAACTCAATTAGTGACAGGTGTCTCTAATTTTCCCGGCTTTCAATTGGACCGCTATCTTATAAAGGCAGCTCGATTTCCCGCCACTCTCCCCATTTTCGCGCCATTACCGGAAGACAGCTGAGATTTGGGCGTCTTGCCGACCTACTGTTGTACGGATTGGTGTGTGAGCTGTGTTTTTTTTTAATTAAAGAAGGTATGGGAGCTAGGTAATGTATTGGTGTATAGTTTTATTGAATTCTTAATGTGTCGCCACTGTTGTGGCTTCCTAACATGTAGAACCGGTAAGCTGAAACTTAACAAAATTGATAGCAACTGCCGTGTAGGAGCTACCAACCTCTAGCCTCGCCTAAATTGGTAGCTCCTACACGGCAGTTGCTTTCGTTTGAACGCAAGCTGTTTTCCCCCCTGAGGGGCTCGGTAATATTTAGCTACGTTATACCAACCACCAAGCAACAGGTTAGGTACCTAGCTATAAAGGTTGCTAGCTACAATATTCAGTATAAGATTTAATTAGCTAGCTAAGTTACCAATACGTTCTACACAGCCTAACTAAGCTGCATGGTAGCTGGTATCTTTTGTCATTGACTCCGCCACTAGCTGCCTATCCCGGTGGCTAGTGGTGCTGCTTCGAAATAGAGAATAGCTAGCCAGCTAAACTCGATGTTTGCATAGTTTGTTGCCGATTGTATGCTCCATGTTAACATTTTGACTTGACGGTAACTAAAGAGAAAATGCATGGTGATGAACGATATCGCCCACAGAAAGAAAAATACTGATCGTAAGTTTTGCTGGCAGCCTACTACCAGGTGACTAGATAACTTTTTAAATTTAGCATTTCTGGCATGAAAGGACATGTCTGGTCCTGTAGTTGCAGCATGGCAAAACGCCAGTGTTTTTGGTGACTATTTGGCTGCGAGATTTCATCTACGTTAGCTATCAACAGCAAGTGTTAACGTCGTGAAACACGTGGAAAAATTATACTGGCCCCTTTCCGCTCCAGTTTTAACGAAATGGGTAGCAGTTCTAATCCGCGGGGTTTGTTTCTGGTGATCAGCCATTGTCACCACCGTCTGGCGTACATCTAAAATTGTAATTATACAGCTGTTATAAGCGAGGTCTGAGGGGCAGCGCTATCTGAACGTGGGGGGAGACGATCGGATGGAGACGACCAGCGCCCTCATGGTTGCCTATTAAGTATTAAACGAGATCCGTAATATTCCAAAAAAAAAAAAAAAAATCTAGTTCGTAATGGGTACGTTTTTTCCATCAGCCATTTCAGCGACCAAAGCTGAAGCTGTGAAGGGCTGTTAGTCTCCAGACTGCTTTGATGGCCCTTGGATAGATATATTAATAGTAAAACGCCACATATGGGTCTTTTCATAATGTTTTGGGAGTGCGGTAGTGACCCCGTAGTGCAACATAGCTTCTCTACTGATGCAGCCCTTCAGTGAAACTTTAATCCATCGTCCGATTCGTGCAGTTGTATTCGCTATCCTGTTGAGTTTTTGAAGCTGCAGCAATATGGTGCGTGTATATTATCAGAATGGTTATGTAGCAGAATGCTGATTTAAAAACATGGGTAAACATTTCACGAGTCGTCAGTTCTAAGTATTTTAAGCTTTAAAATGTAGCGTGATGTCAAAGTAGCACTTGGAAAATAAGTTCAAGAAATGTAGTTGATAAAATACAGTAACCAAGTAACCATTGATGTAGTAATGGTGGTTAATGGTTACAAATACAGTACGCTTAATGTGGATGGATGGAATTGATGCAAAACAGTGAAATGGTCTCATTAGAAGTTTTAAATGAGTAGCTATTATGCTCAGAATGTAGTTCTTGAAAGAGGCCGACTCAAATGCAGAATTGCAGTGTATGGGATCATGTCACTCCACCATCACTACCCCCCACACTTACTTGCGTGCACACACACACACACACACACACACACACACACACACACACACACACACACACACACACACACACACACACACACGGTTTCATGGTTGAAGGGGCTGGGGATTCTGGTAGAAACTCCTGTTTCACCAATGTAAATGTGAGTTTGCCTGCATGTGTTGCACAAAGCCATTCATCTGCTACATCACAAAAAATGGGTAATCATCTCAGATGTAGAGTGACAGGGACTTGGCCATGCAAATACATGGGGTGGACAAGACTGTCTCAAACAGGTGGATTAAAGGTAGCATAGAGCAAACTGTTCCCTGTGCCTGCTTTCTCATGTCCACCACTCTGAGTGCTCTGTGCTGTGAGCTCACCCCTCTGCCCTTTCTGTGCCTTAACCATACTGTTTGCAATAATGATAAAAAAAAAAACCTCTTCATGGTTTTTGAAAGTGCAGTTGATTGAGAAGTGTCTCAGCACAGGGGTGGATCCGGTACGGTGTAAGAATAGCAAAGCATAATTCACAGCCATCAGTCTCAGGGAGAGATGCCTGTGAAATGGAGTAGCTCAGAGTGGTGCAGAAAAAGATGCGCTCGGTCAGTTTTAAACCGTAAATGGTACAGAGCACGACGATTGCGTTTCCGTGGTTGTGGCTGCCTCTCCCAGCATATTTGCAGTAGGGATGCAGGACCCCGCCTCCTGCAGAATGCACAAGAGCTTTTCAAGTGGACCTGAAGAGCTGAGCTCAGCTGAGCTGGACCAAGGCCCTTGTCCTTCTCCTAATCTGATACCCACCTCAGTCAGCAGCCTACCCTCCCACACACGGACACATGGCGCCATTTTAATTTGCCGTCTTCACACGTAATTTGCGTTGGAAGCGGAGGGGTGTCGTGAGCCTGTGACCCAATCTTAGTCACCTGGGGGCTTGCGGTATTTTCCATAGCATCTCATTGTGGAGTGCGTCCTGTTTTTATCCATGCAGATCCAGTGCCTCGAAATTGCCTCGGCAAGTAGGCACAGCTGATGTCTCCAGAGGAAGCGCTCGTTGACCGGGGGTGTCACGCTGCCAGCATGCGGCTTGTAAATCTAGTCACCCCGAGAGGTTTTTTGAGCCGTCTCGGTTATGGGATGATTTATATCGACACAGCGGCGACCCGGGCTCAGATCAGATCCATTAATGTCACGGTGCGGTGCATAAGGTGCGAGCCATTTAAAATCCGCCCCAGGCGCGCCGCTGCCGACGCCACGCTAACTTGGCCGGCTGCTGGATGAGTAATGGCGTGAGCTCGTCTGCAACGTTACTTTGCTCGCCGCTGTGGAACACGGCAGCGAGCGGCTACATTCTGTTACTCATCTAATGGGCTAATTTGAATGTCGGGCAACATGAGAACGGTGGAGGCCCGTAGTCGAGCTGTTTTGGTTTGCTAATTCAGTGGGCTAATCCGTGTGGATGCAGTGGTTTGTCTGTGAATTTGAATTTGCAGTCCCTGCGGAGAACTACTGGGTTTGTTCTTTCCTCAGATTTTGGGCTGAATTGAAGTACTAGTCTCACGCGGCCTGGTTGAAGTCCGTGAGAACAATTGCTCTGGGCAAGGCATGGATAGCGGCTTGGTTTTTCTGATTACATCACCAGTGTGCTGCTGGGCTGCTGTTTTAATGTGAAATTGGACAGAACACTTCTCAGCCTTCAGGCCTGTCTAGCAGTTTGCTTCTCAGTTGGAAAAGTGTATTCATTTATGTTTTCAAAATGTGAAGGAGCACAGAGTAAACATTTAGCTGAACGTGTGATATTTGACAGTAATCTTGGCTAATCAACCATTTGTCTTTTGATCAACACCTTTTCCCCTGTGTTATGTGAAATAGGAAGTGTTTCTAACAACATATATATTTTTTCTGCAGAAATTAGGTTTTGTTGAACCATAACTCCTGTTTTGCTTCAGTTCAGTGACTTTGCAGGGTGGTGAGTGGCACCCAGTGAGACATGGAACCATGTTTTGCCACACCCCTTATCGCCCCCTTGTGGGGAGGAACCGATTGGCTGGCCATGCCTTTCAGTCAGCTGCTGTTGAATGAATGAAGAGGGTGTTTCCAGCTTACTCTGACATGTTTTATAATTTGGCAGGAATGGTCGTAAGTGATGTGGCACGTCCTCAGCACACACCTGTTAGTTTGAGTTTCTGGGGGCTCAGGGCCAGATGGCAGTCTGTACTGCACATGACAATTTTTTAGTCAGATTTTTTTCCCCTAGAAATTTGAAAGGGGAGGGGACAGTTTGGTTTAGTGTCCAGGGGGATCATTGTGTAGCTGTTTTGATTTGAAAGTGGAGCACTGTTGTTCTGTATGATGGCTAAAATGAAAATGTGCTCCTGTATTTAGCATAGCCTAATTGGGAGCTTATAGGGGAACTGAAAGTAGGGGTACATTGTGCCTGTGTTCCCCAGTTGAGAAGAAGCCTGTAAATTAATTTTGCAGCTTTTGGATATTGATTCAATTTTTTGTTGTCGGCTGAAGTTATTCATGACTCTGATACACTTCAGGGACACTTGCATAAGCGGCACATCACCACATTAGTCAGGAACGCCACTAGGAAACTTCTGAATGTCAAGCCTGGGGAAAGTTTAAAAAATAATTAAACGGATGGAAAGAGAACACGACGTGTCCTGCTAATCAGTAGAACATGGTCTTTGTGTCATTGCAGTGTTAGTGACTGTCAGTGTAGTAATGCTTGGGTTTTTCGCTTCCAGCTCTTTCTGACCTGGCAAGACAACCAAGTTAAGCAGCCCAAATTTCTTTACTCAGAAACTTGAGCAAAACTGGAAAAACAGCTCTCTAACTGTTGCTGTGACCGCTTTTTTTTAAACCACCTACGTTTCTTGATTGCTGTTTGTAGGGCTTTGACCTTGATTGTGACTAGGCCTTTTTCTTTAAGTCAGAACCTGTCACAAGCTTGTACATCCCATAGTCCCCATTTGCTTCACCTGTGATACCAGCCTTGTGTTTAAGTGCTGGAAGTCTACTGCAGGAGTGATGGTGCAATTCTTGCCACACTGGCTCATAGAGCCAGTCACAGGCCATGGTGGATGGGCCAGTTGTTGCTCTGTGTGGAATTGCATGTTCTTAAAAAAAAAAAAAAAAAGGGCCTTTAATGTTTTTACATCCCTTTATATTATGTTTCATGTTGGTGTTTTCATGCACATTAAGAGTGTGGGAGAGAATGCCAAGAAATGAATGTCCAATATTCATTAAAGAAATGTCAGTTTAAACCATTGATGTGTTGCTCTACTGCATTTAAAAATAAACCTAATTATGTGCTCATGCAAAAGTGTTCAATTTAATTTGTATGAGGTGGGTCCTCTTTCCTTGAACATAATGTCAGGAATGGTTCTTGCGTGCAAGGCACTCCCCTTGCAGAATGACCTCTGCATTGGGCAGCAGCAGCGGTGGTTGCGTAAGCCCATCTTCATGTATTGGCAGTGTACGGTGATCCAGTATCTCTGCAGGCTCTGCAATTATGCGCAGTGTTCTGCATGACCTTGCTGTGTCGATTTCCACGTTCCCACCGCAAGACCCTCCCCGCCACACACACACCGCCCCAGGAGTGGCACACAGGGCATGCAGATTTAGCACAGCATGTTATCTGAGAACACAGATGCAGCAGCAGAATATTCTTAGGTTTGTGCTTTTTTAGTCAGGTTTTTTCAATTCAACTTTTTTTCTCCCCCCTTCATTTTGACAGTCGCATTTTGTCGCAAAAGTCACCCAGCGGCACTAGGACCCAGCAGAGGAGCCAAGCCACCCGGGGGCTGGCTTGTGCTGTTGCTTCCTGTGTGGGTGTGTTGCGACTGGCGAGTTGCAATCATGGTGGTCACGCAAAGAACTGAGGGAGATGCAGCAAATATTGGGTGACAGATTCAGTCAGAGCAAATGTGGATCTTCTCCTGTTGGAGTGCAGGTGCAGTGAAATGGTGCTTTGTAATGTAGGTAGTTATTCCTTAAGGGCAGCACACAGGGCATCTACACCAAAGGGAGGTAGTTGGGGTTTAAAAAAAGCTGTTTGATTATAATCAGTGGTATGTTCCACCCTGCCCTCACTGCTGAAGTCGGCCAACCACGTGGGGAGAAATCTGTCTGCACTTTGGGACCAACCCAGGAACCCAGCAGAAGGGAGTTCCAGACCTGGGTATACTCTGAACACCACAGTTTTAGCTTGAGCCCCCTGAACACTGTGTACTTGGACTATTGACCTCCAATCGGGTCATGGCAAGTTAGAACTACTGGGTGGCAGTGCTGCGTAATCACCTGGAGGTTACAGGTTTGAATCCTGAATGGCACATTGCTGTTGTAGCCTTGAACAAGGCACTTTTGAATTGCTTCAGTAGAGGAAATAACCATCCAGTGTGTGACCCATATAATAATTTAGGAAAGTCATGTAGCAAATTAGCTGCTGATCATTTCAAAAAACAGCCCTATGGTCATTCTGTCAGTAGAGGTCAGGGACATGGCCCAAGACTGCCTGGAGTGGTGCTGATATTGCACTCTCCCAATTGTAATGATGTTCAGCATCCTCCCTATTGTTAAACTTGGCCCTTTACATGTACAATATCCTAGAGCCTGCGTTTAAAATGCATATTTCTCCTGTGGCCGCAGCAATCCCATGATGGCCAGACCCCTTTGCAAAGATGGGGAATTGCAGCAGATTTGTGTTGTCAGGCTACAGTCAATCAAAAGGCGTGGGCCATATACCTCCCTCTGCTGGCTGTAACCTGCAATTACTGAGGCAGTAGAAGCTCCCGGGCCTCCCTGTAGGAGGCTCTTACATGTGATCCAGTGTGGTCGTCATGGGAACTGCACACAACTGCATTTGACCCATCTATGTAGGAGTGGTGTTCAAGTACACATGCTAT
Organism: Megalops atlanticus; assembly: GCA_019176425.1. NCBI lineage: Eukaryota > Metazoa > Chordata > Actinopteri > Elopiformes > Megalopidae > Megalops > Megalops atlanticus. The sequence goes on from CM032894.1 coordinate 18,194,449, forward strand.
GAGTTGCCATGTAGTTTTTGGTTCAGTGGTTTAAGGTGTATTTCTACATCTTGCAAAATCGGTACTTCGATCATAAAACAGTAATGTTTAATTTTTACTCGTTTTTGTTCCCTTGGTTTATTGGAAGTGACTTAAGCATCAGGAAATCTGTGTTTATAGTTAATTGTTACAATTGCTATTGTCTGATTCTTAGTAAGTTGTTTGACTGCATTGTTAAGATGCCTGTTCCATGGTGAGGCTTCCACTTAAAATGAACGAAATTGTACCTTTGCACTGCATGTGTTTGATAATTGTTTTTTTTTTTTTTTAATCTGTTAGCGAATAAAGTAGTTCTTCAGCAGAAAATGAGCAGTACAGCTACCTTTAAAGACCTGCGAATCCACACAGATAATGGATTAGTGCAGGATTAAAACTAACGTTGGCACAGTATTTCAGATGGAACAGTCGCACGCACACGGTGCCTAGGAGGCATGTTGAGAAGACGTGGCTTTTACGTCTCAGTGAAGTCGAATTTCCTCATCCTTGAGGCCCTGCTTTGACTTGGTCAAGATCAGAACGGGCTCCTGCAGATCATAAGTTGGGCAGTTGTGATTTTTTTTTGGTTGCTGCTGGTTTTGTTTCTGCGCTGCCAAGAGGCAGTTATTTCTGCTTTAGCTGCCAGCTGGAAGCGAGAGACGGACACGGCTCGGCGAGCCACGCGCCCTGCCGGCCGCTGCCGGGAGAGCGCGCCGGTGCCCAGAGAACTGGCAGCGGCAAGCAGGGACCGAACACCAAGCTCCGCTCGGGTCTGCCAGGAACCAGGCCAAATGTTTGCCTTTGAATAGCTGCGTTATTGCTATCAAGTGGTAAGAACCCTGCACGGGTTTTCATTGATTTGGTTTTCCTGTGAGTGAACGCAGAACACAGAGCGCAGAAAGAGCTGTAATAGCTGGCAGTATCCACAGAATATTTCAATGAAGTTATTTGGAATACACATCCCTAGTATTCCTAGCACATCTCCCCATACTTGTTACCCTGCGTATTGGGCTCTGTCAAATAAACAAGAAGCCTGAATAAACCTGTACTGTTGTATGGTTGATCAAATGCTGTTATATTATTGCACCCCTTACAGTAATCATACAGTGTCCTGCAGTGCAGCCATTGGTAAAAGCAGTGTCTGGTCCAATCCTACTGGCATTCATAGAACTGTACTGTTGAGGTGCATGGCCTTCAGAAGTTAGTTTTCGTGTTAATGAGATGGGCAATTTGCTTTCTCAGGGGTCAGGAGTTCAGAGTGTGTTTGGAAGCCCCTGTAATCCGTCTGTACTTTGCAGTTGTACCACCATAGCTGATTCTTAACTTAGGCTTGCCAGGGCTTGCTTTATTCCCACTCTGGTTTAGACAATTAAGATCAACATTCATTTTCAGCATATGCTGTCAATATCATCAGCATTATTTCCAGGGTGACTCAGTCAGTCCCTGAAGAATGCCAACATGAAGGTGGAAAATAAAGGAAAGCACAACCCTGTGCCAAATATACTGTTTTCTGTGAGATAACTAACAAACGTATGTGTGTGCCATTAAAAAAAAAAAAAAAAAAATTGTTCAGCTCGTGGCTATGGATCACCATCTATCATTACATAATCGGAACACATACTCATTTTAATTATCCATACGTAAATTTATGAATCACACTTGTTTTGATTGTCTGGAAATTCAAACACTGTAGTATTCTCAGCCTACATGAATTACACATTTCCTTTTTTTAGGTGAGTTCATATTTTGGTGAATTAATACTTAAGATAAATATGTGCTGTTTGTGTTAGTCATTAACCTGAATTAGCTAAATTCACCCTTGACATGGAGGAAATAATGGAGCTGACTTGAAGCCCTCATCTGTTTCGGATTTACACTGAGAGCAGCTGCACCCATGTTAATAATGCCTGAAGATTCCTTAGATTTTATTGCTTTATTAGTTGAGTCCATTTAAGTGTTTTCAGTAGTGGAATATTTACCTCTCTGTTTCCTTTCTGCCTCTCTTCTGAAGACTTTTTTTTTTTTGTTTAAAAAAATTAACCATTTGTCATCTTGTTACTGGGCTTCTCCTATGATGGCCTGAATGTTGGCATGGTACCCACACACTGATCTAGCTCCCATTTAGTGATTTGGTAGCGAACATACCAAGTGACCTTTTGATCTGTTGTATGGCCTTCATTAGGCCAATGATGAGTACAGCTATATCTATGATTAAGTAGACCAAGTACAACAGTTAATTACATGAATACACATACTCTAATTGCCTATTGAACAGAAGACCTTAAAGTAAAAGATCTTAAATAGCCAGTAACACAGGTGGAGCAGTCTCTTTGCTCTTGACTTTGGCTTAGTTATAGCAGCAAAGATGGCCAGTAAGTTTAAACAAGCTATGCCATGAAGAATATTATACTCAAGAGTGGAATAAGTAACACAATTGAACCGAAAGGAGGATCACCATCTGCTTTCGTATAACGATGGTCATTGTTTCTCAGGTTATTTGCAGCAGCTGTCAGAGGCTACAAATCCTGGCAGGCTAGTTAAGTGTGTATGTCCTGTGCCTTGGCTTTGGTGCGCTTAGCTCTGCTGCCTGTTGCTGTCCTTGGTGTGCATTGTGCTGTAGATTTACTCTGCATGTATATCTGGAAGCGATGCATGATGGGAGCTGCCCAGGGCACAATGCAGGCTTACACACGTGTGTGAGTGGGCTGTAGGCTGTCATGTCAGTGTGCTGCACATATGATGGCTGGAGTGTGGAGGGTGACGGGAACAACCTGCTGATTTGTTTCAGATGAGCACATATTTTGGCCACAGCAGGGTGTCCATTGCTGTGGCACAGCAGAGTGGCATCGGTCTCGATGGTGGCTTTGCTGTATTAAGAGTCACACATGCAGCCCTTTGATGGAATGCTTTTTAACAGATTCGGGAGTTTACATGATTCTTTCCCAAAAAACGTTTTTGTGTTAGCTGGATTTACAGTAGAAATTCAGCTTCCTGTATTTGTTCACCTGAGGCTGGTTAGAGCGGTTTAGATGAAAGCCATCTTCCTGATCTGTTACTAGTTCAGATTTTGCAGAAGCAGTCATTCGTCATTTTCATAACTGAATTAAAGTATGCTCACTCACATGGAGTACTGGTCCTATCACCTACAGCAGATGGATATGTAGATATACGCTGTCTGACTTGCATAACCCACAGATGTTAGTGCTGCAAATGTTTGTGCCTAGAAGCCTTTTGTCACTATCTTTAGCTTCAAAATGGTTTCCTTACAGAAGCAAAAGCCTTTTATGTGCAAATCAGGATTGACTGGGTCGGTGTGACATAGTGTCCATATTGTGATGGAGAATTTTTGCTGACATGTTTGAATTTCTCCTCAAATGCCAGTTCCGTGACCTTAAAATTTTGTGCCAGCACTTGCATCATCTTAAAAACTCGCACGTAGGACGATGCTGTGACACACAAATTCATATCAAATTCATATTGGCCTTGCAACGTTTATCAAGTAACTTTAAAAATGTCAAGTGTACGTTTTGATAAGCCTGTGATGGCGCTAGCAGCCTCTGGTTTTGACAAACCTCCAGAACGAATTGACCCAGTTACGTAAATGCTTCTGACTGAACAAAAAAAAAAAAAAAATACAAGGGCTGATCTGGTACTCCAGAAGCAGGGTTCTCTCTCCCGGGGGCGAAAGCACAGCAAGTTTGGGTGAGGCGAGGCCTCGGCTGCAGTCGGGTTTACCTCAGATAAACCTGGAGGCCGTCCCCGCCTGAGAGGGGACGCGGGCTGATGTTTCCTCGAGTCTGGCGCTTCGCGGTGTTGCGTGCGCCGGCTCTCGCTCCGCGGCGGCCGTGGGACTGAGTGCACCAGCCGTCTACGCAGAGCGCTGATGCCCTGTAATGAGCCTTAAAAGGGGTCCTGCTCGGTCGGGCGAAACAGCGTGAGGTGGACGGCTGCAGCAGCTGACGGAGAGGCCGAGCTTTAACCCGGGGTCACGCTCCGTGTTCTCTAGGGAACCGGCAGTACGGGACGCCCTCGGCGGGAGGAGGAGGCCACCGCCGAAACCCGAATCTTTGACCGGGCCAAGCTACCCGTGCAAGCGTTAGTCTGCCCTAATAAAGGAACAGCTCCTTGTAGCGATCTCGGAAGTAGGGCAGCGTGGTGTCTTTTTGTAGTTATTTTGATGTGATGTTAATATGTGAATAGGAACTAGGACATGCTTGAAGTACACAAAGGTACTGCTCTGCTGTGACTAACTTGAATGTGCGTGATCCAGGGCTTTCATTTTTAACTGCTGCAAATGTGGGGAATTTCAGCATGGCTCGGTTAGGACTGTTCATGCCATTACAAAGCATGCTGCACACTTATTTCAGAACTTCATGCCATCTAGTAGCATTCACTGCTGGGAGATAAAAACAGGAACCTCACTTTGCTTATGAATCGACACAGATCCTCTCCATCAAATGGCAGCATACTTTAAGCATTGAGACTGTGGGCTGGATTCAGTCAACACTTGTCCTAAACTTTAACATTAGCGCAAGTGTGTTTTAGTGCATACCTTCACCAGCATCCTTTATGAAAGTGACACATGCTTAATGAAGTGAAGGACACATGTTGATAAAGTCCAGGCCTTGTGAAAAGGCCCCATTTCTGCCATTTCACATTTACTGGCTCCTCACTTCCCTTTCATTGCTGTCATTTTAGTTGATGGTAGACACGACTTCTAAAAGGCCCTCTAGCATCTTACCATGTAGGCCAGAGTGTTGAAGCCAGCTCATTCAGTTATAATACTGACAGCCAAGAGAGGAGATTCTTAGTCTCCATTTTATCAGTTCAGGAACTTGCTTTTTCTATTATCAGAGGCAAGACTTGGAGTCCAGTAGTCAGTCTGCTGGCTAATTTAAAATGGCTACTTTAATGGAAATGCTTCCTCCAGGATACGCTGTTTAATATTTGGTGCCTCTTTAGCAGCCTGATCTATGGGCTGGACCATGGAAAGTCCAGGCCTCTGAGTGCTGAAGTCTACCATGTGTTGCAGTGGATTTGCAGTCTGTTCTGTTATGTTTGGGGAGAGTGCAATGAAACCAGTGGTCTTTAACATTAGTCCTCCCTCTCTGAAAGATTTACATTTCCATACAAGCAGATGTTATGCAAACCTGTGTCACTCAGCTATAACAGTATTGACCAAATTAAGCGATTGTACTTAAAGGATTCATTTCCTAGGGCCCTAGTTCTTCCATCCTGTATTCATAAGTATATGTATACATTTTTCTGAAACAGAAAAACTTCCATGTGTTAAGCTGATTTCTGCACTTGCGATGTCCATGTTTCAAGAAAGAAATGGCCCCTAGCTATATGTGAGCCGCAGATCTCTTGGATGTGTACTGTAGCTGACTCGCATGATCTGAAATCTGCATCAGTGCCCTGTGCAGTTAAACTGAATGTGAAACGCGTTTGATCTCCAGACAATCCAACCATGTGGATAAGCTCACTTGCAAATGGAGGTGCTCAGAAGTGGGTTGCTGTGGAGAATAACGGGGTTAGATGTGTACAAAAAAAGGGGAAAGCAAAGCATTTGCAGGAGGCAGTGGCTGGTTACACAGTGCAGTAAATTCCAGTTTTAGGTGATTTTGACCCTTGAATTGTCTAATTTGAGAACCTTCCAGTGGCTGCTTTAGTTAGGTTAGCCTTTTGTAGAAGACTGACCCTTTGTGTTCAGTTGATGTGCTTTTGGCTGGTTAATCCGTTTTAAGTTTTCTTGAGCCCTCTGCTGGCTGATCGCCTACAGCTAACATGCGGTAACTAGCGTGCTAATTGTCAGTGGTGACAGCCTACAGTAGATGTTGTGCCTTGAACATTGTGAATTGTGACATGAACTTAGCAGCTGCACAACGTAGCCTAAGTTGTAGTTTGAGTAATTTTGTACATAACATTGATACATGTGTATCGACTTAATAAAAATGATACAACAGTACATCAGTGCACATCTGTGAAATTGGCTCAGCTGCTTTTGCGTATACCCTGGGAACAGCATCGATCAACGTGAAAGGACATGATTCAGAGCCTTGTTTTTTCTGCAGCCCATTCCTTTTAATGGCACGACGGCACTACAGGGGACTGTAAAATGCTAATAAAGGAAAAGGCATGAATCTGCTGCTGTGGCTTATAGGACCTCCGTTCCTCTGGGTGCCGTGAACAACGTGCCCACATATTGTGCTTTTAAAAACGTCTGAAATGGCTCCTGCTCACAGAGGTGTGGTGCTCTGGGGAGAGCATCAGGTGCAGGGATGCTCTTTAACGGCCTGTCGGATCCTTTGTGCCATCGTTCTGACGCTTAATGGCGCTTTTTTGGTTGTTCCCAACCCCTCCCCACCACCCCCCTTCCCTCAGAGGGCAATCAGTTTCAGGATGCCCCCCCCCCCTCCTGTAAAGCATCTAAAATCTTACAAGTCTTTGCTTGTTGGAGCAGTGTTGTGTGAAAACCTTCCCTCGTTTGCAATAGGACGAGAGGGGCTTGGGCATGTTCACTGATGGACTTAATTGTTATATTCAGATTTTGATGGGAACTGAAGGTGTGATTTTTATTTTTAATATATTTCATTATTCATGGGTACAAATATAGCCGCTGTTTGATTTGGTCAGTGAGAGGCCCTTTTCATTCTGATCTAGTGTTTTCCTCAAGCTAGCTCCCTTCATTGAGGTGTGACCGTCTGCTTTGAAATAAGTTTTCTCATTTTGTTTCTGGGATAGTAAGGCTTCACAAGACCTGTTTTGGGTGGAGCCGCCATGTGCGGTTAGTCACCGACTCCTATGAACCAGTCAAGTGGTTCTCTTCTCCACAGGAGAGAGTTACTATCGATTGAGATTATCGGTCCGGTGTAGCATTCAAATGGAAAAGCAGCTTTTGAAGCAGAGAGGTTTTCTGTTCCCCTCTGCCGTTCTCCTCTGTGCATGGGTGAACACACTCTGAATCCAGGAGGCAACATTTCCCTAAGAGTACTTGACGAAACGCACATGGTTACTTTTAGACTTTAAAGACACCCTATTCCAGCAAGCCCCCCTAATGCTGAATGCACAGCTGCAGTAATATTCCCTTGTGGGGGTGTATCCATCTGTGCATGCGCCAGTTCTATATTCTTAGATTTGCATCTAGTTCATTTATTATTAGATTTTAATTTATATTATGTAGAGTTCTCCAATGAAGAGGCGGTCTAAGTAAGCTTGTTAAAGCATTTAATCGTTTGTGCTTTTTCTGTGTCAGAACAAGCAAGTTGCACACACTGTGTCCTGCGTTGTCCTATCAAGTGCTGTATGTTGCTGTGAAGGCTCATTAAGCCTTCAGAACTGTAGGCAGGCTCAAATTCACACTTGGCACCTACTTCTGCTCTGCTGTGCAGGTCACTGCTGGCTTGTGGGTGAGGTGCAGGGAGATGTAATTTTGTAATTTAATGCTAACTTGAAGCTTTCCACAGCATTACATAAGAAATCATTGTGTCAGGCATGTAATATCTGTGCTTGGAATTATGTGGTGGGGTTGCCAGTGAGCCCTCATCTGGAGTGGGGGGTTCCCAAATTTTCTGCTTGGGAGAGCCAGGATACATTGTGTGTATGTTACTGAAACAGGTCCTTTACATCTAACCATAGACTTCCCCTTTTTCCATCAGCACTACTTGACTTGGTCAGAGTTGGCCTTTTGAACTCACTTCTGATTGGGCTGCCGGACAGCATGCACTGCTCCTATTTTGCCCACGCAGCCAGAGGACATCTGCACTAATGCCGGAGGGCTCTGAGTGTATTGGCTTCGCTCTTCCCTCGTCTTTGGTTATGTAATCACTGTGCAGCAGGCCTTTGCATGTTTTGTTTGTAAGTATGTCGTTTGTCAGTGTAGGACAACACGTGATTCGCTGTTTACCAGTTAATGCCATGCACTTAAAGGAGACACACTGGGCGTTCGGAGTTGCTTCAGATGTCACGATTCAGTCTGACCTGGGGACCTGCTGGCCTTCTCTCATTGCTGTTCTGTTCTGTTTGGCCTTATGCACAGCACTTAAACATGCTCTGCAAATGGCCCTGCGGAACTCCTAAATAAATATGACATCTCTGCCCAGGGGCCGGGTTTACCCGTTTGGGCTCCACTCCACCCTCCAGCTCCCCCCTATCTGAACATAACCTCACGGTCCCACCCGGACCAGGATGGCTCTGCCCGCGGTTCGCTTGCGGTCTTGCCCCACCCTTGGCCCGGCGCCGGCGAAGCATCTCCCCTCTCTGAAGCGTTGCGGGTGTCCTGTGCTATATACGGTTCCCTCTGCCTTTGCTGCTTGACCAGTCGTCGGGAGAGGTCAGCTGGAAATACAACCCGCAGGAGGTGCAGCGCGGAGCAGATATCCAACCCCGAGAGCACCGAGGCGTGAGCCAGGGAGCCCTGCAGCTCCACTCTTTGGAGTGGTGAAGCCAGTACACTGTACTCTGCTGCTCTTTTCATTCAGCCCTTCAGAGCCCACTGCAGCTCTTCTGTACAATCAGGAATTTAAGGACAGCCAGCATTTTCAGATTTTACAAAAATGACTTGGGTTGTGCAGTAACATAGCACACAGACAGGTCAGGTTTTCTTCAGACAGCAGCCACTCGGTCTGTGAAGCCTTGTGTTGTTACTGACCAAATAATGTTCTGTTGTCTGTTCTGCATTCTACATTTGTTGTTCTGCTTTGTGGCTGTTACTGTTTATCAGGGTTGCTCTCCTTGCCTGTGTGTAGTATATCAGTTTCTGTTATGGCTGTGATTAGACAGCATAGAGCATCGTGTCAGAAAGCTGACCTCTAAGAGACTCCACTTGAATTGGCATTCAGACCAGACTTTGACCATAACACTTGAAATGTATCCCTTCTCTTTTAAAGCACACTAGATTAGTAGTAGAATGTGATTGCTGCATGGATTGCTGTTTGGATTTGTTTGCTCATGAATTAGAAGTTACATTTTGGTTCCAAATCCACATCAAGTTGATGCTGTGTTAACTACTTAGTGGGGGCGGTGTGTGGGGGTGGTGTGCATGTTGCATATTTATGGAAGTTTTCTTTTAAATATAAAGGCTTTTTACACACACACACACACACACACACACACACACACACACACACACACACACACACACACACACACACACACACACACACACACACACACACACACACACACGCACACACGCACACGCTGCGCTGCCAGACATCCTGAACTCATGAAAATGGTGCCAAAATCTTGCATTAAAGATGTAGATAGGCCGTGAGAAATGGAGACGCATACAGACCGTTTCTTCATCTATTCTGAGACACCGTGAAGCAGCCCTCTGTCAGTTTCCCTCACTGTTCTCCAAGGGAGAGCAAAGGACTTTGACCCGCTGTCGTCTCTTCACTTCTGTCATGACTGTTACAGCTGTATCGTACATAGGAAGATGCAAAGTTTTTCACCATTTCCCCGGTGACTGATGGGTATCATCTGAGATCAACTTCGACTTCAAGGGCATTTATCCCATTTGTTCTGCTGTGGCCTTTAATGCGTACACGCCCAAGGGCAGTCTTTGCCTGTGGCGTCGTAGTCTTCTGAGCACCAGGCACTTTGTGTATTCCCTGCACTGCTAGAGCATGACTTTGACTCTTTGATCAGCAATTAGGCGCTCTGAGAGTATGCTACATTTCCTTGGCAGGGACACAAGGTTACTTGCACTGGAGGCAATAAATTTTAGCTGTTTCCTTAAGAACAGCTTAGTTCACACTAAGATTAATGCCTTTGGTTGCTACTTGGTTTAAAAACGCTTTCCTACCATGTGTGTTACCTTTAACATTTAGTCATTTACCTTTAGTTATTCTGGGTCTTGACTGTTAATTTCCTAAGATGTATATACATCTGCTTGGTGTTACCTCTCCAAAGTGCTCAGTATGTTTCTTTTTGTTCAGCCCTACATTTTTAAAGGGCATGAATGACATCTGCTCTGCTTAAAGGTTGTAATTTCTGACTGTCTTTACTTTTCTCATGGTAGTCCACATTAATTGCATCAAACATATTGCCTTGTGAGAACAATGAAAAAATAATGAGGGAATTCATGTGGCTAGCTGTGTGGGGCAGACTATGTAGAAGGGGTCTGAAAAAAATCAGATTTGCCAGAAAGCTTCAGCCTTGACTGCTTTCATTATCCAGCTATTCCTTGATTGTTTGGTTCAGCAAAGAATAGTGCTGATAGCCAGCTCGGTGTAATGTTTTTGGCTTGCTGAATGCAGACATTTTACTGATAAGGTGTCAGATTAACTAGTTGGACATGCAGTGGTTTCCGTGAAGAATAAAGAGTGCAGGCAAAAATGTGTCACAGTGCCCTGGGTAAGAGGAACCACTGCTGATATACAGGCATGAGTCTGTTTCAATGGCTGACTCTTAGTGATGATGATCCCCTTATCCTCTCCCTCCTCCTCCTTTCCTCATAATTTAGGGCTGTAAATATGATTCCCAGCCATGTTCCTAATGAAATATACTAGTTAGTGCTCCCAGTCTTGCTTCCATGCTGCTTCTGTCTGTTTGCTGTAACCAATTTTAAAAACTGGCTTGCACACAAAAAATACACCAGTGTACCAGTTGTATAATTAAGAGAAGCAAGCAGCATTGCATTCGTATTGTAGTTACCAAAGTGAAACGACCAATATTTCTGGGGATTGCAGTGCAAGAAGGGTAATTAACAAATAGTGGGAAAGAAATTGCATATTCATCAAGGAATGCACAAATAACTCTGTAGTTTAAAACTTCAGAAAATGAGTAATTTGTATTTTCACTTGTAAATGTCAATACTGTTAATCTTTCATTTAATTGGGATTTTTAAAATTTTCATTTTCATTGCCTTGGTTTTGCCTTGATGTGACACCATGATGTATGAAAATATCAGTGTTTTTAGTATTTATTCAATTTTAATATCAAGTACATTTATTGAAACTTGATAAAATAAGAGATTTTGGTAAAATGCTGATACTGTACCATCAAGCGCAAAGTTTGTAGGAAACTAAATGTAATCATCAATGAAGTGAGTCTATACAGTTTTCAGCCATTTTGATTCATTCCCACCTTTTCTTTTGGCTGATACATGAATGTCACATCAAGGTATTTTAAGTATAATAGATTCATCTTAAAGTTGATGGTGATCAGAGGTTTGTTGGATAGAAATTCATATACATCCTAAGAAGACAAAGTCATCCCCTCTGGTAACATGCATGTCTGCCATCATCTACAAATCCATCTTTTTTTCACCAGCACTTTTTTCATGAACCTGCTCTGAAATATGTCATTTTGGAATCCCCAAATGTACGGATCCGTGCACATAAGGCAGCATTTGGTTTTATTTTGCTGTGGGGTGATGGGTCCATCACTGAGGATACGGAAGCGGTTGACCTCGACTTCATCTGGCCACCCCATATTAGAGTCACTGGTACAATATGTACCCACGCAGGTCTTTCGTCATGGCATAAATGGTTTGATATGGTTGCACTGCAAGCCATATAAGTATGGCACAACACAGTTATAGCTCATTGGCAATTACCTACAAAATGAAAGGCCTGGATTTCAAAATTCACTTTGCAGATGTAGTTCTGAGAAGCTGATATTGACTTCTCTCTCTGATTTTCTTTTATATGCCCAAATTCTCTTCCCTAGTGAAGTCAAACTGCTAACAAGCAGTTGTTTCAAGCAAATAGTTGAATTTCTCTACACCCAGTTCTTATACACCTTTTTCCTAATGGTTGCATTCTCCTCCTGCCATTGTCCCCCTTTTACTCCTGTGTGGACCTTGTTTTGCCAGCCCAGCTTCCCTCCCTCCTTCATTTTAGTTGGCACAGTGCCACCCTGTGCCATTTGGTCAGTTAGCCAATCCATGCTGGTGTCATTCCCATGTGTCATTATTAGGGGTGTAAGTCTGTCTTAATGATATGGCACAATATTGAGCCTAAGAAAGGATAAATTTTCATATCTGAATTCAATTTTGAGATACATTTTGCCAACATTATTTAGCATAACCTTAATCATTCTATGCTTTTAAAGAAATATATACAATCATTAGTTCATTATATGCCATTGAAATAAGAAATCACTAGGATTTTTATAAATTCTGTAGTTTCTTCCTAAATATTCTGTAGAAAATGAATGGGGGCAAAAAAAAATCAATGAGATGCATTGACTGATGTGCAACATAGATGCAGCTGCATGTAGCTTTTGTAGTGATGCATTGATTGATATGAACTGATATCATTGCACCCCTTACAATGATCACTTGTTGATGTTGCACATGTTCTTCATGGATGTAATGGAGACCTTCACTCAGACCAACTTAAGCACAGTCTTGATGTCCTAATGTCCTTTAATGTTTTAAATTCAATTTCTTTATAATTTTGTAACTTATGATAAAGCTGTTTGAGTTAAATGTTAATTTTGACAGAATGTCTCCTGGTGTCACAGCTGTGTCCATTGGTGTGACACAATTATGCAACACACAGGAATGTGCTGCCTCATTTGTAATTATTGACCTTAATACAGCTAGCCAGGTCTTCATTTGACAGTCTGAATGTGTGTCAGGGTTCTCTAGCACTTTATAATCCTGAAGATATTTGAATGTCCATCCTGACAATGTCACACAAAGTGCTAATTTTACATACTTTCATGTTGCTTCCTGAGGGAGATTCAGAATTCAGAGAACCTGCCCTGTCACCATGGTATGCGTCTCACATTTCTTCTGCACTTCCGGGCTGAGGGTTTCACAAAACCGTGAGAGGTGTCCAAATAAATGCACATCTTAAAACTGCGATCTGTGTCACATGTCACACCAGAGGACAGCCATTTTTGGGGCTAAACATATTCATGAGGTTTATAAATGACTTGGATAAACTTAACATGAAGTAGACACTTGTTTGAAATCATCCACTGAAATCATCCAAACTACTGAAATCATCCATTCAGTAGTTTAAAATGCTATTAATTGGACGCATGTAAAATATAATTTGTATTTATATGTGTATATATAATATGGATATACATATATAGAGCATAGTACTATATATAGTATGACATCCTGGGTATAACTTCCTGTTGTCGTTTTATTCACATTTAATTTTTTGTTGTGACGTAGCATTTGACTTTTGCAGGTATTTCCTTTTGTGCGAAGCATACCCACTATGCTGTTGGAATGTCTGTCTTGTAGCTTCTTGAAACACACTCAATATCCTACCTATAGTCTACCTAAAATGCACAAAGATGTCGGACATTATCCCTTCCACCCCCACAGAAATGTGGCTAGGTGGCTTTCTGTGTCCTCAGATTTCGCTGCATGGTGGCAGGGTTTAGCGTAGCTGTGGATCGCTTGACTGCAGGAATGAGGCGCTTGCTGCTCACCTGGTTTAAACCACATTTGTGTCCATCAGTCGGTGCACTTATGGCTCTGAGCCAAGAGGCCAAGCAGCTGGTGTTGCATGTGCATCCACCTGGTAGGTGATGTGAGTGAAATGGGTAGCTAGTGTTTGAAAACAGTCACACCATTTTCTTTGTGATCAAATACATTAAAGAGCCAAACACTTCAGTTGCTGAATTCCTGTTTTACTGTCTTTTTCCTTTTTTCTCCCTTGCACCTTTTCTGGAAGAGCCAGAGTTTGGTAGATGCTCCTGTCTGAAGGTGAACGCATTGGCTCCCAGGTGCCAGTCAGTTTGTGTGGTTCGTTATAGTTAGTAAATCAAGTTTAAAATCACAACTGTTAGACAGAACAGCATCAAGCTAGATACGCGTACTGTCCCATACATGGAAACTCATCATTTCATTGCTGTCTGTTCAGTATTATGGTCATCAGGATTTTGCCTGTTTTAGCAATTGTGTATATTACAAGCAGCACTTCAGAAATATCACCTTAACTGATATTTGAAATAGTCTGTAATGTCATCGACACGTCTGTCTACTAAAGCTCAAGTTACAGTGCTACACAATGTGGCTGACACGATCAAATCGGTTTTCATGTATTGCATTTAAGGTGCATACAACTGAAATTGTCCAGATTCAAGTTTAGTTCAGTTTGGGACATATTTTGGTTAAATAACTTGTTGGTATCTACCTTGGTAAAATGCATATCAAAAAAGTCTTTAAATTGTGTGATCCTAAAAACAGTTATAACGTGAGAGCCTTAACTTGCCTATACTTAGAGAAAACCAAAGGGGCTGCTTGCTAGTATATTAGCTTATGAGTGTATTTGCATGTCTCACCAACTGCCTGGAGCAATGACATAGTTAATGAATGGTGCTTATGAATCCTGTTTTTCACAAGAAGCATGTTGTCATCAACATGCCATCTGAAATTCTGGCAAAAATGACAGTGCATTGGGGAAGTAGGGCAATATTTTGTTCCAGACTATATGGTATGTGAGTCTTCTCTTCCCTGTAAAACTGACTCTGCATCTCTACCTGTAGCTGGCTGAACTGGAGGATATTAAATCCCTGCCCTGCCAATTACCATAAGTAGGCCTGGCTGTTCCTTGCCAAAGTGAAGGGTGCTCGGTGTGGTATTTTGGAGTATGTTCCGTTCCACCCCTAGCTCCCATTCTGTCTGCAGGAGGGTAGCTGTAACCTCCCTGGATTTCCTGCATGTCCCAAATGCTGTCAGACCCAAAAAATGACAAGCCTTTGAAACAGTAGGGCCTCTAGCCTGAAGGGAGCATTTAGCCAAGGCTGGAGAGTGGTAGGAGACACTGAAACATGGACTTGATGTGTATTAGCCTGGGGACAGACTGCCCTGAAGTCGGTGATGGGATGCTGTCTGAGCGAAGGGCTGTTAAAATGTACCATCGCTGACATCGCCACATACACTGGCAGGAGAGGTACATTTTGGGATTTGATTAGAGGGGGCAGAACACCAGGGTTGCTGCACTCTTAAAATGGTGCCATTCAGTGGCCACAAGGACTGAGATTAAAATATCTATATATACTCATCCTACAGCAGTGTTCCTAGCACTACGGAGAGGCACACAGGGGATATTTGGATTGATAAATTTCTTTCCTGACTGGTTTACTTGCATCTCTTCCAGCAGCAACACAGCTTTGCTTGGAGGTTTTTTTTTAGCCATTTACTAACTCCCCATAGCCTTGGCATTGAAGTGTGAGGTGCTCATTTGTGGTTCTTTGTGAATGAGTGGAGTTTTTGGTTTTCCCCTTAAAACTGCAGCAGAAATTGCAATCTCTTCATTGTGGATTGGGAGTTACCACTGTAAAATCAATTCGTTTTGGATACAGAAAGAAACTTAAATATAAGCCTGATGTGTATACTGTGTAAGTCAATATTGAAGACAAAAATCACTAAATGTGCTCATAGGCTTCATAGGTACATAGTGGCTTAGCTCTTTACAAGCATATGGTAAATTACTGTACTGCATGTTTCTCACTG
Organism: Megalops atlanticus; assembly: GCA_019176425.1. Taxonomy (NCBI): domain Eukaryota; kingdom Metazoa; phylum Chordata; class Actinopteri; order Elopiformes; family Megalopidae; genus Megalops; species Megalops atlanticus. The sequence continues at coordinate 18,209,897 of CM032894.1, forward strand.
TTTGCGTGATGCTCAATATTGGTAACATCTATTTCAGGTTCTAGAGAATATGCATAATCAGACAAGCCATACAAACCTTTGTGTGTTCAGGAATTTAAGACAAATATCAAGTCCCATGAGGTTCCACTGTGCGTGTGGGTGAATGTGCTGAGACATTTGGTGATGTCACAGGCCGAGATCCATATAAGAAACAGTCCATGGTGTTTGAGTCATTCATGCTCAGGAGTAACATGAAGGCCTATTAATCTGGCATGAGTGGTTTGTTTCCGTTCCATCGTAATCCCTTTAGCATTGTTTAGGGCTACTGTTCCATATTAATTTACAGGAGAGAGACCTTGCAGATATTATGCTATTCCCATAGATACTCTTTAAATGTGTTGCCTTGTGTGGCACTACCTAAAATGTGTGCTACCCAAGACAAAAAATGGAAGTTGAAGTTGGCCACTCTCCTGGTTAGAAAATCTTGCTGGATGGCCTATGCACAGAATAAATGCTCAGAACAGACTGTTTTATATTTGTCAATCTAACCTGCAGTATTTTTTTTTCTGTTGTGTCCATATTTGCAGACGGCAACTAACATGGCAGTCAGGCTGTGCGATGTGGCTTCTCTGCTGAGAAGTGGTTCGTGGGCAGCTGAGCCTTGGACTGGGGTCTGTGGGATTTTTTTTCCTTAAATTCATAGCCCAACAGTAACCAATCAGTGCTCAGGCCATACCAATGACACCAAGCTCCGACCGCAGTCTGATGTAGTCGTTAGGTCACCCGACTTGTAACCAGAAGGTTGCAGGTTCAAGTCCTTGGTGGGGCGCATTGCTCTTGTACTCCTGAGCAAGATGCCCAACTTGAATGACTTGTGCAGCAATGTCAGCTGTTAAAATGGACAGCATGTGCCCAAGTTGGCTTTTGATAAGGGTATCTGCCAAGCAAATACATTAAAATAAACAATCATAGCTGTGGCTCAACTCAAATTTAATATGGATGCAAATACTACAGGAGGCTTCAAATTTGATTTAGGCAGCCAAACTACTCATTTATATCTGTCTGTATTGGTATGGTCTATATATGTACACATTCAATCACTGTCTTAGAGGTTTTGATGTGCTTTATGAATATAATTCAGCATTAAAATGCTGCATTGTATCTCAGTGCTTTTTTCCTTTAAAGCAAGTAACATTTTTTGTAGACGTAACTGGCAAGTTAAGAGAATTTAGCCTCATATGTAAATGTATGCTCTGTGCTAAGGATGTTGGCATGAATTTTAGTACCTTGTCAGATTTTGGTTTTGGTTTTCAGGTAGGTTGAAGTTTCAGTCAGGTTCTTAAATTGACATGCAATCAGTCTTTTTCTTAGCATTTATTAAATGAGAATGTCCCCTTTGCTAAAATTTGTATATAAAGTGCTATTTAAAATCACAGTAAATTGTAGCTGACCTTATTTAAAAATCTGTTAATCCATGTCATGCTTAGTTATATCATGAGTGTAGTAATTCCCAAAATTTTGGGGAAAATTTGTCAAGTCTATGACCAGTTTTTGCAAAATCACTCAGCAAAAAAGGTGAGGACCAAAGCAGCAAAGCAAGGTTTAATAGCTCTGGGTAGCATCTGGCCTCACACATGAAGAGGCTCCTTAGCTTAGCACAGCACACAGTGTGGCAATATAGTGTGTCAATATCAGGTACACAAGCAGTAGGGCAGCTTTCTACCCCACTGACAGAGAGGCTCCATCAGCTCAAGCTCACACAGACGCACACACATACACACACACACACACGCAGCAGTTCAGTGCTGTTGGCACAGGGATGGGCATTGCACTGAGCTGAGGACACGTGCAGATATGTGGTATGGAGCACACATGGGATGGAGAAGCCTTGGGCACCATTCAACCTCATACAGAGGACATAGATGTTCATGTCAGCATAGTGCAGTGCCTACAATATAAAACACTTCCATTTCGCCAGATATGAGGATACAGTAGAATCTAGCAATTTTAAACCTAATTTAGATTTCATATTGGTCATAATGAGTTGTTGAATTCTCATGGATTACTTGCTGTTCTGTAAATTACTAGCCATAGAGTTAGCTGGTCTTGGGTATCAAAGGCATCCAGGCATTATGTCCCTCTCAAAATTGAATGTTCACTGATACTTTCATAATTAGGGTAGAATGGCGGCTACCTAACTTGAATGATTAAGCATATAATATACTAGAAATGACCATAAGATAGAAAGGTGATCTCATTGCATTTTGACTAAAATGAACCAGAAAAATACTAGCTACAGTCAAAAAGGGCAAACTTGAGTCTTCCTGGACAGTAACCTTGAAAGCAAGTTTGTGCACAGATAACATGGATGCTAAGTAGGCTTTGTGTGTTAATGTAGGAAAAAAAATCTGGTGGTTAAAATTAGGCAATTAATAGCAAAGTGGAACACTTGAGCTTGGGAAGTCATGACAGAACTGCTTTATTTTGAAGTCCCTCAAAGGTAAAAAATAAAATTTATTTTAGTGAAGAATGAGGCAATGCATGTCATTTAGTCTTTTCTATGTGATACAGCAGCCCACGCAGTGTTTGTTATAGCATCATATCTGTCAAGATACCTTGGTCTGAATTTTTGGATTAACTTTTAACCAAGGAGTCTTAAGTCACCGTAGGAATTCCCTGATGTTGCAGGTTACATGCAGACTATTAGCCAGGTCCACCAACCAAATAAATGATCACTAAAAATCACATGGGACATTTTGCACTAAATGGAGTCTCTGGCACATATATTTCGCTATTGAGGTCTGTTAATGTAATAGTTGGCAGTGCCAGTAAAGAACTGAAAGACCTATAGTCTTATCTGTTCAACTTATCGCAGCATGGATGCTTCTCTGCTGGTGTGCTGTGTAGTGAAGAGGTCATTAGCAATGAAATGCCTTCTAAAAAGGAAGTTTAATGAGATACAACTATTTCAGATGTTCTTTTTTCTCCAGCTGCATCAGTGTTAATTGGTGCACTTACTGATAGTTGTGTGTTGTCAGTGGGCCCTGACCTTGAAATGTTTTTGGGGTTTTGTGCAGATTGTGGTCGCATTCATGTCCATATTAGTAGCAGTGTTGAGCGCTATTGTGTATGCCTGCCTTAATTAGATTCTAAATCTGTTCTGAGTACATTACATTTTCTTAGTAGGTGCTCTTACCCAGAGCAAATTGAACAGCTAATATTTTTCATTGTTACCCATTTTACAGCAAGGTATTTACTGAGTCAGTCTGGGTTAAGTGCATTACCTAAGGGTACAACAGCGGTGCCTCACCCGGAATTCAAACTGGTAGCTTCTGGGTCGTGAGCCATGCTCCTTGCCACGGCATCATACTGCTTCATGGCTCCATGCATGGAGAACAGCTGTGATCTCAGCTATAGAGAAACAGTCCAGTTTGACCTTTGCTAGTTGAGTTTTGCTTAAACCGAACTTTTACATATGTACCTTAATCATGGTGTCTGGCTGACCCTGTGAATCTGGATCTTATTGGTGTACCTGAGCTTGAGATGCATCACATCCGAAAAGCAGTGGTCCATCTCTGTCAGTCTGCTTTATCCATTTAATTCAAGAAGCACATTACATCAGAACAGAAGTAAGTTTGACAGTGGATTCAAAAGGAGTATAGTATTTAGTACTGATTTGTGACCATGGAAACAGCTGACGATAATTAAAAAGCAATTTCTTAAGTTCGGTCAATTTTGTAATCTGCTCTGAATGGTGGCCAGTGAAGTGTAGAACTTGGTAAGGGACAGGTTATGGAGAAAGGAGTACACAGGATGTCCTGGACCCTTTGCTCTTGCTATTAAAGGAGATTGAACAGCTTTAGCCTTGCTGATAGCACAGGCATGCCCTCAAGACTTCACAGACATTGATTATTGGAAGCAACATATCCATTGATTTGTTATTCCAGTAGCATTTTGCTGGTGTTTAATGCTGTTTCAGTGTAGATGAATAATTGTGGAAGGCTAGATGAGAAGCAAGGCTTCCCTTTGTAACAGCTTTACCCAGTGAAATTTGGGATCAAAGGCTGTAAATTTAAGTTCTTCTAAAATCCAATGTAGTCTGGAGAGGGAAACTCACTGAGACAGCCTCCAAGTTTAATAACATGCTTTGAACACAGCCTGCTTTTTCAAAAACCCTTTTCCCCTTGCGCTCATGTCAGAAATGGGCCTTTTTATTTGAGGGTGGGGAATCTTTGCGTATTGGCTTTATCTCTTTTCTCTCCCTGAGAGCAAATCAAAAACTGATTCCCACCCTCAAAGGGGCAAGATGTTCCTTAATATCATCACCCACTGTGACATAGCAAACACTCCAGGGATGTGCTTTGATTCTGGATTAGCAGAAGCCATTGAATACAGGAAACATTGTATTCCAGTTTTTAAAAGATAAGGGACAATGTATGGAGGTTATTTGTTGATGGCATACTGTTGATGGGTGATGTAAAGTTCATAGCCCTCTAGTCTTTCATTTAGATGTTTTTCTAAATGTCTTATTAGTGGATAGGTGGGTCATTGGTCCTGACTTGCCCTTCTTTTTTCTTGTCTTTTAGCAGGTTATCGCTGCCATGGAAACACAGCTGTCCAATGGACCAACTTGTAACAGCACAACCAATGGCCCCACCACAATGTCAAACAACTGCTCCTCTCCCATAGAATCAGGAAATGTAGAAGACAGTAAAACTAACTTGATAGTCAACTATCTGCCTCAGAATATGACCCAGGAGGAGCTGAAGAGCTTATTCGGGAGCATTGGGGAAATCGAATCCTGTAAATTAGTTCGAGACAAAATAACAGGTAATGTATCACAGCTATTTGCACACCAACTAATCTTGTGGTAGCTGATTTGGCCTGTCTGTAACAGTGATTCTGCAGTGATCATTTTCAGCTGTTTTGGAGGTCCTCCGAATGACATTTTCTACATTTTGGGTATCAAGCTCCTTAAGCTTAAGGAACATCTTGCTTTTCTGGTTAACTGTATATTTTTGCTGCTATCCTGATCATATGCATTCATAAAGAATTGGCTGTAGCTCGCTCTGTTTTGGAAACATTCTGATTTAAGTCTCTGTTCAGTCTAGGTGCAGTGCACTTGTCAAATATGAACAGGGTTTTTTTTTTTTTTTTTGTTCCTACACATTTCTTGCATGTACACACAGACACGCACACACCCTCCCTCCTACATATGAATATTTTACCATATCCTAGAAACCCTGACACATGGGAGGGTTTGTTCTTTCCTCACAAAACCTCCTCACATGTCTTGCCTGAAATTAACAAATGTTACATTTTTTATTATCTTATTAAATGTGTCTAAAGGTATTTGCAAGGGCAAACTACAATGTAGCCAGAGTGAATGCAGGCCTTATTCTGTGCCCTGGCCATTTGCTTGATCTGGCTTGAGGTCATGAAATCACAGCACAGACACCTATTCTCTGGCATTTTATTCCCCTACTCCCCACCGCCCCGCTAAAAGCACAGGACTAAAGAATACAGTTGGAAGAGGCAATGTGAGGCTTTCGCCAAGTAAAATGCACTTATATGCTGGCATTTGGAAGTGAGAGCCATAATGAAACTTGCCCAGAGGCGAGCCAGGTTTTGAATTGCTCAATTAGATTACCCATTTAATTGGTAAATATCACTGGTTTAATTTGTATTCTTAAAGCCACGTGCCGTAATCCTTCACCACGCCACAAGTGCAGTTGCAGTATGAAGAAATTGTAGCCCCAGGAGAATCTGCCAGTCCCCATAATGCTTGGTTTCATGCTTGGTGCTTGGTGCCGTGGGTGTGTGCGCAGTGTGCATGAAATGTTCGGCGGCATGCTGTGTGCAAGCGCTCAGATCCTTTTAGGATTTTATTAGAATGACCAGTTTGCCGTAACGCTTCACAATCGAGGAATGTGCTGACGACCGTTTACTTAAGCTTCAAGTAAAAGGGTACAGTCCAGTTCATTATTTCTTTTATGGTTGATGAACTCTACAAAGATGTACATGGACATAGCCTCACACGGATTCCTGGAGAATATTGAATATTTTCATATCATCCTCTCCTTCCATACGAGTGCAGTGTTACGGTGATTGAGAGCATGGTATGCAGTTTAAAAGTCATTGTGTATGAGCAAGTGTTTTATGCATCTGTAATTTACACATGTGGGTCTGAAATGCATCACACATTTAACATAAAGTAAACCTGTGATTTAAAATGGCTGAGAGTACAGCTGATTAAAAACTGGGAAATTCAGTGACCAGTTAACTGTGTGGTCCGTTAAGTAAGCCTAGGATTCAGTCAATGTTTTTGCATAACTAACTTCCAGTTAGATGCAAGTGTTACTTTTTGTTCTTCGCGTAGGTTGAAAAGAATTGTCATTGATGGTGTTTGGTGAACTTGCCAAACAGTTCCTCTTCGAATGTCGGCCTTAGTGGTTGTCGCCTATATTCCTCTAGACATGGGAGGACATGAGGTACTGAATGGCAATGATCAGTAATTCATTGGATGGCCTTGATAAATATTACTATCATGTAGTTTAAAGTTGTCAGCTTGAGTAATTTACATTATTATATATAAAAACCGAATACAAAAAACAGCTTTTGCATTGTTGAAAAGGTGTGTTTTATGGAAGGCTGCTGGTTTAGACAAAAATGGCAGTTTAAAATGGTGTAAAATGGAGAAAATGGAGAGGAAAAAAATCAATGTAATCACTGGTGAATGTGAACGCTAATGCATGTTAGTAATTGCCTAAAGTAAACATGCATTTGTGTAAGGCATTTTGTATAATTTATCTGAAGGGATTAGTCCATGTCCTGTATCCTGTGTCCTTTAATGTTTTTTGCTAATTGAAGTCCATGCAGTAGAGTATCTGAAAATCGTCCTCCCAAATTAGCTGGCTAGCTGTGCGACCCCTAGAATGAAAAATGAGTGTGTGCAAATATATCAGCTTCAGTTCATTGGTTGTTTTTCCATTGTTCAGTTAACTAATTATTCTGTACAATCAACACTCAGCCAGAAACCTGTTAACTGCACAAATACCAGAATTAGATGGTCCATAAAGTCCAGAAAGACCAGCAGGAGGTATCCAAGCTGCAGTACACACATTTATTCATCAGCCAAAGAGAGCGCATGTTCAGGATCATACTGACTGGATAATATTCCTGCTGGCAGCGTTGACTGATGGGCTGTTGTAATATGGCAGTTGATCATGTGCCGAATAGAGCCTGGTTTGCTGCATTGGTAGAATACAACGCCCTACAGTAAAACTACACACAAGGGCACAGTTGTGCTGGGTTAGAGGCGCATTAATATACTAATATTAATACCAAAAAGGCTACGCTGTTGACTGGCCCAAATTGTGGAGAGAGATCTTTTTTTAAGGTGAATTTTTTGGCAGTGCATCACTGCTCCGAGGCCTGTTCTGGGGGGTTTTTGGCACCGGCGCTGACCCGCACCCTCATTAACCTTACATGACGCGCTCCCTAATGTTCGGAGCGCACCTCAGCCAGCGACGCTCCCGCTGCCCTGCGGAATCGGCGCAGTCACATCTGTCCGCAGCAGATGAAGATGGCAGAGGGCGCGCGGTAATTACCCGCAATCATCATTAGAAAGACCTGGATGGTGGGCAAGCTCCGCTGTCGCTCGTTAGCGTCGGTGTCATTTTTAACGGCGCTCCGGTTCAGAAAAGGCTAATCCTAATGGATATCCCATGGGGGAAGGGGGGGCCATGCAGGTGTTTTCAATTACAGGGGACCTTTCCAGCAGCGTGCTCAAACAAATGGGTGTAAATATCAAGGTGCGATTAGATTTTATACATACAGTGCGTGTTAGTGTTGTGCACTTTTTCCCCTCCAAGATGTGCATTCAGTAACCTGGGTGAATGGGTTGAAAAGCAGGTGCATTTTTAATTTAACAACACCGTGAAATTGTCTCCTGAAATTTCTTGTCTTGAAATTTCACTAGATTTTAAGATAACGTGTAAACCTGCGGTATGTTACAGGAGGCTGAAAGAAAGCACAAGAGCGGTCTTAAGACTTGAACACTGTTAATGATGGTAAAATAGCAATTCACAAGTGAAAGATTTTCCACCTAATCACTGGTTGGTTGCCTTGAACTTACAGCAGGCCCAGATGATGTCATATTTCCCTTAGCAGGACTCTGATTACAGTGACCAGGGTCCTGTGTTTTTCTGTATCCATTTACTGCTACAACGTTAACAATTTCTTGTGTGCACAAGAGTGAATGAATCTTTAAAAAGAACTTTGTTGGGTTTGCTGCTGTGGGCTTGTTTGGCCGTGTCCATTTCAATTCTGTACCCGTAATTCATAACAGTCTTTGTTTGCTACAGATGTGATGCCATCCTGACGCTTTCCTCTTGGAATAAGGTTTAAAGTGCAGTGAGGGCAGGTGGTGGGGTTGTTATGATACTCTTGAGTGGGGAAATGTCTGTTTCTCCAGGAACAGGCCTGCCCCTCCCTTACAGGCATGTGCTGCTGTGGCCTCCTTTCCAGACGCACTGCACGCGTTTGGGAACCCGTCGCCTTTGAGTCACGGGTTTATCTCTGCTGGTGCGTCCAATGTGTGGGGTCAGCTGGGTTGAAGTCTGCTGCCTTTTTCAAAACTGTATTAGGGGAATGAAGTAACGTATTAAGGGCTGCTGAGTAGGTTGCCTCGAGCACAAGCTGAGCTCTGCAGCCTGGGTTTGATCTCCGCTGTGTCATCAGCCGACGGTGAACGGCAGCCCACAGCAACAGAACAAAGTGGCTTTGCTCCACCGGGGACAGGGGTGGGTATGTCAGCAAGGGTAGCTCATCTTGCCGCTCTCGGACACTGACTCATCGGGCGCCTGCAGGTTGCTTGGATGACATCAGTGAAACCGCTCCCATCCTCCAATAGGTGCTTAGCTCACTAGTGCGCTTGGGCAGCTTGCGGTGTGAAAAATAGACTCGCTCGCCAACGGTGACCGGTGTTCGCAACACTCCAGTACTCCTGTACGTGTGCAGCAGTTACCAGAGTGAGACAAGCCTTATATATGTCAAATTGGCCATTCTAACAGATGATTGCATAAAAAAAGTAAGACATTAAGCACAAGAATCTGACATTTTTTTTCCATCATTCAAATTAACTAAGGCTGCCAAATGAATAAATGTAACTTTAAATCGTGTTTGCGTTCTAATCACAATTGTAGATCAGTTGTCTAGTTGTCGTTAGGAACACCCTTGACCCGAGGTGAGTTCACATGTGTTCTGAACTGCTGGACCTCAAGATTTTCAGTTGCAACGTCTTCAGCAAAGCACAGCTGCAAACGAGGCTCTTCTGTATCTCTCAATCAGTCATATGAGGGGAAATCAAGTGCTTTTGAAAGATTCTGCTCACCAGTACAACGGTGAAAGTAATCTCTGTTGCTAACATGATCTGAAAGATCTAATTAAATCCATATTCGGAATTCAAATTAATCCAGGCAAGTAGCTCTCCACTTCAGGTTAGCTAGGTAGTAGGCTGAATAATCATTCCAAAGAAATTACTTGGCCCAACTCACTGTTTTGGGAACATCACATAGTGTCTAGTCTTGGCAACCCTGAATATGAGTTGAAGTCTTTATTTGGAGTATATTTGTACATTCTTCTTCCTTAAATGCTGGTGGAATTTACTAAAAAAAACTGATGTTTTCGTGTCTGTCTCCTGCTGTGCTGAACATTTGCTCAGAAAGTTGTGTGGGTTGCATTAAATTAGATAAAAGTGGAAGTAATACAGAAAATGTGAATAAAGTATGACTGGAAAGGTCAAAATTCAGGAAACTGCAGGGGGCAAGCTAGTGTACAAGAACGGGCTTCGCCAAGAAAAGCTTCAGTCATTGGTTAACCTTTTTTCAGACCATTATCAGATCATTAATGCAACACAGGAAGAAATGGCTATTTGAAAATGTATGTATCGGTGGTATATTTAAATATTACCGTGGGTCTGTTCAAACAGTTTTGCAGTAAAACCAAACACCAACACAAGCCTACACACTCCTACTGAACATCTGTTCCATGCCCTGACACTCGCAGGCTCTTTCGCACATATGTTTGCAAGTGAAGAAGTTGAGCTCTTTGAGTTTGCTTTTTTTTTTTTTTTTTTTTTCTGGGTAATTGAACTTTTCCAATTCATCCCTGAAGAGGGGTGTAAAGCCTCCTCTCGCTTTGGTCCCCCGAGCCCCCTGTACACTGCCGTTAACCGTGCTGCCAGGCACACAATCAGGCGGTCACCTGCTACAGGGTCTCATTACCAACGACTGAGGCGATGGATCTGCAGGGATGTGCAGGGCCCGGCTGTCCCCCCTCCCCAGCCTGGGGGCTCATTACTGTTTACTGAAGTTGTTCTCTCCCTGGCTCTGAGGCTGGCCTTTCTGCCGTGGCCTCTGCTCTCCTTTGTTAAACGCCGCACCTTTCGGATCGCGCCATCTCCAGCTGCCCACAGTGATTGGGGAACCAATTACCAGATAGGCAGATGTTTGGGGAGCAGTCTGCACACAATGGAGGGAGAGGTATCCACAGGAAGCCTAATTGCGGCTGCAGTGTTGGTTTCTAAAAATGGCACTTCCCACCGAGAGCTAGTCTGCCCTCCAGGCTCAAGTAGAAGTGTCATCTCACCATCTCATTTCAAAGCAGGATTTTTTTCACTCCCCCTTGGCAATAACACTCACTCAAATGCAAGGTGAATTTAAGTTTATGAACAGCTTTTCACACCAGTCAAGAATCCCCCTGTAAGCCGTCACGGCATTAACCCAGAGCGAACCAGTAATGGTCCTTTTGAAAAGCCGCCTCTTGAGGCTACCTTTCTCTCTCTGGAGAGGCGGCGCTTTTTGAAAAGCTGCCCTAGACCGCCGCGACCCCCAGCGACGCTCGCACTCCACATCGATCCGGCTTTTTCACAGGGCTGTTTTACACGTGGCTTACGCCGCAGCCGAGAATCTCGCACGCAGTGACGGCCTCGTCACTGCTCTCAGACGAAAACTGAAAGCCGTCTTGCTGTCTGCCAGAAATGGTACATAGACTCAGCCTTCACTCTCTGCTGTATGTGGAATTTAGACATAACTTTTTGGAATATCATGGGTTTGTGGAGAGGTGATGATTATGGGTGGTTTTCCATTACTCTCCACAGTATGCTTCTTTGAGGGCATACATACAGCCCCTTACCCCCTACAATAATTTTGTTTGGTGACCAGAGAGAGCCGTTTGGGCAGTGGAACCTTCTATGGGTGGTGTGACCTCTGACTACATAAACTCCAACATAGCAAATTGTTGCTGTGCCTTTTACTTGAGGAGTAAAACATTTAAAGGTAGCCTGACATGATGTATGAAGAAAAATACATTTGTTAATCATCAAATTAAGTGATTCTAATACAACCTCGTAATTAAAATAAATGCTTTTTCCACTGGCTAGCCATTTGTCATGAGTAGCCTACACTGGAGCAGAAATGAAATATGAAGTTTTGAATTGATTAGGGAACTTTTTTTTCCCCCCTCTTCCTTACATCACTGGTTCTCATCGATCTTGCCTGGATGCCCTTTCTCTGCTTAAATTGGTAGTCTAAAGTTCTGGTTGTTGTGTTGCAGGGCAGAGTCTAGGGTATGGATTTGTGAACTACGTGGATCCAAAAGATGCAGAAAAAGCCATCAACACATTAAATGGCCTCAGACTTCAGACCAAAACCATTAAGGTAAGCAGGAGTGCACTAGTCTAAGCAACCAGAAACTTCCATGCCCCCCTTTTTTTTTCTTTTTCTAAACAAGCTTGGAAGGTCTACACACTGAAGACTAGGATTTTAATTAGTCCTGTATGTACATTTGATGATGGCAAATATGTGGTTGGTTGAATATTGATGCAGTCACATGATTACAATAGATAAGATGGATCTCTCCACACAAAATTCAGCTCACTTGATAATCTGAGCTCTCATCTTCCCTGTCCAGTTCATGCTGCTAAACTAAAGCAGTCATGGCAGGCATGGACATGTCTTATTTTGAATTGATCTTCAGCTTTTTTTATAGTGTACATGTCATATAAGCATTCCAAAAATAACAGCTGAATTTGTAGTACATGTGTTTAGTGAATGGGGAACTACAATAGCATGCAGACCTTTAAAATACAAAGTCTAGAATGCACATTCTAACTGTACCCATGAACAGCTGGTATGAGCTGCTGGAGCGCTCCTTTCAGTTCACCTTGGCCGTCTCCCCTACTGACGGTCTATAGCTGGGAGCGGCAAAACGGATCCTCTTTGTTGGTTTAATTAAAGCGGGCGAGCTTTATTGATGCCACCCTTGAGGGTGAACCTGTAGAGATTACCACAGAACCCGGTGGCAGTTTTGAGACAAATGGAAGAATATCTCTGCTAAGTTTTTCCTCACCCCACGAAAGACACCGTGGCATAGCCACTGAAGCACCTTCAGTCAGGGGAGCTTTGAGGCCATGGCTGTGAATGGTGTTCTAACCCAGATCTGAAATGCCCAGACATTACTGAGACCCAGCCTGCCTATTAGTTCCAGGCCTCCCTCCTTGAGTTACTTGAGACTTGGGGGTGATGCACAAGTACAGATATGTATTGTCAGTGGGTGAATAGCGCCTGGAAAGCCCTTTGTTTAAAACCGTCCTGCTCTTTTCATGAGTGTCTGATGGCACAGGAGTCAGTCTATTTTTGTATTGTGTCTTTTCCAAGAAAAAGAAAAGACTGGATTGCACCAAATGAAGCTTGCTTTTTCACCCTTTCCTTACCCTCCTTATAATGGAATCCATTTCCTTTATGTTGCTGAGGGACTGTGTGTAAAGGGCCATATATATAGGGTTGGCCATGAACATGAATATGCACTGCTGATAATGATTCTGCAGTGAATATGGAAATTCCACCTCATTTCCCTTGTTTTGGCATATTAAGATGGATAAGATCACTGCAGAAACTGAGGCTGGAGCTCAATCCATTAGTTGGTACATTAGTCAAGCAGCGGTGCTCTCCAGCATTGCCCAGATAGCCCAGCTGGCTGCAGCAGGCAGGGGAGTCTTTGCTGGCTCCACTCCAGCCCACTTGGCTGCTGGGCACAGATTGAAACGTCCATTGGCACCCGCATGCAGAAACCAGAGACTGCTGGCTGAATCAGTGTTAGGTGTGGTTTCTTAGGAGCTGTTTTCAAACAATTCCTGCTGATGCAATCTACCCTGGCAGGTTAAAAACTTGACATTCTACTCTCTTCAAGACGACAAAGGTTACAGAAGAAGGCCCTTGAGCTAATAACCCTGTGTCCTGTTCATTTTTTTATATGTCCTTGGTGGTTTCTAGCACTGGTATTTTATTGATTAGTGCAACATTTGACAAATAAGCTTCCATTTTTCAGGATGTAGTCAGATGTTTTTTGTTGGAGTCAGAGCTTTTAATCATAATCTCCTCGTTAAATGTAGCGTGCCCATCTCCTTGCCAGAAAGACAAAGAAATTGTTTCTCAGCAGAATCCATAATGCTGTTCCTCTGCTGTGTCCGGTGCGCACCTGGAAGATTGTTTTAATTGCTCCTCAGGTTTCCTATGCTCGGCCGAGCTCGGCTTCCATTAGAGACGCCAATCTGTACGTGAGCGGACTGCCGAAAACCATGAGCCAGAAAGAACTGGAGCAGCTGTTCTCCCAGTACGGCCGTATCATCACCTCCCGCATCCTGGTGGACCAGGTGACCGGTGAGTGGGAGATGGGGGGGTGTGGTGCCCTTTAGCCTTCTAACACTGGCCTCTGGTGAAACATTCTGCCAGAAGCTGGGCTTGCACATCACTCTGGGCTATCGGAGGTTCTACCCAAAATCCCACAAAGCAAATTGCTGTGCATTTTTTTGAAAATAAAGACAGAGTTGAAAGGCAAACCTGAAAATATAGCAAAAATGCATACACACACACACACACACACACACACACACACACACACACACACACAGAGCACCTCAAAAAGGTGCTAATGTAAAATTCAGAAAGGTCTCATAAAATTAATTTCCAGCCATTGTAATGTACATTTCCCAGCTATTGGGGGAAGATGGATTCACACTGCTCCTTATTTAGTGTTGATATACAGAATCTCACAGCTTCTCAATTTAGAGAGAAAGAATCCCTTTTTGCTGTTGCAAAAATGTATGCTCTCCTACGCAGGGATTATGGACAAGGCTGTGAGTGGTAATTGCTGCTAAGGCAATTTTCAGGTTTTATTTCACAAAGGCGTTGCTGTAGGCGAAGTTTCTCACATGCTTCTGAAGGAAAGTTGGTCTTAAGATCGATTCCTTGGGTTGGCTGGGAGTAGAAACAACACATCCTTCAAATTACTGTCCATAAATATCATCTCTCTGACTGACTTCTGGTTTTTTTTTTTTTTTTTAGTAGGCTTTTCTGGATTTTGCTTAACGGTGTAAACACTGGTAGAAATGTCAGTTCTGGATCCTAGCTTTGCTCTCTAGTGCATGTCAGATGAATATATAGACTTCTTTTTCAATCTCAGTATTTGGACCAGACTGGTTACAGCACTGGGCAGGATAAGTGATATGTGAATGGAAGATGAGTCATCCATTTCCTGCAGGTTAGCAATTACATCACATGTCAGGGTCGATTTGTGGGCTTTGCATTGACTGGCCTTGATTATGTTATTGTTTCCAAGTCTTTTAGGCAGGCTGTCACTGTCCATCATTGGTTCTTAACATCCACTTCATCTGTTGGTCTATGCGTTTGCCCCAGTCCTGAAGGTGTGATCGTGCTCACGGTTAAACGCAGCTCGCTAACCCCGCCCTCTTGCACTCAGGCGTGTCCAGAGGGGTGGGGTTCATCCGATTCGACCGGCGAATCGAAGCCGAGGAGGCCATCAAGGGGCTGAACGGCCAGAAGCCCCCCGGGGCCACGGAGCCCATCACGGTCAAGTTTGCCAACAACCCCAGCCAGAAGACGAGCCAGGCCCTGCTGTCGCAGCTCTACCAGTCGCCCAACCGCCGCTACCCCGGCCCTCTGGCACAGCAGGCCCAGCGCTTCAGGTACAGGCACAATGAGCCCGGCTCACTCAGGGTTTCAGCATTTACAGCTTAAAAAAAAGACCTTCATTTTAAAATGGGTTACTCTTCCTGACCCACGCGCAGCAGCCCTGATTTGCTGTATATGCCATTGCTGTTACTTGCCTGATGGACGTTTTAAACTGCGTGCCATTTTGTGGGGAAGTGATTGTTGCTGGTTCATGCATTATCTGTTGTCAGATCATGGAAGTCCTGAGAGCAGGCATCAATGATTGAATGGGGCCCAGGTGCTTGGGAAGCAGTCTCATTATTGACTTTTGTGTGGGTACCAAACAGGCCACCCACTAGTGTGATTGCTGGCCTTTAGTGCTTGATTGGAAAATCAAAATTTAGCGTGTTTCGGGGTGCGCTCTCACAAAGCAGTGAGCCTGAAAAGAGTTTAGGGACAGTCATTTCTGAGAAGGAAGAACTGCAGACAGTGGTCTGTGAGACAGCCTGTGGCAAGTGTTTTGTAATGTGCCACATTAGATCAGGGAGACTGCATCTGCTTACACCATCAGTGTGTGTGTGTTTGTGTGTGCCTTTTTCTCCCTTCCTTTGGGTGCCCTACTTTTGGTAGACAGTGTAGTAATGGGAAGAGTGGGACAGAAAAGCACTCCATTTAGATGTGGAGCCAAAGATTTGGGGCATGCATTTGTCAGAGTCTCATGATCAAATGTCAAATTTTAGCAATACTTGAATGTATTAGCTTCTAGGTTATGGTGTGTGGGATATTCTTGCAATCTTGAGCAGTCCATTGTACATTTATTGATTAAAACAAGGCTTAGGAGAGCGTGCTGGAAGCCATTTTATCTCACATTTAATCTTAAACCGATCAAACTTAAACTGAATCATGAATCATGTATGTACCATTGTCATTTGACAGCATCTGATCACCAGCCTCTCAGGGTGCAAACGTACAGAATGTAATTAATGTGCGTTGTGCTTTGTTTTGTTTTAGGCTGGACAATCTCCTCAACATGGCCTATGGTGTAAAGAGGTAACTATTTATCATTCAGATGTGCACATTGTGAGTTCAACATAAGTCCCCTAAGTCAATTTTCATCTCATTCTGTACCTGCTTGGATTGAACTGTGGGAGATTTTAGGAATAACTGAAATTACTAAAGTCTTCAGCAGTCTGTTGCACACAAATTTAGGATTGCCTGCTGACAGCCATTTTATCCCACACGTTTAATCTTAAGTCTAGACTTCAAATTTAGTGGAATGGTTTGAGGGAGGGGCGATGTTGGTCTATTTTTGTTTGGCAGGGCATGTGACAGGTTTGTGTTGCAATCAGCAGTGCTGGCAATGTCTGATTGGCACTGCCTAGGTCCCAAGCGAGTCTGTCTTCAGAGGAAAAGACACCAATCAGGAAAACGCATAGAAATCCCTCTCTACACATTCTCTTGGTCAAACAATCTTTTTTTTTCTGCATCAACACCAATATCAATTTTCTGGAGGCCAGACTAGCAGATTTATTGATTGATTGGCAGATGTACCAGACAGTGAAAAATGGTGGTTTCCTTCACCGATTGAGCAGCAGAGACTTGCAGCATCCAGAATAAAGCCCAGTGAGGTGCAGACCTACTCCCACCGCATCTCAGAGGCAGTAAACAGCTGAACACACCCGCATTGTTTTATCGAGGGTCAGATTAAATTGCCATGGCCCAGTGAACACAAAGGCTTTTAAGTTCTCTTGAGGTGTCAGAGAGAAGAAATTGGCTGCCATGTAGATTCAACGTGTTGGTAAACAGTACATAGTAGATTGATATTTTGGTGATTGAAATGAGGCTTTCTCAAAATGAGGTACCACGGTTCAATTGTCCTCTGCCCTATTTCCTCGATACTCTAGCTCATCTGGTAACGACACACCGTGACAATTGGCTGAAAATTGCCATCCAGATTGCAAATTAAGTGGATGACACTCAAGCCACAGTTAATGTAAAGCTGAACCACTAGAGGATCCATTGAACCTTTTCATTTCTCAGATCGTCATTTGAAATTAAAGACAAAGAGCAAAGGCCCTCTAGTCTTCTCTGAAATGCATCTTTTTTTTTTCCTCCTGCTGGTTGCTTTTTTTCTTGGTCGTGGAGTTGCTTCAAGGTGCCTTAGAGCACTAAGGACACCCATCACTATGTGTAGTTTCAGAAGCCAACTGGAGCGGATGGAGAGTCTCCCTGTACTGGGAACTTGAGCTCTGTCAGTGGGGAGGGCTTGTGTAAATTATGGTAAGATTAATATAAATAAATGCACTCTGCAAATTCCAGGAAATCCCCATAGATGTTGTCTGTACGTTTTGAGGAGAATGCTTTGGCATGCTCTAGTGGTTCAGTATCCTTGAAAGGAGAGGATCACAGGCTTGCTCTTCCCACCTCCCCACACCCCACACTCAATGGAGGGGGCGCCTCACATGAAGTCTACCCGCAGAAGCTAAGAGCAATTGAATTCAGTACCAGCGCAAGTGTGTCGACATGTTTATTCCTTCAGCAAGAGACCAGATCTGACGCAAAGAGCCGTCGTCATGAGCAATACTTTAGGCCCCTCCCTGTCTTGACTGGTTGCTTTGTCCTCATAGGATTTGTACAACTGCATGTAGATCAGTGGCTTTCCTCATCTCTTCATTTATCTCTTTGTCATTCATTTTGATTACCAGACACATTTTTTGTCTTCAGCAGTGTACCTGTGCATGCATAAGTGTACGTTTGCACAATTCTCTGATGTTGATACTACCAATTGGAGAGAAGGGCTTTGTGAAGCCCATACTTGGCAGCGCAGCCGTACACTGTAGATCACTGATGCATATGAGGTTATGAAGACTTGCTCAGAACAATGAGCCACAGGTAATCCCTGCTGGCTCCACCTGTCGCGGTTCACCTGAAGCCTCTTCATCGGTCCCAGAGCTGATGCGGTCTGCTGTGCGCTGTGTTCTAGCAGGTTCTCTCCCATGACCATCGACGGGGTCACCAGCTTGGCCGGCATCAACATCCCGGGCCACGCGGGGACCGGCTGGTGCATCTTCGTGTACAACCTGGCCCCGGACGCCGACGAGAGCATCCTGTGGCAGATGTTCGGGCCCTTCGGGGCCGTGACGAATGTCAAGGTCATCCGCGACTTCAGCACGAACAAGTGCAAAGGGTTCGGATTCGTCTCCATGACAAACTACGACGAGGCAGCCATGGCCATCGCCAGCCTGAACGGATACCGCCTTGGGGACAGGGTTTTGCAAGTCTCGTTCAAAACCAACAAAACGCACAAAGCCTAATGTCTCCACAATATAACGAACAAACACTTTATATATTAGGTAAAAAAGAAAATGTCTTTGTAAGTCAGTTATGAAGCGAAAGAATTAATATTTAGCGTCCAACAGTGTTTTTTTTTTTTTTTTTTATTGCTAGTCTTTGAAACTCTTAATATATTCCGTTTAAATAGAGCAACTGTTGCAGGTTTTTTTTTTGTTTTGGGGTTTTTTTGGTAACCTGCTGTGTTGTATTCTAATGCCTTCTTTAAAGGAGGGGGACCTTTTTAAATGTTATGGTTTTGTTCTGTTGTGGTTTTGTTGCATACCTGCTTTAAAAATGTCTTGTAAGGCGTTGTGTAGTGCTTTATTTTGTATTTCTCCTCAGTGTCTTGATTTGCCTTCAGTGCATTTGCCTCTACGTGATTAACAGAAAATACTTATTTGAATCAAAGCAGTTTTGTTTACACTTTGTTTTTCGTATAATCATTTTGTTGTATTGGTTGGTTTATTGGTTGGCTGCATAATGTTGCGTATTGTAAGATTAACTGGAGACAACTTTTCTTAAAGCAGTACCTTGCCAAAGAGCTAAGAACCTCTTTGATGTGGGTTTAAAGAAGCATCTATTTTTATATAAAAAAATGCACTCAAAATGGAGAGAAAAAAAAAAAAAAAAAAAACAAACAATTTGGAGCATCTTTTTACTGGACCTGGAACAAATATTTTGACTTGGATACTTTGAGAAATATCTTCGTATTACACCTTGTGAGCTTTTGAACTTTAACAGGAAGTTTGCAGTGGTTGAAATTTCTGGAGAGCTTTATGACACAAAAAGATACCTTTTGAGATCTTTGTATTATCTTAAGATTCTATCCATGGCTGTTGGTTAATCGGTGTTGGTTTCATTTGTACAATCATCAGTGAGTTGTCCAATCATCCTGGGTACTCTGACATGTGGCTTACATACATCTTTTATTTTGAGACGAATAATACAAAGTACGATTTTTCGCAAAGTGCATGTGAATTATAAAAGGTGAATGGAAAGTTTAAGGGGAAAATAAATCGGTTCTTCCTGTAGCATTCCCTTCTGATAGAGCTCAGTGTTTAGTGATGTACTTGCTATATTAAAGACCCATTTTGTCTTTGAATTAAAATGAAGGGTTTTTATCTGCTTTGTGTGAATGAAAAGGCTGGACAAGTCAGACTGTTCAAGCTTCTACGCAGAGACATTCAAGTGAAGGATTAATGAGCTGTGATTGAAGGATTACTTTTGAGCCATGTAAATAAGTCCTTGTTTTATGTTGAGTATAAGATGCTTTGTATGTACTTCAGCAATGTTTGATTTGAGTGATTTTTTTTCTTTACGTTTGGTAGAACGTAGATTTGCCTTATTTTTCACCAGTTTCTCTTGAAAGTTTACATTATCAGTTGATACTTGAGTCGTAGTCCCATGGACCAGCATTACATTTCATTAGACTTTATGGTTTGGTGTGGAGAAAGTCTTATTTCTGCTATTAAGAAAGCTATAGACATTGCCTTTTGTTTTGTGTATAAATTATATAGATAATATATATGTGTATGGATGTAAACCTCAATTTTGAACAATTTGCTAACATTTTTCATACAAAAATCAAATGCATACAAGCTGTCTTAAAATGTAAAAGATATGCAGTAACTTGCTTAAAATGGGGGGCAGGGAGAATCTATAGGACCATAATTCTAAGACCATAACGATATCTTACTGAACGGCGTAGGCTGTGATAGCCTAGATGCACTGGCTTCTGTACTAGCATCCTACTTTGAGTAAAGGGAATTGACGCTGACGGTTTCCCCTTCTAATGAGCAGCGTACTATGCATTACATATTTACCCTTGCAGCTGCTTCTCAGTTTAAGTGGAGGAGTTCGAACTTGGATTGAAGTTACGCCGGTGCATGCTGCTGCTGTGCATATTCCACGCTTACCTTCACTCCCTAACGGGCAGCAGCCAACAGCAGTCCAAACGTCACCAAAGCTTGAGACGTTTTGGCGGCGCTGACGAAGTGGGAAACGCAGGGTTAACTGCAGTGGTGGTCGGGGTGCAGGTGACAGTCGTTGATAGAATGGCATAAGAATCAAGCTCTACTTTATTTCCGAACTCTTTGTAAGTTGGATATTTATTTGAAATGCTACGGTATGATTCAATTCATGGTTGTTAGGATGCAACATATCTTGGCTTTTCTTTTCAGTATTTAAAAAGATGTACATGTTCTTTTATTTGTGTTTGGATACTTTGTATTTTTTTTCATGTTCAGTGCATCAATAAACAAGTTGAAGGGAAAAATATTTAAAGGGCTTTTTTTTCCTGATTTTAGTCTTGGTAAGTAAAGCTGCATGTCATCTGTGGTGGCAAATTAGATACAGTTGCACAGAAGTTGTAAGTCATAAGTGAGGCGTTTTGTTTTTTATGCCGAACTAGCTTGAAAGAAATATTTCTAAGGCAAAGAAATACAAAACCAAGAATGGAAGAAAAATTACAGAAAAAAAAATCCTTCATCTCAGGCTGTAGGGCTCGGCTTGGAGGCAGAACAAGCACATTTAGTGCGTGAGCCACTCAAAATGTCAATGTAAACACTAAACCCAAAAAACAAGGGCATAAAATATACAAAGAGAATGCTCAGTTGTGTTTGTACCAGTTTCTTGGAATTTGACCATCACTGTACTTTGAGTCAGCATGGTTGGAAGTTGCTTTGACCAATTACAGCACACTCAGTTCAAAACAGTGCTCCCTAGCAAAATACCATGCCCAACTGTAGGTTATTGTGCATGAGCATTGGGAGACCTGTTTACTGGCTGGCATTTGTTTGGGGAGTGCAAGCCAAGATATAACTCCATTTCAGAAGACATGCAATGCTAAAGGGGTTTGACAGAAATAACCAGGAATCACTGGGGGGGAAAGCAAGCTTCCAAGTTAAAAATCTGTAATTCAGTCTGCTTTTCGGATTCATCCCGTGTTTCTTGAGAATGTTTAGTGTTGAATGATGAAAATAGGAAATGTATCCTAAATTCAGGCAGGCACTTCAAAGCTGTTTTTTTGGATTATCTGAAGTAAGCACAATATCACCATTGTTGGTGTAAATTGCTTCCCTGGGCTACAGATTTAGACACTTTCAGAAGGGAGAATCTCCCTTCTGTATTGCATTGATAGAAACTGGAGAAAGCAGAGGGATATAAACTGGAGGATAGGATAACGCAGTAAAGAAAATCTTGTATAAGAATGTAATCTGTATTGTGTGTTGAGTAAACCCCTTCTTGCCGTAGCAAGTTGTGCAACTGCTTTACACGCCAGTATCCCAACGTTACAGGAACGTTTCCCCAGGAAACATGCATGTTTAACAGACTATAACACAGGGTTTAACCCTGCAATGGTTAAACCTGCTCAGCCAGGAATGGAACTGCATAAAATTCACACTCCACACAAAAAGCCCTGAAGCACTCTATATATGATTGCATTTCTATTCTTTTTTTCCAAATACAATAATACATTTCAGTGTGGCACACGTGGGATTGCACATTAGTATAATGTGCACATAAATACCATGTCAAGACAGTCACGCTAGCGCTGCAGGGAAGACTTTCGACATGCGGGAACGGTAGCAGGCTAACGACTAACAACTAGAAACCTTTTATTTTCTAGTCTGCTGTTTTCCTTAAAGCAGAGACTGCCTCCTGCAGCGATAGCCCCGAGAGAAGACTGGTGCCTGGCTGCCAAGCGCATTAAGAGCGCAAGTGGGGACAGCGGTGTCCTGTGAAGAAAGGTTCTTTTAGCCGGTGGGGAAGGGGAGTCGTACCTTTTGTGGATGATCACGCGTGTAGCCGAATATTGTGTGTGGAAGGGATTTACTGACCGAAAGCTGAGGGTTTCTTTAAATGTCCATGAATGTCAATGGAAGCGTTCTTGAACTTGCCTAAATTGTTTAGCAATGTCACTTTCAGCAGTAGTTCACACAGGTTCATAGTGCCTGCTGGTTAAAAATTGAGCATTTCTCTTAATTCTGGCATTAATTGGCCCTTCTCTGGAATTTAGACACTTACATACACCTTTTGAAGACTTATAATGTTAAACAGCTAAATTGGTTGTGAAAAAATGGATAACCAACAACTGATTAAGATATTTACCATCCTTTTATATAAAAGATCTGCCTCTGAACATTATGCTTGTTGCACATACCTGTCTCAGTCTTGTGACACACTGAGTTTGTCCCTGTATTTGGTTGTCAGTGCCTTTCTTGCAAAAGACAGCCCTTTTCCCATATATGGGAGTCATGCATGTGAAAAGAACACGCTTTAATAGCCAATGACCAAGGTAAAGGGCATAAATGCTAGCTCGCTTTTGTGTGCAAAACTGTACAAGTGATTCAGTGATTGTGTTCGGAACATTTGATCCTTCAGAGTATGAATAATGGAGGTTATCAAATGGTAGAGAAGGATATTAGGGCTAAATACAGTGTCTTTGATGGGAAAGGTATCAGGCTTTTTTCTTTAAATGGCTTAATAGCCTCGGCAGTAATTGTGTAGACACGCTTACGCTCAAGGCTGATTCATTTTTATCCATACTGAAATGTTGCAAATCAATGTGCCCATGACAAGTAATTTGTCTTGAGTTTGTGTATGTGTATGTGTACGTGTAGGTGTATGTGTGTGTGTAAAAAGCACTCTTACACTTGTCTGACTTAATGTTACATTAATATGATTATTCCATTACCCCTATTTGGCAGTTAATCCGTTCCATTTTCATAATTGAATTATCATAATACTAATGTTTTAAAAATAAATGTATGACTTGGACATCTAAAACACTTCACATAATTTTGTTCCATGATAATATGGGCCAGTCACCCCCATTTGAATAAACTATTCTACCTGCCTTTAGAAGCCTGTTCAGTGACATGTAACAAATTTGGGTAGCTTTTAAACATTCTTTTTTTAAAGCTCTCCAGGCTTCTGTGACCATGATGATAAAATTATGTTTAGATAGTTTGGAAATGCAAACAAGTCCTAAAAAGTTTAAAAGTTTGATTTAAGGTATTTACTTGATATAGCAAGTATAGCATAAAAGCATGGGAATTATTACATTGCCAGGATCAACGTAATAAGTACTTCATTGTGCATAATTCACCATAGAAATTCTACCAGCTGTCAGAGTGCAATTTTAACATTACACCTTACCATTCAATCTTAGACACATTTGCTGGACAGATTTTGAGGGTGTGCTAGGATTCAGGGAAAATCGGCCCAATCTCATATTAATCTCCCACATAGTCCTCCATCCAAGGGAAAAGTATTGTTCAGTCAGGTGCATGGCTGCTCCTTTCAGGCGTCTCCATGAGTCTGACTTACCTCCCGTTTCTCAGGTTTGGGTTTGTGGCTCAGGGTCAGGGGGATGGTTAAAATGAACTGACCCTGAAGACGCACCACGATGCCATATCGGCCCACCAGAGCCCACTTACACCCGTGACCTTGTTTGTATTTATTTATAATTCATCTGAGTGTACAAAGTCCTCCAAGAGACAGCGGGAGTGCATGTTACGTTAAAGCTGAATCTCCTGCTCCCGGATTTCACTCCTGTTTGAAGCCCTTTTTTAGCATCCCCTGTTGCATCTTACTGCTTTTGCTCATTCTGTCATTCCAATGGGTTTCACTTTTTATTTGCAAAATATAGTTACATAATTGCACATCTAAGATGTGTGTGTGTCTATGATTTTAGCTTTTCCTTGCTTAAACCTTAAAAATGGCCCCAAAAATGCAAAGCAAAACATTGATGGTATTTGACCAACACTTATGGCTTATAGTTATATTTTAAATTCAAGTAAATTGCCACCTGTTTGGTTGTTCTTATAAGTACACCAGCCTCAGATGGAGGGCTACCAAGATGATGTTAATGGATTTTTAAGATAAAGTACTGGAAAAATGAGATCATGAGACTCATTGCATAGAGTTCTTAATTTGTAGAGTACCAACCATATGTTTTTAATAAGGTGCTGTGTAGAGAGACTATAGATGTGCACATATTTGAAGTAGCCTTTGTTGAATGGTTGGACTAAATCAGATGTGGACAGCAGAACTCTAGCAGTTTTAACCCTCTGTAGATAGAGGTGGATAACTCCCCCCTATAGGTTGTCTGTGGCATGCACATGATAAAATGAATATTTGACATAACAGTTCAAAGTCTCACTCACGAGCTAAACACTTCAGTGCAAAATAAATGAAAAGGGCCACAGTTGATGGATATAAAGTGGTACAGGAGAGGGGCAGTTTTTATGGCACAGTGTCGAACACTTCACTGGAAAACCCATAAGTGCCTGCTTTTTAATAGAAGTGCCATCTTACTTAAAAGATATATATATATATATACATATACACACAAACACACATGTACCCATTGCATTTTTGATATTTCATCAGACACTGTTAAAGGATCAGTGCTTATGTGTTCTGGTTACGGTCAATTTCACTCACCTGAATGCATAGAAAATGTGTGCATCCAAAAAACCAAATTAAAAGAAGGTCACGCAGTGTCAGAACATTTTGGTGACTCAAAGGTCGGTTTGCGGCTCGTCCCACCCGCAATTTAATTCACAGACCTGAATGTCAAGTGCTTGTGCCATGTGTTCCCTCCTTAATGGCAGAGGACAGATAGGAAGACCATAAGCTCTGTGCTTCTATTTGTCCTCTACTTCCATATGCAGGGGGTTCCTGTGCAGCTTGCACTGATGTGCTAGCTACTGCATTTCTTCTGTATTTGACCATGTCCCTTTATGGGTGTTAATAAAGAGACTATAAATCACAATACTTAACGTCAACAAGGACAGAGGCAGAATCACCTGCTCAATGCACCCAACATCAGCTGAGAGATGCGAGTACCTGCAGTCTCATAGTTACTATTATCTGGTAGCATACATTTCTATTCACAATAAGAGTGTTGAAGAATGGTATAGAATACCAGGCCAACTGAGTCTACCTCAGATTGGTGAGGGAGGGTGAGGGAGGCCTAGGGAGCGGTCAGTCTTGCTTTTCACAAAGCGGCATGTATCACAGCGCAAACACTCCTGGAGAATGCTGTGCAAACGGTCGCAGCAGCAGCAGGAGAGAAAGCGACCCCGGCTCCCTCGCTCTGCACTGGGGAAAAATTCATGTATCTTCCTGCGGTGCCTCAGATCCGGACGGATGAGCCTCCGGCGGTCTGTGATGCGGCTCTTCAAAAACGCCGTGCCCTCGCTGTGGAGCCGCGGGGTTCGCTCCGAGCCCCCGTCATGGACAGCGGCAGCGGCGGCCCCTCGCCGTTCGAGAGACCCCGGTAAAGCCTCGGACGGGCGAAGCTCGCGGGGTCAGACCCCGGCTCGCTGTAACAGGCTTTGACGTGAGTGCAGAGGTGACTCGGCGGTGCTGCGGCCACTCGCTCGTCGTTAAGATCCCCCTCGGTCTGATTCGCAGGGATCACCCTCATGCGGAAGAGTCACGCACAGTGCAGCTTCCCCGCGCCACGCGGGCGGAGGCATCCGGCGTGACCCAAATATCACAGCCAGCCTCTCCTGTTAAGAGACGGGTTCCTCGGGTTCACAGCCAGTGCTTCCCTTTACAGCTCAACGTCCCCCTTCAATGCACATGGATCATCTTTTTAAAAAGGTTTACTCATTTTAAATGGCAGAAGTGAGCCAGGCCAGCATGGACAACTTTAAGTAAAGGTGATGGAATGTGATGTAAGTCCACCTCAGGTGATCCATTGTATAGTTGCTATTTAGCCCCAGGGTTACATGTAGACAAATCATCTTTCCATGCATATGGTCTGTTAGAGTTAACGTAACGTTAGCTATATGCTAACCTGCAGATCATCATAGGAGAATAAAAATAGGCCAGTACTGGACAGTTTGTATTATACGTCATTTTCTATATTGCGTTTACAGCAACCAAATCTAATACTCTTCTAAGTTCACTGGCTTATTATTTGCCATCTGTAATAGTGATTTCTAGTGAATTCCAGAATTTAGATAGGGGTTTAAAAATCAAAACAGGGATTATAGGCTACAGTTTGGAGCAAGAATTAAAAAAAATACACAAATATGAGAATGGGGCATTACTGACTGTAGTGTCTTATGTAATACTTATTATATATTCTCATATTACTCATAGTAGTGTTGATTTCGTTGTCCAACGCGTGATTGTGTAAGCACTGAGGAATA
The DNA here is from genome assembly GCA_019176425.1 of Megalops atlanticus. Classification (NCBI taxonomy): domain Eukaryota; kingdom Metazoa; phylum Chordata; class Actinopteri; order Elopiformes; family Megalopidae; genus Megalops; species Megalops atlanticus. Next base: position 18,236,391 of record CM032894.1, read on the forward strand.
CTGCTGTTAATCAGTTTGCACTGTTCACAGCAGGACTCCTTCCTTTTAAAGGTTAAAACAGTAAATGCGTATTTAAAAGTCACCGTCATGCTTCTGTTGAACAATCAGAACTGATTACCACTGGGTACCAGCTCTCGTGAGAGGACAAAATCGTTTCTTTCTTTCATCTCGCTTTGTCTGCGGATGCCGGCACCACGTTTTAATGAAATTTCAAATCTCGCTTTAATTTATTGCAGCCAAATAAAATGTAAAACTCGACTTCTCTAAAGGGACCCACTGTTTGTTTAATTCCAAGCCACCTCTCTTAGATCCCTTTGACACTCATGCTGTTCCGTTTATATCTCTTTTTTTCCTCCTTCCTCCTCACGCCCGAAGTCGTGCGGCAACATTTTACTCACACATATATATAGACAAGATGACAGTCGCTGGGATTTTCATTAGCGGGAGCTGTTACGGAAGACAGTTCGAGCGATTTGCAAGCAGACTGCTACTGACATGCATAGCAAGTCGGTTCCATCTGGGTACACACAGGAGAAATGCAGAACCCGGGCATAAAGACTGTGGAGTCCGTTTATGTGAGAACACTTCTGGGGGCTGGGAGAGATAGTAGTGCAATAACACGAAAATCTCTCTGCTCTGTGAAATTATATTCCTATTTTTACTTAACAAATAAATCTGATTTCTTGACGCAAGTGGGTCACGCAGGCAAATCTTCATTTTTTTGGAAGAGCTGTGAGACCAGCTGTAACTGCACTGAAAAGATTGTTGATGGTCTTCGCTCTGTTGGTTCAGGGATTGTGTTTCTAGCAGCGTCCAGCCGCAGGGAGAGCCTTTTGGGAAATAGAAGTCTGGTTGCATGGTATCAGAGAATGTATTCGAACAATACTGGTGTTCTTTGTTTGCTTGTAAATGCTGACTATACAATCCAAGCATTCAGTGGTAGCACTAAGTGACATGGTAGCACACCAAGTAATACTATTGCAGTATCGTACCTAAGAAATTAGTTGCAGTCAGATTATTTTGGGAATGGTCAGAGAGTATTTTTAATGATTGCTTAAAGGGAGCAGTGACCATCCCTAACCAATGAGTGTGACTACTTTTGTTGGATGAGCATCACAGTCCAAAATACAGCTTAGCAGGACAGATTATATGCAGTTTTGTACCTTCCTTAGTGAACTCATACCTGTGTTACCAGCCTGTCCCCGGTGACGAATACCTTGATTTGGATCAAATGTGAATAATGAGATCCCAAAAGCATGGTACAGTGTGCTGAGTCTAACTTATTCCATCAAACTAAAAATAAATGAGTCTTACCTGCAAAGACTGTAAAGGAGGGAGTCTTTGGGGAGGCCCGGGTTCCTTATGTTAAAGTTTCAGTGAAAATGCATGAGGCGTCTCTGGAGAAGGGGCTGCCACCAAATACCGATGTTTGTACATTCTGCAATACAAACACCAACTTGCTGCCAGCTTCACAGAGGAGGAAAAACTCTTATTTTGACACAAACACACAGCAGTTATTTTTCTCTGTCGGGTTTGTTTTATACACGTTCAAACACATTGCGTAGCACTTGTAGTACAGCCAGTGGTGATTTTTCCAAAATGTACAAGAAAAGGAATGTGTTTGCATTCCCATAACTTTTCCTCTCCATATCAACATTACTCACATTGAAATCTAGGGTAACATTTATGAGAAATCTTGTGAATGAATATTACATAGATTATAAATACACTGAAGTCAATGATATTAGTTTCATACAGGACATAAATTGGGATAAATCTTTTAAATCTATGACAACAGCTTCTATGAAAAGTCTGTGTAAAAACAATATAAAACATTTATAAGCATCACACAATGCCTTCAAAAGTACAAAATATATTAGCTGACTTTGACAAATGATATCTATTTAAAAGGTAAGCTACTGTGTGTCAACATTTATGTCAAACATTTCATGACTGTGACATACCACCTTCATAAATTTGTGTTTATGAATGTTTACACTGTAAGTGAAATAGATGACTTAATAGACAATCATGTCAACATCTCGAGCACAATATGAATTGTGCATGAAAGGATATAATTTCTCTATATGCAACATCTGACATTGAGGACTGATTACATATTCAAAGAAAAGTAGTAACTTGCTTTCTCATTGGATCAATGTATATTTTACAGTGTATATAGTGCATGAAGTGGTTATATTACATAATTACCTTATCAAATTCATGTAAGAGGCTTTGAACTCGTGGAAGAAGCAGCAGGACTGAATCACTTAGCCACAAACAACCCTGTAATTATTTAGTGTGAAATCAAGAAGAAATCAAGACTGACAATTTGTTAGTGGTTTGGATGGCATTTTACATCAATACCTGATTAAAGTGACCTCTAAGGAAATTACTTGGTTTAACAAATAAATGATAGTTTCAAGACTGAATGATAAGGGTCCAGCCAAGCACTTTCCCTGTGTTTTCTTCATAGATCAAACAAAGATGTATATGGGCATACCATATATTACAACACAACTAGTTTAATCTCCAATAGGAAATTAGTTTAGGAGTTAACAAACTTGTGTAACATTGATAAAATAGGGTATTTACTAAAGGAATTCACGTCAAGTGCTTTGTTCAACAGTTCAATGCCATGAGATCAAACCTACAACCTTCTGGTCAAAGTTCTGGATCTCTAACCACTTCGCCACGTTGCTGCATCTCATTTGGGCCAGGTTTTATGTTCCCCATTTCCCTCACTTCCCACAATCCTTTTTTTGTAACTTATAAAATCACACGATACTCATGTTTTGACGGTGGTGTCAGTGAATGAAAAGCACGCGGGTCTCAAAGCCATTTGTGACATACTTTGATGGCGGTTTGCTGTTCACTGTGGGCCAACATATAATTACTGTCTAATTGCAAGGTGCTATTTTAGATTTAAATAGCTATATCATTTGCGAATAAAGGCCTCCAATTACCATTTACATTCACCGTCACAGGTTCTCAGGTATATCTCAGTGGTGCACTGTAATTTCCTTTTGTTTTTATAATGCGTAAATACCATTGCTACATTTTTGACCGGCAACAGTTACATTTGATAAAGCTGTGTCCAGATATAACAACATAATTACTGTGGTTTTAACAAAATAATTGCATGGAAAATTAATATCTTTGGTCACGCGTTATGTTAAGTATGTTGTTTATTTCCCTTGATTGAAGTTGCAAAAAGTCCTATAAAATATAGCTGAATGCACACAGATGAAAGTATCTTTATACTCTATTGCGTAAATATACTTTATGTAATCATCCTTTTTCATCTCGCTCTTCGCTGGCAGTCCGTGTCCCTGACAGTGACGGAGTCGCTGGTTTCTACCCACAGAACGGCGAAATCGATTTTCATGTCCACCCAAACAGCTGTGGGAGTTCAGGCTGAAGTTCCACTCCAGCTAATTTCGCTCCATGGCGACGCCTGGCACAGCTGCTCAGCCCGCTTATGCAACTAAAACATTTCTGCTCCCGGGGCTTTACTGTTTGTTGTCACCGTGACACCCGTGCGGCGCGGGGACTTCCGGAAAGAAAAAAAGTTGCAGGCTCCGATAATTGCTTCCCAAACATGAGCTCGAAGAAAGGCTCGTTTGGCATAGCCAGATGGAGTGTGTGTGTATGCGAGGATTATGGGCTGCGAGCCCCTCTCCAAATCTGTCCAGCAAAGCATCTGAGAAGCAGGCAAATTACCAAGATGAGGATCGGCGCAAGTTTTTCACACAGTCAAGGGACGCAAGAAACAGCCGTGACACTACTAAGGAAGCAACCAAACGGGTCAGGCAACGCAAGTCATCACCTCATCATTTAAACTGATCCAGAGGCTGCATGGGAAACAGTCGAGCCCAGATATTGTTCCACGCCCCGTACGCACCCAGAATACGTAAAGTAGACCAATGCCGCTCAGGCCTCAGAAATGCTGAGGTTGTTACCCACGACCCCTCTGACATTCAGCATCTCTACCCACAGCTGGTGTTTGCATTTCAAATCCCTCTCAGCCATAAACATGTTGTGCCAGAGCCTGGCCTCTATGAAGCTGATATGACATGACGTATGGGCATATGTAAAGTGCATTAATAATGCTCATTGTGCACGATTAAAACAGTCATAACAATAGACATAGTCATGTAGATTGAGATGAGTGATTGTGGTTCATCACTGGTTCCTCTGTAACACGGTAACATTTGCCATCTGCACAAATGTCCTTGAGGCACATTTGTGGTATGAACTGCAAAAAACACATGATACTCCATTCTACGGTTTCAGCACTGTTGATGTTGCTGGCACACAAGAAATTATTACTTGTCATATGAGCAACCGTAGTCCTGCGCTGTGCTATCCATCAACATAAGTAGACAAGGACAGGTTGTGCAGAAATACATTTAGCATAGAAATGTACACATACTGATAGGCTTTGCGGTTCAGCCTTATTTTACAAAACATTACAGAGCGGGAGAGAAAAAAAGATACAATGTGGAATGTAACGCGTGCTCACCGCTATGTGAAATGATCTGTTTTCATCAAAGAACAGATGGCGGAGGCAGAAATGCAACATGTCGGCTATTTTCAGGTTCTTCATTTAGTATGTCAACGTCAGGACACAAAGAAGGTGGAAATCGCATCCCTGTTGTTCAGGTGTTGTGCGGTTTTTTTTTTTTTTTGGTCACACGTTGTCAGTGGTGTATTTTTTGTCCCTTCTTAGTAGTTTAAGGACAGTGTCTGCCGCATGAATTCACCCTGATTGGTTTTGGGGAAACTGAGGCAGACGTCCCGTGCGTTTGGCAAGAGGACACTTGCCCGTGGTCGAGACGCTTTCGCACCTACTCAAACTGTTGCGTTTCGCAGACATCTCCGCTGTAGCGCGTTGTCAGCTCCGAAGGTGCTCAGAGTTGACTTGGTGTTTTGTATCAGCAGATGTGACAAGGTTCGCAATGTCACAGGCACCCAGGGCTGACACATCGGCAGGAAGGAAAGTGGTGTTATAAATTGTTTTTGGCTTTCGGATGTATTGCTTTGGGGTCAGCAGCTGATGCATCTATCTTACTGTGATTTTTAACAATTTTGCTAATGGAAAATTCATTTAAAAATTCATTGAAGGTTAAGGGGGGATATGGAAAATGAAATGAATATTAAATGAAATGCCAAATTTCAATGAATGCATTATAGTCTCTAGATCTATGTGTTTGCTCAGAGCCACAACACACTCCATAAGAACAAACTAGTGGGAGCTCAATTAATTTTCACTGATTTGGGGCACCTAAGCTCCCCAGTGTGTTCTCTAATCCATTTGTATCATTAACTCTTTTTTAATGTATAATTGAATTCTTGTGCATTTTTTTGGCTCAAATTTGATTCTAAAACCTGAGGATACTGCACGTTGTGTTTAGTTGTGTCAAGTAGGGGCCTATGTTTCTTTGGCTTCTACACATTACTGAAGCCATCATCTGAAGCAAACTTCTCCCTGAACTTCTATTGAAAATCTGTAAACAGAGACAAAGAGAGGGAAGCAGTACAGGCACCAGTTTTGTCCTCTGTGATCTTTACCTTAACACCATCACACGATGTATGCATGCTCAGACCCGCTGTGACAACACTTGGTGGTTATGAGCACAGAATGACGCAGGGGATCTCACTGCTGCACTATCGAATGGTCACAGTCGTATCGGGGTCAGGGAGCTTCTGACCTCTTGGCTCTTGTGCGGCGGTTCTTTACCCCTATGTGACAGACGGTGAGTCGCTGAAGAAGGCGAGGGCTGGACAAACGGCGGCCGTCTTTAGAACGCAGCCACATCCCCATTCAGCCTGCCACCAGGGGGCGACGTCACCCGGCCGCGCGCGCCTTATCCGTGCGCGCGCCGCTCCCGAGGGCAGCCCGATTAGGGAAGGGACCTGCCTTGAGAATGCCCACTGGTGAGCGTGCCTCGTACCCACTCGCCAGCGCAGCTCAGCGACGTGGCGCTGAGTCACGATGCCTCTTTGTGCAAGCACAGCACCCTGACGCATTCGGTGTCACAGTACTTGGAGGCGGCTTCAAAACCGCTCCGATACCAGCCTGGAGCATGGCCCATCCCTCTTATAAGGATTAAATATTCCCCCTTAGGGAGGCCAGATCGTGTTTTTTTTTCTGCAGCTGTGTTGCGGGAACTCGGCTGCATTATGTGAGGCCAATTAAAATCAATAAGCTATCACAAAGCCAGGAGCCCAGACAGCAGGGGAGGCACTTCAAGCACAGCTACGCCACACACCGTTGCGGTTCAGAATCATTTTACGAATGCACCGAGTAGAAAATTGTTTTTCAGATTAACTTTATGATAATGTGCTCACGGCCCAACACACATATTTTCTCAAGCTCTTCTTTTTTCCTCTTTTTTTTGTGACCTAAAAAAAGAGATTTTTCCACTCTTGCCGTTAACTGCGTTCGATTTGATGTAGATAGGGCGGAGCCCCTGTGAATATCTGCCACGAGGCTGGGCTTTACAAAACACAGCTACGTCAATCTCAATTTCTGATCAGGCTTCTCCAGTGTGATTCATGTTGCCAGCAATGTATCATTTAAAATGTGTGTTGGATAAAACAAGGCTTTTGAAAGCAATAACCCACTTGAAGCAAATGTTTTGAAAAGTGGTTCATAGTATTTTGAAGCCTCACTCTCAACAGCGATGCGGGGCTACGGACGACGGGAGTCATGACAACAGACACAGCAGGGTAGCCTCTCAAAGCTGGTGCATAATAGCTTTGTTATCCATTTATATTTTGGTATTGTTTTGTGTTCTCTGCTCTCATATGCTGAATTAAACATGCACACACCACTTTCACCACTCCATAATGCAGCACTATTTCAGAGTTGTTTTTATAGAAAATTGAATTTTAGAATTCCTCTTTTTATAACAAGTTAAATGAAGAGGTGGGTAATTTTCACACAACAGAATCAGAAAAAAAACAGTGTGGTAACATCACTCAGTTAGCTAAGGTTTCTGGTGCACTGGCAAAGTTAAATGCTGCCATTTTGGATTATTTAAATCCATCTGTAATGCACAGAACGCTGGGAGGGCGATCGTGATTCCCATGAAGAAAACCCAGTTAGGCAGCTTCATGCAAACTTCAATGACCCAATCACAGGTAACTCCAGTTAGTTTTTCTTTGATCAAAGCAACTGTTATGTGCCTGAGTTTAACCTGGCTTCACTTCTGGCAGGTTCAATGCTCTCGTGCGATTGGCTCTAACAAGCTCAAATGAAACCCAGACCCACGGGAAAAAAAATCTGTTCAGAATACATGACCTGATGATGGTTTGCTCACGATCTGTCTAGGTCACATATCCGTGCACACAGAGCATGGATCAGTGTTAATGTAAATCTATAGCCTATGTTATAATAATTTTAATGAAAGTCAGCCTCTCTCCAAAAGATTCTGGTTAAGAAAATAAGACAAAGCTTAACAGTGTGAGGAGCATGTTAAAGAGCAGCACCGCTGGGAAGTGAACAGTGGTCTCCAGTGTGATAGCGCAGCAACATTGGCTTATTGCCACAGCAACTAGATTTGCTTAAGAGGTTGTGATGTACCCCTATTAACCTCCATCCGAGCTGTGCCTCGCTGCCTTGCTGCCGTAATTGCCAGAATAATAATAATCAACATTTCTGATTGCGCTTAAGAACATGGTGACACACTTTCACAATATACCTCGTGAAACGCTCTCGTAATTTATATATTTCTTCATCTCAGGGCTCTAATATGACATAGCTAATTAAGAGGGACTGCTTCAACCTCATCAGTTCCAGAACGTTTTCGATGCTTTATTATGTGTAGGCATCATATGCAGGCAAAGAGACAGATGAATTCGATAGATGTAATGTTTTAATGGGGAGAAGAAAGCTTGTAATTGCACATCGTCTCATCTCTGGAATGATGCACTGTAAAGCACAGGACCAAGTGATTCTGCATAAGGCGGAGCTGAGCCGCAAGCTTAAATGAGACTCCGATCCTTTGCTATATAACTGGCTTGCTCTAAGATGGTTGAGACTGATTCCATTTGACCTCCTTTTTCATTTGACCTGCAGTAAAGGGCGGTACAGACCTCTTTGCAAATGACTCAAACCTAACCGGAATGTCATAATGCACCAAGTTGACAAACTAAGTGGTCCTTCCGTTAGGACCAGATACTGTCGATGCTATCTGAGCCTAAAATTGATTGCAAAGCCGTCAGATCTTTGGCAGGTTCGAACTGCCCACACGTAGCTGTGGGTCTTGCGGGAGCCCCATCCGTCCCTGTGTAAATTTGCAGAAAGGAGGGCGGTTTGATTACATAGTGCTGCTCCAGCCTGGTTCCCATCTGAGATTAGTCCCTGTTCAGAAAACCATGTAACATATATCTGTCTAAATATTGGTTTAGATGGAGCTTGCGGTTTGGAGGCTTGTATTTATGAAATGGAAGATTGGCTTCCCCTCAATTTTCAGAGCAGCGCGTGCACACAGGCAGGCACTGATGAATGTTAGTTCTGAATGCAATTAACAAATGCAAAATAAAATTTTTTACTCTAGAAAGGATTCAGCTGTTGTAATCATATTGCATTGCCTCTGCTTCTCCTTCTTCTTCTTTATCTGCGTGTCATTGTCAACAGCGTGCCAGATGTACGTTCTCCCAAACTCGGCCTCTCGAATCGTAATGGTGGCGTTTTTTTTTTTTTTTCATTCTCTTTCTGCCTTTCTGTGTTTGCATCTGTGGAGTGTATCCGCTGGAGCACCGCTGGCATCGCGCGGAATCACTCCCTTCTCCAAAGCCGCCTGTCTTCGGCGCCGGTATAAGGATATGATTACCGCAAAAGTGCTTTCAGTCGGGGGCTCTTCTCATGCCCCCAAGTTGGAGGGAGAGGAGAAAAAAAAAAAAGTTCACAATTACTGCTCCAGCGGTTTCCATAGTAACCCTCTCATCTCATTCGCTCCTCTGTCGACAGTTCATTCCGGGAACAGAAATACCTGATAGTCCTGGAGATGGTGCTTGGGTATTATTGTGATACCTTCAAGCAGAGCACAGAAAGGTATTTTACTGCCCGCCTCGCATTGTAGAAATCTTTTCAGAGAAAACCAGGAGGGGACCGTTCCTTTTGGTGTGGGGGAAATTTAAAAAGCAAAATGGGTGGGGTGTGTGTTGACCATTGTTATCAAATAGGCATGTACTTGAAAAAGTACAGCATTCACAGAAATACAGTATTGACATATGAGAAAATATATCCTCTTGACAAGCATTTTGCTCTGCTTGAAAAGTAATATATAATAAGAATATGTTATTCATGTATTATTGTATTAAATGTTACTACTTAATTATTTATTTGTGGTTATTGTGTCATTTGTTATTTGTGTTTACTGCTGTGCCCTTTTCTCTTGCTTTGTATTTCTTGTCCTAGAGTAATGATAAGGGCTTTTATACATGTGAAGTATCAAGGACTAAGCTGTCCTTGATATGCCTGCTTCTGAAGAGAAACTGGACATCACATTAGCATAAATTATTACAAAATAACAAATGATTGCTGGGAAAAAGTAAATGGGATATGGATATGCTTTTCTGTGTAGCTTGTGAGAAAGGCTTCATCTTCACCAAAATGGACTTTATGTCTCTTTCCCTGGTATATTTTATGACATTACTATTTCACCTTGAATGGATATTTGTCTTGCCAGTCTCACATGTGTTTAATTTTTAAAAGTGTTAATACTAGGATATTGATAGCAAACCATTGGTTCGTAGGCCTTGTGTGTTGTAGAGAGGGAAGAGGATGCAGTAATTGGCTCAGTGTTCTGCACCTGGTTCCTGCTATTGACTAAATGAAGGCAGGTGTGCTTGAAGGTGAAGAGGCGCACTGCTGCGAGGCAGTTGCACTGTAAGACTGTGGTGCACTGCTCGGTCCCTGCGTCTAGGTAAAACGTCTATGCCGGTTCCACAAAGCCTGTTTATTTTTATCCCAAACCTTTTTTGAACAGAACTTCTGCGCTCTGCTCCGGCTCCCACTCTTTTAAAACTTACTGTGAGGAGCGTCAGCCAGCTACTGCGCGTACTTCAAAACGCTAACCGTTCTACAGCGAAACTCCTTCCATGTTCCAACAGCTTCCGATAGTAACGGATCGCCTGATTCCGATGTGTGCGGGCCTGCCCAGAAGTGACCACACTTTGCCTCGGTGGGTATATCATGTCAACCCAATTTTCTTCCAGGAAGTAATCTTGCTCGTGCCAAGCCACGTATGCCACATTCATCACCATTTTATTTATTTGGCAGACGCTCCTATCCAGAGCAAGTTAAAAGGCAATCATGGCTAGGTTCATTAAAATGCATATCATAGGAGCGACAGGAACACAGCTGCACAACAGCCACAGCAGCACATTAAAAGAGCATCAAGCTGAAATCTAATCATACAGAAGTATTGTTTTAGCATACACACAGTGCCTAATAATTAAGCTAAACATTCCTTAATTATACACATGTACTCACAAAGAGTGATATATTAGCTTATAGTATTTGTATGGTGCAAAACAGTCATCCATAAAAGCAAGGTTACCTTGCTTCATACTGCTGTGCTCATAGTACCTAACAGTTATCACCAAGAGGAAAGTTTTACCCTATTTTAATGCAGCGATTGAAGTGATAAGATGCTGGGTACTATATGTTGCACATGGCCAAGCCAAAGTCGTTACAGGAAGAGCTGCTGGTTATGTCTATTTCTCCACGGACAGTACTGCGTTCCTTTAGTGAATGTAGTGTTGCATTCTAAGGTTGACTGTACCTGATACTCTCTGTGGAGCTTGCTTCCTTCACCCCTACTGTGCCCATTGATTAGCACCTGCTGAGAGACAGAGAACAAGAAATAATAATAATTTCTCCTCTTTATGTACTGTAATTGGAGTAAGAATAGCAGTGAGAGATAGAAATTCAACATTTTTTTTTTTTTAATTTCATAACATGGATGCAGTCACCCTACTAATCTCAGCTGACCTCTTCCACACATTGTTGACTGCAGTTCTTGAAAATATATTCTGTTTCACAAATAAATAGTTGTCAAAGCCTGTTGTTTGTAAAGTTATGCAGATTGTACCGTGGGAACAATGGCAAAAACGAAGTGTGAAATGGGAACGCTCTCCAGATATGGCATTGTTATGCAATATGAAAACATATTTTACACAAGTACAGTGAACCTCATTTAGTCATGGTTTAAAAGAACAGTGTGTGATTAGAGGCAGACAGTGGTCAGGCCATTTGTACCTTTTATATATTTTTCATGAGACATAAACTTTTTTAAAAAAGCAGTAATTGATGCTAATATTACCCACTAAGCATGAACTATGGGGCGACCAGGTGAAGTAGTGGTTAAGGAACCAAGCTCATGCCCGGCATGCCTGTTTGTTCCTCAGGTGGGTCACATCTGTTGTACCATTGTGTAAGGTACTTAACCAAATTATCTCAGCAACTATCCGGTATAACCAATATCCAACATGACAGCTGTAAAAATGGACAGCGTAAAAATTGTAAGCTATATAAGTCACACTGGAAATAATTAAATATAGTTTGTAAAAGAGTGTTGGAGAGAAAACAGAGATACCATTGGAAAAAACGAAGAAATTAGATGAGAGCCACATTTACAAGAGCGAATGGAAGAGAAACTAATTAAATCCGAAAGCCCAAAAGAGTGGGATCTCAAACAAAAAGGGCTGTTTTAAAGCTTAGTTATGGAAATTAGTCAAGGCACGCCAATCAAGTGGAAGACTTCGCTTTGGAGAGGAAATATCATTAATTCCATATGCACAGGGGAATTTTCAACTTTTTTTTAAAAACGCAAGTTCAGTGCTTTCACATAAATTGCGGTTGTCTTGGTGTATTTTTCGTGCATGTGTGTGTGTGAGTGAATCTGTGTTTGCTCTGTTTCGCATTTTGTCGAAAAGATTTCTTTCAAAAATTGTTGATTTGTTACATAAGCGTTCGATTAGAGAGCCCTTCAGGAGGAGGGCCCGGGTGAAGCTGAGGGACAAGGCCTCTTCTGAGCAGCCTGAGCTCTGTCTCAGCGGGTCAGGCGGAGGTGAGCCGCTTATACAAGAGGAAGAAAGCGCCGGCCACGGTCCCCCACCACGGAGGGGAGGTGCTCTGTCAGCACCACGTAAACCTGCATTGATTTCCATTAAGGCAAAAGGAGAAAACCCATTCGCGCAAGACCGAGCTCCGTTGAAAGAACATAACTGTTTTGTTTGGTATGAATGGGGTGCAAGGAATGAGTGTGAAAACTTAGCACACAGGAGTTTTCAGTTTTTGAAATAGTCAAAACATTGTTGTCAGTGCAGTTAGGACAGATGAGAAAACAGTGCTATGACACACTGAAATATGGCAATTGTATGCACTGCTCTTATTAGCCAATTCTTAATCTTAAAACTGCCAACACTTCAGTGACAGCACAATCCAGGAAAATGCATGAGAGGGAGTTGGTATCACCAGGAGTGAATAGGTGCAGAAACCAGTCCTTTACTACAATGTGATAGATTTTTTTTTATTATTGTTTTTTATGAAAAATGAAAAATCATTTTACATAATGAAAAAATGTATTAACATTAATTTACCCTTTTGTGTGCTAAAGACAATATTGGTACATTGAAGCGACAGGCCAAGATGCACTCGATTAATGGGACACTGGTTATTGCAATGTAGTGACATCCACAAATGACAGTGTAGCGGCATTCGCCTGCAGTAACTGAATGGGAATCAACCAGCCACGTTGAGGAATTCTTACAGCGTTGGTTAGTGGTGTGAATGGGGTGTCAGTGAGCAGTGCCATCATTTCAATACTGGTAATTTGCTACATTGTTGGTGTGAAAGTGACTGGTTTTATGCTGTGAAAGGTACAGCTGCCCCAGGTCTGTCTACACCCAGGGAGCTAGCTGCCATGGCTACTATTACTGCAAATCCCTTCATTTAATCAAACTGCAGATATTTTGGTCCCTAAATTTAAATCACAAATATGGGCATGTGTTCATTTCTGTTTAATCTTCACATTTTGTATTTAATGTTGTTTATCAGCTTTGTATGAGTAGGAAACTAGTAATGCTGAACAAGGATTTAAAGCAATTGCTAAAAGTTGTTCCTCAAAGTCAAGTGCAAAAGTGTTCTGCAGTTGTCTGTGATGTGCTGTTGGCTCCTGAGATTTGAACCCATACCCACTGTGTGGGGCCAAAGCCACAGTTGCTAGCATTGTCCTGGCCTCAGTCTTGCCGGACTGATTAGGCATGAGCTTTTTTTGTGTTCAGTGCCTCAGACCCAACCCACAAGAACTTAACCACAGGTCATTCACAGATACCTTCACAGCATGTTGGTGATGTTATCCACAGCTTGGAAATCTTCAGCTTTATTTGAATTTCCTAGCTTTCTATTTATTTATATATTTATCTATTTATTTACTTATTTTGTGGCATGTTGCCCTGCAATTACACAGTAAAATTCCCCTGACCTTTAAATCATTTTCAAAAAAGAGAAACATTGAGCAGTTAGATAAGTATTTAAGTACTACAAATGTCCTTAATGTGTATTTTTAATTAATATATACATGATTGTTAAGAATGATTAACTCTTTTAAAAAGCCAATCAGCAGTATGCTATTATGGTAATAATTTGAGCTGACATAAGTAATTCAATTTAGGCTCATTAGGCTGTGAATCTTTTTGCTGCTGCTTATGAACTCAGGAAATCCATTTTAATCCCATGTAGCCTTTACAATTACAGTTAGCCATAAATATACTCACATATCAAGATGTTAAGGCAATGATCATTATGACTACTCAAGTTGAAAAAAGAAAATGATACTAAGAACAGAAAACACATGATACTAAGATCAGTGAAGCATCAGTGAGATTAGTGTATGGTAAAAATTGTACAAAAAATAAGTAAAGTAAATTTCATTACAAAACCAGCCATTCTCATTTGATTTTAATGGGGTTAAATGTGACTATTTGCTCTTTTTTGAAAACAGCACAGAATAAAATTAATGGGGGTAACAGAGAGAAATAGCAAATGACAAATGCAGAAAGGTATGTGTGGTCATCGTTTTACAAGAGCCACACAGATTGTTGCCTCTTTCCTTCATTCTGAGAAATGCAAATATTCAATGTAGTTTGGCCAAATTAAGCTCTCCTGGTGTGCAGTTCAACAGCTTCAGTAATTAAGTACTCTAAATGTACAGTATGTTAAACTACTGTGAGAGTCCTTTCCTATCCTCCAGTGAAGTTATATTAAGGGCATTCATGCTACACACGGCTCCTCTAGTTGCAGAAGTTGTGGATTACTTACAGCTAAACTTCACATTGACACAAAGAAATGTGTTATTAATGAAAGGAACAGATTACCAGTATTTATAGTGGAAGAAGAGACCTTTAGAGTATTCCAGATCAGCCTTGACACAGTTTTAGATGAACTATTGGCTATTAGTGAATAAGAGACCAGATGAGAATTGCAACTGATGGGATAATTACACCCGTAGTTCAACACCAGATCACCAAACTGATGTTTATTCCTACTCACATCACTACAAATGTTTTTGATCTTGTGAAAGCAAACAGAATTGGTTATAAACACCGCCAATCACATGAGGTTCTATAAATGGAAGTTTGAGGCAACATTCAAGTTCAGCATCAGTAATTCTGATGGAGGAGGGGTGTCTATCAATGTGTGGAGGAACTGCATCATAGCAAGAATGTACAGTCTGTCATCATGTGTAAACACATACTAATGGAATATCTCAATCACTTTTTTTTTAATCTTCAAGGTAGGGATGCCTGTAAATAGATTAAAACAAACAGAAAAAACTGCAATATTGCAGCAACTCAAATTGAAAACATTTTCTTAACATTCAACCCGACAGCCAAGGTGTCCCCCGGAGAAAACTTAAATCTCACTGTCAGAAGAGTTTAAATAGAAGAAGACAACTTTTCAAACACATGACTCATCCATACTGTAGGATGAGTGCGTCTGAGGCGAGGCAGCGGCGAGGCAGTCTCGGCAAACCTCACGCTAGCTGTCTCGAGCGCAGAGGTCACCGCGGCGTTACAAGAGAAGCGGGATTTCGACGGCCACTGTTGAGGAAATGGGGGCGTTTTATGATGTTGCGGGGCCCACAGCCTTTCTGACAGCTCAGATATACAAGTTCAATTATCCCACACCTTGACAGGCAATACTCTCACAGGTGCTGATAAATTGCATGTCGTATAGGTCCTAAAACGTAATGTCTTAAAACATAAAAGAACATGAGGTTCAGAAAAGAAAAAAAAAAATAGAAAACATAAATATCCTCTCCAAAAGGTAAAATCTTACAGTTGTAATTTATTTTATTTTTTTTATGCCTGCTTCCTGGGTGATGAGCTCCTCATTGTATTACATTAACTGAATCCAGTATTCCCAGGTAAGAGCCCCACTCCAGTGGTACTTCAGCTAATGCCCTTGGCTGGCTGAAAATGAGTCCATTAAGTAGAATACTTTAATACATAATTATGCACTTGTTCCATTGTTGTCGTTCGGCAGGTTAAATCATTACTGCTCAATGAAAAAGTAGAAGCGCTTTAGAGTGATATCATTACGCCTGCTGGTGCCTTTGATATAAACACATGAAAGCGATGATAATGCCTTTCACGGAGCTGGTACCACATCATACGGATTGGCAGCGCAGCCGAAAATAAAATTAACATGAAGGCATTGTTTACTCAGCCGTGATGGTCTTTGCAGGCCTCAGCAGGTAGAGGTCCAACTTCATTCATTTCATTTTGTTTAGATATGTGCAGGAGAGAATAAATAAAACAGCCATTACCAAGATATACAGTACAGCAGAGCTTGAAACCATCGGGCCTGTTTCAGTTAAAAACTGAGTGTTTCATGTGCTACAGAAAGGAAGATGGAGACAGTAAAAAATGGGAAAAACTGGGGAAGACACAGGTGAGGCCTCACCCTTTACAAACCTTTCCCAAATGATTCTCAAAGTATTCAGTGAGATTACATTACATTTCCTTTACAGATTCTCTTCTCCAGAGCAGTTTCATCCATTTGTGCAGCTGGGTGTTACGTAATATTTACATTATATTACATGCATTTAGCAGACGCTCTTATCCAGAGCCACTTCCAGCACAATAGAACGTAAGTGCACGCATTAACTGGGGTACACAGCAGTGCTTCACCTGGGAATCAAGCCAGATGCCTTTGGGTCATGAGGCTGCTTTCTACTACATCACACTGCTTCCAAACTTGTTTTCGGGGTGAGCAGTGGGGGACAGCGCAGTCTCTAGCTTTGGGTTTATTTTGGATTATTTCGGGTTTATTGTGAGGAGAACTTGATGGATTCAGCTCCAACCATAAAGGAGTAAAGCTTGTTGGTATTCTTGTTTGGAAGGCTTGGGGAAGGTTGTGTTTCTGAGGGATGGGGGATGGAGTTTTATGTCTTTGTTGTGTGTGGGGAAAAGAAATGTTTGGCCACAGTTATTTGTGGCCTGTTGGAAGGTTTTTGAGGCGTATGATGGAGAGGGTGGTTTTTGAATGTCTGGGGAAGAGATTGCAGGCTGTTAGAGGGGAGAGGGTCTGTTTGCGGCTGGAAATGAAGTTGTACAGCTTGTGAAGTGCAGCCATTTTCAGAACTGAATGCATTTGCTGATTGGACAGCTGTTCAGTGATGGGTCTGGGAGCTTTGAGTGGATGTTATACACTTTATTGCTGAGCCTAACTATGAGCACTAGGGCATCTTTTATAGTCAGGGTCCAGTTTAGCAGACAGCAGGCAATGGACAATTTCAATTATGGTGCGGAGATATTAGGCCAACAGCAAAAATGGCTGCAGTCTTGGTGGATTTTTTGTACTTGCATGTTGTCTTTAATTCAAGGATCATTTCAAATAATCATATTTTTATTTCTAACCAAGATTCATGTTACATGAATTTATACAGTTCTCATCTGTGCATGTGTTGACAATTCATCTGTGAGATACAATGGACAGTTGTCCATCACTAATATCAGGAACTATGGCAGATATAAAAATGGCTGATTATGAGAACACATTTTGAACTTTGTTGTCCATGGCATTTACTGTTGCCATTTCTCTTGTCCTTTGTTTGTGTCATGTGTCTAGGACATAACATTTCAGGTTTTGCCTCATTGCACCCGTCAAATGCAGAAATCCACTTCCTTGTCATTCTCGTGATGGTATTCTTCAACAGAAATATTTAGAAAGTGAAATGCTGAGATATTTCATGTACAAACTGTCTTAAAGTCCTTAACTGTTTGAGAAAATGTCAATATGTTAATAATGGTTAATACTTGCCATTTGACAGTTGCCAGTAACCTCCTCCAGTAAAGCCAAATCTAAAGGATGGTAGATTAAATATAATCAACAGAGGCAGGCAAATTTCAGACAGTTCAGATTTTTATTCTGCATGCTGTTTTCATTGTCAACAGTATGAATCAGTGGTTAAACGAAAGGGAACTAATTGCTGTTATCCAAACTTTCCCATTTGAACACTTTTAAAGAGTGTTTAAATAAAAAAAAAGACTTTTATTTGAGGGACCACATATAAATAACTGACTTTTGATCCATCAGCACATATCTGAACAGTGGTGTCATGGAGCTGTGTGTTCCTACCACCACTGGTCCGGGGGGCACGTTGTGAGTACTGGTGATGCCTCCAGCAGAGCTCATTAATTAGTTAGGTTTCACTGAGCTCTTTATCGAGTCCTGATCTGGGTTTGACATCCCCTGACAGGTACGTGTTAGTCCTTTGGGAGAGAAATGTGACGGGTGGCTGGCGGGTCTCTGAATATCATGTTATTTCTGGTTATTCTGGTTATTCCTGGTTATTTCTGATTATTTTTCCACTCAGAAAGAACAGTAATATCGATGAGTCTTTAGTGCATTAATATTAAACAATGAACTATTTTGAGGTCAACCAAGCAAGTGTAATTAAAGCAGACGCCCTAACGTTTTTTTTAAGGGCCAGATATTAAAAATACATACGCTGAATGGACACCTTTACTGATGTAGTAACATCCTCTTATGGAAATGCACTTCCAACAGCTCATTTCTCTCTTCAAGAAATGGCAGCAGGTAACTGTCAAGAAAAGTCAAAGCAAGATCGGAGCTGTATTCAGTCAACAGCTCAATCAAAGTGAATCGATGGGAAGAATTTGTAATAAAGTCCCAGCATGCACTGTTAGTCCCCAGCACTGGATTTGGAAAACACAGTCACACAAGCTGACAGGGCGTTTGGCCTGACGTCATGCATTTTGGAACACGAGGGTGACCAAAGTTCAGACACTTGCGAGACCATAACCACCCTGGGCAGTAACATGACGTATCTGGAGCGCGGCCGGGATTGCCAGACGTCATCGTCGTTCGGAGTCAGCTGCTGCTTTTTGGCAAGCGCTAAGGGGACCGTGTGAGCCTTCGTTCGGACAGTGACACCGGATTGAGGAGGGAGGAGATCACATGCACCGGCACCCCACGCAGTCCCCCCGGCTGCCCCGGCCTTGGTCTCCTGGAAGGACGGCAGCAGCCACCGCTGCCTCCGTCTGCGCCTCCCGACCAGACATGTTGCTAGGCTACATCACCGTGCTCCGCTTTGAAAAATATATGATTCAATAAAGCCGCTCCGCAACGATCAGTGGTTTTGAATACTAATGCGCACACAGGTGCCCGCACTTAGAAAAATGAGGCAAGTCAAATCGACAGCTAATGATCTTTTGCTTGCATCAAAGGCAGTTGTTTGCTTTGCACGTTAATCACTGGATTTGTTAAATACCAAGGTGGCAGTGTGGTATTGTGGGTAAGGACTCAACATTGTTTGAACGCAAATCTGAAGGTTCACATCTTAGGTGGGATGTTGTTGTTTTGCCTCAGGGTGAGATGATTTGAACAGATAATATGCAAAAAAATAGGCTATGCAAACTGTCCTTGACCATGTCCTCTGTTATGAATATATATTATTGTGAATTATAAGTGAATATGATGTACACAATGTATATTTTAGCATAAATATATGTAACTTGTTTGACACCCCCAATTTATATATTGGGGTATATATCTGTGTATATATATCCAGTACAGATATAGCCAGTGAGGAGCTGCTTGCAAATGAGAGAACTGTATTTAGCTACACTCCATCTAGGTGCACTCCAGATTTCTTGAGCAGGCTCCACCGCCCACAGCAAGGGATGTAACAGAGAAACACTGCTTATCTGTTCAATTACAAATACCCTCCAGCTCCATGTCAAATATTCAGCTTTTTCCCTCACCTGCTGTCCTTCATACATTCATGCAGTGGATCAAGCACACAAACGAAAATAATCATTTGTTTTGTTAACCAGTAAAAGTCATGAAATGGATGCACACCATTGAGTTGCCCCAGGCTCTGTGAGTTCATCTGTCGGAGTTGGTGTAGGAGACCTCAGTGTTATATGGCAAAGCATCATTCTTATACTCTATGGTAGCATGTGAACTGCAGGTGTGAGAAGGTGTGGACTCAAAGACCGTCCGTTCACGTGATATTCACCCTTAACTAAGGCCACGCTGGTCTGAACGTGAAACATAGAAAACCAAACTTCAAAGCACCTCAGCTGATACAGAATTCCAAACAGGCAGTTCATAATAAAACAAGATTACACTGATGGTTATCAGGTTTCATCCCTGTTCCAATATTCAGCTCCAAATTCATGTCTGTTTATCTATTTGCATTTGTTTTTTTTTTAATCTGTGGAGGCTATGGAGCAGGATGTTACACTGATCGAAGGACTTTCAGGGACCACATTTAAAAAAAGAAAAATTAATGCAAGGTTATGACAATCACAAAAAGAGTACAGGTGCTACATCTGTATGGCCTTCGTATGAGTAAAAATATGTTTGTTACTTTAGATTTGCTTTGTTCTTTATGGTAGTTTAGGGGTAATGCAAACACAAACCAGAACTCTCCAACATGGACATTTTGAACCTGATGTATACTCAGATTCCCCAGAACACAAGTTTGCTGGAGCCTAAAGGACACATTGTTTTACAAGCAAACTACATTGCCTTTGTATGTTTGCCAGATGTTATACCTGTAAGGGGTCCATGTCACAATTATACTATTGAATTGATCCATCTACATGTTCTTGGCTTTTCTCACAGCAAAGACGGTGTAACGTTAAACACCCTCTGTCACTTTTGCATTTATATAAAATGCAGACGAGGCAAATGGTTATTACTGTAAAACCACATACTCAGGCAATACCTTCATCCTGGGCTTTGCTATTGTTAGCTGCAAGGAGAAGGGAGCTGTGGATGGATGACTGAGAATCGGCGAATGAAAACCCGGGACGTTTAATTACGACCGCTCAGGAGCTCATAAAACCACTTCAACAGCACCGGTCTCGCTTAGACCGGCACCACTGCCTCGCTCATCGGGAGCCGAGCAGCACCGGGTCCCCGCCTCCTTTAACAAAGTTATAAAAAGGGAAAACCGCGGCGACGTGAGAAACGGCGCTCTTTTTTATTTCCCCACGCCGGCAGGAATTTAATTTACAGCAAGCCAAATGAGTGCATTATTAAAGGGGCTTGCCTGAGCGATCTCCCCCCCCCTTCCCTATTTTTCGCGGCGGAGTGCGATTCGTCGGGAGCTGTTTGGCAGAGGCCTTTTTTCGGTGTTCTCTCCATTAGGATGACAGATTGCTCTGGTGACTTGCCGTGTGTGTGTGTGTGTGCGCGCGCGTGTTTGGGTCGGGTGGGGGGACTGTTTGGGGTGTGCCCTCCAGAGAGGGCTGCTTATTCAAAGGGACCTTGCCTTTTTGCAGGAGTTTGGCTTATTTTATTGCGCACCGCCACGCCGTGCCCTTTATTATTACTGTAAGACGGAGCGTTCTGTCATGAAGGAAGCGCCGTCGCCACGCGCCGCTGTCCCGCTTTATCAGCGAGTAATATTAACGTCGGGTTTCTGCCCCGTTCCTCACGTCAGCGCGGCCTTGCTGAGCGTCGCAAAAAAGCGCGTCCGAGAAGCAACGGAGCGGGCGGAATATGTAACACCCTGTGCCCTTGTGCGCAGAGAATGCGAAGGAGACGCAGCGCCGCAATAAGCTTTGAGATCACACACAATCATGGAAACGCGGCCCGTGCCATGTTGAAATATGAAACCAGCGCTAAAACGGATGCACTTCTGGGAAAGGCTCATTGTGTAAAGTGGCATGCTACCAGTACGAACAATAAGCAATTACTCTCTCGGCAGTAGCATGATGGATTGTAGTAAATAACAGAAATGGCAAACAATTTATACATTTATAAAAAATAAATAAATAAATAAATTCGTCCAAAACCTGCTCAGTTTTAAATACATTTCAGTGCCCTCTTTTTTTCTCGAAAGGACGGCTGTGCATGTGTGATTAATGCTACCGATAAAATCAAAGCTCTCTATTCTTGCCGCCCACACTGGGTAGAGGAACATGTCTCACACACAGATTAATATCGGTGCCCACTAATATTCTTTGTGGAGCTGCGGCCCTCTGTGAATGATGGTCTGTCTGGACAGAAAATGAACTTCTTCCCACTGCCGGCAATGATTCATTCCATTCCTTCTTAAATGTGTGGGCTGTGGGTTCCACCATGCAATGTTCAGACACTTGTCTATGTGGAAATAGCATTATTTTGTGTGTGTGTTTGTGTGTCTGTTTGTGTTTAAAGCACCTGTTTCCTTTCCATTATCCAGCTTGAGGTGGATTAAATGTAACTATTTTTAGCAGCGCTTACTTTTCAAAAGGTACAAGTGCTATCTAGAAATGAGTCTTTCTTGTGCCTCTGGCCACCCACTACATTTATATATAAGAGCAGCCAGCCAGGAAGTCAGGCCAAATGATGGTTGGGTCTTTAGTTATGGTATCAGAGGTCACATGACCACAGTGCCAAGACCATGTCTGTAATGTGAGACACAGTGGCAGGAGTAGATGGAAAACAGCTGAGGAAAATATCAAACTTACTCAAACCTAACCATCATAACAAGGCTAGCAGTGAATGTTCGATTACATTACACTGTTGTCATTTAGCAGACTTACCTAGTTTACAATTTTTTTGACATGTTGTCATTTTATATAGCTGGATATTTACTGAGGCAATTGTGGGTTAAGTAAATTGCCCAAGGGTACAGCAGCAGTGCCCCAGCAGGGAATCAAACCAGCACCCTTTCTGTTACAAGCCCTGCTCCTTACCACTATGCTACACTGCAGCCCAAGTGGAGTCTCACCAGTGTTGACCAGCTTTTGAAAAGCAACAGGAATGTGATCAGGTTTGGGTGTGATCTCAGTCCTTCTGCTCTCCCATCTCTGTCCTTTGTCCAAAACAGAAAGAGTTATGGGCACTGTGTCTGTTTATTACTAAAATGTCTTACTTGTGTGTGTGTGTTTGCATTGGAGCTAATAGTGAACAGAATAACACAAAATAATACATACTGGATGCTTGCATATAGTATGTACCCACACATACAAACATGTGTTGCTTTTATTAACAGTAGCTCATTGGCTGGACAATTAAAACTGTAGAGAGTATATGGATGGTCATAAAGTAACACTACTAGATACTAAAATTTTACCATGATATTGAAGTTTTTTCATTTTATTTAACATCTACAACAGATTTTCAAGACATTCAGAATGAATTATGCAAATTGACTGCTTTGAAATATAATGGTCAAATAATTAACTGTCTATCACTGTATCATGTAAGGCTTTTTTGACCAGGATGTCATTTCTCCATCATCAGCAGGGATATGAATGATGATAGAGAAGGGATGGTTGAAGGCAAACAATGACAAAGAGTATTAAAAGATTATTGAAGTTGTGTATAACATTGGTGGAACGTTATTTACATAATGGTACATTATCAGCTAACTAATGGCTGGTGGCAAAAGGGAACTGAAACGTGAAGGATAGCGGCATGGTCACCACATCATAATGAAGAAATAACAGCCTGATTGATGAGTTTTTAAAAAAAATAATAAATAACAGAAACACACAAAAAGGTCGCAGGCAGTAACTGATGACGGCTGCGGAAATATATTTTTGTCCAGATTGCTGGTAGTTATGATCTCATTTGGTTAATGCATCGCTGCATTTGATTAAGTGTGATGGCGGTGGACGTGCAGGGTGACGTTATTTATGCGCAGTACCCCACAACGCCGCCGTCTCCCACCGCTGAATGCGCCGTCTCGGAAAACTCCAATTTTGTTCGGCTAGCTCAATATATAAAATCGGCAGACACTGTAATGATCTTAATGTATTAGCCTAGCCTGTGTCTGGGCGCTGCATTTTAGATGCTAAAATTTTGATTCTCAGAATGTTTAAATGGGGTGTTGGAGCACAGCAACATCATCATGGATACCAAGGGCCCTTTCTATGCTAATGGAACAATAGGCTGCAGTTGATGTTCTTGTGCATTGGCTTCTTCACACAAGAGAAAAAAGTTATAAAGTCATACACTGTGAGCCACCTGGCAGTGACATGGCTCCTTGCTTTCTTATACCCCATTCAAACTTTTGAACTTTTGCAAATTTAACGTGGAACAGTATGATAGGAGACAGCAGACAGGTGTGTCTTTGAAAGCAAAAGTAATTAGTGTATAGCTCTCATCTGCTTCTTTCAGGACTGCTGGAATATGTCGTCTCTTGTGTCTTCTACCTCTTGAAAGGACCTGTAAAGAAGTATTTCTTTTACTGGTTCCCTCAGCGTTTGATTACTTTTTCAATGTGGAGCAATGCATTAAATAATCTCAGGCATGAAAGTTCCATCACTGCATATTCTGACAAGCCCTTGGGTAAGCTGTCTTTTTGCTGCACCTTTTTGTTACACCTTTCATCATTAGTATTATTGATAAAATTCAGTTATGTTAGACATCTATCCAGCTACCTAGCTAGCTAGCAAGCTGGCTGGCTACTTTGCTTGAGAAAATACAAAGGGCATTTTAGAAAGATTTCAGAGTAACTGCCTGCTTGCAGCTTCCTAAGATGAACACCAGGGAGTAATTCCAAACTCTGAGGTGAGTTTGTGAGAGAGCTCATGATCTCCCAGTGTCAGGAAGAGGGTGAGTAAGAGGCTGGCAAATGGTCAAAGTGATCAAAGAGCACCAGTGAAAAACAGACACGGAGCTATCTGTGTTTGTGACATCTGAACAAAAAGTCCTACACTCTGAAGTGCATACCTGAGTTACCCACAGTGGAGGAAAGAGACAGGTTAGTGGCTGAGCGGAAAACCTGGGTTAAAAAAATGCCATAAAGACTAGGAGACAGAAACTAGATGAAAGAATGAAAAGATGAACTTCAGAGAGAGGTAAGTGATTAGCCTCCAGTTCTGCGCTCCAGAGGTTGCTTGAGATGATGTTCACGTCTCCCTGTGTGTGCTGCGTGCGTGCGTGTGTGTGTGTGTGTGTGTGTGGGGGGGTTCTCCTTTAATGTTCTGGGAATATTTCATCGGGTGCTGATTCTCGCTTTCTTTCACTGGGTTGCAGTGCCCTCCCACCTGTCTGACATTAAACAAGCATCCAGAGGAACCTCCCTCGTCTTTTTATCCTTAAACGCAGTAGGGTCTGCGTATGGCAGAGGAAGATCTGTTATCCAAATGTTGTATTTTTCTCTTTGTTTCTCTCTGAAAATGTCAGTGCAAACATAAACAATTGCATGCTCCTGTTACACCCTATGTTGCATCTGTTTATTGAGGCCAAGGAACCTCGTGGTGATGAAACACAACATAAAATCAAGCAGGAGACATTACAAGACCCCTTTCTAAAAGAAATTCCTACTGCATGGTATTTAGCATAATTGGGTATTACCGTTGTTCTCACTTGTCCATGAAATGCAATGGGTTCATTTTGCTTGAGAAGCAAGCAGCCTCATTTCAATGTTGAAACAATATACCACCTGACCTGCTAGAAAAGGGAAAGATGCCACTCAAAATGAACAATCAAAGGCATCGTATGGAAGAATTCCTTGAATGTCATGATGACATATGACTACTTATATCAGCTTGTACAGGTGCACAGTAAGGGTCTATTCATTGTATACATGTTTAAGAATGTGTGAAAGGCCATAGGCTGACCTTGAGAGTAGAAATCTGCAGTAGTGGTGTCCAATTCATATCAATGGGCTTTGGTCCCATGTCCAACTTAATCTTAGTGGCTTAGTAGGAGCCATCAAAGGGTCTGGACCATTCACCTTGAGGACCATTGACCTCAAAGACTGTAGAGGGTCTATAAGGACACAAGTGAAAAGAGTGTCAAAAATAGATACAGATGGAAGTGGCCATAAGTCAACTTTCATTCACTAATGCACTTTCTTCAGTTCTCTCAATAGGCCATTCACTTTTTTCTTTTTATTTTATCCTCCTTATGTCCCTCTCCAAGTCTGGATCTTCAAGAAAATCTAACCACTTGATCCTTGTGCCACAGGCAAACATCACTGCAAGTTTTATCCAAATCCATCCCCACATTTTTTCAGGTATCCTGTCTCACAGACAGAAAACGCGACAGAAACACACATGCTTTCGCATAATAACCATCAAATAATCACCTGGTGATGGAGTGTAAAAAATAGGATGCCTGTACAGAATACAAGATGTCCTCTAAAATACGTGGCCTTAAATGGCATTTGGACGGTTTTCTTGTTCTTCCCATCACTTTACACTTTACTCTGAAAGATAGACAGAGGCAGCAGTGTGACAAGGTGGTAAGACATACTGTAGGGCCGGTAACCCAAAGGGTTATGGTTTGATTTCCCGATGATCTGTCATCTGTGAGAGTCTCTCCGGGTTGCTGATGAGGATAATGGGAGAGATAGGCCGACATCGTCCCCCACGTGATCCACTTCCCGCATCAAAAATCAATAATGACACGCCGCGAGGAGCCCGGTGAGGATCGAGACAAAGCGAAAAAGAGGCGGCAGACGCTCGGATCGCGGCCCCGGTGACGGCGGTACGCGTCCGAGGGCCGCCGCCGCGAATCGAACATGACAGCGCGTCTCGGATCCCTCCAGCAGCAACAATCTGCCGCGTCTGGATCCCCAATCTGTTAGATGTGGGTCTGACGCAGCAGAATTGTGCCGGCGAAGTGCTGCGACACGACGCTGGCTCCTCTGCCCAGCCCAGCCCCTGCCAGAGTCTGCAAAGGAAACTGACGCCTGCTTCAGCGTTGTTACAGAGTATTATCCCGGACTGTGTTCTCTCAAGGCTGATACCATGCAGACAGAGGAACCATGTAAAGAGTTTACTGGTATGACGCTAGAGATCACACATCGCACACGCGTCCCATTCACACATCTCTGAAGGTGGTACCTATCGTGACATTAACAGTGACTTTTAGTGGTCTTGGTAGGTGACAAAAGGATTGCATGCTGAAGACTTACCTGTTGTAACCTTAGGCGACGCACTTAAACTGGGAGGCTTCAGTAAAATACCTGGCTGTAAAGTATGTGAAGTGTGGGCTCCGCAAGTAACCCTGGCTAAGGGTCTCTGCAAAGCAAATAAATAATGTGATGAAATGGCAATTAAGATTCCAACTGTGCTGTGCTCTGTAATTGTACCAGGGATCACCATGGCGACACCCCACACTCCACAGTAACTTCAACTGTGCTTAATTGGTTTACAGGTCACTTGCTGTAAATTTGCAGAAACCCTGGGAGAGGTCGACTGTGATGTGCTGCTTTATAAACTATTATGTTGCTTTGGCAATTAAATTCTCCGCTTTGAATCAGAGACGGTCCTAATAAAAACATGCAGTTTTAAATACACCAGGCTAAGAAGGCTGGCATGCACATATTCATGGCATGATGGGAGTGGTTAATATTCAAAGACAAAGACAAAAGGGCTCCCTAGAAAACCAGAGAAGGGGTTTGGGGAACAGGAAACAGAAATGAAAAATATGCTCTGTGTATATCCCACCATATTAATAAGATTTATTATTTTCATTATTGTTATTTTATTTTATTCTGTTATTGTTCTGTCTTTTTATTTATTTCCACCCCCTTTTTCTTATTGTTATCTTTGAATGTATTACATTATGAAAATTCAATAAAAATTTAAATTGAAGAAATCTGTGAAATGCCCTCTATAGACTATGTTGAGGGAAAAAAATAATCTGTATAAAGCAGGCATGAGAAGGGGTTTGGGGAACAGAAGACAGAAATGAAAAATATACTTGTGTACTTAGGGCTGTTGGCCAATTCATTTACAGCACTCAGGGTGATAGAGTTTTTCAGAATTTTAAGAGCTGTGGATTTTTCCCATAGTTGAGAATTATTGAGAATTAAAGTTTCTTAAAAAAACCTATGCTGATTTGTATCGGGGAGTTTTACTATACATGTTTGCAAGTTGATTCTTATCAAAAATGATTCCTTCCGCTGTAGAAAATCTGTCTATTGATATGCAGCACTTTCCTTTTCTCATTGTATACAATAACAAAGTGTTTAGTGCCGTTTAAGCCAGGCTTATTATCATAATGTTAACCTTCTGTGACTAATGCATTACAGAGATGCAAATTTGAATGGATTTGACGGGATGTACTTTTTCATTGATTGCTGTAATTAAATACTCAACCTCAATCATGCAAACAGGATCTGAACATTATGCATTCATATGCAGAATGACTGGCCCATCAAGATATTTGGAGAGATTTTTTTCTGTGTATTACATCCAGGAAGGCATCACCTTGGTAACAATACCACATCTTCTGGATGGCTGAAGCAGTGTATTATTTTGCACATGGCAACATGACTTTGTAGTCATAAACAAGCCAAACAGTGTGCAGTACTTATTCACGAAAAACACTGAATGTATGGAACAAACAGCGAGCCAGCAGTAATGGCCAATCCATCATTAGTTTTTCTGTGTTTGCTTTAATCTGCATTTATTAATTCAACTGTCCATCTGTTTATGTGTTTATTCTCCAGGAATTTATCTGGTTTTAGGTAAGACAACAGAGTCTGTTTATCAGCAAACATAATATCAGTGAAATGTGGAGCACCATCTGATGACTAACTACTAGACATGTATTAATGCATTGGTTTAGAAGTTTGCCTTTGTGTTTTTTGTCTCTGGTAAATAGGTTAAATATTTGCATAGAAATTACATGTTTATCTATGTATATCAAAATTATTTCATCACTATCACAGACAGCTCACTCAAAGATTCATGTAATTCAACATACCAAAAGTAGGTCACCTTTATGTACATTTTTTTTTTTTTTTACAGAAGTGAACGTGAATGCAGTGTTTGATGAGATGAAGGCTAATGTGTGCCTACATCTTCTGGTCCACTTCTCCCATAGTGCATCGTATTCCTGTCTCAAAATCCGTGCTTTAAATTGGAGGGGAGAAGGCAAACGGGCTCCCAGTCCCGCTACCCTCCTCCTCTCTGGACATGATGAAGACTGGCAGGAGGCGCGCTCCCGCTCCTCCACAGCTTCGGACAAATTACCGAAGCCGCTGCGCTTTCAGACCTACGACGTAATAACTGTTACGGTCAATGCGAAGAGCGGAGACAGAATGGGCAAATAAATAAATAAATAATCAAATTGGCATATGCGTGCATCAATTTATGTATGAGGAAAATGAAAACCTGGAGCGACCTGCATTACAAGCCATCATAAAATGCGGTGAAGCGAGTAACTCTCCGACAGGCCATTAAAATTACCCTCCTTATATGCAGATCCTTTTTCCCCCGGCGCGCTCGCTGTTATTTCGCTGTATTGTGAGCCGGCGTCTTAACAAACGGCACCACGAGCGTTGACTCAAGTACACGGATGCGTAACACCCAGAACTCTGGGAGAACACAAAGCACATATGGGAATGATGAATGTGGCTGGGTCATTAGATCCAGACCGGCTCGGTACACATGGGCATCAGACTGGCATGAGCACCCTGTTTATTCATTAATTACTGTGGCATCCAAAACTGAAAGAACAAACTGAAAATGTTTGGTTGCATTTCATGTCATGTGTGTATGGGTGTTTATTAACTCTAGCTCCAGCTGCAGTGAGCTACCTATTACAATACCAATTATCAAGAATGTAAGAGTAAAAATGAGAGCAGCTAACCTCAAATTTGTTTACAGCAAAGCTTTCGGTGATACTGATCAGCCTACTGCAGATCAGGTAGGCCTATTCATAACATTTTACTTGTCTTCATGTGATTTGGTAAATGGTATATCTGTGTGTCTGATGACTTTGTCCAACGTAGACACAAAAGCAGTTATCACAACAGTTGAAAACACCCTAATTTACTATGTAACAGTGTCATATCACCCTTGTAAGGGTTGTAAAAAGATGGCATAAACCATTAGCGCAGAGACACATTATTTGACAGGTGCATGAAAGCTGAGAAGGTTTTCCCCAATGTTACACAGGAAGCAACTTTTTCCATTAATATTAGTATAGTATATTCTATATAAAGATGTCACATGGCAAGGTTGTGCATCTGGGGTAGGGAGGGTGGGGCATTGTGGGTAAACTTAAATTTGAACATACTCATTAGCATTATTCAACCACAGCTCTTCAGATTAGTGGATACAGAAATGGTATACCATTTAATGCATAATTTAAAAGATATCACAAGGCATATGCATAGAGGAGAGGATTATCCACACCAATGAAAAAAATGTATATTTACTCACAGCAATTTTCTCAATGACTAACCCTGTTGCTCATTGCGTGACTTACTTTTGAAATTGTTCAATTAAAACTCGTTTGGGCACTTAAATGCAACTCAAAACTCAAATATTGACAAAATAAACACAGAAAAATAGTGTTATCCTTCATCCTGGCTGTTAATTAGTTTATGACAACCTACTTGAAAGAGTTTCCAGCGAGGCAACAGACGGATAGACAAAACAAAAGGGAGCAGAGCTATCTTTGAAATCACAGTAATTACGCTGTCACTTCACTTGCATCTGAGAACAACGGTGAGCCGCGCTATTACGACATATCTGTTTTAATACACACGAGTTCAAACATCCTTCTCTCTTTGATGTGCACTATTTATGTATGCAAAACTAATTTCAATCAGACTCTGCATGCTTTGAAATGTATTTGCTTCATGTTCCTGGGTGGACATACATCTATTACTTGCAGTCTGGTTTAGGCAGCGTGACTTCACCGTGAGTACAGGCTACATCACAGGCGCTGCTGTTAGGCAGGAGTTTGCCGGGCGTAAATGCATGTGCCATTTGCCAGAACTGAACCCCTGCCGCTAACCCTATCTCCAAACACACTGTAATCTCTCATCAGATGAAGCAGCCCCTCCCATAAAGTGCATGACGAGCCCCGCAGGAATCAGGAACACTGAGCCATTTCCAGTGAGCCCACTGAGATTTCGCACCTTGTAATGTGCTCTGAGATCGTTCGCTGTACAGAGTGCATTAAAGAGTATGATATACTTCATGTTGTATGACCTGGGAAAGTCATTTTATGATACCAGAGAAAGGGGGTGGGGGGGCGCTTAAGGTTTTAGATCTCTCACACCTGCGTTTCTTCACCAGAGGCTCATTTATATTCTTGCTGGAGAGACATTATGATTTCCTACAGTGAGCTAAACCCTATTTTATATGTACCTCTAAGACATGCATGGTGTATATCAAAGATTCATCTCATAGCACAATTCAGTAAAATGTGTTACTCTTCCAATATCCCCTGACAATTCAACCGTTTAAGGATAGATGCATGTGCATACATCATGCAAACATCCCCTTTACCCGCTCACACAATCACAAATCACTGATTTCAGCACTGTGCAACTCTTATTTCTACATTTACATTTATTCATTTAGCAGACGCTTTTATCCAAAGCGACGTACAAATGACTGAAATCTTTTCTAATGTAATGTAATGTTGTGTCACGGGCACTGTAAGTCATGGTCATAACATTTCACCAAAGGGTTTGCTGTGCGTGATAACCTTTCAAACCACGCTGTCCTGTTGACTCGCTCCTAAACACCATGACAATGGAAGTAGAGGCCTCTGGGAAATAAGGGGCACGGTTACACTGATGACATCACAATGAAGCCTGAACGCAATGACCTTGTCTTGACTTTGCCAGCTGTTGTGTTCCACCCCCACCTTCCCTATAGACCGTTGTCAAACCCAGAGATTGCGCTGTACAGATTGCTGTCTGCTGCAATTACCAGCTTCAGCCGGAAGCGTGGCTGACGCCGTCCTTGCATCCATTCCGGCGTCTTAGTCTGACATTTCAGTCTCTGGTGACGAAAATTAATATACACACTCGAAATTAAAGTGCCATTCCAAGCGCGTTCAGTTACGCCTGTCTCGCGCGCCGAGCCCTCGCCCGCAATATCATTGTTCCGGAATCATCTCCCACCTCAGGCCTCGGGCCCTCCGGATTCCGACTGCGCGCGCGAGGCGGGGAGATGAAAAACTGTCAATTTAAATAACGCACGAGTCTTAGCGACGCTAACGGTCGGCTAGCTCGGCGGCTCCCACAACACGGCGCCAGAGGCGGCTCGCTCCCACACCACCGGCCGCCTCTCAGGAAGACGTGAGAGAGATTTAATCAGAGGGATGGGAGCACCAGGCAGGCGCACGTTATGAGGCGACAGGAAAAAGAGGCAGCTTTTTTTCATCTTTGAGAATACCCTGAGAGCAGCGGATCCAGAAATCGGTATTCTGAGTGAGAATTCATCTCTTTTTTTTCACCTGAAGGCATGACAAATACACACGCACAGCCCCTGCCTTTTCTGCCCGCAAACGACACAGCTCTTTTTGGTCGCGCGTTCCCGGCGGCGCCCGGTCAGGGTTTTACTGTGGCGCGGAGGGGGCAGCTCTCTCGGCAGCTGTAAACCCTGAGACTGCATTGCCCTCACGCCTGCGTGGAGTGGTGTGATATCAGGCTCAGGGGTGGATGATTGACTGACAATCGGGAGCAGCGAGATTGGAGGGAAAAGGCTTGCGCAACACTTCAATTTTCTCAGCCGTTATGTCCCAAGAGCAGCAAGGTGTGCTGGCCCACCTGAACAGAGTTGGGGGAGAGAGAGGGCTGTGACACACACACACACACACACACACACACACACACACACACACACATACAGTATCAATCTGTCTCACACACACAAACACACATAGTCTCGCACACATACAGTGTCTCTGTCACACACAGACGCACACTCACACAAACACACGTACACACACACATAAACACACACAGTCTCTTTCACACACGTAGTCTCTCTCTGTGTCAAACACACATACACACACTCAGTCTCTATCTGTCACACTCACTCACACACACACATACACATAGTCTCTCACGCACATGCAGTCTCTCTCTGGCACACACGCATATGCACACACACAGTCTCTCTTGTACACATACACACACACACACACACACACACACACACACACACACACACACACCCTCACACAGGCACTCACAAACAAAGTTGCACAAGAACAGTAATATTTTACCAATATCAATGTGTCAGAAGTATTTTTTCATGGTATGATTACTTGCTTCAAACCCCAGCAAAAACATATTAATGTTGTTTACCATCTTTATTTGAAACAAAGGAAGGAGGCTGCACGTTACAGAAATTGTTCCCAGTAGCAGCAGATCAACAGAAAATATTATCAAGTTTATATTTATGCAGTGAGCAATCCCTGGGGGAGGTAGGAGGCAAAGTGAGCAAGCCATTCTTATGTACATACATCACTGTTTATGCACTGATTACAGTTTCTGATGTTTTAATTGATTCTCTTCATTCTGAAACCTCTGATGAAATCAGATATACTAATTGTCTGGCAGTAGTGCTCACTCAGATCTTCTTCCGACAGGTTGTTAGGTCTAGACGGGATGTGACACTCGCTGTGGGCAGTCTGTGTCCGTCAGCCCAGAGAACGTGTTAACTCTGCTCCGCACTGACGCGAGACAAAGCTCCGAAGTGATGCTGTCTGAAAGCGTGAGGTTTATTGGATTCACAGATAACACCTCTTCCAAGTATAACACACAGGAGGTAAAAACTTACTGTGCCAATCACTGGACACATTACAGTGACCCTTTAAATGAAAGGCCCTACATGAGAATTACATAAAGCATTCATAAGAAAGACATAGCACCTTCATAAGTCCTATAGAATGCCGTGATGTGGTCCATGGAATTATCATGACATTCTAATTTGGTAAATCTACATGTGACATGGATGGTGATATTGACATACCACAACCGATCATGATTAGTTGGCATGAATGTTTATGTAGTGCTTATGGCAGTGTTATTTAGCACTATGAAAGCTTTATGTGGCTCTTATGTAGTGCCCTTCATAGAAATGGATACCTATATTCAGTATTGTTGGAAAAAAACACATCAGCAAGTATCCTCTTTTTAAGGAGGTGTATAGAAGTGCTATGATACTGTCGCTATCATTGTGTTTCTCTTAATTGAACAGCTAATTGAGGAGAATTAAAGATTAAATTAAGATAATAGGAGAATTGGGGGGGGGGGCATGAGAATGTGTCAGCTTCCCTGGTGTCTGATTGGTTAGCCAATCACCTGAATAGTTTTAGAGGCAGGGCTTGCAAAATGGAGAGTTCAATGAGGCATGTTCAGATTTATGTAAAGAGAATGTACTGTAACTTTGGCTGTTTAGCTAGGCAGTTTTGCTAGCTAGCTGCTAGCTGCTGCTTTTCTGTATAAAAGAATGCAGGTTCAGGTGTTGCTTCCTTTAGGTATTTTACTTCTTTTTATTCAGACTTATCCCTTGGTTGGGAGATGTGCTGCTGGCAAACTTGCCCTATTTGCCTTGGATAGAGTTTGGATAATATGTACTTCCAGTGATAAACACCAGTGTGAATGAAAGGGTGTGGGGGTGATATTTCACTTTTTAAATCAGATTTTTGATTTAAAACATTGCCTGGGGAGAATTTTCAGACCTTCCCTACGTAATTAATGAAACTTAGATAAACCAGATATATTTGTCAATATAAAAATCCCTGTTACCATTTGCTATGAGCTTCAGCTCCTCACAGCATCTCTACCTTTTTCCCTGTTTATGATGTCCAACAGGTGTGATCCCTGAGAGTGTGTGATACCTTCATCAGTCCCTAAGACAAAGATTAGTACCAATGTACCCACATCAAATGGCAAATTTCTGCTTCAAAAGTGGTCATCTTGTTTATGCAATTGTCTTTTTGGGGGGGGGAAAGTGTACATATTTTGGATTCTGGCCTTGGAACTTTTAGCCTCTCGTTTCCATAATTCACATGTGTCCGTGATATGTCTGACTGACTGTGACCGTTGCATAAGCACTGCACTGCGTTAGTCAGGGAGGTGATGTCACCTTTTGAATGATGAGCCAAGAGAGAAGCACACAAAGGAGCTAATATGAACCTGCTTATCAAGAGAACAAGGCTTCAGTGTGTCAGAAGCCGGATTAAGTCAGTGCACTGTTTATCACTTTACATATGTGGGGGGCTCACAGTCTGTAATTTCTAACCTGACAAGACATTGCAAATAAACACTGTGAGCACATGTTAGCGTATCTTTCCTAAACAAAACACCACAGGCTTTTAGGGTAACGACTCAGCTCCTCCATTATGCGGTCAGTTCACAACGGCGACCAGGTTTTTTGTCGGGGGAAACAGTCAGAAGCCGGAGCAGCACTGTCTGCTCTAATTCTGCCACGCTCCGATAAGGCGCTAAGCTAAGTCTTTAATGCTATGCAGTGTCACCAATTATCAAGCCGGAGTGCCGCTCCCACTAATCAGCAAAAAAACGCGGGACAGAAATAAATCTCCTCTGTGGAACTTTCCATTTACATATTGATTGTTAGAAAATGCTAATGAGGCCGGGAGCTGGAAATGAGGGAGGAAGCGGCTGCAGACACGCTGAAGTCGGCCGGGCTGAACTCTCAGGCGCGGATGCAATGTTAGCTGTGGGGTGGGGAAGGGGGCACAGGGTGGCAGGCAGTGTAACCGTCCCTCCCCTGACTCTGGATGTAGAGCGTTAGCACAGTGAGAGGCGCTCAGGTACCGGGTGTTTTCTGGGACTGCGTGTTGGGGACGTCAACGCCACCAGCAGTCGGGCCCACCAGCTGTGGCCTTTACATGCTTTAGTGGTGAAAGAGTAGCTTCATTTCTTACCCTAGCTTCCGTTGCTGAGCATTTACCCTTAACATAACATTACCTTACATTATATTACAGTCATTTGGCAGATGCTCTTATCCAGAGCGACTTACATAGGTTACAGTTTTACACATTATCTATTTATACAGCTGGATATTTTGGCAATTTAGAGTTAAGTACCTTGCCCAAGGGTACTGCATTAGGGTGACTGATAAACCAGGAAAAATGAAATCACACACCCTATGTTAATGTACAGAGCAGTACATTAACATAGAAGAGGCAGGAAAAGCAAAGGTATTGCTGAGAGCACCACTGAAAAGCATTCTACCTTCCCATAATGACACATTTGATTCAATTTAGCTCTCAGGAACAACAGATACAGCCTTACAGGAATAAAGACCGTAAACCCTTAAAACTCAATGGTGACTTTAAGGAGCAAGGGAGGCTTCTATTCTCTTAGCTTTAAGGGAAAATAATAACAGGCATCTCAAGCAGGATATGTTTCTCCATGACCAAGGATTCACCTCCTCAAATGTGCTACCTCAGATAATGAAGAACGCATCAGTAGGTGTTGTGGAGCATACATTGGTCTCATAGATCATTGTTAGGTACTCTTGAGCATGCTAGCATTGATGCAATGCACTGTTCTACTGGATCATTACACAACAGCATGTAAATGCTGTGATATAAGTTGATGGTACACTTGAAGACCATTATTAGAGTCTATGTGATGTAAATATATTTATGTTGCTCTTAAGCATAAATGTTAGGCATCAAGTGTATGCTAAAGAAGTAGCTATGGTATGCATGCGTTTTAGGACTATTATGTTAGTGCTGCACAGTGTTACCGGTTATTCTCTGCCAGCAGTCAGTTTGCTCCTGTGATATGCATTAAATGTGTATTGCCATGGCAGCCTTTTAAGCCGCGCTTGCTAATGGGTCAAATGAATGATTCCGTAATAACAATAATAACAATGAAAGGGATAAAGAGCTACGCCTCCGCTGCCCTCTGCTGCTCTCGGGGGTTGGCTGAAGCCACCTCAGCCTCTGGGAGAGCGTCCTCCCGGGGTGGGTCAGTGGTGCCACTGTGTGGGAGAGCTCAGCCAGGCACAACCCAGCTGCAGGCCAATTAACCCGCTCCATGCTCCCAGCTGCTCTTCCGCTAGAGAGGGACAGAACGCACAAGGGGAAGAGCACAGTCGATCGCAGCCACGAGCCCGTCCCCCCTGCCCCCCACCCCTGCAGCCGTGGGCTGTCGCGTGTGCCTACGGGGCCACCCCACATGTGGAGCAACCGTTAGACCACTGTACAATTTTTGGAAGGGGCGTGAGACTGAATGCCAGGCAAGGAATTACTGTTGTATCTACAGATCCGACTGTGAGGCATCGCCTGTCACATCCTTGATAATTCAACTTTGCCACCAAAAAAATTAAAAAAAGTGGTATGAGTGGGTTATGAAATGTACTAGTCAGAAACCAGCCTTGCATAAGGGCCTTTGTTGCTCAAATTATAATGCAATTGCATGAAAAGGAATGCGTGGGGACTGCAAGGAGCCTGGCTGTGGAGGGAACAGAGAGAACATGGAACAGAGTAGATCAGAGGCAGGCACCCTATCGGCTGTTGGTTCCCAATGCCACATGGCCGACCTTTCAAAATTTCACAGGCAGGAATGCTGCTGTGTTCATCTCCCCTCTCACCATTTTTTTTTTTTTTTCGTTTGAGCGTAGACCATTATCATCTTGATTCTGACTTCTGGTTCGGCCAGTGTGGCATTTGAATGTGTTTGTTTTTCCACTGTGAGATTTCCAGCTTATTCCTGTTTGACAGGACCCACCGATCCATAAGGCCACTGTGCATATCAAAAGGAGGACAAGCTGAACCTTACGTAACATTGTAGTAACAGTGACTGGTACACTTCAGTATTGTTGGAAACCCTTAACAGTTACTTCAACTCTATATGAAAAAAAATGAAATTTCCATAATGTTTAATAAATCCTTATAGCACACAGTCGGTAAACTTCATAAGGTGTCACAAAAATTATTTTAAGTGATGATGCATCATACATTTCGAAGACTGGTGTCCTATTAACTGCTTTCACCAGACCTGTTTCAGTGAAGTCAAATTCATATTTCATGAGCAACATCTGTTTTGGTATGGTATTGTTTGTGAAATATAAATGATTTGTTGGCAATATGAGACTGAAGACTTGACACTGTCAGAGATATGCATATGCATATCACGCAGAGGAAGAAATATATGATGGTGTGCACAAATAGACTGTGATTATGTTGATGCACGTGTGTCATGGGATATGAATCAGAATATTATCATCTAAGTCTCTGAGGAGCAGCCCTCAAATATAATTATGTGATTGAAGCCGACCAACTAGATAAATGTTTCTTATTAAGGAAAATGCAAGGTATTTCTGGGGAGAGTGTGGTAATGCAATTGCTGGATGGAAAAGGGTTGCCTTCCCACTTTTGATGTGACAAATGGATTCAGCTATAAACAGTTTGTCACTCTCCTCTGTGCATTTGCCCAAAGTACAGCAGCAATGAAAATAAGAGCACATATTATACGCTTGCCAAAAATCAAGAACGCCAACAAGATAAAACAGCCATTTTGTAGTGCAATATCTGAACAGAAAGAAAGAAAGAAAGAAAGAAAGAAAGAAAGAAAGAAAGAGAAAAAAACGTTTTCTATCACTTTAAATACTACACTGCTGCAACATATTTGGGCCCCAAATGCATCCCTTTATCCAAACTGCATAATCAAAAAGGCCCATTTGGCTTTGAGTCCAGCTGCTTCCCATAGGTGTAGGCACCAATGGTGCAGCTGGAAGCCTGGCATTGTCTGGAACAGTGGGATTTTTTTTTTGTTATTTTCTTCTGAGCTGGTACAATTTTTGCTAGGTGCTGTGTTTAATCTGGGCTAACTCATCTCTCCCCTCCTGTGTGGTTTATTCTGGGGAGGAAAGTACTGGGTGAGCGATATGATAATGAGCTCTTTATGGCAAGCTGTTCGGGGAATGATAAAAAATGTGTTGTGAGGCTGGCCTGCATTTACAAACGTGCACAGCAACAGCATTTTAACGAACAGCAACAAAGCACACCCACCCCCAGGAGATCCTGCCTACAGCCAGCGGCCTTAAATGCAGACTTTGCTATCGGGAGCGGTGCTCTCTATCCATCACGTCTGCGCTCAGTATCTCGCAGATCTGAGAGCTGTTCCTTTCCTGCTCGTCTGTTTTTGTTTGTTTTTCATATTTGAATTTGAAATGTGTCAATTGATCTGTGGATTAACACATTTTGGATGGCATTTTAATTGTGTGTTTTACACTTTTTTTACGCCAAACTAGCATGGCAGTTTTCATCTGATTTGAAACGCATCTTTTTCTTTCAACAACAATAAGCAAAACATTCGGAATCCGGTGTGCCGTCAGCGCTGACTGCGTAATTAAGATGAAAGGGAAGGAAAGGAAAGTCATGGAAACTGCTTACTGACTTAGACAGCCCTACTCCTCTGTTGCTGAGGAGCTTGGATGCAATGTGAAAGTGGAGGGAAAGGACCGTATGCAGACTCACAAATGCAACAGGTTCAAATGTAAGCATGCATCTCGGTCACTGCGCTGGAAACCTTTGTCTTTCATCACAATATCTCAAAGAAACCACAGCGTGTCTTTAACTAAATGTGTATAAATATACTTTATGGTCTACTATGCTGGAAGATGGGAACTTCCACTAACTTATTCTGAAAGGTGTAAATGTGAAATTGGTCTGTACTGCTATTGTGTCTGTGTATACTATTGCTATTGTCTTTGTGTATACTATTGCTATTGTGTACACATATTAAGGGTACCTCCTGTCCATTTTGTTTTGTTTTCATCACACTGTACTACTTCCAGCTAGTCTGTATATAGAGAATATGATATATCTAGATAGTTGTACTATTCTTTACAGCTTGTCAAAACAATAAAAATGCTTCACAGAAAAATTACATATATTTACATATACTACAAAATTAAGACGGTCCCTAACTGCAGATAGGAAGTGACCATCTTGCTATTTTTATGTCCTTTGGAGTTATGACTCAGGCCCCTAAGTAAAGCCGGTCCTTCAGTGGATCTCGGTTCATTACATTATTTATCTACTTGTCAGATATACTTTTCCAGGCATACCCCATATCAGAGCAGGGAGAGGGAGTTCCAGGTCAGTGTGGAATAACAAGACAAAACTCCAAAGTACTGTTTCTCCAGTGGATCTAGGTGACTTTTATTATGACAGGGCAAAATGGGGAATAAACCTCAATAACTGATTGTTTCAGCTGGTTTCTATATCCATAACCAAGGACTGAATCACTCTCTCACACACACACACACAAACAGACACATAGCTTCTGGGCAGCACGCAGCAATGATCAGGTTCAGGCAAGATTCATCTTCTAATCGGGTTCTCATGCAGCACAGTTCAATATTGTAAAGGGCACTCTCCCCCAAAAAAGTCATAATTACACTTCTATTCTTTTACACTTCTATTCTATCTCTCACAATCTAGCAATGCCATGGCTGCTACATATGCTATCGTAAATGATGGCAGTGGGATGCAGGTGTGTCTAAATTCTGCCAGAGC
This sequence comes from Megalops atlanticus, assembly GCA_019176425.1. Classification (NCBI taxonomy): domain Eukaryota; kingdom Metazoa; phylum Chordata; class Actinopteri; order Elopiformes; family Megalopidae; genus Megalops; species Megalops atlanticus. The sequence goes on from CM032894.1 coordinate 18,276,163, forward strand.
AGCCAATGAGCTGGTCAAGTGACCAGCGGGTGGAGCCAGCATGCCGCAAAATATCCTCTCCCAGCTCCCCCAGACTGTCTGTCTGTCAGTCTAACATTTTACTTTTTATCAGTTCATTTATAGCCTCTTCATCGCAGCAAATCAGGGTAAGTACCATGCTTAAGTGTACAACAGTACCGATCTTCCTAGGAACGCAGCTCATAACCTATCGGTTACAGGTTCCCAGATCTTTAACAACTCCAAACTGCCAGCCAGGAAAATCCTCAAAAACATTCTGTTTTCAGATGGGTCAGAGAACAGTTATCGAGTACATTTCTCAGGGCATGCGCAAAGTACTGACAAATTGCAAATTACAACAAGCTACATGTTTCACATTTAAACGCAAATCTGAAGCACACAGAACTGAGCCCTTAATTGCCATCTCCTATCAGAACATTTCAACCTCTGTGTGAAGTGCAGGGGATTTTCCTTGTCTATTTTAACCCACAGAGGGTTTCTGTCTTATATTGTTGTAGTAAGGAACAATGTACAAATGCTGCCTGTGTCACTCTAAAGCTCCTTTGTGTCTGGTAAGTTGGAGAGCATGTTTACCATTTGCATTGTTTAGCGAGCAGGGAAGTAAATTAATTGTTTTTTCTTTCTCTGATTTACATTAAAAAGAACACAAACAAATTAGCAGGCTAATAAGTCCCTCCACACACATAATTTAACTCTGCTGAAAGTAGCTTTTACAGCTTTTACTCAGACATAAAACACAAATGATTTCCTTCATTGTTCTGCTGTCTAGTTCACAAGCTATTGGCAGGATGATAGGTTTAATGTATTTCATTTCGACTGTCGTAAGAACAATACTGCTAGTTAACCATTGGTGTCATTGCTGTGTTCATATCTGAAAAGGAATGTATTTCAAAATGAGGCAGGTACACTGCAAATTGACACACAGACAAACCAAGAAGCAGAGAGTTCAGCTGATATCTATCTCCTCTCCCTCTGAAATACCTGCCTTTGTTTCTCAACTGAAGTACATTCACACTCTGTAGACACTGATGGGGGTAATATTCCTGTAACTTCTACAACCCGGTTTAGTCATTTCCACACAGCTTTCACAGCATTTAAGAATGTGTAGCCCACCACTGATCAGACTGACAATGTCAATTATAAAAAGCCTGAGCACATTCAGTGAAGTGAACCCAAGTGCATTTTTAAAATTTGACAAAATGAACATTTTGCAACCCACTTATTCCGGTAGAAGAGCATTCTTTTAAGAAATTGCTTCGGTCGGTTCAAATGAATAGTCTTACAGGAGGATCTCAAAGGACCAGCGTGAGGGGACGCAAAGCCATCAATGTGACAAAGCCTTGCTTTAAATGTGCCTCTCTTGTCTACCATATTTTGAAAGATTATACTCCAACAAAGACCTGTCCTGTTAAAGAATGTCAGCTCTTGAATGGATTACATTTGTCAGCTGCGAGACAGATCTCAGGAGCCACTGGCACGGACGTGGTTACGTAAGAAAACGAAACGCAGTGAAAGCGTTTGGCTGGACGTACCAAGGTTGTATAAATGTCTTGGAGTGTGATCAATACAACCAACTGGACATTTCCACTGGGGTTCATTGTCATATTTTCAGAAACCCTAAACATTATCTAAAGCCCATTTTCAGTGATAACAGTGGTGAAATATTGATAGTGTTCCAGAGAACAGCTCATAGGTGTCCCCTTTGAGTCACTCCCAGTGCGGTGCTGTCCTGGCTCTGAATGACTGGTTATAAAACGGCTGGGTGAGATTTCAGCGCTGCGGACAGTTCCGGTCCCATGTTCTCACATCGGCAGCACCCTGACATCGCCTCTGCTGGGGGGACTGTGCCCTGTGAGAGAGGACCGGCTCATGGAAGCAGGCAGGGGAAAAGGACACCTGCTCCAGAACCCTCCGCATAAGAGTCACCCCAGGAAACACACCCAATCACAGTGTCTGAACACTGCTTTTATCGGAGGTAGGCCAACCAGCAACGCAGACAACCAGTTAGATTAATTCAAGCAACTAGTTTGATGAGGTATTTGGGGAATTCAGCCAAACTGAGAATATTGTCCTCTTACATCACAATGAATGAATGAAAGAATGTGTCATTCTATCTTTACAGAAGAACTCCTCCTGCCAATGATAGGTGATTGCAGTCTTGTTCACTTGTAGATGTGCATGTCTATTGCCTCAGACTTGGAGAAATTTATGAATTTCCCTTGGATCTATAAATCACAGTCTTATTTATGAAATTGAAACTGTATTCCTTTTTTCACTTTAGCATATGTAAATATTTAACACATTGATATGAAAGGTGTGCCTTAATTTTGCCAGTGGAAATTCCTACCAGCTAAAAAATGTACTGTGTACAGGGAAATGAGGCAGGCAAGAATGATGTCAGTGGTTAGCTTAGAAATGGGAGTATATACATTCTAAACGAACGTGTGCCAGCTATATATAGTGACAAGGAAAGGCCTGCTTGTCAAATAAGTGCTACACTGTAGGTTGACATTTAGATGCTCCACTTTCTGTTCACTTGATTATGACCCATTTCCCTCTTGGAATAGGAGCCATCATCTCTTGCTACAATTCAACATGTTTTCCAGGTCTCAGGCGCTCTGAACAGGTGACAGAAGCTGACCTGGGATCAGTGAAAATGGTGATTAGCTCAGTCGGGTGGTTAGGTGCCTGGCTGATGAAAGCCTGCAGGATGAGGGTCGAGTGTCCACACCTCAGGAGCTCCACAGGATTCAGACTTTGGTGGCTTTTTTCCACTAGCAGTGAAGTAGTGATGCTTTTATTAGGAGTCACGGCGGGTGACATGCTGAGGGCAGAGGACACTGTGACTCAGAGCGGGAGGGGGTTGGGGGGTACGGCAGAAACAGCTACCCTCCTCCAAAAGCCCCCGACAGGCTGACCTCGCGTCCTACACCTCCGGCCGAACGGATCAAAGAGCAGGAGCGCAGCGCGGGAGGTGTCCTTGTCAAGCTCGGCGGAGGGAGACGTCTCCGCTACAGGCCGCGTCCCCCGAGTCACGATACCTGCGCCGGAGAAGCAGCTGCTCGCATGTGTGGACTGGCAGCCCACGCCATGAGGTCTGAGTCACACAGTCACCATGCCAGCTGCTGCTCTGCCCCAGGCCTCAGAGATGGTGGGGGGGCTGGATAGAGTGTGCATGTGTGTGTGTGTGTGCGTGCGCACATTGAGAGGAGGTGGGGTGCATTCTCTCCTCCAGGTCCTAACACTTCATGCTGCACTATCACGACATTGTGCTGTGCACAAAGACTAACCCGGCAACTGTATTCATAACTCTCCCACTTCCCTCTGTAGTTCTCATGAAACAGTGAAATGAAAAATGAGATTACAGACGGGCAGAGCTTATTTAAAACCACACGCAGCTCTGAGTGTGGACAGATGGTGGAGAAAAAATGGAGACACCATTTTCCCACCTATAGAGGCTACACAAAATGGGGTGTTGGGGTCAGACAAAATGTAAACAAAGTATGCACCTGGAATACAGACCTGACTTGCATGTGAAATGCACTGTGCAAATCCAAATTTGCAGGACAGTGGCAAAGTGTATTCTGCATCATCAGAAACGGTCCAAGGGACAGGGCTGGACACCACGGCTGGCTTGCTGTGCACAGATTCCTCATGAGAACTGGCCACGCCTGCTTGCAGGTCTGGTGGTGCAAGGAGCATGGTTCACATAGTTCAACATAGTTCAAGTTGCTCTACCCACTTCTCAATAAATGCACACATAGTAGCAGCCCAGGGAGCTCTACATACAAAGATCCTGATTCAAACAGTATAGGGCACTTCCATGACAGGGCAGTGGGTGGGGTGGGGGGCATCTTCTTGACATGCTGTGGGTCCACCCTCTCCTTTATAAGGAATAGTATCCATGTCATCAGCATTCTGGCACGGACAACACAAACTGTATTGTCGTTGTATTGCATTATTGTAGTTATTGTTACAATTGACTCAGCCGATTCAAAACGTATGTCTGCCTGTCTGTTGCCGCACGCGGGCCCTGTCATCCAAATAAGCAGGCGCTGTCAATAAGGATGACTGGCTGTACATACACCTACTACCGCATACAATTACAATCAGGCAGCGAAGCGTCCTCCACTGCCTCACAGCAGGGGCGAGGAGCTCAGATCCAGCGAAGCCCCCTGACAAGCCTCCCTCTTCCTGATGGAAATGATTTAGACATCCGCCTACTAATTATCATGGGAGATGACAGGTGCCCGAAACAATCTGAGCGCCGCGGCCCGCGGAGTGTTTGGGACCGCGCTCGAGGTGATGAATAAAGACAGCGGTTATTATTTCTACATTTTTTTCCCATCCTCCGCGACCTCTTTTTAATGAACACGGCGCGCGGTCATTAGGCGACGAGGAATCGATGGAGCCATTGTTCTTTTATCCGCTTGTCAGGATTATCGCTAATGCCTTTCCTCCATTTGAGACAGATTTTTCTTTTACTTTTTTCGGCATGAAAAGAATGAACCGTTTTGCTAATCGCTCGAGGAGCCTTGGCACGAAGTGGCAGGTTATCCACAGGACACTGTAAACACGCGCGCGTCTCCACGCAGGCGGGTCTTTTTATCTCCGTGCTGCATGGGAGTGCAGTCCCCAGAAACACAATGCTGGGAGTTGGAGGGGTCCTTCATATCGCATCGCGGGAAAAAGAGCGATTTCTAATGGATCTGAAGTCCTTTATTTTCCACCCACCTGCTCCTACGTGGGATTTTCACCTTTTTCTCCTCCTCAGAACAGGCTATGAAAAAAACCAACGATGGCGTGCGGTCTCCACTTCAACCACGCCCGCAATTTAAAGCACATTAAGTACAAACACACCCACGTTGCACATGCATGCACGCACACACGCAGATACACACAGACAAACACCCACACACACATGCATGCAAGAGTACACAGATGCCCACGAAGACGCTCCCAGTGCCATATCACCTTATCTAAGGGGAGAGAAAAGAGCTGTGAAAAGGAAAATCCACCACACAAATCAAGGCTTTTGATAAATACCTTATTCGTACAGATTTAATGAACTTATTCCACAACCCAAGTGAAGTCGAGCATGTCTCTTATACCTGAAATGATGTACTTTGTCCGTGGGGGTTAATGGCAAATGAATCCTGATTGTGGAGGGCAGTGTGTTTATGTTGATGATGATCTATTTCTCTACACCCTCTGAAATGTTACCTTGAACAGTAAAAGCTCGCAAACCTTGTCATCTGGCAGAAGCTGTGATTCCTGCTATTTTAACCCGAGGCAGCAGAACAGAGAAGCATGAAGATAGCAGGGCTAAATGTTGTGTGCACATGTGTGCATGCCTGTACGCATGGGTACACATGCATATACAGTGTGTGGTATAGTGGTTTGGTAATTCAGCTTAACTTAAACCAAAGGGTTGTTTGTTCAAATCCCATATGGGGCATTGCTGTTGTACCTTTAAGCAAGGCAGAGTATTTCCTCGGAACTAAATAAAACTGGTGTGACTGCAAAGCAAGAAAAAATCATGTCAGCTACGTTTGTAAGATCCCTTGATTTTGTATGTAAGGGGAAAAAATAAAACAAAACACAAGTTAGAACTGCTAGTAACCTTATACACTTCATAATAACCTGATAACCTGTGGCTCCTGCTGTACACAAATGATGCAGTCCCCTTGATCTGCTCTCGTCTAAATCAGAGAGCTGAAGGAAGAGCTGGAAACAGATCTTATTTCTGCCTGGTGCTTCATCAGATGCACCCGGTCTATAAAAAAATCCTCTCACTTTGCTTAACACAAACACATTCCCAGATGGTTTATAGATCATGTGCAGGAAAGTGTAAATGGAGCCATTTATACACACACACGTGTGAATTTCTCAGAGGCAAGTCGGCGCAGCGGTGCCTGATTCTTCCCAGTTGGTATAACCTTTGCGGTGCCAAGGAGCACGTGCGGCTCATTCGTGCAAGACCCGACTAAATCAAAGTCCAGCCAGCTGTGAAACTAGCCGATACGCCAGCGTGCCAGGGCGGCTCCATCAGACGCCGCGATGTAAACTCAGATCATACGATACAGCGACGTGGAATTAAATTGCGCTGGGGATGAGTATATTATATTGTGTGAAATGTCACATGAGGAAAGACAATCAGTCGAAATCCAGCGCCTTTGTATTAGACAAAGGTTCAACGGTGGTTAACGTTCACAAGACTCAAGCCGCAATTACTCTGCCTTCTTTCCAGGTTTAATGTCTGTCAGGTTTGACAGCGTCCAGCGATGCACTAATTCGTCTCAAAGGGATTCTATCCTCACAGTTTAGGAGTCAGAATCCACCACATGACTATTTTCAGTGATGATGTGTGTGTGAAAGTCATGTGTGAAAGACAACTAACACACTTGATAAGCATTGTCACAAGGACATAAAGTTTAATAATGAGAAAAGGCCACTCATCCCATCTAGGGCCATAATTTTGCCTGCAGACTAGTGCTAGACTAGTATATCTAGCACTATGGTCCGGTCTTTGGCACTTCAAGGGTCTCTGCTTTCACAATGAGTAAGCTATTCTTGGTAAGCTATTCAATATATTTATAACTCTCTGAGGGGAAAAAAGTACTTCTTCGAGTAAAATTAACCTTTAACTCATTTCCACCTATGCCATCTTGTTCTGCTGGTAGAGCTCATTTTTAAATGGCTTCCGTAATCCACTTAATTAATCCCTTTTAAAAATGTAAAAACCTCAGGACCCCTGCTGAGTCCTTACACCCAGGCATTCTTTTCACATTGTGCACACATTAATGTAGCACCGCCCATGAAATAATCTGTTTGGCTTCTGTTGCCTTATCGGATTGCACAAGTTAACTTGTGGTACGGCTTGAATAGTGTTCTGCTCACACTCACTGGTCTGGGGGTGTTGTTAGCCTGGTCTGACACTGTTGCTCATTCAACCTGAATAGATACATGCATGTTCTATTGTGCTGGAAGTTCCACACTGTATAAGTGCTAAAAGAATGTAATATAATGTAAATAATCTAGACTAAAGTTAGAGTGCACATTTAGAATTTCACATTTAGTCATGTTAAATTTATCAGGTCTTAATCTTATTTGTATCTCCTAGAATGTTTTCATTTTATTTTATTAACTCACGAACTGGATACATCACCCCAAGTTGTGTGTCAATGGCACATGTGACTATTTTGTTACTAATGACCTCAAGGTCATTCATGCGGACAGATAAGAGCAGAGGTTGCATCACTGACCCCTGGGGTACATAAATCGCCACAGCAACATGCTGAGAAATGATCACTCTTACTGTTATTCTTTTACGCTGCACTAAAGACAATTTTAAATCAGCAACTCTGGTTATTCCATCTGGTTTTAGTTAGATATGAGGTATGTCAAATACATTTGTAATGAAACAGACTGGGATCCAAGTGCGGTCACAGGTTTTGATCACTGAGGCCAAAATGTAGTCAGGAGCAAAACAGGTCATAAACAGAAGCAGCAGAGCAATAACCAGATCCAAAACAATCAAGGTCCAAAGAACAGGCGAGGGTCAAAACACAGGGATACCACGATCAAAATAGCAGAGAGCAGGCTTGGTAAAGTCTCCAGAAACAATATCTCACAATGAGGTAACTGAAACTGAGTCCTTAAATAGCCAGGGCTTGATTGAAGAATGGATCACAGGTGTGGTTGAGTGAGTGTGGTTGAGCCAGGCTGAACTGGGCGTGGCTGAGCTGGCTGACTGGGAACGGGTGTGACAAAATTTCAAAAGTCCACATAAACAATTTTATAAGCTTGATCTGAGTCAACACATTCCTCAAAGAAGTCCAGGAGAATCATTAAATTATAATCCCCCTATCGGAAAATGGCATTGACCCTCCCTTTCCTACTGTTTTTTCCAGGAATAATTTTAACGCATCCTGATCTCACATTACATCAGGTGGCCCACATACCTGTGTATTCACACTGTACCTCCTGCAGAGTGGTAGAGTGATAAGTGTAAAGTAACTATGTGCACATACAGTTTCATATTACTTGCAATTGTTAACTTGAGGTTATGTAATTATGTTGCGTAATTCACACAACGTGTATGTACACAGTTGTAGTACATCTGTGCATGAACAGTGTAAATATACAGGTGTTTAGACTGCTTAGATTAAAATGGGATTCCTGTCTCTAATGACATTTCAATGATTGTTTCAAATATTTATGCAAACAACATATAGGTGAAGATTACTGGTGACTCATGCCAGTATTACAAACTTATCCATTGTTGTTAAAAGCTGTTTATTTTGTGGTAGGGCCTTCCGGAAAAGTATCATAGTATACCCCACTTACAAAATCCGACCACACACTTCTGGTTACAAGACCAGTATTTTAACCACCTTATCCACTTCCAACATGTCCCTGGAAAATGCTCTCCAGCTGGCAACGCTTTATACATGTTTTATGATTTATGCCTCATGCATCAATCATTCCGGCTTTATGAGGCCATAGCAGTTCTTAAGAGCATAAATTCACCTCACAGATGGTGTAGCAACACATCAGATTCAACCTACATGCTTCTGAAATTAACAGTTTCACATTCCTTTAGGGTGAAGTTGAGGAACCTTCCCATCAAACACCTCCAATACGAATTTTAACGGATCTCTCAGTCACGCATGCATCCGAAAATAATGTGTCTTCGACGTCCAAAAATAAAGTCAGGGATCCAGCTTTGTTCCTAAACCAAGCGTTAATTCATCATGTTCCCAGGAATTTCCTGTTTAAAGGCTTGTGGTGAAGGCAACCCATCCCCCACACAGCACTTTACGGTTGACTGCGATAAAATCGACCTGCAGCATCGTTTTTGCACCTTGCTAAATGCAGCACCGGGACAGGAGTCACAAGTAGCGGCTTCACTTGTTGGTATTCATTGGGGAGAGGGGGGGAGGGGTAGCTTGAAGGCCTTGTTCTTGCAGGTGCCTGCACACCTCCCATTTGCGTCACGCTGCCGGAAACCCTCCCCTCTCTGAGGGGCTGGGTCACGGGTTGCGCTTCAGCGAGGCGGACTGTTGCTCCTTCAGGGCGGGGATCCGTTTGGCAGTCATTCTTTCGCGTGCACCTCTTGTGAAGAAGCTAATGAGAATCAGGTGTGGAGCGACGCAAGCGCATTTTAAGCTGTGACAGTTGACACTGTTTCCTAGAGAGGGCCTCACCTGACTGTGATTGTTTACAGAACACTGATGCAATTTCAAGCCTCAGTCTCCATTGCAGCATCCATTTTAGGACATTTATCCTTTGTTTAATACCACCCCCAGCAAAAGTACATCTTTTAGTACTGCACACTTCAAAACTCTCCTTCAAAACTAAATCCTTAAATCTTTTCCTTAAATGAACATCTGTTAGGTGGGATATATATTTTTCTTTAGCACTCCATTCTTGACAGAAGCCACTGTACTAGAATTACAGGCTCAACCATACAGCATTAACACACAAAGTTTTCACCCAATTCAAAAATGTGTAAAATTGCAAAACTTCACTGTGCCCAAAATGCTTTGAAGCTCAGACCTGGTGAGGGCACAGAATTGTATAATCCTCTAAAATAGTTACACAATTTACTTTTACATCTTCTTAGTACAGTTATGTTCTCATCTTATACCTACTGTAACTAGTGTCTTTAGGTTCATTTTCTTATAATTTGTTGTTTAAAAACTTCAATTCAGCTTCATTTCTCATGCGCACTCAGATCTGTCACAGTGTAATTCAGAATCTTTTGTAAATATTTGCCCTACAGTCTCCAGCAACTTATGAATGAAAATGCCAATGCATATAGGAACAGTTACATGTCTTGCTTCTGTGCATGGGAATTTTTCGATCAATTTGTGCATTTACTTTCTGCTGAACACAACAGTGTTGACCTTTACATGCATGGATTTTTAGTAGGAGCGCATTTTATTCTGCGTATACCTTGATGACTCTTTGGATGTAATCTCATTTAATTAGAAAGCTATAGTGAGAACAAGAAAAAAAAAAACTTGCAGGCTTTAGTCCCTGCGGTGATGCCACACTAGTAAGGAATCAATCACCAAGGTGCCTGTTGCCGTGGAAACAGATCACTCCTGTGCCACTGTCTAAATGGTAAACGATTGCTGGTGTAAACTCACCTTTTTGTTTCTCTCTCCTCACTGCAAACTGTACCAGAGAGCTAATGAAATGCAAATTTGATAAGAAAGGACACATACAGTGCAAACTGAATTTCAATTTTGTGTGTGTGTGTGTGTGTGTGTGTGTACATTCTGAGAAGTGAATGCTGGGATATGTTGCAGTAGGCACGTTTCAAATAACAAGGAGAAATTGAGCCCCCAACTCCCAATGCAGGCTACATTTAACCACGAATGCTGGAACTCCTGCTGGCTGATACGCCCCACTGGCCTCTCCGTGGAGCAATGAAGCGCTTGTTTCTGTGCTGAATGTTTAACAAGAAATGATATCAGTCTGTATCAATAGGATCCCCATGGTACTCAGTTGTAGATTTGATCAAACTGCATGTGATGGTTTTCTTTAAACTTGGGGGAACCCTTCAATGTCTGTGAAGAATGTGTGAAATCAAATGCTCTGTGTTCCTCTGCAAGATGCAATGATAAGATGGCATTTAGATCTACCTGTGAAGGCAGAGACTAATATTGACTATTATGCTACACTTCTCATGTCCCAGATCATATCTATCTGTGGCACAACTATGGTGTTGGACAAGAATCACTTTGCACGTGATGTCTCAGTACTTGGTGAACATTTTAATGATATTCTGTGGCATCAAACCTATCAATTCAGACAACCGATTTCACAAAGTTTACATGCTTTTAAACATCTAAATATTTAAAGATAAATTCGGTCTGAAGTCTGCAGAGTGTGTTCATTGCTGGGCAAGATCCATGACTTCGACAATGAAAACTCTCTGGTGTAAGTCTGGATCCATTCATTCAGTAAAGGACTCATCCCCTCATTGTAAAACGATCTGAATAGCACAGGACTAACAGTGCAACAGCAAACTGCTCGACTGCAGCACCCATGGCTATGTAAATTGGCTGGGATTCGCTCACGCAGCGTTAGCCGACTTAAAGCGAGACATTTCCTTCCAAGGCATAAAGGCGGGCTCACATAAACACATCTAATGAGTACCAGCATTGCCAATAACTGCTTTTTAATTGAATTAGGGATTTGCATTGCTCTTTCATGGGGGGATATCCAACTGTTAGAGCTTGTTTTCAGTATGATTGCAGCATTGAACATGTGTATAATGAATACACCTGAATGCAGTTAAAGTAAGAATAGCCTGTTTCCTCAGGGTTGCCAGTTGTAAGATTGAATGTTCAGCTGTATAGCCAATGCTAATAGTGGCCAGTGCCTTCCTGGTTAATCTTCTATGCATTTAAAACAAACAGATTTTTTTCCCCTTTGACAGTGATATTTTATGTAATTCTCAGTAAATTGTAACAAAAAATATATTATGCATGGATTTTCAGAATGACATCACTGCCACCCCGCCATTGGTCCAGCTGCAGGACCCTGGACAGTACTGAGCTCCCGAACCCCAGCTGCAGGACCCTGGACAGTACTGAGCTCCCGAACCCCAGCTGCAGGACCCTGGACAGTACTGAGCCCCCGAACCCCAGCTGCAGGACCCTGGACAGTACTGAGCCCCCGAACCCCAGCTGCAGGACCCTGGACAGTACTGAGCCCCCGAACCCCAGCTGCAGGACCCTGGCGAGCGGCACTGCGGAAATTCCCCAGAGCGCACACCTGCACATGTACACCTGGTGGCACTGAAGAGGCACAGCTACCGCCAATCCAGAGAAATCAGCTGTCAAAAGGAGGGAGGAGGCTTGACTCCGGTGCTTTGCTCTCCAAGCGCAGTGAATAACGTGTGTGACTTATCTTGTTTCAGAGGCCGGTTGTGGTGTTGCCCTTCTTTCCTCCCACTGCCACCCCCAGAACACTTGAGACCACCACTAACCACCATGTGCTTCTGATCCAGTTGTACTGTACACTGGTTTTGCATTTGTACCACTGTAACACCAGCCATACTGTTTTTTTTTTTTTTTTTTTGGTTTGTTTGTTTTTGTGCACAATAAACAGCCCCACTGGCCTTGAATCTCCATTCTGGGTGCTTCTGTGCTGCTCCGCCTGTACCATCATGCCCTGTACAGTGCCACAGTGTGTATTCAGTATAGATCAAAGGAGAGGTTACATCAGTGTTGCACAATGCCTTTGACAAACCCCATTTAGAATACTGTGTCCAATATAAGAAAGAAACAGAAAAAGAACAGAGAGGGATGCTAAGACCGGTCCCAGAGGTGTTTGAGGCAGGTATTCCTTCATTCAATAAACAGTTGCCCTTAAAGTTCACTGACAAGTAAATGCAAGTGTTACTTCTTGAAAACACAATCCGTAAACACAATTGATTCAATACTTTGGTGATCACTGTGAGAGGAAAGTAAGTCTTCCCTTGAGTCAAGGTTAAGGTTAGTGTTGATTGGATCCATGGATTTATACAATATAGCTTTGCAAAGTTGTCTCAGGAAAAAAAAGAGATGTGGGATGTCAGTGTATTATTATCTTCTACAGGTATACAAAAGCTATTTCAATTTGATTTCATTCTTTCCACAGAACCAGATGGCATAGGTGGGCATTAGTTAAAGGACAATTTTGCACTGACACTAGGAGATACTCTTTTTTTTCTCTGTTATGTATGCATGGAGTGGCTTACTGGGACTAGTTGTGGAGGCGCTTGAATTGTTTAACATCAAGTTTTACACAGTACTAGACGTACTCTAGACTATAGCAGGATGAACATGGATGCCCTATATGGCCTGTTCTCATCATTAAATTTTCATTTGTCCTTATGCGCATTCCGTGTTTTTGCATAAAATGGTGGCCGTGCATCATCCATGTGGGTGTAACATATTGATGGTGGATGACCTGAGTTCCACTCCAAGGGTACAGTACTTTGAAATGTATGAAAGATGCTACATTTATAAACACAGGCTGTTATCACTCAGTTTGGAGATATTGTAGTAAGTTGGTGATTCAAAGCAGTATTTTTTGTACCCGGCAGAAAGGGTTAAACATTCAAGGCTGCAACATTTATATTTTTAAATGGTATTCAAAAGAGAGATGTTTTCCCATTTCAAATGCATTCAGTGAAAAAGCCACATGCAAGGAAGAATCAAAGGGCCATGTCAATTTATGTAACAAACCTTTTCAGAGTGAAGGCAGACCTCCACAGGAAACAAATTAGATTTTGTGTTTGTTATCTTTTATCATGCTTTTCAATTATAGCGCAGAGAGAAATCTCTATAGCAATTCCTACTGTTCTAGGAGATGCTTAGCAGAGTGGCTTAAAGGCCACGTGAGACTGGAAATATGTTTAAACTGTTCATAGGGCCAACGCTCAACAATGCAGGCCTTACACGACAACACACTGTGCATGTAGAGAAACACACATAAAACATATTTAAAGTGTTCTGACATGTCTCGTACTTCACCTGCTCTTCATGTCATTTTTGTTGGTGTCAAATTTTTTTGTAGCACGCCAAGTGTTTGATGCCTCTAGGATTTGGATGTGACCTTGATTGCTGTGGCATTGTTTGTGGAAACATGAAATTTCAGATTAGCTTGTTTTATTATTTTGTACGAACACAAACAGGTTTTCTCTGTGAATTCCTACCTCAGGGAGGGCGAGGGAGAAGACATATGTTTGTGAACTTGGAACCAAACTGTCCTTACCTGGCAACATAACTCCTCAGTCCATTGGATGTTTGCCCAGACTTTCATCCCCTTTTTTCAGCATGGCCAATGCACAATATGTTTTCCTTTCAACTGCCGAATGCTCACTGTAGCCACTGGTGTCACTTTGGCCAATGGAGCGACCTTCTGCTGCCTAGCATTTTGACTTGTCTGCGAATGTAGGGCAAGTTGCACCTTTTATTTTCTTCATGGACACAATGTCTATTGAGAATCATTTTGTGTGTTTCTTAATATTTCATTCTTCAAAGATTAGCTTTTCTCCAGAGTATGAATTCAATAGAATTCCTTCCTTCTTCCTTCAATAGAGTATTCCTCAGATTGAATTGTTTAAACATTTCAGTATGAGGTCACTGGATGTGAGGTGGTATGGCAGTCACCCAGTGCATTTCAACAAATCCATCATTCTGAATGTAGTGCACCATTTCCACATCCATAATCTGGAAACAAAAAGCACCTTTGGAAAAGGCTGCTAACCAACAGATGTTTTTGCTGTTGGACTCCTGAGAACTGTGCTTACATTTTATTCCTATTGCACAGCGATGTGTAAGGCCATAAGAAACGACATCCACAACCGTCAAGCTAATCTCCATCCCACAGAGCTATATCTGTAATGGCATTCATATATCAAACAATAATTCAGGCCTACCACTCCATGCTTTGTCCTGATTTGTGTCATGAATTTAGGCAATTACTTTTTCATGATTCACAACAAAAATTTAAGACAAAGTGCCTTCAATATGAAATTTCAGCAAGTGGGCACTGTGATTGCTGTAAAGTCATTTATTTATCTCAGAACTGGTGCGTTGCTTGTTTGAACAAATCTCTTTTGTTATCAGTCATTGCACTGAAAACAAAATCAACATGAATGTACAAAGGTGTGAAAAAGTTCAAGCGATTTATATGAAATTTTAGATGTTCAGGAATGACTGACCCAATCTTTGTTTTCCATTACAAAGTGCGAAATACTGTCAGAGGAAATGGGTGCGCTGTGAACGGAGAGGGAGGCCGTTATTGTTTGTGTCATCAAATAAGTTTCATGGCACTTCTGGTCTTGTTCAATGTGACACCTTTTACAATTTGCCGTGGCGGTGTCTGCAATAAAGTGAGTGTGACAGAGGGGACGGAGCCTCACACTGAGCGGCTAATTAAGCCCAAAAATTCCACGGCGACAGAAGTCACCACAAAGTCATTTTGTCGTGATTGACTGGCTTTGCGTCTGACCTGGGAGCAAAATTACAGCTCCCGCGGATCAAAAATGAAGTTGCTAATTTGGTAGAAGGAATTTGGGGTAATGTTTGTCAAGGCTTTATTTGACATTTCGTCCAAATTGTGCCAATTGCACATGTCGTCATGGATTTCACCACAAGAGGAAACTTGCTCAGTAAGCTCAATAAATCTGTTATATACACACAGGTGAACACATATGTGAACATTACAGAGTGTACATTGGCATTCTAGGTATTCAAGGGTTACATGGGCATTGTTGGACAGCACATTAAAAAGATTTGCAATCCACCACAGTACATAATTGTTCCAAGATGTCCAATTTTCCAGTTTTGAATATGTCTTTCTATTATTTCAAATACTATTTTTAAATTTTCTAATTTCTTGACAAACCTTGCAGCAGGACACACTTTTTTCCTGACATTTAGATTTAATGTGAATTACCCGCCCCTGTCATGCCTTTAATTCAACTCAATTATATCTTGTGCAGGGAATGAGGCAGGCCAGAGTGAATTACAACTCTCTAAACCCTCAATAAACCACAGTGTACCCTGGGTTTTTATGGTGAATTAAATCTTTGTCACAACAAACACAGCGCCACTCCCATGAAGTGCCAAGCCCCGGGGGGGAGAGGAGGTTAGAAGACAGAGCTTCACTTGCGTGGTGAAGGAAAACACCTCCCCAAGCCCAGGTGGACAAACACCACCAATAAAATTCTTTTTAAAAACTCCCATAATTCATTGGAAAGTGACCTGGACTAACATCAAGGGTAGACTCAAGTGATGGTGTGCCAAAAAATGAAAAGACATTAAATTGTGGGTGTATTTCTGTTCAAAACTACACAGCTACTGAACAGTTTGTTTTGAAGTATTTAATGTGCAGGTGTTCTTATCCTGAGCAATTTGCAAGGTCATCATGGCAAGATATGTATATGGAAATAAAACTGCAGGTAACAACAAGAAAACAACAAGAGGCACAGAGCCTTCAGCACAACTGTAAATGAGCATCAATGTGCCTCCATCAACAAAATGTGTTAAAATATACAATTTAAGGGGTAGAACATAAGCACATGGCAGCAAATGCCTGATCATACACAGTTCCTAACATTTACCCTTAGGGGCAACATACCCTTATATGTTCATAAATCTTAATAGTGGTTCATAAGCACCTGGCCAGCATTACCTTATGTAATGTTTACATAGGGCAAAACCATGAGCAATAAGGGGGAAAGTTTCTTGTATCACACTTCCATACAAAATGATCTATGCTGTTTAAGATGCATTAAACCAAATCAGACTTCATTGGGGGTCGGTGTAAAACATGTACAATTTCTGGGGACCAAGGTGAACAGGAAAAGAAGCCCGCTCTGGTTTTTAGCTCCACCAAGCACATCTCTCGACACGTGTTTCTGCGCATGGGTCTGCATCAAATCCCACATCCTTCACAAAGGGCAGTCTGGCCCGACAAGCCGAGACAGGATTATCGAACGTCACCTGCATTGCCGCGCGCTCCTCACCGATCAACAGCCGAAAGGATATCATCACCTATCACACGAAAAGGGTTGCAAGAGATTGCCTGCCTGTTGGAACAAAGGAAGATTACTTTTTTGGTTTCTTCTTCTAGTTTTTCATTGAACTTTACGATATGGCCACATCATGGCCGCAGACACTAGGGGTATTGTGTTTCTCTGACAAGCTAGAGGTAAAACCCTGCAAATCCAAAATAATTTTAAAAGGTCAAGTCAGACATAATGGTAAATACAAAGCCTGGTTCCCCTGGTAACCTGTGCAAACCATTTACTTATTTCTGTTTGAGCTACACATTTATAAACCAACAAAAAAACAATGAATGTGGTAAATTTGAGAACAGTAAAAAACCCAAATTATGATAATGCCTTAAAATGAATAGAAAACATAAGGCAGTATTTCTTGTAGCTGTAACTGTAGCTGCAGCTGTAGCTGTAACAAATTTAATATTTGGTGATGGTGGTGTGTGTGTGTGTGTGTGTGTGTGTGGGTGAGTTAGTTAAAATATCTGTAGAGCTTGTGTCACAATTCGTGTACTGGAAACATTTATTATTTACAATAAAAGACCTAAAAATGCATTTCTTGCAAGTGACGCATTCAGAGGCACAGCAGATGCAGGCCCAGAGCCTTTATATACCACAGTGTGTCACGGCAGAGTTTTCCACAAGGGCTCTGCTCTCTGTTCCTCGGCAGAACTGTCAGCAGCACATCCAACACAGAGATGGATGAAAGTCATCACATTACGACAAACGGAAACTCACCCGCAAACGTGTAAGGCTAAACATTTCATGGAGTACAAATGCAATTGTAACACTTTGCAACACAGATTGATGCTGGCTGGCTGATTTCTTCATCTGGAACATTGTGAGCGGTTAAAAAAGTCCCTTTGCAACCCATAGTACTGAGTATTGAACAAAGCAATAAGAGTATTTAATATGACACACAATTCCTGAACATCTGCAATATGAAGAGAATAAATTGGTAGAAACTGACAGAAGTGAAGCAAGTAGGAGGACTTGACCTGGGCTTAGGTGCACTTTGGAATCAGGTCATTGCTGCCTTCACACAGCACAATGAAGGCTCCCATGGAGAACTATAACTCAATCCTGACCATGGAACCCTGGTTCTAACCCAGGAAGGTGGGTCACCAAGGCAAACCAAAAGACCCTCAGAAACGGCCCATGATAGAGCCCTGCAGGCAGGAATTGAGGAGCAAGACTCAAGGGGGTGGTGTGTGCAAGCCAATTATACAACAGGAGGCGGAGAGGATGATATGTGGCTCCTGCGCATCATTTGCTGGAATGGATCTGCTGGGGAGAGTGGGTGTCGTTTAATAATTCATTGTGTTCCCAAACTTCAGTTATTAAACTTTCATCATAGAACTGATTTGGTGTAGGTCGTAACCTGGACTGAGACAAATGGTGGTTTGGTTGGTTTGCAGTATTGCCATCTCTACGTGTGCTTTAAAATGGGGTCCATAGGATCCCACCAATGGACTGAGGCTTGCCTTGAGGTGATATTATTCTCTCAAATACATTCCGGTTGATGTGCCCATCATCCTTGTGTATGCAACGTGTTACAACAGCCAGACACAGTGATTGTGCAGGAGCTGCAGATCACATACATGGGTCAGTGTATTCATGTATATGAAATACTTTGTACACTTCATGTTTCTCCTTTTGGACTTGCAGATCATTGCACAGATCATTCAACACACTATTCTGAACTGGAGGACCATCTTAGTGCATTAAACCACCCCATCTACCGAAGCTGAGATCCCAAAGCCATTAGAGCAAATGTTCCTGTTGAACTCAAGTCTCTGAAATAGCCTCCTTACACAACCTCAGTACCTTGCAACACTCCAGAAATAAGGCTGCCATAACTTTTCCGGGCCTTACGTAACGATTCCTCCAACAACATTATAAATAGACACAAGACTAAGTGCATTATATAAACATTATGGTAGGATAATCAAGGAGCGGTGTGTCTGAATAGCGGAGCGGTATGTCTGTGTGGTGGGAGGCGGAGCAGCACTGGTTAATAGACCGATTAAGAAGCGCAGTGCCGTGCGGCGGGTGGTTTATTGGGCTGCGTTGGGCTGCGGGGCTCATTGCACCGAAGGAGCCGTCGGCCTATTAGCCACCCAGGGGGACCGGCGAGGGAAAGCGCCGTCGCGTTCAGGATCGACGCGCAAGATATTTTTTAGTTTACTTTTTTCTTTGGCTGTCCCGGTTTCGTAACTCTGCTTCCCGTGACTCACCCGCCTGCCAATCACAGAGCTAATCCTCGTGCTCCACTTCAGGAATCATCCTACCCTTTTTAAGGCCCTTTCGCGTTTAACCGCAAACCGAATGCGCCTCCATCAGCACTGCAGCATATGAACGCTGGGGAAGATATTGTGACCCCGCGGCCTGTCACAGGAATTTCATTACTAACCCTCTTCTGAGGGGGTGGTATACGTAAACAGATACTATATTAGATACCATCTAAGCAGGAAATTGTCTGAACTCCTTGCGGCATCTACAGCGGAAGGAAAGGAATAGCTTTTAACCAAAGAGAAACCAAGCAGGTTTCACACACCTCAATCCAAGGCAATAGATCAGAGGACAAAAGGCTAGCAATGTGGAAGTGAGCTTAAAACAATACCCCTTTCATTCTGTGTAAGCTAGCCTTGAACAGACCACCAACCAGACTAAGAGCTCCATCCATCTCTGAGGCGAGTCCATCCATCTTGGACTTCTGAGGCGGCGTTGCTGAGTTGGCACTACTGTTGCAAAATAAGCAAGCTGCTTGAACTGAATTGTTTCAGTTAATATTCAGCTGTATAACTGGCTAGAGCAAATGCAGTCTAGCGACACCTAAAATAGTGGAAACTGCTGAGCAAACATACTATGTGATCTGCTGAAAGAACTTCTTTGCTAAGAGCCAGCCTACTCAACCACACCACACAGCTCTTGGATTGAGTGGAAAGGTTTAAATTAGTAAGTTAATAAATCAATCAAAACTTCCATGGTGTCTTCGGTAGCACATTCTGTTACGAACACTGCGAACACACAGTGCTGTTTTTATGTGTTTATTTTTTATTTATATGGACCATGTAAGCTTTATTTAGGCCATAAGCTCAAGTGAGCACTCATTTCTCTCTAGAGTGACAACCTGAGGAAGCAAGGTGGGTCTGGAATACAAAGACCTGCACGGCTTTGCAGGTCAACTACAGGGGAGATACTCTGTTTTCTACTTGCTAGCCAACCTGCCAGTTTAGGAATCTGGCAAGGAAAAATGTCAGACAGCACCAAAGGCAAAATTTTACAGGGTTGATCCCAATGGATCAGGATGGCAGTAATGGAATTTTAAAGGGTTACCTTTCAATTCACTCACAATGATTGACCCAGGCAAGTCACATGGCGCATCTAAACCAATTAGGAGAGAGAGATTGCTCTGTTTGTGAAAAGATGATCATGCCCATGGTTTTCAGTGCTGCAGATGTAATTGTCTACTTGCTTGTCATTCCTAATCAAGCACCTCATTTCACTCCTCTGTTGTACAAGCTGCTTGACATGGGAGTGTATTAAACCACTCCAAAGCTGCTCCCACCAAACAAGACTCTAATACACTTCCAATTACACCTCAGTTAAAGTTTGAAACTCTGCTAAATCGCTGCTTTATCCTATGCTCATATTGATAGATTTCAGTGTTGCTTCTACTTAGTGATAGGGCCTGAGGTGTTTCATCAGCGTACTATACTGTAGAAAGCTTACTATATGGTGCAACTGTCTGACTTCAGGGTGTTTGTTGAATGTACCTACCAATAAGACAGAATGTTTACAGTATACCATCTGTATGTTGCCATGGAAGTGAATTATTCATTTCGACACCCTGTGCTTTAAGTGCTTCAACATCCATCACGTGTTTTTTTACAGACACCCACCTGGGGGGCATATTCTTCATTTTGCTCAGTTTTTGTGCCATTTCACAATTGGATTCGCCAGGTCCCTTGATTAATACAGCCGCCCCTTCAGATCTGCTCTGTTTTCCAGGATAAATGATTTTGCGATGCTCAGTTTTTTTTATTTGTCGGCTGCGCCAGGCATTAACCTCGATCACGAGGGACAGAGTGAGCAGAGAGATTTGGTTCGGGAGTTCGCGAAGTTCCCTCGGGAGCCCGGGATGTCAGCAGTTAATTCGCTGCCGATAACGACACACACTGTCGCCTGCCGGGGGGACGACAAGGGGTCACTGGTTGCCTCGCACAGTGGCCTACACTTACGGCTGACAGGTCAAGAATCACTACAGACCACTTGTATTTCTGCAGGCAGTCTAAATAAAGTGGCCAAAACTCCCTAATGACCATGCTGTGCATTTTCCCAATCAATAAAGCTGAAGAAGATCGTGCTTCTTCATTTTTTATATCTTTTGAAGGCGATTTGGCTTCAAAGAGAGAAAAATCGGCGGAGGGCAGTGTATGAATATTCTGCGTGAGTAATGTTGCGCTTGCTTGTTTTTGACACGACCGGCTCCCTTAGGGAAATAAAACACTTACAATGCAGGGGTACCATCTGTTATCTGTTGCTGATGTCACAGAGCAGGCGAAGGACAGTGGACAGGCACTAAACTCCCAGACAAATTGTGGACTCCTGTTTAATTCAGTGTGTTTGTCAGAGCCCCGTTAAATCAAGTACACGGAATATACTAAATAATATACTAAATGTATGATATATACATATATATATGTGTGTGTGTGTGTGTGTGTGTGTGTGTGTGTGTGTGTGTGTGTGTACACAAGCATAGATCCAATTAAAAACTACTGCTAGACTAAGACTGAAAAAGTGTGAAGGAAATGTGAAATGTCGTATTACAGGTAAAAATTTGAAATTGCTTGGAAGCAAATTATATGGACAACATGAGTAAATATTACTGAGACCATCACAAAACAGCTTCACAAAGCGGCTGTAATTATAGATAACCTCTGCATTTTTTATTTACTAAAGCCACAAACTGTTTCCTGCCTTGCACTGTATTGCTGGAATGGAGAATTTAAACAGCCTAATTCCAAGTGCAATCATTTCAAGAATTCTTTAAAGAGTGTGATTAATAGCTCTATTCACAGTCTCCTTCATTAATATATACACGGTGGACATGATTTAAAGGGCTCCATACCTGATTCTTTTAGAAAATAAAACCCAGGAAAAGTGTTTGACCGGATGCAATGAGTTTCAGACGAAACATTACACCAGGGTCTTGACTTGGAGTGGTCATTAATGATCCCATTGCCATTACAGAAAGAGTAGGGATTTCATCCTTGGTGTCCTGGTCAAATTCTTAAACTGTCACTGGCCGATGAATCTTTCCCTTATAGATGACTGACTACGTAGCTATAAATCCATATACCATCTTCTTGGTATGTCCTTGGCAAGTCCATATAATTTTCCTGTGAGTTATTTTAAAATCTTTTATAGCTTAGGAAGGATCCATTAACCAAATAAATAACCAAACACAGCATCAACACACATGAAAATCAACTAAGATAATTTTGTCTATTTAGGGAAGTTCCTTAGTTCTTTTTATATATATATGTATATATGTATTATATGTAAATTGTACCCATCTTGACAAGGGGACATAGTGGAAAAAACCCTACAAAGGTAAATTTCCACAGTTAGGCCATAAGTTCCACAGTTCCACAGTTCCACAATACTAATAATTTAAAAAGTGTGGATGTAGCAAACCACATTGAATATAGGGGGAAAATCCACAAATGGGAATACTGTGAGGAATCAAAAGGTTTTGTGACAGCACCGAGGGTCCTGACAAAAGCATTCCTCATGTATTTTACCTCCTATGACTTTACCACTGACATCAAAGTACTTTAGATCAGAGCACCAGCATCAGAATAAGAGCTGGGCAGTGATACCCACCAGATTTGGGTCAACCACCCATATCAAAGTGAAGGCACCAGGATCAATGAGATCCCTGTATAACCATTTGTTACGCCTCTGGTTTCACCCTTCTGTGATGGGGTAGAATATCACTGATCTGAGGACAGTAACTTCACATAGCAAGTCAGCAGACGCAGAAACAGATTTAGGGCTATATTCAATTCGGACCAAGGACTTTGTCCTTAACCTTGAAGAACGGAAATAGTTAAAGTACTTATTTTGTTTGTTATATATATAAAATCTAAGTGACTATCTCAGTGTTATGCAAGTAAAGAAAATGTATTTTCTTGATTGAAAAGTTAAGTACAAAGCATGTAACAATTAGAATGAATCTGGGTCATACAGAGCCTGGACAACTTTCTTGTGCTAAATTCAGTACCGCCTACTCAATTCACATTCCATATCATCTGTATATTGTATATAGATAAGTTCTTTTTACATGATAAGCAGAACTGTCATCATTTAGAAATGAGTGTACACATTTCATATTTCTGTTACCTCTTCTTTCTTCCAATTTTCAAGAATTTGTAATACTCTCACACAAAAATGGCAAATTCTTGAATGGGCTGCTTTTGTGTATATTGATCAATTCTCTCCTATCAGCAATACTTGTGAAGTGGGGGAGCAAGAGAAGGGGCTATGACGCATTGCTAATAGCAGTCGTGATGTTTGGGTCTTCATCTGACTGTCTGTCTTTGATCTAATGTTGCACAATTGACCAAATCAAGGCCAACAACATGTACACTGGTTAGGATTTGGATATTAGGATTTGTTTGTTAGGGTAAGGAGATGTTGATAGACCATTTTGGGAATAAAATTGTTCATTCTGGCACTCAGCACATGTTACATTGTCGCAAAACTTTCTGGGGGGTTGAAAGAAACATTTCACACAGGGATAACTATGTCTGACCCTTTTTCTGTCCATAGTTTTGTGCTGATACAGAGGGTGATTTCACTCACTGCTCATACTGACCCACTGAAACAGCAGCCAAACAGGCAGAAATATGTTCATTCTGTACCCTTCTCAGCATACAGTATACGATGGCCTGAATATTTCTAGCATTAATATAGCCCTATTTCAAGTTTTGCCAGGCAGCTACAAATTGACAAAGATAATCCCACCTGCTATGTGAAGTTCTGTAGTGCTTTTTTCATGCAGTAATGGTACCTATCTTGACCAAGGGACACAGTGGAAGAAGCGCAAACCTTGCTTCTTTTAATAATCACATTTTAACATTTGATACTGCAGCTGGCTGTCAAGCTTTCTAAACAAAATGCAACTGATGCCAAACAGAACATGGCTTGTTTAGTTAGAATTCATGGAAACATTCTTGTTTTGCATTCTAAGTCACATCCTTTTATGAGCTGGAAGAATCGGAAAAGCCGAATGCAAAAGCAAGCAATGGAGAAGGTCTCAGTTAGCTGAAAGACATCATTCTTATGGCTGAAGGGGATTTTCCACCCCCAAAAAACTGAGAACTAATGAGTTTTACCAACAATTGTCATGTGATATGCCTCTGACTGGTTCTTCAAATGTTACGCTGTTTACATATTCTGTAAAATAAACCCTATTGAAAGAATTTACATTATGTAGTTGTATAGCAGATGTTCTTATCCACCGCCACTTAGTGCAAACAAGAAGCACAGGTGCAAACAAGGAGGTTAGGCAAAGAGCAAAGACAATATTAAATAATAAGTGTCTCAATCCAATAATAGGAGTCATTACATAACTCCCATATTCTGTTAAGTGCCATGATAAGTGCAAGAGGAAGCTTGAGGATGTAGTAAATGCGTCTGAGGATATAGTATGAATGTTCAGACTTCAGTGTTAGTTGGACCAAGATGTGGTTTGAACAGATGAGTTTTCAGGCTGCAGTGGAAGATGGTCAGTGTTTCAGCAGTTATGATTGTAGTGTGGAGCTCATTCCACCACTGGAGGGCCAGAGTAGAGAATGAATGTGACCAGGAAGGTGGACCCTTTTTGAGAGGGATGGCAAGAGGACCAGAGGTTGCAGAGCAGAGCAGTCTGACAGCAGTTTATGGTTTGATAATGGATCGAAGGTGAGAGGGTGCAGTTCCTCTTGCTGCCCTGTAGGCAGTAACCAGAGATTTGTATTTCATTCGGGCCACAACTGGTAACCCGAGGAGGGAGATGAGGAGTTGCGTGACATTTATTTGAAAGATTCTGGAGTATAAGCACAAATTCAGTAAAACATTACATTTAAATATAGAATTCTGTCTCAGAGTAACTGTTTTGCAGATCATATCTGTGTAATGGAAATAGTTATTACACTGTTTACAAATGTGCTGTCTTAAAAAAGGGAACAGCAAGATGGAGGATTTTATAAAGTGGACCTTGACAAGAGGACCTCCCCTGCTCTCCTAATAATTCTAGAAGACACAAATGCTCATGAAAGCAGCATTTAATTTGAAGACTTTGTTGAAATAGCATGCCATTATATTTTAAAGCCTTGTTCCCCCTTCTGTAAGTATGTTTTACTGCGTAAATGTACCGCACTTCAAAGGGGTGTTTGTCCACCGAGGCCCGAGCACGTTAAATGAAAAGTGAACATATGCAGATATTTTCGAATTCACAATTATCCTCAAACAGACTTCATTTACATTCTCCGCAGAGCCATGACTAGAGGGACTTATCTTTTAAGTACAGGCCTAATAAAAAAAGATGGCAAGAAAATGAAGGAATGTGAGAGGCGAATGCAATTTAACTCCTGACTGCGATCCACACATTATACAAAATGGGGGATTATGTAACAACCTGTGTATTTTTCACATTTATCACACACATCCCCAGTTTCTGTGCTGAGCGGAATTTCATTCCAGCCCTGTGGCTCAGGGCCTGAGGGATAGAGTTCCATGGAGGCCTAGGGCAAGGCTGCCCTTTCAAAGCAGAGGATTTCTGACTGTTCATCAGACACTGTGCGAAAGTTCATCTTTAAGTCCGGAAATGTCCTAGATCAGCTAAAGGTCCTTTGGGCACAGAGCTGTTGTGACTGTTACAATTGGTTTGCTTTGCTAACACTCTTATTCAGGGAGACTTGCAAACTGGAGCCACATATTCACCACTAATACGGCTGGATACTCACTGGAGCAATTCACATCCAAGTACATTGCTGAAGGGTACAATGGCCGTGACCCAGCTGGGAAACCATCAACCCCCTGGTTAAAAGTTCCGTTGGCGGTGCCAGCGGTGGTAGATTTGTTTACAGTACTTGCTTGGTACACGCACGTATTCAGGCTGCCTCAGAGAGCATGATAGCAGTGTGGGGCACTGTACAAGATGCAATGTCCACACATATTACAGCATGCAAATATGGCTAAATTAGGATGAGTCATAATATGTTATGTCATGAAACCTATAACTGCTATGGCCTAAAGCTGATAATGCAATCCATGAAGACAGCAGGTCAGTTTTCAGTAAGGAAAATACTGATTGTAGTAATGTAGTTTTAGGACAAACTTTGTTGCCTAATATCTGGACATATACAGGAGTGGTGTGCAGTTCAATATCAAACTAGTCTTTACTGTGTGGTGTATGAACTGGTTCACTATTCTACAAGATTTGCTCTTTTGTGCCACCAGGCAACAACCACAAATGCAACCACTATGGCAGCCCATATAAAACTCAAAATGACAAGTGAGTAGAGAGACATGTTACACTGGCTGCTATCCAGACAGCATATCAGGACTACAGGGTCACCATAAATGTATAGAAAATGAGAGTACTGGAATATTGATTCTCCATTCAACTTCTGAATTTCATTTAGTTCATTTAGTTCATCCAGTTGTTCCAGTATGTGACTATTTGGGTCTTATCAAGCCACAGATATGTAGTCAGAGGCTTAAAAACGTGGAGAAATCAAAACGAAAACATGGCAGCCCTCATTTGCATACATTCAAACAGCAGCACGGTTCTTAATGTTTTATGTCACAATTATAATGCATTATAAGGTAATCATAATCAGAACTAAGTGTCCAACATATGATTTACATTAATTAATTGTATTGGATTAAATGTAGCTAGTGCTTTATTAAGCTACGTAAATAAATATTAGCTATCTGGCTAAAATAACTTGCCAGCTAGCTCAGGGATATAATATTTAGCTCATGCTTGCCCATTACTGATTGCTTCCTTGAATATTTCTCTTTCTTAAAATGCTTATAGAGACCAACAAACCAACACATACAATTACTGGGCAGTATTCATCCTCTCTGACAGTTCTGTCCATAGCTCATAAACACTGAGCAAGGGCCAAAGGTGTCCTAAAGTGAATAGTTTAAACCTCACACTATCGCTCTTTTCACCTTTAACCTTGATGTGGTCCCAACATTAAATAAAAACAAATACCTTATCTCGTAGCTAATTACTACTTGAGCTACTTGTAATTCATAGGTAATTATTGAATACTCACATTGTAGCAGTACCATTATTACATTAGACTGTGTGTCAACATTTTACTAGAAAAGATGTAGCTCATCAGTATCTTAACCTTAAATTATGATAAAATTAAGATAGTGGGGATGAAGCAATTTTTGTTGCTGTTTTTGTCTATTTGTAATGTAGTGTGTGATTCTTGCATTAGTCATTGCATAGT
This sequence comes from Megalops atlanticus, assembly GCA_019176425.1. NCBI lineage: Eukaryota > Metazoa > Chordata > Actinopteri > Elopiformes > Megalopidae > Megalops > Megalops atlanticus. The sequence goes on from CM032894.1 coordinate 18,303,280, forward strand.
TTTCAGCTTTTGGCAGGAGGTCATTGAAAGATATTTTACTATACCCAACCTAGGTCACTATTTTGGTCACTATACTGATTCTGTCAGTGTATTGGACCTTCCTACAGAATTGTACAAAAGTCAGTACAGTGAATGAAAAGTGGCTCAGAACACAATGTCATGCAGATAAATCACAGTAAATATTGGTAAATTTTGGTAAATCAGGAAAAAGTTGCCAATGAAAATAAAATACAATCAATAAACGACTGTCATCCTTTTCATAAACTGACTGCATATAGCTTAACAAAATGTACACTACAGTATCACAAAGTCACAGAGCCACCCTGTGGTTGGAGAAGGAAACACATGTATTGAGAGAGCTGAACAAGATTCACAGTCTCGTACTGACAGAATTGGAGGAACTGAACAAATCAGTGAGTCTGTGAACTGGATCTTTGTAGTCATGCTCTGAAAGAAGTAGAGCAGCGTTCTTAAAACTGTAGGGTGCATGGGAAAATAGCAGGGGGTCATGGTGTGCAGCAAATATTAATGCATTAATATTATGAATGAGTTTGTTGTACTACATGAAAATTTTATGTTCAAGGATATAATGAATTAAAAATCAAATGGGTCTCAAAACACCTCATCTGTTATTGCCTGCACATCAGCAACTCTTGAACTCGTTATTTGTACATTTTCTGGATCAGGTGTAGACATTGTTTCTGAAAAAAATATTTATTGTAAAATGCAGTTTGCTGCATTTGAGGAACTGAACAAATCAGCGAGTCAGCTTTTCAACTGGGCAAAATTATTTGGCTCAGTCAAAAAGTTCCAAAACGCCCATTGGTAATATACAGTAGTCATTTCCCCCCTTTTTATTGATTAATGGCCAGTGGAACAGAGTACATGAATGATACTGTACTGCTGTTTTTTTTTCTAAAATTATGACCTGTGTTATACCTCTACATGACAGTACATTACTATATCAAATAAATATCTGCCATTTTGGGCTCCACAGTCCAATGTCCTAAACTTATTTCTGTAGTTGGCCTACTTGTATGTACTAGTGTGTTAACTCTCTGGTGTACACAGTGACCAGGACATGGCAGACATATTTATTAATAACCAGTAGTTTTCCACTCTTATGTCTCTTTTCATTTTATTTTTCTGATCTACTAAGCTTAAGCAATAACTTCAGACGAAACTCTTAAGGGTGTTTTTCAAAATCCTATGTGGATATCCTTACAAGTTTGCAAAATGTTGCATCATATTTAGAGAGAGAAACTTCTTGGATTACATGGATCTTACGTTTGCGATGAATGATGCTTCAGTTTAAGAATGAACTGTGAACTTTGATTTATTATTTCTGTGTGCATGTTTTAATTATGATTCCCTTTCTTGCTTCCCTTGAAATTTTAAGGAACATGAATTCATGTTCAGTTGCATGAGAGAAATCATGTGTCCCCATGACTTACCTATAAATTCAGATTCCATTTTATTAATTTGAAATTAATGCTTCATTCATGAGGAATTGCCTACCATTTGAGGGACTGCATACCATTTACAGTAGGTGTTGTCAAAGTTGCTGTATAAAATCAAGCTGAGGGTCAAGATGATAGTTGCAATGCATCTTTCCTCCCTGTATTGGACAAAGGTTCTTTCACCAGACCTTCATATATTAACAACTGAAATTGTGACCGGAACTCTTAACCTAACCAGGAAAGAATGTAGACTGTATGTAATGTATAAGGCAATATCAAAAAGGCAATACTAAACTAAAAATAATATAAGAATATAAAAAATTATACAAATGAAAATTTTACTGTTCTAAACAGTATAACTGGTTCATATGAAGCATTTTCATATAACACAGGGGGCCAAATAGCTCTCAATAAATCATCAGAACACCCCAACAGCAAAGACAATGAATTCATGCATATACTCAGCAGACAAACTATAAAACATAGAGTATGTGTTCCTGCTTGTCCTTGAGAAAATGCCAGGGAAGAAATCATGTCTCCTGATTACTCAAAAGACACCATTCAAGGTTGCACAATATGTTCTCAAGGATCGGACATTCGATAGACAATATTGATAGTGACGCGCAAATCCAATTTGCAAGCAAGTAGTCACACATCCACACATCTTTCCTTCTATGCAAGTAGGATAAGTTGCAGTCGGCAGTGCATGACATTTGAGCTACATGATCGTCCATGTCCTATGACAAGTAACTTGATGATGGCAATGATGATACATGCTTTAGCATCTGTTGTTCTGTTGTGATATTCATTGAGTGAGCTGGACACAGTGAAGGACACTGTCAACACAATGGCATGGGATATATCAAATTCATTTTAGGGCACCACTCTCTGAATTAAAATACTAAATTTGTTATTCAGATGGGAGGCATAAATGTCATTAATTGAATTAGCTTTGATCAGCACAGCTGAGTTTGTAGGAATAAATGTCCAGTGCAATCCACTAGCAAAATTACCATTTATTGACAAACATTTTCATTTACAGATTACACAGTAAATATTTGTAATGCAGCATGAACAAGGAACTTAGTTAGTTCTCTGGGAGAATCCTTTGCACAATAACAAGATCAGATTAATTATCTCTCTCAGTAGCAGAGCCTTACTCCAGTTCTCAAGTCCTAAGCAACGTACTGTTTCTAGGACACTCCATACCCAGGCAAGACAAAGACCATTCAGCCATCTCCTGCAGTTTGCTAAATTCTTTGCAGTGATTGGTTGACTGGCCTTGGTAAAATTGTATAGTAAAAAATAAATACTGGTGAGCGTGCAAGCTAAGCAGACCCATCATCCAGCACATAGAACATCATATGTTTAATTTATCCGCATGCAGTATGTTCGTAACATTTAACATGCTCCAGGTTTAACTTTTAATTAATTGCTATTAACTTTTAATAGCAGTGAACAGCTTGAGACAAAATAAAGACCTGAATAAAAGTCTGAACTTTGTGTAGCGGTCCTCAGAGCAAGTGTTTCCCATATATCGTACCAACGGTTTTGGTGTAGCTGGGTCCTTCCCACCTGCTGTGTGACGTCCATTCACTGCAGTCCACTCAGTTATGAGGGGTCCATTTTAGCACTTTCAGGCCCCAGGCGTGGGGTGAGGGGCCGCGTGGGAGTCTCGGAGCTCGTGGTCAAGTATGAGTGGCCAGGGAGACGCGCGGTGTCCTCATCTGTCTCGATGCGTCTATTTGGACGCATCGCGTGCCTCCCAGAGCCACGAGAGCGAAACTTAGGTAATGTACCACATACATTATTCAACCAACTTGCCTAAAGCAGAGTTTCCTTAAAAAGACCTAGCAAGTCAGGGTTATCGAAATTTTTCTGACATTTTTTCACAGCAGGGTTCCATTGATTCCTCTGTCAGCTTCTTGCAGAGGTGGTCCACTGTAAAATCCTCTCAGATTTCCTTAGCTTTCATAATTTAGCATTTTCTTACTATTTATTATTGAAATGGAACATTTCATAAACGAGGAAGCCTTGAGGTAAAGTGTGCCGGGAGCAGGTCCCGGGAGTTCCCCCTTTTTCATCCAGAACTCATTGTTCCTCGTTACCGTTATTTCAAGTGATTTTTTTCCCGTGTTCCCAATTTCCTCAAGAACAACTCAGGGAATGTTCAAAACAGCAGGAGCTACTCCATAGCTCAAGTAACTGAGGAAAGTGGAGCTCTGACCCCATTGATTGTATGGCTTCCCCTCTGTGTTTGGATGGCTTGAAATAAATCTCTTATTGTGTGTGTCTGACTTAAGGAGAGGGTAATATTCTGACGTTAAGAAACCCTCACTGTATTCATTTATTTATATCTGTATTTCAAATTTAACCATTCTTTTACGTCAGAGATGCTTTATGTTCACTACAACTGGTTGAGTACAACATTAATTATGCATACATACAGCATGTGTCACACTACTTTGATTACCGAAGCTGTGCCCAGTAGGTTTCAGGTTGAAATCCCAGCTGGACCATGGCTGCTATCCTCATGACCTGTTGGGTCATGTGTAAACTGAGCTGCACACCATACTGTGTAAGCCATACTTCACAGGGCTGTCTGCTAAGCATGCAATTCGTTCCTTAACTGGCTGACAGGAAAAGGAGCTGTCAGAGCAGCATTCTGGGTCCCTAATGTAAAGGACCGAATGAGATGACTCCTTCTCATTTGCAGAGACTGCTGTAGTTGTAACAATCTCATGTTAAATGTATACCATCATTGACAACTGTTACACAGCCTTTTGAATAAAACTGTCACATTTTGGTTTGTTGTATTCCATTAATATCTGACCTAACAGTATGTACATTTATTACATTTATAGGTAAGCAGCCACCATGGAAAACTTTGTCACTTTCTGTCCTGTTTTAATGAAATGGTAGCAAGTTTCAAGCATGTATATTCTTATGCAATGCCTGCAAAAGCAAGCCTGGTTACATATGTATCTGTGTATTATTTACAAGCAGCTAAATATAGGATGAAAGTACAGATACAGGACGGTATGGAACATGTATGGATGTTTTGAGGTAATGAAGCATGAAAGTGTGGCGATTTTTAAATTCAAAGTGCACCTTCAGCTTACGTAACCAGCCAGGACTGAAATATTTAGTTGAAACGTTGAGTATGCCGGTACTCTGCAGCCTGAACCAGTTTAAGGTTTTGATAAATGTAACTGGACCAGTCATGGGAAATTGGGTAATAATTATGATTTAATGGGAATACACTGGGCCCAGGAGCCACCGCGCGTGTTTACTTTTAGAAAGGAACTGCAGGGAGAACAATGAGCATTATATTATATAAGAGACTGTGCAATGAGGGAAGTGCCATTATCAGCTCTCACAGGAACAACATCAGTGACTGTCATACACTGTGTTACGATCCAATCGCTAATCTCACACAGGCTTAGCTTCCCCAGCTAACCCATGGCTAATTCCTATAGCAAGGCAATGAACAACAACTACAATGTATCCGTATGCTGACGTTACAGGGCCTCAACGTTGACAGGCAACAAAAAAGTCACAACATAGTTAATAATTCGACGCCCTGAACTTCAAGACAAAAGGGCAGTGATCTGTAAAGACTGTATGATCTCTTTTCTCAGATTTCCAGATGTTTAAGGCCTAGTACAAGAGTTAGGGTGTTTTCTCTCTTATGGAATAGGCTTTCTGTTGTTACCTGAGCTTTGAGGAGAAATAGGCCTCAGGTGTGTCCTGCCGGGAGGCATCGCCCCCCACTCCATACATGATTGGTGTAGATTGCCAGCTTAGGAAGGCATGGTAGTATCTGGCACAGGAAAGAGAATGGCCAGTGACACTCGGAGGTCTTCCACACAGATTAGTCAGGCAGATCAAGAGAAGATGCAAGAAATGTCAGCGACTTGAGAGATACAAACGGTGAGCCCCAGGCTGGAACCACGTTGAGAGGTGCTATCTCTCTCTTACCATGACTTATTACTCACTGGGGGTTTTTCACTGTATCAAATCCCCCCCTAAAAGTAATGAACTTGGTAAAGAGGAAGGGCATAGCAGTTTGAATTGGATCTGGGCCCTCATCATAAAAAGGCATATGTGTTTTTGACGTCCTCCCTACAGCTTGGCCATAGACTGCAGTCGCGTGCGTGTGGTTAGCGGTGTGTGCAGTTAGCGGTGACCCCTCAGCACGAGTGGTGCTGGTGTGGGTGCGCGCTTCTCTTCTCCCGCCAGGAGAGGCGCTCTGTTCGCCGCACGCTACATTACTCCAGCCGCGCCTCAGCCCACGGACGGCGCGCAGCAGGTTGTGTTTGCCGTCCTGCCAGCACGGTTAGGTGAGCGCGGTTGGGTGAGCGTGGTGGCAGTCCCGGCTTGCAGGGAGATGCAGAGAGTCCGCCAGACCACCCCCCACCCCCGCACTGCCGGGATACTACTTATCCAATCCTTTCACCTCTTCTCCTGACATGGTGCCTCCCCTTTTTGTGACTGATATATTTTTCTACTTTGATCGATACAAAAAATCTGTGCAGTGAAGTTGAAAGCATGAAATAAAAGACCACCCCACCCCAAGAAACCTGCTCCTGTCACAACAGAACAACTGACTGGTATATACAAAACATACCATTGATGCCTCCCTGCTTTTCTGTTCTTCAATGATAACCTTCATTTTGTGCAGAATGCAGGTTTGCATGTGTATATATCCAAATATCGGAGAGAATTTCTGTCTGTCTGTGTGTCTGTTTTTCTGTTTCCATCCACCTATATGCATCTATACAGTGAAAGGAAGAAAGAAAAAGAATAGCATTTTTTTTTCTTTTTTGCACGTGGCACGTTTGCACAGTAAAGATGTCCTTCCTCTGAGCAGAGGTCCATGGTGGACTAAAGCTGTAAAAATATGCCTCATAGACGTTTATGGATATTGCACATTTTATGTCTGACAGGTACGTTTTACGAGGGAACGTTGGGTGTTTTTTATGACCGAGGCATGATGTACCAGGGCCACACAGTCCCTACAAAAAGGGATAAAAGTGATGAACTCACCCTCATGTTCTCATTACATCCACCTCCCCCCCCACCCAATCAGAAAGCAAGGGTAGGGGAGTCTGCCTGGCAACAGCGTCCGGGCGTGGCCGTGGGCACAGAGAGAATGATGGGGACACAAGGAGAGAAGCTTCACCTGCCCACAGCCTGAATGACATTGGGTACACCTTGCCATCTAAGTGACTTATGTAACAGATGGGAGGATGCATAGCAGGAGCAATCCCCTCCTATCATGGGAAACAGCTGAAGTGGCATTAAGAGGAAGAATAATTTCCTCTTCCATCTGCATGAAAAAAATACTAATTAGAGAAATACTGAACGCAAAAAAGAGAAAAATACTTTACTATGTCCAATCACCTTGTGAAGAAACCCCTAATGAATTTGTTAAAATGAATGATGAGCTGAATGGTATAATAACCCACAAACAGTTTACTTTGACTGGGAGTATTTTTTAAAAACAGGAGACAAAGCAGGGTTATTATGAAACATCCTCAGAAGAATAAAGAAAAAATTCTCATACCTGTCTTTGAAATTCAAGCAGGTAACACCATGCAGAGCCTATGTGACCTAAATGTGACATTTAGCACTTTTGACAGTTATTACACAAGTCAGATCACAAGTCCTGTCTAGTGGAGATTTATTTCAGTTTTGAATAGCGTTCAACTTCCCAGACTTAGCGAACAACAGACGGTTATCTTAGAAATATTTCTTTCACCTGGCAAATTTGAAAAGGTGCTCTTATCCATGTCAAACAGCCTCAGTTACCCAATGGCCATGAATTCTAAACAACTCACCCACTGCATCAATTATCACTAATGGTGTTACCTCACAATGGCTCACATTATTCACAGGAACAAGGCAAGGATGCCCATCACCTCAATTTCTCTTTTCTCTATTTTACTCTGTTTTTCTGTATACAAGGTATTGTGGGTATCCATCAAAAGATTCCAATGGCAGAGAACCCTCTCACCAGTGCCTTGCTGTAATTAATACTGTATATAATTTATATACATTGCTAATAATTAGCATACATTGCTACCTGTAACAACACTATTAACCTTATATTTGCAGGAGGGATGGGTATAGCTATTGTGCAAGGGGAACGTCCTGTTACCATTAAGGGGATTTTGTTTAATTTTGTTTTGTCAGTTTTTTTTTTTTTTTTTAATTCCTCTCCTTTCTCTCATTCTCATCTAAGTGGAATCTCACAGTCCTCTCTGTTTGGCTGTCATCTGTGTTGCTGGTTGGCCTACCGATAAAAGCAGTGTTCAGACACTCTGTGATTGGGTGTGTTTCCTGGGGTGACTCTTATGCGGAGGGTTCTGGAGCAGCTGTCCTTTTCCCCTGCCTGCTTCCATGAGCCGGTCCTTTCTCACAGGGCACAGTCCCCCCAGCAGAGGCAATGTTGGGGTGCTGCCAATGTGAGAACGTGGGACCGGAACTGTCCGCAGCGCTGAAATCTCACCCAGCCGTTTTATAACCAGTCATCCGGAGCCGCTCTGGGAGTGCACGCAAAGGTTATTCACTGATATTTGGATATGACAGTCAGCCATTCCGTGAAACACGATTGGTGGTTTACCCTGTCGTCGGACAATTAATTGGAGATTTGTGCATGTCGCTCACTGTGTGTTTCAAACCTTTCATCAATAATAAAAAAATGCCTTGAATGTCACTGAACCACAAAGGAATACCTGTCTGTGTGTTCATAAATCACCTTATAATTATACTTTCTGCCATACCTTGTTTCATGCCAGCGCAGCTTTCTGCAGAACACTCATGGGGACATTGTAAATGTTTTTACTAAAGCAAAAACTGTGACTGTGGCATTGATTAAATATGAAAGAAATGATCAGCCCCAAAGATATACTACATGCACTTGAAAATGCATACCTAAGCTATTGGCAAAATTTGCATAAAACTGGAGAATATATGGTAACATTACATGTTTCAAGACATACAATATACACATAAAATTGCATCTGTTGTAGCAAAGGATCCACAGTTTCTGTACCGCGTTTGGTAAAATGTGTAGTATATTTTGATATGAAAACATGTCTTCCTTGCCATTTTTAATAACATACTTCTTCAGTATGTTAGGTAAACAGTAGCCTCAGGCTGGTGCAATAAGACGTTTCCTTTCTCCTATAGCGATTGTGTAAGAAGAGTATCAGTGGGATGATAGGAAGGCCATAGCTGGAAGCTGTTGGTACTATTTTTGTTCATGTAAATGTGGCCTGCGGCAGCTGGCTCTGTAGTAGCAGCAGCCAGCTGGACAGTCCCTGCAGTTCTGCCAAATAGAGGATTTGACCTTTGGAATACTAAACACAATTACGTCCAGAGAAACAAACAAACGACGCTGTTATCACTGAACACTACCTTTTTTTTGGTAGGACACGGGGCGTTCCTTCATGGGAACAGCGACGGCCGTGACATGAGGAACGCATGCTATCAGGTTAAAGGGGATTAAAGTGATTTTTTAGCTGGGGCTACCACCGTGTAAGCACAATATTATCACCGAACGGCCATCTCCAAAACCACTTTGGAGTTCAACGGCCCATTTTAACTGCTTTCGCAGCCGTAATAATGTTGAACATCTCTATGCAGATAGTCGGCTCGAATAGCTGGTGCGCTACCCATCTGACCATATACGTCCACAGATTGCAGGGTATTTCAAGGGCCATCCATATAAAGCAGCATATTAATCCGCAGCCCCCTCAAAACATGTCAAGCCTCTCCGGTTCATTTGCATATTCATTCACAGTGGCAAGATATGCAAGGGCGATATTTTTAAATCGGGTTATGATCAACTGGCGAGGAGGGGAGGCCTGTTTTTTCGAAAAGATTAACTCGCCGGAATCGGCCAAACTGGAATCCAAGCACAGTGTAAGAAATTCTACGACTTCATCTTCAGAAAATGGGATGTAATTTGATTTAAGTGCTGTGTGGATTTAAACATAAAGGTATAATAAATGTTACAGTCTGCTGAACTTGCTATGCTTTAAGAGTAAGAACATATGGTCACTTATGCCGCGTATGGTACACTGAGCAAAGACTTTTATGATGACACTAAGCTCATATTGCTTTTGCCCGTTGTGGTGCAACGTGCCAGGTGAGGATTAGACAAGAGCACACAAAAATGAAAGGTCAACTGCCATTTATTCTCACTGATTTCATAAACAAATATGAAATCAATCGCAGAGGCAATCAAAGATGATGACCTGAGTCAGGGCTTAAAATGCGCATATACTCCCCATGGTGGCTGGGAGGGAAAGTTCCAAACAGCAAAAGGGGGGTTTCGGAACACCATGCCACACAGCTGCAAGGCCAGTGAAGGCTAAAGCACAGGACTAACCCTCTCTCATCACCACCCCTCCCTTCCTGGAATCACACCTGTCTTCACAGGTTCAACCTCACGCACTCGGCCCTCCTCTCACCCACCTCACTATTCAGCTGGCTGGTGGCAAATGCATGTTTACACTTTTTAATTACTGCTCACAGTTTTCTTGAGTGTGATATAGTCCAAGATTGTGTAGAGTAAATGTGTTTGCTTTTTTTAATTCCTTAGTGGCTGTAAATTGGTGTGGGGTGAAGTACAAGTCTACACCAGTGCCATAAATGCACATCTTAAAATTAAGGAATTGTTGTTCATTCCACATATAGGATTGCATGTGAGATCCTCAAACTGCTGCCATTAAAATAGAAAGAAGTCTAATAATCGGCAGGTAAATGCTTGTTGATCGTTGGTGGGAAAGAAAATGAAAGAGTGGAATTCTTAAGCCAAAGAGGGAAAGATGGAGATCATTTGAATCCATGTGTGAGGAGGACAAAGACAGGGAGCTATCAGAGACCCCCACTGTGTTTTTAAATGAAAACCTATCCCAGGAATATCTGTTTCAATAACATGAGGAGACATACATCTCGCCACCAGCATCATCAGCAGTTCAGAGGCATTTCATTAGCATAGTGTGTGGAAGTTTCAACAGGGACAGCACTCTGTTACAGGTATTATCCATTCATTCATTCATTCATTCATTCATTCATTCATTCATTCATTCATTCAGTTGTCAGGGTGTTTGGTTATAATATTTATATGTATATCTTATATGACATGTCTTATCTGTTGCCTCCAATAAGACTGTCCTCTAACCAAGCAATGATTGCAGTTCTTCATTAATGAGCATAAAAGCAACATTTTACCGCGTTTGGTAAAATGTGTAGTATATTTTGATATGAAAACATGTCTTCCTTGCCATTTTTAATAACATACTTCTTCAGTATGTTAGGTAAACAGTAGCCTCTGCAGTTCTTCATTAATGAGCATAAAAGCAACAGAATAATGAAAATATGTCACTGTATCCCTGATAAATATATTTCATTGACCAAAGATAGTCAATTACTAAAAAAGGTGAAGGGGCACCAGACTGTTGGCACTCAGGGTTGTGTTTTGAAATTAAATAAATCTACTCATTAATAAAATGCTCCAATAGACACAAAAGCCTATTTAAGCTCCTCCTTCATCGCTAGGCTACAAGGGGATATGGTGACCCATACGGGCCAATATGGAGACCAGTTCTACAGTCTTACAGTATCTGTTCAGTTCTAAGGTAGGTGCAAATGATAGAGGACCAGTTACTCTAGGACATTGTGGAGTTAAGGTCCCCTTATCATAATGAGTTTTTTTGCACAAGGCCGCAGATACAACACCCTCAACAAAGCTGTGATAAAGACATCCCCCTTAAGTCATTCAGGTGCACAGAGCGCTGTTCAGTCATTTTCGGTTCCATTCCCAGATATGTACACGTACCCTAACCTAGCATACCTTCACCCCTGGGTCACATTTTACAAATAAGGGCCAGCCAATCACTGCCACCGATTCCAGCGCGACCATTAAGCAACGACCATTGGTCACTGCCAGCAATCTTGCCAATCACCATCCTCCTCACCTCACCGTGCATTTCAGCAAGTGATATTAAAGTGCACCGTGCATGTTTCTCTTTTTTTTCAGTCACCAAGGAACAAAAGGAAAGAAAGGTCACATCTGGAATATGCTTAGCTTTACTCTATAACAGAGGTACAAAATAAATAAAAATAAAAATACCTCTGAAAGTAAAGGTCATAGCTGAAGCCTTGAAACGCACGGGCGCGCGGGCATGGTAACGCGCACACTTTTGTCCACTGTCCTGCTCAGCAAATTACCTCCACGGAACGCTAATCAACAGCGGGCAGAGGGAGTAGAATTAGCGATAATGCCATCTGTCTCTCACTCTCACCCCCGGAGCACTGTTGTCTTGCTACACTGGAATCAGTAAATGTCACTCGCATAAATAAAAAAGACGGACAGAAAGGTTGTGCTGTCTGAGGAATTGCGCGCGGTGCTCCTTCATTAACTGCGGTGCAGGAAACGTATTTAAGCCTGTTTGTTGGTGGGGGGGGGGGGACGTGTGTGTTCACGACTGCCATGTTTCTGTGGAGGAAAAGAGAGCACTCCATTAAAGTCTCCATGGTGATCTTTGTCCACGACCAACGAATCATGTGGTTTTTCACAAAGGATGCCTAAAACCATGGCGCTTCACTTTGCCTGAAGGAGGCCGTGTTTGTGTATGTTACAATGAGCAAAGGTATTGATATGCCATTTGTTCGCAATGCTCTTGTTGAACTGAAAGTGTTTCTCAAAATAGATAAAGTGAAGATGCATCACAAAAATCACAAGCTCCATCACATAGATAACAATCAACAAGAACGCAGCTGGGTTTATGCACGGTATTTGATTTGTGATTTTTCATTAGCATAAAGTTCTGCCAAATATATGACAATATCCAACCCACTGACAGCTCCTCCATCGACAACCCCTGCTGCCCTTAGGATGCAGACAAATGTAACAATTTTTATAAAAAGCAAGCTACAGTTTTTGATTATTTACACATCACTGCTATTTTGACTGTAACTGAAACACAGAATGCTGTGCAAAAGTCCTTAATTTTGCCTTTTGAAGCCCCAGTATGGGGAGATCACTTTCCATGTCTCATTTCCGTAGGTAGTTCAGAGTCTTCCTCTGTTTCTACACTATTAAGGTGTGCTTGTGAAACATGTTAGGTATTCAGAGACTACAAATCTCCAACTGCTAGGTGTAGAAAGAAGTTACATTCCTTAGGCACAGGCAAACCAATTGTATTATAGTAATGAAAGTTTTAAGAGGGTGTCCATGTCACTCTTTATACTCTAACTTGCACATCACAATCTGTTGACTCTATATGAAGTAAATACAAAATGTTGAGTTAACTTCACCCTGACCTTTTTTTTTTGGTTTCCCTTATCTGCTCAGTGTCGGCTTCAATTTGCTAACTCCACCAAGAATAGTTCTCTATAACAGTGCTCATGCCTCGGCAGGCAGCAAAAGCAATGTATTTTACGGCTATAAAGAACTGAGGCAGGGAGGAGAAAAATCCTCCGCATCAAGAATTTGAAAAGCTGTCAGTGTCCTTTTGCTTCATCCCACCGTATCCTGGGTCGCTTGTTTCGGGCAAGCACCGCTGGCGCAGGCTGTTCGACGTTTTTTGCCAGCAGCAGGTCCAGAGGCAGGCTCCAATGTGTGGTGTAGGCCTACTGGAATTAGTATTCATTACGTAGGTGTTGATGGACATCCATATCTACATGATGAATAGTTATGACTAACCAGGACCTCCCCCTCAAGCGGGCTTCCTACACAGGTGGAATGCAGGTCACACTTTGTATGGAGTTTCTTTTTTGGCTTTAGTTTGCAGATGAAGGAAACAAAACACAAGAATTACATTGATTTATCTCGTTAAGAAATTAAAGTAAGCATTGAGTAGGGCATTCAAAGAACAAAAGGGCATTATGATTAAATGAATTATGACCCTTAGTTGTAGTGTATCGGGGACATATGACATCTTTGTGTGCCATGGTAACACCTTACATAGATTCCCATGCAGTAACACCATGTCTCAAAGCCCCGTTGTGATAGGACACACAAAGGAAGTTCCGGCTTGATGCTGGCATGACTACAACCCCAGGAGACTCCAAGGAGAGACCATCCCAGAGAGAATATACACTCACAGAAATCTGCCTGTAGGAGAGACCGCTCTGGTTTGAGTCATCAATGAAATGGTCCACAAGGACTTCAAAAAGCCATCACCCCAGAGGGAGACCACTCTGGAGGTATACTGCTCAAAGGAGAAGCATCCCAAGGGAAAGACCACCAATGTTCATCACCGCAGGGATAGTCCGCCCTAGGGAGGTTGTACACTAAAGAATGGCTGTCTACCTTGAGCACCTGGAACAATCTGTGCTACATATAGCCTTGCAGCAGTCGGCATGCAGGGCATCCTACAGACTTCTAACATCCAGACCCACAGTAACATATATGTGATATGTTACTGTCTTACTATCTTTAATGAGGTGTAGAGAGAGGGCCAGCACAATGGTGAGCACTACAGTCATGTTTTCCATTGCTGACCCACGTCTTTGTGTGTTTGTATATATTCCTCACCTCAGTGGATAGTACATGCCAATTTGGCTACAACAGCCTTACAATTTCAACTATTTTCCTTGCAATTAAAAAGAAAAAAAAAACATAAAATTGAAAAATTATACTTTGTATTCTGTGCAGTAGAAGAACAGCTGCAATGCCATCACGTCCATTCAATCAGAGGACACTTAAGACTCATTAGATATTCAGCCACTGTCAACCCCTGCAGTCCGTTGTGATGCAAGCGCATCTTGATGGAGTCAGTCTTCACATCATTACAGAGCTACGCAGTATGTGCATGTTTTGCTTGATTGGTTTAGTAATGAGGGAGGTGAGGCTTTTGATAGGATTAACATTATGTGCAATTTGGGTCAAAGCTGATCGAGTGCAGGCATATTGGCCATGATCTTGTTGACTGTATAATTTTCTCATGAGGGAGCAGTTTACTCAGACACCTGTTCACCTCTTACCCTGAGTCCTTCCTCACCGAGGGAAACTTGCGTGTCTTATATATGTAAGCCTGATATTTGCTGAAGTGACTCAAAGTGAGCGCCTTTGCTCGAGGGCTCAACAGCGGAGCCCCATCTGAGAATTGAACCTGTAACCTTCCTGTTCCGAGTCCGATGCCTTCACCACTGCAGTGGACTGCTGCAGTGCTCAGGGACACCAAATGCTAAAAGCCATCGGAGTGAAACGTTATTCTATCCCAGAGAGCGAGTGCTAGATTTTTCACAGTGTTATGCATGCAAGCGCTAGAATCTCCTGCAATGTATCACTTTTTCAACATCACAACATTTAAGAAAGTGTCTCTTCAGATATACATTTTTTTTGATTAAAGGCGAGGAACAAGGCAAGATAATTTCTAGGAGATCTTACCATACATTTTCTATTTCCTGTTTTAAACTACATTCTATATCAGTGCATGAGCACTGTGTGTGTGTATGTGTGTGTGTGTGTGTGTGTGAGAAAATATGTGTAGAGGAAATTTAGGAAAACTAATCCTGTCCATAGACTGATTCCATGTTAATACGGTTCACTTAGGTGCTTACTGCCACCTTCTGTTTAATCAAGTAAAGTGATTTACATTTCTCATTGAAAAAAGGGAATCATAATCTATATCTATTAATAATGTCCAAAATCTTGTGAGCCACATGCTAATGGTTTGAATTCTAGTGCCTTTGAAGCTTGTCAGTCCGTGTGGTGTTTGCCTGCAGCTGATGTTATCTAACACTTTAAACCCTAACTTCATGTAGTGTGGTCACTGAAAGGCTGGTAATGAAGGCGTGAACCATAGATCACAGTGTTTCTTCAGACCTAGTCAAAAAAAAGTGGCAGACAGATATATGCACACAAAGTATTTTCAGAACATATTAGCACACTCAGAGAAGTAGAATGACAGAATTGTCCATATTTTGATCTTCTATTTTCATCTTTGTTGTAGATACGTAGAGGCCCTTTACCCTGGATCTATTCTTGTTGTTGCTGCTGAGTCAAGATTAATGCTGACCCTGCCAGATTCGAGCCGTTACAACTGGTCGCACACTCCTGATGGAAAAGATGAGACAGATGGTGAGAGTATCTCTGCAGAGTTTATCCTGTGAGAGGCACTGAGCAGGGGAGCTGAGGCAAAGGTTACGCTGAAGTTTTTCAGGGGTGCGCCGGGGTAACTCGCCAGGCTTGCGCGGCAGTCCTGACAGCTCTGTCACCACACGCACAGCCAGAGCCTTCACTCAAGAGCTGAAGTGGTGACTTGCTTTTTTGGGAGTTTTTTGTACCCTCTCCCTTCACTCTCAACACCGCCCTCCCCCCCCCCTCCCCCCGTCCTGACGGGAGACGGTCTCCTCGGGCGACACGCTCAGCATCAGACTGCTTTCGGAGTGAGGAGCTCTGGGGCGGATCTCTGGGTTCTCCAGCTCCCGAACGCCAAACCCATCCACCCCCTCCCCCTGGCCCCCCCCGGCAGTGAGACGGGTGGCGGTTTTGCTGCCTCCTCCATTCGCTCCAACCCTCTAAGGTGCCAGATCACATCAGTTTCTTTTTTTTTTCCTGTTGTTGTTTTTTGTTTTTCTCCTTGCCGTCCAGAGAGAGGTTCTGGGTCACCACATGCTGTCAGATTCCCCCGGGGGAAGAGAGTGGTGAAACCGGGAGGTAAAAATCTTTACTTTTAATGCTCCCCGCTCCACACACACACACACACACACACACACACACACACACACACACACAACCGACAACTTTTCTCCCTCTCTTTGATCACCAAATGGAGTTACTGCAGTATGTTTTGTTCTGGTATCATTAAGCCCACTGATGCGGAAATGAATCTTCCTGTAGCACCTGCAGCTTCCTCTGTGAGGAAACTAATAACAGCTGAAAATGACAGCACTGGAAGTGTATGGGGGAAAGATGAGCACCCAAATTTCCAGTGTTGTTTATGGAAATTATGAAAGTCTTTCAATAGTACTGTGAGGAACTCAATCTTTCTGTCTCCAAACATTTCCTTGGAGAGCTATCCACAAATGCATACATTATGGCCTGAATGCAATCAACACTTGTCATTAACTATGACTCACTGTTCAATGTAAAGGCTAATGTTTTTCAGTTACTCAATAACGTATAGTAAGTTTTCAAAGCCTTGCATTAAATTGTGAGTCAAATTTATGGAATCATAGATCTCATTGAATCCAGATTTACATTTGCAAGAGGGTGATTCTGCATGAATTCACCTTTGGACAATTTGCTGTTTTTTATCCAACACAAACAATGGCTGTTCATGGCAGACAAAACAGGAACACCATGTACATTACATGATATATCATGCAGTTCTCTTCATCAGCTTTAAATAAGTTTCCATTTCAGGGGACGTCTATTCAGCTGTAAAGAAAAAAGGGAATCGTTGGCATCAGCACTAATTATGTGTTATATAAGTTTTTAAGAGGGGACTGTACTAGAGAAAAAACAAATTTCTCATCATTTATAAACTTGCCACTTCTATTCTAGATGTGTGATTACTGTTATTGCTATTTTTGCAGTGGACATGCCTCCAGCTCAATGTCATAGGCCAAGCAGTGACAATATGAGGCTTTTTTTAGGGTGGTCTGTCATGTGTCAAGAAATATCATTTGCTGGCATCTGTGCCACAAATATATATATCGAAAATGTATTTAACAGAATATATGTTTTAACTCAATATAATTAACACAATACATTGAAAATATGCTAAATATTTTGGTATATTGCAATATATTTCTGCTTTGTGTTAATAGATTTTAAATGTTTTTGCAATATATTCTGGGCCTGAACATCATATTTCTCAGTATCTTACAGTATATAATTTCCATATGTAGGCTATTATACCGGTTGTTATTCTGTGAAAGACACGGGTATATCTTTGTATTGTATAAGACACTGACTCTTCTCCTGACTGATTCATCCCAAGACCATTATTTTTTCATGTTAAATGGTAAATGCTTTGATAAAGAGAGGCATACAAGGTCATACATACAGTACACAACACATTACTGAAGCCAGAGATACAAAGTTATCTCCAGAATACCATTATATCTCTCTGTAAATCACAACTACAAATGGTTTTTTATTTAATTATAAATAGACCTATGTTTTGCCAAGCAGGCAGTCATACTTGTGGACTTGTGACACACATAGAGGTGGGAAGATGCAGCGCATGGCTGCGATTATTTCAAATTATTTTTGCAAAAATCAGTTGCTTTGTTTACAAAACAGAAGACTTTGATGCCGGGTATTGATGTAGAGACGCATAGCTGAATGTAGAACAGCCTCCACATTCAGTAATCACAGCTTGAGGTAAAGCTGCCGTTATCAACTGTGCCCCGCGCGCTCTGTCTGGCGCTGAATTTAAATCAGCTTAAATCTGGCTTTAAGAACTCTCGCTGAATTCCAAATGAGCTGTTTAAAAAGGAAATCCTTTCAGCCTTGTGTTAATTCCATAACCGCGTGTACAGGTGCGCGAATGTGGCCTCCCCGTTTGGGATTCTGGCTGAGGGAGGCCGGCTGGGTTTAGTCCGAACCCCGGACTGGATGCAGTCACTGACGCACGAACGGGAATCAGTCCTTTTCGGGTTGCGTCGATAGTCAATCCTTTTGAGACCCACACGTGTGGTGGAGCGCTTGCTGACAAGGCTGGGCGGTTTTCGAGAGTCTTCTGTTCGAAAGTCTGCTAAAAGCCTCACAAAGCCACCTTCCTCCTCTCCGATTCACAATAGCCGCCTGACAAGTAAAACAAACTGCTGCTGGTGTCGGGTCGGTAGTTTGTGATTAACCAGCGGATCACAAAACTCTGCTTCGACTCGAAGGTCTCGTTATGAAACAGGCCTCTGTGCTCAATCTTCATCGATCCAATGTGAGTGCTATGAAAACCGTACATCAAAATAACATTTATGGCTGGGGAAACTGGCCCTGTAAGAGTGGTTATAGTGGTACAGCTGCCGTGGTGATTGCGAGGAAACCGGAGCAGCTGTCCAATGGAAGAGCAGCGTTCATTGCATCCTTCTCCAGTAGGATGGGATCAATAAACAGATGAATTATGTGCTTGGAGCGGATAGTTGCAACTTCAAAGGGGACGGTTCAGTCGTTGCCCCTTAATGCACTATGAAGTACTAGTGCCATGTTCAAGAAGTTGTTATGTGTGCTTATGAGGCCATTTAGCACATGGAGATGAGGACGTTGAACTCATTTAACTCTATCCTGGCTGGCCTGAAATGGAATAAGGTGAAAACATAAACAAACAAGGCACGGAGGCTTGTTTTTGCACCACCAAACAACATACCACTGCTCATGCTTTTGAGTGAAGCCTGAAACAAATGTAGTCATGGTTGCAGAGATACAGGTCTTTGCTACTGGCTCTGCTGGAAAGGGTAGCATTCTGTAATTTTCTCACATGGAGTGAGCAGAGTGACACGCAATGCATTCTGGGTCTCAAGGGATCAAAACCCAAAACCCAAACCAGAATTGGTTTGTGCTGAAACTTCCTGTCCCAGCTGCTGGTCCATCAACCAGTTCAGCTTTGTGTCAGAGTTCTTTAGAACTGTTTGTCATCATAAAAACATATCCAGCACTAAAACTCCACCCAGGTAACAGCTTCTGAGGCTATCTTTACAGAACCACCCTGGAGGTATAGATGTCTGTTGATGCTAATGCATGTTTACATCCAACATGAGTTGAACGCCCTCTGCTGGCTGATAGGCATGTTTCAGCTTTTGTTAATGTAATACAAGCTGCAGCGTGATACTTAAATGAAACATGAAAACTTGAAACAATGGGCACACATGCAGTACAAACATTAAGAATGTATGATACAAATAATTACTGCTTGTCTCACTGGAAACACTATGCTGTTAATTCATGTGAGCAAATGTAATATAAATAAGTGGTACTTTTCCAGCATTCTACAACATGGGGAAAATTTATATCTCAGTGAAAAATCATTTCTTTCCTTTAATATTTAAATATTGTAAAGTTCATGACCCACTGTGTTATTCATTCAATTACCATAATAACACCGTGGTAAGCAAAACAGTCTTCAGTCTTATTATTATCTGCCATGCAAGGCAGAATAAACATTCACATTTAAACAAGGCCCCAGAAACAGAGCAGTTTCTGCACAACAGACCTTGCTTTTATGAACATAAATCCAACTGAAGTCACAAAGAGCCATAAACTACAAATACCCTGAGCTGCTCATGACCTCAGTAGGAACATAAGCCCATGTTTGCAAATGAAGATTTATTCGGCCTTGAGACACACAAATCCCAACATATCCTGCATTAATTAAGGCATGATTCACTTTGCTCTTCGCTTCTAGCGAGAATGCAATGCATTTCTTGAACTCATTATCAGGTTCAACATAATTATCAGGATAGATAATCAACAAAATATTTATGTGCCTCTTGTTTCAAAAGTCAATGCAAGTAATGAAAACGTGCAAGCAGTCCATCTGGATAGTGATGTTAATATGCAAGTGTTTGCATTAGCGTTTATGTGTTTCATGCATGCATGCAGAGACACCCACACTCCTGAAGACACACACACACACACACACACACACACACACACACACACACACACACACACACACACACACTCATAATGAAACATTTTATCTTCCAGAGAGACATATGTGGCAAATTGCCATGTATTGAAATAATCAATATATCAATATGGAGTGAGCAAAAATTAAGCCTTAGTAACAGTGACCATCAAAGGGAATGATTGCCATGTTTGCTACTGGGATATAAACAAATTATTTACCAATGTAAAAATGCTAATGTGACAAACATTTTATATTTCAGCCTCACACTTACTTTTCCACCTATCGTTTCCTGATCACACACTCTTCTGAACCAGCATAAATTAAATAACGTCTGGTTTGTGTCTAATATTCCACCAACAATGCATTGGTTTCTCATTAGAAATATTATTTACTTTTGCTAGCAGTGGTTAGCTTTCAAATGCTCATTTGCATTTTCTAATTGCCTATAACAAATTAGGCTTTACCTCTTAGAAGGGATCAATAGCATTCAAACACAGAACATTCTATGAGATAACAGGAAACTTGAAATACTGTAAAACAGGTATTTTTAGAGTCCACAATATTAATCAGACCTCACATTACATGTACTGTACTATTTTTGCTTAACTTTGAGCCATATTTTTTCTCTCTTTTTTGATATCAGTGAGCATGCACTCACAATTGCCAGTTGAAAAGTGCATAACTTTATTGAGAACAAAGTAATTTATCACTCAGTGTTAAGGAGAACATGATTGAAGTAATACTGAGTGCCAGAACTATCTATTAGTGTAGAGGCACATTCAACATTGCTGTGCATTCTATGTTATACTCAACGCTGTCGACAAATGAGTTAACCTCGTCATGAATCTGGGGCTTTGACAATACATGACTTTTTTCTTTCTGCCTTGACAGTGCAGCAAACAATGCTGCCAATGATGTGCAGAAACCTCTCGTTAACCCCATGTTAAGCGTGTTACTTAACATACCATTCATCATTTACTAAATTACCAATCCAAAGGACAAAATGATTACCCTGGAGCGGGAATTAAATAACATTTTCACATTATGCTGATTACACATCTCCACTGATTTCACTTCTGCGTGCGATTAAGGTAATTATGCCCATTCCTGCACAAGCCGATCTTGAGGTTAACATCAAAAAACCTGTGAATCCAGAGCAGTCTTTCTCCACAGTACTGCTGCTGCTTCTGCTTCTGTCTTACGGCCTCCTACTTCCTCTGTCTGGGGCAGCGTTTCTTTCACAGTGTGAAGTTAAAGGCGAGAGGATCATTGGAACGGGGGGAACGCAGACACAGAGCTGATCATGTTCACCAGGGAAATACAGGCCGGAATGAGCGATGCTGGGAAGATTTTCTCCCATGTTCTGTGAGATTAAGGGCTGAAAACGCAGCAAACCAGAGGGCAAATGTAGTTCCGGCCTTCAGACTGCAAAGTCCAGCTACCCGAAGGAGATGTGCAATGAGAAAAAAGGAAGGGAGAACAAGAATAATGAGAACAAATGTGGTTTTGGTCTACAATGAGCTATGGCTGCAAGTAGACAGAAAATATCATTACAGGCTATGTAACTGTGTTATACAGAGGCAGGCTGAAATAAGAGCATAACCCATATGTTTTCTATTATAAATGCATATTTGGGCTCCTGAGTAACTCAGTGGTTAAAGTGTTCATTTCAGATGCAAGCCGAGCTCTATGGCTTGTGTTCAATCCCGGCCTTGTCTTTTTCTGACAATGACCAGCAGCCCACAGCAGCAGAAAAAAATTGACTTCACTCCACCAGGCGTAAGGATAAGTATAGCCAATGGCTACTGGCTACACATTGATATCACTATTAACATATCGAAGGACTGCATTTGTAGGTCGGCCAGGGTCTCCTCATCTGACCGCTCTCAGGCACCCTGTGATTCATCAGGTGCTTGCGAGTTCCTCAGATGATGTTAGCGGGATACTGCCCGTCCTCCAATAAGCACCCACTCCGCCGCAGTGCACTTTGTGAGTTATGGTGTGAAAAGTAGCGGTTGGCTGCGTTTGAGAGTATCGAAGGACAGTGTTTGTCTCGCTTCGGCACTCCTGAGTGAAGGCATTGATTGTCACTGCGAGAAGAGTGTAACATACAATTGACGATTCCAAAGTAGAACTGCAAAAAGGGGAAAAGGCATTTTAAAAATTTAAAAATTCTTTATTTTTGTTTTTGGATTTGCTGCTGGTTAACTGCTGAGTTAGTGCCTCATCTATAACATCTGAAAACAGAGGCACTGATTGACAATTCACCTCTGATTAATCGGTGTATCTCTGGTGGTGTTGTAAAGAAAGGTGTAAAGTTACCAGCAGAGTAACATCCATTCTCTGGTGAAGGCAGTATCCCAAATCTTTTATGAGTGGCAATCAAACATGGAAAAATAAATCAACAACCAATGACTGGTCAGCCATTGAAAAACTTGTTTGCCGTGATAGCCACAAATGGATAGAATTTCCTTCACACACATTCCCACGGAGAGCATGGCCTTTCGCATCCTTTCACGAAACCCGTGCACTGTCTGTCAGTCAGGGAGCAGGAGGTTAATGGTACACTTTAAGACACTGTGAAGCAATCAGTTATGGAAGAGGCTGTTATTTCTTTTTTTTTAAAGTCTAGTTAGCATCATTTTAACCATCACTACTCTACTCCTGGAGAAGCGATTAGGATGCTGAGTACAGCCCCCACCACGCAACAAAAGGCCCGGTGATGATCAATGGACGTGATTGTATAATGCTACCCCATGGTGACACGCATCATCATAATGTCACTTGTGATTTCTATTCATTCAGAAGCACGGAGAGAGGGCCTTTAAAAAGCAGTGCCGCGGCACTTACCGCTAATGACTCTGGCACAGAGAGGGGGACAAAGGACTCATTACGCAAGACACTTCAATCACCTCGTATTTCGTTTTCAGCGATCTTTGTTCCCCCAGTGGGAAAAAAAGGGGGGCTTAATGCTTGGCCGATGGAGCGATTGCTTCCTTTAATGTAAGTTGTTTTTTTGTTTTTTTTTTTTTTTGTGGGAGCAATCGCCTGCAAAACCGAGACGGCTACCGGAATGATTCTGAAGCTGAGTTCGAGCTGCTGTCGGAACTCTGGGTCAGCTTTGGTTCCGTGCCTTTACGTCAGAAGAAGGCCTGCGCGGTGACCCATCCCAAAGCAGATGGCTCTCGCCTGGAATGCTGCCTCCGCTTTATCATTGGATCCTGTCAGTCAGCTGACTCCTGACTCCTCACACTTGGACGCTAGACAGCAAATATAAAATATATTACTGAGTGACGTCTGACGCAGTCATACCAACAGCAGGGCGACCAAATATAGAGCTTGTAGACATTGAGCTTTGCAGGGTTTTTATAATTTTCAGCCAAATGGGAGTATTTGGGAAGGTGACAGTGTTGAAATTTGTAGAGGCACACATCTAGAACAAACAGAAACAGCGCCTTAGAAAACAAACCAATACCAGGTCTTAATTACCTTGTCTTAATTTGTTGATAAATGTAATGGAGGTGGACATGTTTTTTACAAACAATAATTAACATGGACAACTGAATGACAGAACTTTGGGGAACAGTAATTATGGCTTCAATTCAATTTGTTGGTAATGTGCTTTGTTTCCTAATTTTGGTCTTTTTTTCCTTTTTGAACATGAGTTCATTGGCTGCAGAAGCAGACAAGTTCTTTTAGAAATGGAAAAAAGCACTAAAGCTTTGCTCTGGTAGCACTAATACAAATGATATAGCATGTGCTACAGTCATTGCTTATGCAACGATGGATAAAGGCATATGTCAGTCAAATCTTGAGTTTATACGGAAGACAAGACTGACATGACGAGAGTGACCCACACAGCTAATCACATAGCAGTAGGATACCTCCCTTTGCTCTCATTTCTTCAAAAGCAACATTGCAAGTACTGTTGGTGCATCATCAGTACTGTCAGCCATTTGTTGCAGCTGTCACAAATAAATAACCTAATGCTTCATTGGCTATCCAACTAACTTGCCACTTAGTTATACGTTAGTAATACCATTGACCTATAGCTAGATACACTGTAGCATAAAATAGTAGATTATAATCCAACAAATGTACAAATAAATATAAACAATTATAATACTCTGAATATAAGAATGACTTATATAAGAATCAACTGCAGACAACCCCCAAAAGTTCAGAATATATTCCTATTCGAATATGTCCATTTTACTTTTTCATAAATGTGTATATTTGTGTGTGTATGTTTAGAAATTATGTGTATTATATGTTACAGAGCATGCTTTGTAAAATGTTAATTTTCATACTATGTACTACACTGTACATATAGACACAATACTCTTGTCTTAAAAAGCCATTGACTAGATGAGCAAACTCAGGGAGTGAATCCATTGCTCAGGGAGCGATGACATTGCCTACCTGCTTCTCCTACCATATGCTAACTCCGTACCTCATTAGCCGTGACTCCATACCTTATTAGCTCTAACTCCATTCCTCATTAGCTCCTATTCCGTACCCTATTAGCTCTAGCTCCGTACGTTATTCGCTGATGAATCGAGCAGAGCGACGCGCTCGCGGTCCTAATCTGATCCTGCACTCCCACTCTCATTCGGGCCCGCATATGCGCAAGGATACGATCTATCATCGCGGGTTCGCCTGCGACGCTGCCGGCAATCATCCTCTTTGTAGGAGGCTGCGCGTCTTGCCGAGAAACATCGAGGCAGAAAAATGATGAAGCCGTTTATGGGGGGAAAAAGGCGACGTGGATTGCGAGAAACTGCGGCTGTCGGACAATGGAGCCTCGGTGAAAGCGCGTGGGAGCAATCGAGCGCGTTGTTTCTTAGGCAAAGGAGAAATCGAGTCCCGCTAAAGGTTAAACTGACTTCGAGGCCTAATGGAGAAGAAAAATTCCTTTGTGCTGAGAATGTCTTTCACTGTATCAGACACCCACAGCTGACCTGGAGAGAGGGAACAACACGGGAAAGAAATGATGTATTTAACATTTAAAGCACACGCATAGGAACGCTTCAGTGTCTCTCAGATGGGACGCAAACATAAATATATCTAAAAGCATGATGCAAAAGGATAACTGTGATGATTATAATGATGCTATGTAGGGGCCATATCTGCATATTTTCTATGCAAGGTAACTATTGTCGATAATAAGCGGGAATTCATTGCAGCTCAAAGGTGTAATTAAAGGTTCATCAAACACGCAATAAACGTTTCATTTGAAAATATTACCTGAAGGCAATAACTAATGGTTGAGATAAGGTTGGGAATATTATTCTGATTTTCTTGGACAGTTGCCTTTTAAATTAAGAAGTAGCCTACAAAGATTTATGTAGTGTTAAATAGTAATGAGTTATTGAATCCCATTCGTGAATCCCGTAATTGCAGGGAGTTACCTTAGGTTTTCAATCACTGCATCCACAAACCAATGGAAATATTATTTCCTTAAAAAAAGAACATGATAGCAAAATGATTGGTTCAAGTTAGTGAGTTACCAATACTGTGTGTTAGAACCATCTATTTTGGTGTTCCCAGAAACCTCACTACCCCATCACTAAAGTTAAGATATGCGTTTTAACTGTCAGAATGTTACAATGTGCATATGCGTGGAAGCACGGCACCGCCGTCACCTTTGTGGGGCCAGAATCGGATCACAGCCTTCATTGCTGCACAGTCGGTTTCTTCCGAATTCATTTCACAGTGGCCACGCAGAAGGTTGGAGGGGAGGTTGTTTCCCGGGCGACTCTGAAGTCTGCTGGAGTGTGTGAGCTCAGCAGCTCCCAAGCACAAGAATGAATACCAGAAACCGGAAGCATTTGTTGTTAGTCCACTGGACCTTCAGTGTGGCTAGACACTCAGCAGGTAAGTACAAACCAATCCATGGAATGTTCATGGTGATAGCAACAGTTTATACACGCATTCAACACTCTGTCAAGCTCTGTCGTAAGGGTTTAATTTTCTAAAATGGAACCTTTTGAAATACAGACCACAAAACGACAATATCCACCTGCTCTCCTTTCATTGCCTTGATCCATATGATGAAGTGCACCAAGCAGGTGTATGATCAACATCCACCACCCTGTATCCTGGTAATGACACAGTGCATGTCTTCCCAATGATTTATCAGTGCTGGACACAGAAAGAGCCTAGGTTAATTCAGCGTAAATGCTGGTACCAAATTTGATGAGGGGCACACCAGGCAGACATGAGTCTCTTTTGGGTCATAAAGGGGTTATGACTATACTGCCTCCTAGGGGGTCGTGATGAGCCAGATGTATGCTATAAATTTGCTGCACTGGGGAAGTATAAAACGGACATTTTGTCCTTGTCACATACAGAAGTAGTTTTTTATGTATTTGGTGTTCAGAAATGTATTCATGTTGTTAAACACTTTCATTTAAAGTGTAATGACAATGATGATAAATTTGTAAATACACTATATGGCCAAAAGTATGTGGACACCTGACCATCACACCTATATGAGCTTATTGGACATCCCATTCCAAAACCATGGGCATTAATACGGAGTTGCCCCCTCCTGTGCAGCTATAACAGCCTCCACTCTTCTGGGAAGGCTTTCCAAAGATTTTGGAGTGTGTCTGGGAATTTGTGCCCATTCAGCCAAAAGAGCACTTGTGAGGTCAGGCACTGATGTTGGATGAGAAGGCCTGGCTCGCAATCGGCGTTCAACTTCATCCCAAAGGTGCTCAGTGGGGTTGAGGTCAGGGCTCTGTGCAGGCCACTGGAGTTCCTCCACACCAAACTCGTCAAACCATGTCTTTATGGACGCTGCTTTATGCACAGGGGCACAGTCATGCTGCAACAGGAAAGGGCCTTCCCCAAACAGTTGCCACCAAGTTGGAAGCATATAATTGTCTAAAATGTCTTTGTATGCTGTAGCATGAATGTTACCCTTCACTAGAACTAAGGGGCCTAGCCCAAACCCTGAAAAACAGCCCCAGACCATTATCCCTCCTCCACCAAATGTTACAGTAGGCACTGTGCATTCTAGTAGGTAGCGCTGTCCTGGCATCCGCCAAACCCAGATTCGTCCATCATACTGCCAGATAGTGAAGTGTGAATCATCACTCCAGAGAACGTGTTTCCAATGCTCCAGAGTCCAGTGGCAGCGTGCTTTGCACCACTCCAGCTGTCGCTTGGCATTGCGCATAGTGATGTTGGGCTTGTGTGCAGCTGCTTGGCCATGGAAACCCATTTCATGAAGCTCCCGACGCACGGTTCTTGTGCTGATGTTGCAGCCAGAGATAGTTTGGAACTCTATAGTGGGTGATTCAACAGATAGGCGGTTTTTACATGCTACGTGCTTCAGCACTCGGCGGCCCCGCTCTGTAAGTTTGCATGGTCTACTGCTTCGTGGCTGAGCTGTTGTTGCCCCTGGACGCTTCCACTTGACAATAATAGCACTTTCAGTTGACCGGGGCAGATCTAGCAGGACAGAAATTTTGCGAACTGACTTGTGGCAACGATGGCATCCTATGACAGTGCCACATTTAACATCACTGAGCTCTCCAGTATGACCCATTCTACTTCCAAGGTTTGTCTATGGAGATTGCATGGCTATGTGCTTGATTTTATGCACCTGTTAACAATCAGTGTGGCTGAAACACCTGAGCTCAATAATTAGGAGGGGTGTCCACATACTTTTAGCCATATAGTGTATAACAAAATAACACAATAATAACAATCCCAGTCTGAAGGGTGCTAAACTAAATATAATTTCATTGGTAGATCAATTTCCCCATTCGTGTATTGATTGCAAGCCAGAGTGTTTCTGAAATAGTGAAAAGGTGACCCCTAGTGGTTCGGTTTTCAGCTTGAAGGTTCTGTCAACAAAGATCAGTTAAAACAAGCATCCACGGCAATTATATCACATATTGCCATTATGAGACATTTATTATGGAATTATTATGTGTGGCATTATTATTTCTTGTAACCACTCACGATTGATATGATCATCAAATGTTTATCAGGTAGCGTCATATTTTAATGAACCAGGTGTACCCATAGCAATGTAATAAGTGTATTGAAGCAGTATGTCTCAGTTGAATATGTTACAGCTTGCTGCATGACTGTATGATAGTATGATTGCAGGTGGCTCAAAGTTACAGTGCTCTCCAAGGAGACAGAGAGCATCTCACACGCTCAACAGTACCTGTGACTTTGCAGGTACAAACAGAAATCTCACCCCTAATAACACTGAAAGTCGGCCCTCCCGTTGGAAAGGCTAATAATAAACTTGGAGACAGCCTGCAATAATGTTTTGTGGTTTGTTGTAACCAGGTTCAGATCAAAGGTTGGGCACTGCTGTTCTACCCTTATGCAACATCAGTAAATAGACCTGCATAATAGGATAATGGCCACATTAAAATAACCAAAGAGTCTGGTGAGTTAATTAGTAACAAATCACTATAAATATTGAAGTTAATTATTAAAACATTAAAAAGCCATTCATGTTTCTTTCTTTATGACATGAAGTTATTTCAATCAAATTTTCTGTGGAAATCTGGAAAAGAAACATTGGTGAAGCTGGTCAAAAAAGGATCTGGGGTTCAACTGATGCACAGATAGCACTTTTATACTAGCATGCCATATATTGACTTCATCTTGTGATAAGAAGATGAAGGTGCAGAGGCAGCTACTGTTTTTCTTCTTAAGTATGAATGCAGGTTTTGTTTTCCTTTTTGTGAAACATATCTCATATATTAGTGGGAGAAATTTACTATGATAAAGTCCATCAGGTGGTTGTGTGTGATGTCACTGCCCCACCTGTGGTCTTGGTCCTAGTCCACCAGCATCATGTAAGGTGCAGGGCCAGAGGTTTCATAGCTGGTTCAATGGAGAGTGGAAGTTGATGTCAGGCAAGAATCGCGCTGCATTTCACAGCATGGTGCACTAGTGGAAAACGGGTACAATAGCACCCACCGCAGCTGTACATAAAGGCCATCAGCCAGGGAATTAGGAGAGGTCAGCTGTCCAAAAATGTGCCCGCTGCCAGAGTGACTGGCAGGAGAGAGGCATATTAGCCGCTCACCGCTCACTAGCTGATGGCACGGACAACATCAAAGAGCAAAATCTTTCTGTGTACTTTATGGAAAGCAATGTAATTACTGGATTTGTGATACCAGGGTTCATGCGGCAGAGAAGTTCAACCATCTGTGCTGTGAAAAAGAAAAAAATAAGCGTATCTTTTTTCTGAGTCACTTTCTGTTCAGGATACGCTGTTTGTAAAACTGATAGGCAGAATTCAGAAAAGATTTCTATACAGATAGGAGCCAGTGAGATTACATGCACCATGTTTCCTGGGAACAAGCAAAGCTTACCAAGTGTGTTGACCTACTGGATCTGTTTAAAACCATCAGAAAGCTTCATTTGACCACAGTAGCCCTTTGACCCTTTGACTTTGAGTGTGTTCTCGTTCCTCAGTCTGCTGCGGGGGAGCTCTATGTGACCGTGCGCCGAAGAGAGATAGGCTTTTCATCTCTTTAATCAAAGGTGACATTTCGTTACATTCCCGTTCTTTCATTTAATTAAATGGCATACATGACATTTATCATCCGTTCTTGGCTCAGTGTTCACAGAAGAGCTTGTCTGCATCGTTTCCAAATTAATTTAATGATTAAGATCAGATTATGCAAATCTTCTACTTTAGAGTACAGATTTATTTAGTTCCAAAGGTATTCTTTGATAATAGGATCTGCCTTTTAAGAAAAGCAAGAGCAAACTCTACATGCTCATGTTGGCTTAGGGGGCAATTCAATTTTATTCTAAACTTTAAGCCTGAGCAATACATTTAGGTAAGAAAAAAGATTTTAAGTTTATAAAAAAAAATCTTCTGGAAATTACTTTTTTGTTACTTTCGCAATCTTTCATTTCTTTCAGTTTGGGAAAAGAAGTATGCAAGTAATGGAAAAGAAGCAATTTTGCTTTAAGGTTTCTGTGCATTTGCTTAGGAACCAGCTCTAAAAGTTTTGGGGACATTATAGATTAAACCACCCTGTTTGTAATGAAACAAGTGCAAAAAGAGCATTTTACAGCAGATTCTTTGGCCCTCAAATGCAGGATGCTGCACAGGCAGAAGCTGATTTCCTAGAAAGTATACTGCTGTGCAGTAGTCTTACACACCACATGCCATGAGTTTGACTCTGAAACTCCTGTTTGTCCATATTTTAGCCTTTCGGTCCTCTGCCCTTTCTGAGCGGAGGAGGTTGTACAGAGGTTGATCTAACCACATAAGGTGATATTTACATAGTGTAACTTATTAAGGTATCTAAGACTATCACACAACAGTATAGCTATTTGAACAAGCTACGGTTCCAGGATTATGGAAGTAAGGCAGCATTTTTAGTAACCTTTAATAATGATATGTTTAATAATGAAGGAATAGATGCACAACAATAACTGCTGTTTTAAGTGGAGAAACCTGTCCAGTTCAGTTAAACCGCAGAGTGTCTTTGACAGATCTTATCCCATTGGTTAAACTAGCATCCTGGATCCCAACAAATGGACAGTTTAGTCTAAAATGAAATAAAGCATGGATTAAAAATTACTTCCAGTCTTCTTATTCAGCAGTCAAAGCAATAATATTCGATAGCATTGTTTTGTGTGACTCCAAGCTGTGCTCCACACTGAGGATACATACATGACCTCAGTTCTAAACATGGGACATACTTGGACCCTAACTGTAATAAAAGGTTAGAGGTCAAATATCCTGGGACTGCACTAGAAAATAGGAACTCAGAGCATCTACATGTTTCCGAAAATTCTTTGCACTGCTTACTGCAGAGGCATACCAGCAATGACAATTCAAAAAATATTTATTGAAGTTTCACCAAAAAACACAAGATGGCAGTGTCGTTTCAAAACTGGAACATTTTGGTTTCCTGATAAACTGTGTACATGCACTCAAAACATGGAGAATCATTGTTACATTCTAAACAATACTGTAGTACTTTACATTTCATTATACTTCCAATGAGCCCTACATCTTTAATACCATGGAATTTTATGGCAGAACCGATTACGTGTAGTTCCTGTTGGCTGGACCGTGACGCACAAACAAAATTGACCTGCTCCGTATCTAATTTGAGTTGTCCAGCTTTATTTTGAAAGGAAAACTGAAAAACTCTCGACATCTTTTGCCTTTATGCATATGTGCACTTAAATTGAAAGAATGGTCAGTAAGTGTTACGTGCAAAAATTCCCACATATTTTACATCCCTTCATGCTGGACCGGGTGTCTTCAAACTGTGAGCTTACCACTAAGGTCAGTTCAAACTGTGAGCTTATCTGAGGTCCTCAGCTGCCTCAGGTTACTGCTGCTCTGACACAGCTGAACTGAATGATGTATGTCTGTGCTGTATCTCCTTCATGGCCTTTGCATTTGTCTTGTCACAGACAACAGACAAGTCTTTACCTTTGCCAGCCAGGAATGGTGATTACCTTGTAACTGTTTTTGTTTAGTTAGGGCTGTCTGAATTAATAAAATGAATAAAATGACTAAATTTCCCTCGCACATCATATGTAGCAAAATTATTTACATTACACACAGACATTACTAAACATTACACCTCAAAAAGGCATCATTCCCTTCACAGCAGTGTGGCATAGTGGTCAGGAGCAGGGCTTATAACTGAAAAGATGCTGGCTCAATTCCCCACTGGGGTACTGCTGCTGTACCCTTGGAAAATGTACTTAACCCAATTGCCTCAGTAAAAAATATCCAGCTGTATAAATGGATAACACGTAAACTGTAGCCTGTATAACTCACTCTGGATAATGGTGTCTGCTAAATGACAATAACAACAGCAAGCAAGTACATAAATCAGGACAAAATAATCATTTGTGATAATAAAGACTGACAAGTGATGAGGTCTGAGAGTCCAGCAATTACTTCATCTGCATTGCCAATTGAATGTTATAAATAATGGCCAGAACTGAGAAACTAAGTCAAGTGTGCCTTTTTCCAAATGAAAACAAAGCTTCATAGAATATTTTATAAACTATGTCTACTACCACTGAAAATTCAAGCCTGGTCCTTTTTTCTTATGATTCATCAGAGTGAATATGCTTCTTCACTGGTTGCGTGCCAATGTTTGCTTTTGGTTTGTGGTTTCTGCTTAGGTCAGGCGCTCCACATTTTGATCTACTCCAGAACTCAGTTTTTGAAAATGCTGTTGCAAGGGAAAAGTTGATTGTCAGTGTGAAAAATAGATGTCAACTGCAGATGTCTTGCTTTGGATGACTTTGTGAGTTCTGTAGCTGACAGAAGTTGTCGGTTTGTGATACTTCATGCCCTTTAAACACTGGCTACAGAATTTGACATGTAAACTTGAAGAGAAATGGCTATTGGGCAGATCCCAGGTCAGTGTGAAATGGTCCATCTTGTCTTTTACCAGTCATTCAAAAATGTCACCTGGGTTTCCCTCAAAGATCTGTTACTGAAAATCCTGTAAATCTAATTACATAATTTATTGGCATATCTTGTACCAAGTGCAGGACTAAAATAGAAAAAAAGGCTTTTTCTCATTTCTACACTTGTAGTATATTGATTGTCAGACCCGCCTCCAGCCAACTCCCTGTTCAGCCACACCCACGCTCTGAGTCACCTGAATATTAAGCACACCTGCAGCAGATTCATGTAATCACCACTGGGGGATTTAAGGACTGCAGTTCAGGCACCTCTTTGTGAGGTATTGAGCCTGCTCTACCCAGCTATCCTTGTTTGTTTGGTTCCACTACTCTCGTGATTTTTGACCTGTTTGCCTGTTTTTTGACCTTGCCCTTTTGTCTCGTGATTTGGATTGTTAGCTTTGATTCCTGTTTTGCACTCCTGGCTTTTTGACCCTGGCTTGATATTTGACTTTCCCAAAGGATTTGCCCCTCTGAATTAAAGCACCAGAGCTCTGCACTTGGGCCTTCTGTCTCGTTCATTACAGAATACCTCACCTAGGATGGACCCAGCAGAGCTTCGGGAGCTGTTGACACGACAAGAGGAGAGGCTAGGAGAACTGGTGCAGCTGCTGCAATCTCACCCACCACACCTACCCATACCAGGGCCCGTGACGGATTCATCTACATCTGCTGCTGCTTCTGCTCATCCTGGGTCGGCGTCCAGTGCAAGTGCAGGCCCCAGTTCTCCAGCATTCATTGCCACTCCCGGAAGATACGATGGCAATCCAGATAAGTGCAAGGGTTTTCTTATGCAATGCTCCATGTACATCAACCACAACCCCCAGATGTTCTTGTCTGAGACTGATAAGATTCATTTTGTGATCTCGCTGCTAACTGGAAGGGCACTAGATTGGGCGACTGCCCTATGGCACCAAAACAGCACTGCATTAAATTCGGAAACCCAGTTCATAACTCTGTTTAAGCAAGTGTTCGATCACCCTGCCTCAGGACGGGATATTGGTAATCAACTGTGTGAATTGCGTCAGAAGCATCGTTCAGCCGCTGACTATGCTCTTGAGTTCAGAACTCTGGCAGCAGGGAGTGGATGGAGTGAACCAGCCCTTCTCACAGTGTATCGTCGAGGTCTGAATGCTGATCTTCAGACAGAGCTTGCCTGCCGTGGGGATACATCGAGTCTCGACCAGTATATTCAGATGTCTATCTCCATTGACAACCTTTTACGTGATCGCAGGAGGCAACGCTCAACCATTCCGGTAACTCACCCCTTACCTGCAGTTTCACCCACGCCGCCACCACTGCCTTCAGCTTCCTCTGCTACAACTGATCCTGAGCCAATGCAGCTGGGTCGCTCCACTGTCCAGTGAGGAGCGCCAACGGCGCTATCAGTTGGGGTTGTGCTTGTACTGTGGGGAGCTGGACATCAACGGCGAGAATGCCCTGTGCGCCCTCCTAAGAAAGGTTCCCTGTCTGGCACTTTGGTAAGAGTATCTGCCCTGCTCAATATATCTGCCAAGCAGTTTTCGGTACCAGTTCTGATCTCCTGTGGTTCTGTCTCATTATCCCTTACAGCGTTAGTTGACTCCGTGCCGCGGGCAATTTTATTGATGAAGAACTGGCCCGAAAACTGGAGGTGCCGCTCGGCCCATTAATCCGCCCCTGTACATCAATTCGTTGGATGGCCAACCCTTAGGGAAAGGAACAGTGACCCAACAAACCTCCCATCTTCAGTTACAAGTAGGTGCACTGCATCATGAAGAGCTGCAGTTGCTGGTTATCACCTCCCCCAAAGATCCTCTGGTGCTTGGACATCCATGGCTGTGCTTGCATAACCCAGTCATCTCATGGAGTCATGGAGAACTTGTGTCTTGGGGCTCACATTGTCTTTCCTCCTGCCTAGCACTTCCTTGTCGTTCTACTTCAGTTGAGAGTCCTAATGCTGTCGAATCAGAGAATGTTCCCACAGAATACCATGAGTTCCTTGATGTCTTTAGCAAGAAGGAGGCAGCCACTCTTCCCCCACACCGCTCATGGGACTGTGCCATTGATCTATTGCCTGGGTCTTCACCACCGCGAGGTAAAATTTATCCACTTTCCATCCCTGAATCTGAGGCACTGGATCAGTACATTGATGAGGCATTAAAACAAGGAATAATTCGCCCTTCTACATCTCCTGCAGCATCCAGCTTCTTCTTTGTAGAAAAGAAGGATGGAGGACTTCGTCCCTGTATCGACTATCGAGGCCTGAATGACCTTACAGTAAAGTTTCGTTACCCACTCCCATTGATCCCTGCTGCCCTAGAACAGGTCCGAAAAGGCCAACATATTCACCAAACTGGACCTTAGGAGTGCATATAATCTCATCCGAATACGTGAAGGGGATGAATGGAAGACTGCCTTTATCACCACTAGGGGGCACTACGAGTACCTAGTAATGCCATATGGGCTAGCAAATGCTCCTGCTGTGTTCCAGTCCTTCATGAATGAGATCTTCCGTGATATGGTCAATCGGTTCTTGATTGTATATATTGATGATCTCCTTATCTACTCTTCCAGTCTGTCTGAGCACATTCAGCATGTCCAGCAGGTGCTTCAGCGGCTCCGAGAACATTGCTTGTTTGCAAAAGCTGAGAAATGTGAGTTCCATCAAGCTTCCATCCCTTTCCTAGGGTATGTGTTGGCTCCCGATGGTGTTCGTATGGATGACAGCAAGGTTTCTGCTGTTCGCAATTGGCCAGAACCAAGGACGGTGAAAGATCTACAGCGGTTTATGGGCTTTGCAAACTTCTACCGTCGTTTCATACGGAGCTTCAGTTCCGTAGCTGCCCCACTCACGGCTTTGATCCGAAAGACCACAAAGATTCTTCAATGGAACGATTCAATGTTTCAAAATCTGAAGGAGTTATTCACCACTGCCCCTGTACTGAAGCAACCCGACCCAGCTCTACCATTTGTTTTTGGAAGTGGATGCATCCGAGGTAGGGTGGGTGCTGTTTTATCACAACGTCATGGTACACCCTCTAAATTGTATCCCTGTGCCTTCTACTCCTAAAACTGTCCTCAGCAGAAAGGAATTATGACATAGGGAACAGGGAGTTACTGGCCATAAAGTTGGCCCTGGAGGAATGGAGACATTGGTTAGAGGGAGCTATTCACCCATTTGTTGTGCTAACAGATCACAGGAACCTTGAATACATCCGTGAAGCAAGGAGACTTAACCCAAGACAAGCCAGGTGGGCCCTGTTTTTACTCGTTTCAACTTCACTGTCACCTACCGACCAGGCACAAAAATGTCAAAGCAGATGCTCTTTCCAGACAGTTCGAAGCCCCGAACAGGTCTTCTGTTCCAGATACTATCATACCCTCGTCATGTGTGGTGGCACCAGTTAGATGGGAGATAATGGACGCCATTCAAGATGCCCTTCACACAGACCCAGGACCACCGGATTCACCACCTGACAAAACCTACGTCCCAGCCAACATCCGGCCTCAGCTCCTGCAGTGGGTGCACACTTCTCTCAGCTCTGGCCACCCAGGAATAACACGAACCACAGAGCTGATCTCCCGCAAGTTCTGGTGGCCCTCGCTTACTGATGATATCAAAGACTTTGTTCTCTCCTGTCCAGTTTGTGCCCAGTCAAAGAGCTCACGCACCCTACCCACAGGCAAATTAGAACCCTTGCCCATTCCAGATAGACCTTGGTCACACATAGCCCTGGACTTCATTACTGACTTGCCCAATCTGGTGGTTACACCACCATTTTAGTCATTGTGGATCGTTTTTCTAAGATGTGCCGTCTGATTCCACTACCAGGCCTCCCTACAGCCATGGAGATGGCTGAATGTGTGTTCAACCAAGTGTTCAGGTTTTATGGGATTCCAGAGGACATAGTCTCAGACAGAGGACCTCAGTTCACTTCTCGGGTTTGGAAGGCCTTCTGTGAGCGCTTGGGAGTCAGAGTCAGCCTATCCTCGGGCTACCATCCCCAATCCAATGGTCAGACAGAGAGACTCAACCAGGAGATCGGACGTTACCTACGTCAATACTGCTCCAATAATCAAGCAGATTGGAGTCGGTATCTCTCATGGGCCGAATATGCTCAAAACTCCCTTGTTCATACCTCTCTAAAACTAACCCCTTCCAGTGTGTTCTAGGCTACCAACCACCATTGTTCCCATGGGAAGCAGAGTCCAGCAACATTCCTGCCATGGATGAGTGGTTCCGGCGGAGTGGTCAGGTGTGGGAGAC
The DNA here is from genome assembly GCA_019176425.1 of Megalops atlanticus. Taxonomy (NCBI): domain Eukaryota; kingdom Metazoa; phylum Chordata; class Actinopteri; order Elopiformes; family Megalopidae; genus Megalops; species Megalops atlanticus. The sequence continues at coordinate 18,340,035 of CM032894.1, forward strand.
GGCCCATGTGCAACTCCAAAGAGCTGTCCGGAACCAGAAAAGGTTTGCAGATCGTCGCCGTCGCCCCACTCCTATATTCCACCCTGGGCAACGTGTGTGGCTGTCGACAAGGGACATCAAGCTCCATCTCCCATCGAAGAAGCTCAGCCCTAAGTTCATAGGTCCTTTCAAGATTGTTAAACGTGTAAATTCTGTGACTTATCGCCTACAGCTACCCCCCAGGTACCGGATCGCCCCTACCTTCCATGTCTCCTTACTAAAGCCTGTTTTCTTCAGTCCCATGAATCCACCAGCTGATCCTGCCCATCCTCCCCCCCCTCTTGATGTTGCCGGCGAACCAGCCTACTCGGTCCGTGCGCTCCTGGATTCCAGACGCCGTGGAGGACGGCTACAGTACCTGGTGGACTGGGAGGGATACGGCCCTGGGAGCAGTCATGGGTTCCGGCGTGTGACATCCTTGACCCTTCCCTCATTGAGGAATTCCACCGTGCCCACCCTGACCGTCCGGCTCCTCGGCCTCGTGGTCGCCCACCCAGACGGCTGTCTGGGGCGTCGGGTGCCGCCCGTGGAGGGGGGGGTACTGTCAGACCCGCCTCCAGCCAACTCCCTGTTCAGCCACACCCACGCTCTGAGTCACCTGAATATTAAGCACACCTGCAGCAGATTCATGTAATCACCACTGGGGGATTTAAGGACTGCAGTTCAGGCACCTCTTTGTGAGGTATTGAGCCTGCTCTACCCCGCGGTATCCTTGTTTGTTTGGTTCCACTACTCTCGTGATTTTTGACCTGTTTGCCTGTTTTTTGACCTTGCCCTTTTGTCTCGTGATTTGGATTGTTAGCTTTGATTCCTGTTTTGCACTCCTGGCTTTTTGACCCTGGCTTGATATTTGACTTTCCCAAAGGATTTGCCCCTCTGAATTAAAGCACCAGAGCTCTGCACTTGGGCCTTCTGTCTCGTTCATTACATTGATATTCCAACTTTGGCCCAAAACCAAAATAAATGGAAATTTAGGAAATCATATCAGTAAGCTAATAGCTTTCAGCTTATAAATCCCAATTTAAGATGTACATTTTCAAAGGCAAATTTCCTCTGTTAACTTAAAAGGTAGCACTGCCCTGTCTGTTAAATCACTTTGAAATGTCCTCCTCAAATATTATCAACAAGCTCTGCTGAAACAATTTTTCGTCTGTTGTTTCAATAAACTTGAAGACCGGTGTCAGATTGGTCAGGACTGACTGTTTTTGCCAGATCCTTGTCATTCTGGAAATAAATAGCTGACAGTGTGGCAGTGATTCCACTAGGTCGGTGTGAAAATGTATTGAATTTAGGATCACACTTTAATGATGAACACTTGCACATAGGTTCTACTCCATTTGTAATGGCTCAGTAAATGATCAATTTATGTCTGGTATTGGCTGTGATTCTATTTATTTGATACAGACATTTTACCTTCACTAAAGCACGATATACTCTTTTTCAAAAATACAGCACATTTTTCTGCATCTCTTGAAAATCCCGACAAACCCTGGTTTAATAGCATGACCACTAGATTAATCAAAATGATAGATGCATTAGGGAAAGTTTTATACATTCAGGAAGCAAAATACTTATAATAACCATCAATTATTGTTTGGTTAATAAAATACCGTCCTGTCACTGTTTATTGTGAAACAATTATTTATGTAAATACAATGTAAATATAAATAACATTTAACATTTGGAAAAATAAATAAATAAATAATGTAGATAATAAATGTAATTTAGGGTACAAATATTTTTAAATGATTGGTTTTATGAAGTTGAATAAAAGGGCTGGGGGCTGACTCCCACAGAGAGGCTCCATCTCTCTCCAAAGCCAGTTGCATAAATTTGCGATGGATAGAAAGCGGGCCGCCCTGTGTGTGTAAGTGTGTATCGAACACAGCAGTGATGCACCTGGCAGAGTGGTAACCGTACGTTCCCTGGTTTAACGTTTTTGCTTTCGAAACCTCCTCTTGGGGACACCTCGCCACAGATTCTGTGTAGGGTACTCTTGAACTCTTCTATGCTGAGACAAATATGTACTGGATAAGGAGGCAGAAACATAAGGAAAGTGTATGCTCATACATCTCAAATTTTATTTCCATCTATTTAAAAAAATCTGATGTCACTTTTTAAAACTGTTTTCAAAGTATTCAAGACAACATTATGTGAAACTGGCCTGGAATGATCTCCATTCAGACGACCGAGTGATAAGTGACTCGTCATACATTACATTATTGCCATTCAGCAGACTCTCTTATCCAGAGCGATTTACATAGATCAGTTTAACATGTCAGCCATTTAGACAGCTGGATATTTACTGCGGCAGTTCTGGATTTGATACCTTGCCCAAAGGTACAGCAGCAGTGCCCCAACGGGGCATCGAAACTGAAACTTTTCCGTTGCAAGCGCTGCTCCTTTCCGCTAAGCCTCAGAGTTGTTTGTGATTGGTGTATATTAAATGGAACTCTCATGTGAGATGTGATTATTAATTTGAATAGCCCCTTGCCTAAAGGCAAGATGCCTAAACACTGAGCATATTATTGGTCTGGTGTCTGTTTACCATATGTACGAACATCAAAAGAAAACCGAAACAAAGATGCAGCATAATGTGGATGAATTAGCCTATGAGCTAATTTGGACATGTATTTGCATTTAAAGCTGGCGTGAGAAAGTAACTAACTGGGCAAGCGCATGAAGTCCCAGCCCTGCCTGCTCCTCCATGTGAAAGGTAAACTGTCTCAACTGAACCATTCAGTTATTAAAGTTGTAATTTCAGTGACCATTCTGAAGAATCATTTTGAACGGCTCTCTCTTCTCCATCATGAGCGAAGTTAGGCGACGAAGAACAAGAGGCGTCGCTGTTTATTGAGTGATTCCCGCTGCGCTCTGCAAAGACGGATCTGACTGTTTTATTTGCGCGTTGAAGGGCTCTGTGCAAATACAGAGTGTTCAGAAAGCCTCTCCCAGCTGCTTCCTTTTCACTGGAACTTCCAAAGAAACGGTTGGTCAAAATTCCTTATACTATTGGTCTATACTAACATGGAAATTGGATGGTAACAAGAAGGTCACATGTTTGATGCCGATGCATACCCTTTTGTAAGGCTGTTAACCTGGTTTACTTCTACAAATATCCAGCTGCCCTTAAATTAATTCAGTAAATGTGCAGCTATGCACATGATTGCTATCTAAGTCTGAGGAAATGCAAAATGTCATGCAAAAAAGGGGGTGGGGGTAGTTGTGTAGTGTGAGACGTACACCTTAAAGAGTGTGACCATGAAACATGTCTAAGTATGACCATACAGTTTTAAACAATAAGATACATTTTTTATATAATTATTTCCTAGTCAAGAGGTGAAAAAATATGTTGCGCTAATTTCAGTTACTGTGAATAACCGCGGTTCCATGGAAGGTGACTGTTTTCACAGGATGAGCATCACCAGAGCACAGTGTTTGTTGTATAAATGTTAGACAAGAAATGTTGAAATAACCTTTTTTTGGAACATGTAAAACTTGTCAATAATAAGTGACTGCCTTGTCAGATCAACACCTTTAACTTAATTTGGACAAATGTCGACAGGATAGATAATTTCATCACCTACTGAGGGGGAATGCTAAACTGTGTCAGGGCAAACACCAGTTGAAGTGATGGCATCCTACAATCTGGACTTAATGACAGCTGGTCATAGGCCTTTCACTGATAGTATGCAAGTCATACCTTATTGTGACATAAACACTCATGCACAGTATACAGTGAGAGAATGAAGAAGTGTCAGCTCCATTCCTTTGGTTGGCCTTAATAAAGAGATATTTGTTTATTTTATCTCAGCATCACTACATAAGCCTATTTCTCTAAATATTAATAGCAAACTCATATGGAATCTGTAATATCTGTATGGTAATTACGACAATAGAAGAAAACAAATAATCCAAAATCATACATTTGATTTATAACATCACCAGCTTGCAATTTTTGCCGTAGAGCTCTCTCTGAATGTTTCAGGCCGGACTACTTACTGCTAATTATTACTGGGTTATGGATTAAGGCCTCATTTTAGGATTACTATTGTTAAGGCCTGTCTAATGGTAGTTGGATATGTTAAACATTTACAATATCCCACACTTTGCATGATTCAGCAATAGGTGCAAAGGATATTGGTATATGTTGCTGTAGGTGTGCCTCACTCAGACAGCCTGCACACGGCTGGCGACTTTTAACTTTCTTCACAACAGCTGACCTGTAGATGTCACTCTTTCACGGCATGAGCAAGATGGGCTTAACTGTTCGAAACCAACATACATCAAAAAAAGGGTTAGCGTGGGGCAATTACTGTAGGGCTCTAAGGATGACCGTTAAGATATTTTTATTTTTAGTGAGATATGGGATGTTTTCACTAAGAGTTTGATCACTAATTACTCAGTGGTTACTAAATTACTACATTATTACTCAGCAGGTAATACATCATGTAGGAAAATGTGAATGCAGCAACAGGGACTACAGGACTCTTTCTTCAGGAGCTGGGATGGACAGCCAAAATATTGGCCATTCATAATGTGGTCTTTAATACTAAGTCAAATGTTTATATGTACACTTTTTATCTTATTTTACATCCATTACATCAATTGAAAAAGAATATGGTTGTAGCTCCCTAAAGTGTTTCCACTGTTTGCACTGTTGGATAAATAAACACAACTGTAATTGTTTTGGGCATCATTTGTTGCAAAGACGCCTTTTATCCTTGCATTTCACAATACAGATAGCCTTATGATTAAAACATGTCACATCAACAGCATAGTTAACTGCACTGAAATATTAAAACTCTTTGTGCTTAGCAGACACTCTTATCCAGAATGACTTGAAGAACACAGTTTTGCATGGTATCCATTTGTACATATGGAGATTTACTAGGGCAATTCGGTTTAAGTGCCTTGTACAAAGGGGCAGTGCCTAAGATGGGAAGTGACCCAACAACCTTTGGATTGTGAGTCCTGTACCACTCTGTGGGTGGGGGATTTTAATTCGAGACCCCTTACACACAAAGCATCAGCACAGCAGTGCAAAGCAATCCATTCAAATTATGCACCTGCAACCAGTGAACACTGCTCAGTGTTGCCTCCACCAAAGCCTGTTGATTAAAGACTGATAAAGCCTCATTCATTTGACTGACTCATTGAGGAAAGGGGCAGCACTGTAGTATTAGTATTAAACTGTCTGATTACTGTGAGCACTGATTTGTATGTTATGAACTTTTCTCAGAAAATTTTATAGCCACTGTCATTATCTGATTTGCCAGTTTATTGCCTGTCAGCTCAGACGCCAGTGAGACTATGGAGTTAGGGGGCAAGAGTGTTTAGTGGTGAGCCAACAGTAACATTTTAGAGTAGAAATAAGGGCCAGGTCTGAAGATGAAGAGTAGGAGTATATATCTATATATAGATGTACCTATGCCCTCATATATTGTAAGATGTACCCAGCTGCTCCTGTGTGGGCCAGCCGAGATAAATGCAGTGCAACAGACGATCGCAGCCTTTACTGCATGTGGTAAGACTCTTATCGATGACAGATAATAAGGCTTGAAGTCTGAACTTAAATGAACTGTTTATCTCATGACTTGGATGCTGGGTCCGTGAGAGGATTTCTCAACTCAGCCTCCGTCTGTCACAAACCCAATAAAAATAAAGAAGTGAAACGTTTGTGGTGCTTGGTTGTGTCATCACATGCTGATGAAACATTTCTGGGTTAATGTGCCGACTGTTAACTCTACTCTTGCATGTGTGTGTCTAACTGTACTCTCTTATTTCATTATGCTACTGTACTTTAATTTCACTATGGCCTATAACATGGAAAATGCAAATAAGTATGATTTTTGGCAAGAATCCCATTCTTCAACCAATCATTCATTCATTTGTTCATTCTCTTTGCTCCTTGATGAAAATAAGGCATCCACAATTCTCTTCCAACTCTGCTTGTCTTTTGCAGCTTGTTGTGCCTCTCCCCACAACAGATTCATTTCTTTCAGTTCCACATCAATGGTCCTCCACCAAGTGGTCTTGGGGCATCCTTGTCTTCTTTTACCGGGGGGAGTCCATTTTAAAGCAACCTTGGGTATACAGTCTGGTTTCAACCTCAGAACATGACCAAGCCATCTTAGGCGGTGGTGTTCATTCTCTTGAATCACACTAAGGCATTTTGTCTTTTTGTAGAGCTCTTTGTTGGAGATTTTGTTAGGCCAGTCGATTCTGCAGATCTTCCTTAGGCAGCTATTGTGGAAAGCTTCGATCTTCCTCGTGTCACACTCACCAGCGCTCAGAACCGTACAGGAGATATGCAGGTGTATGCAGGGCCAGTTTTATATTTGACCTTCAGGGAGTTTTGTGTCCCTGCCCCATAAATGCATAGCAACCGGTCCTCCAGGTTGCAGGTTTTGCACAGAAAAAAGTAACTGTTACAGATACTGATTCTTCAACCAAATACTAATCAAAATGCAAGACTGTATTTGCATATGGAGTGTATATGGATTGGATTTATATGTGTATTTGCAAATACCATACCGTTCAACCAAAATTGGTTGAGGATATTGCAGTCTTCAGGTGGATGAACAAATGCTTCAGTGTTTTTCCTTTTACTATAGTTTGTTTACTTGTTTAGGGCCCAGTAGTTCCATATCATTTTACAAACCATGCGATAGCTAAGATATCCACATCAGTTTCACCTTCGTCAGTGTTATGTGCATGAGAATGTCTGTTTTTGGTCCCGTAATTGCATGATTATTTAATTAGACAGTTAGTGTGTGCATGTGTGGGTGTAGGGGGAGTGGATGGGGGTAGGGGGTATGTATGTGTGGGTGTGGAGGGTGTACGGGGAGGTGTGTGAGTGGGTTTGTGGGAAGTGGAGTAGTTTTGTATTCCTTGTGGTATTCATTTTTACTCCTTTAGTAACTGTTACGTGTGAGGTCACCTGGTCTTCTTCGCACACAACCACCGCGACACAACCACTTTGAAAGCAAGCGGCTAAAAAAACAGACTTGTCCTTTAAAAGGTCGTCCCTTATTTCCGACAGATTGTCACCCTGTTAATGATTTTCTATCTTTGTCTCCCCTGCCTCCTCTGCCAAGAGGCCTGTCTTCGCATCTGTCCGTTACATCACTGCCACTGGGTGAAACGGGGTGCCCTTGCAGAGTCAGTAAAGTTACCTTCTTTATGTTTCAGATAAAGGCCATTGCTCTTCTCCACCTGTAAAGCGCTCTTCATTATCTCTGATCAGATTGTCCCACTGACGCTAGGGTTATGTCATGTCTGTACAGTGTGTTGCATGAATGTTGGTAAGAGTGAGAAAAGGTTTTTACAGCATGGATGGCAAGCATACACAATATACAGAAATTTTCAGAGACATGAAGCATGCCAGCGTCCTCTGATTGACAGAGAACTGGCACCAGATTCCCATAACTGCCAATCCACATTGCCTGATAATTCCAAAGGTCCTCGTTGGTGTAGTGGAATGGAAAGAGTCAAAGGTTCAGACAGGTCATAATAAAATGAAGTATCAGTTGTACCATGTCTTCAAGAAGTCCACCAGAGAATCCAAGGTCACAAATCTATCATCACATATGACGTCATCATATGGCGTGAGGTCTGCTGCAATATGATAATGGGGGATCCATCACAGACTATGGGACATTAATTCACACACGCGCGCACACACACACACACACACACACACACACACACACACACACACACACACACATACACATCACACACACACACATGCACACCCACACATCCCTTCAACTGTGTTGTGTTCTAATTGTTTCACTGTAATTAAAAAATATATGAATAAACAGTGGTCATTTTTCACCTCTGATATTTCTCATTCAATGATGCAGTCATGTTGCTATTGCTGTCTCAGAATTGCTTGTCTCATTGTTAATCTACAATGCCTCACTGCCATTCCCTCTGCCTCCTCCTACAGTTTTGCTCTAGTGTCATCACTCTGGATGCTCTTCACTATTCCAGCATCAGTTTCAATGACTAATGATACCTCCATATGTGTGCTATCTTGTATCTAGTATATTGTTACCACAATGTCAATTTTATGGGAGACTGAAGGTGATTTTTTTTTAAATTAATTTGAATGGTTGATTTGATGTACGGTATGCGTAAAGAACACAGGCTGCAACATGCTTCCCCTAATTGCGCAAGTTCCCACCGCATTCAAAAGAAAATGAACATGCAAGGGAAGGAATTTGGTTTCTTAGGCAACTATGATCTGATTCTAAGCACCCTTCCCTTTCCGAAGCACAACAGAGGTATAATAAAAGAGAGATTGAGAGTGCCATGCACTGAGTATGACAGCAATGTGTGAGTCACATTCAAAACAGAGATGACAGTGTTTTTTTTCCCACCAACGTGTTACTCCGTAAAGGCAGACATTAGTGCTTTCCTTTGTTTACCCTGCAGCGTAGTTTATTGTAGTGCAGGGTAACCTGTTATACTGTGACCGAATGTGGCAAAGAAGTGCCCTGTGTAAACAGATAAGAGTTGGGTCAACCGCACATGAAATAACTCCAGTGCTAATCTGTGCCCCGCGAGCAAAAAGAACTGAGTTGCGTCCCACAGCGAGAGCTCAGCAGAGTGACTCAATGAGTCGTCCTGCGGAACCAGTCAGTGTGGCGCAAGTATTGACAAAACAAAAAAACCCCACACACGCGCACTACTACGGAGAGAAGGTGAGTCATGTTTTGGCATATATATCGCCCCAGCCTTGAAGAGCAAATTTATTCTCTCTGAGCTTTAAACAGCCACATCAGCACAAAAGATTGAGCAAGATAAGAGGCCGTGTTACCACCGGGCACAGTTTAAAAGGGCGCGTTCGGGTCCAGAGACGGCACTCCGCAGAGCAGCTAGACGCACGCAGACCGGCAATCATGACGTTCAACGGCACCTGGAAAGTCGACCGCAGCGACAACTATGAGAAGTTCATGGAGCAGATGGGTAAGGGAACGCTCAGAATGGCACCTAAGTTTTCCACAAAGCAGAATTGATGTTTGCCTACAAGTTGCCTCCGCAAAAAGCAAATGATTTTCTGATTTACAAGCTTGTGCTGTTGTAAGCATGTGAGAACATTTAGAAGATGCAGCAAAGTTATTCAGAACAATATTACATTACATTATATGCATTTAGCAGACACTCTTATCCAAAGCGACTTCCAGCACAGCTGAACATAAGTGTATCCATTAAAGTTAATATTAATGATTATTTAATGCAAAAAGAAAAATACCTTAAATGTGCATGCCTACAGATGGAAAATGTGTTTAGTCCAATATTAATAGCAAAAAAGAGTTTATTGCAAAAGAAATAATGGCTGGTGTGAAATGCATGTACGTGCACAAACTTGCAGGCCAAGGCGTGGTGCTCTCCACGTCAGCTGCTGAACTAAACCAGACTGACGCTCCATTGTTTGCTGACTCCCAACCCAACAGGAATCAATGTGATGAAAAGGAAGCTGGCAGCCCACGACAACCTGAAAATCACCATTGAGCAAGCAGGGGACAAGTTTCACGTGAAAGAGAGCAGCACCTTCCGCACGCTCGAAATCGACTTCACCCTGGGGGTGGTCTTCGAGTACAGCCTGGCCGATGGAACTGAACTGAGTGTGAGCCAGCCCTCTTAACACTGCTCCAGTTCGCCTTTAAGTTCTCTGGGGAAAAAAAAAAGATCAATATTTGGATCTGGCTGTAATCACTTAATGCAGATATTTTAAAAAAATGCAACTTGAGATAAATTTCAGTTTCTGACAAAGCACAAAAAGCATTTCAAAATTAAACCCAGGGAATGAGTCTGGTTGGACATCTAGTACACACCAAATAAATGGACCTTCCAAGGGTTTTTGGTGATTGTGTGGGATGTCCCTGGGTTTATGAGAATCCTTCTCTGTGGCATTTCATTCACTTTTACATTAATTCATTTGGGAAATCCTCTAATCCAGAGTGAAAATTGGATACGTAGCTAGAGCACTCATAAAAATGTGAATGCATCAATATGTACCAATCTGTCCTTTCAGGAACAGTTATTTTATGATGGGTATAGTTGCTAACAGCTTCAAGTATTTTTATCATGTCATTATCAATGCAGTATCTAAGTGTCTTACAACACAAATCAAACTATATTCACTGATTTGTCATCTTAAACATGTCAAACTATACTACTTTAGTTGCTTAGTAGATGCTGTTATTCAGAATGTCCTTTATAGCTTATAATGGTTATAAGATAAGCATCTACACAGCTGGATGTTTACACAGGCATTATGGGTTAAATACATTGCCTGAGGGTACAACAGCAGTGCCATATTCCCTCTGAAATACATTAAACTTTGTCTGATCTGGACTGGGCTAAAACTGTGCACGGGCATGTTTAACAGTGCTATCCTTCCACAGGGCACCTGGATCTTGGAAGGTGACGTGCTCAAGGGGAAGTTTACCAGGAAAGACAATGGAAAAGAACTGCTCACAACCAGGATCGTTTCTGGGGATGAGCTTGTGCAGGTTGGTCTCCATGTTCAGACAAGCAATCATCGTCATGAGCTTCGCCTACACAAAGGACTCACCTTGTAGACTCAGAAGAGTGTCTGCTTGAATGTAATCCTTGCAAGATCCCATCCCTAAAACCAAGCAAACCAAAGTGCAAGGTCCTACGTCCACATACTGACCTTGTGATCAATGTATCACATTTGTCTCAAGCAGAACAAATATATTTCAGCAGAATTCCTCTTAAGAGGACATTACTGTTTATAAATTAGCATAAGAAGCTTTTTGATTCTGTATACATGTGATGAATGCTGAGCAGAACTCTGTACCTCAGGCAAGATAGACCACCACCAAACTAGCAAAACCATTGGAGTGGTTTTCTAAGTGAGATATTTTTGTTCTTTCATTCAGAGCTACAACTATGATGGTGTCGATGCCAAGAGGATTTTCAAGAGGGGCTAAGAGACCACCATTTAAAGATCTTTTCTTTGAGGACCACAGGAAGACGAAGGGGAGAAAGGTTAAGCAGACATGAGATTACTTGAACCAAGTGCAGTGCTGTCCCAGTCTGAAGTCCTAAACAGGATGTTCAATCTATTTCCTTTTCCTCTGGTTTATGAGAATCATCAGCACTTCCTGTAATATTTTTGTACTCTTTGCAGTTCATCTACACAACAGGTTCCACTTTGTACTAAAAGTTTTGATATTTATAAAAAAATAAATAAATAAAGACACTTCTCAGTGTCAGTGGGTTTCCGTGTTTCCTTTGTCCTCTAAAACCAAATAAAGTGGTTCTACACAAGGGTACTGGGTGTATAATTCCATACTTAAGTGATAGCAAGGCAAGGTTAAAAAATGGTGAATCGTTCAAAGATAACTATTCAAAAAACAATCCTACATTGGTATGCACATGAAGCCTTTACGCCAGTTCCAAGAATGATCAGTTCTGTTCATCAACAACTCTGTTAATCGTCACACTAATCGTCAACCTAGTATAAGCAAGGACTGCCCTTTACACCATCCGAAATGCCCTTGCTCCAGATTTATAATATATATTTTCATTAAAGATCAATTGCGTGCTTCAAAAAACCAACTGCTTCTTCTCATCAGGTTAGAGGACCAACACCAAAAAGTGCATTGCTGCCATCTGCAGCACTCGTAGAGAACTACAGCTGGTGATAAAATGTCAATCCAGCTATCTCACGCCTTCTACACCAACTGTAGGATGTATTTGTAATAACATTATTGCCACTATAGTATCTACACCGCCTCCGCTGTGACCCAGCGCCTTTTACTCTCTGCGCAATTACCCTGCTTGGTGCGGTTTTTGTTGCTTGCGAAATTCTTCCAGGATAGGAGGGGTCCATACAGTTGCCTCACAAATTTATGGATCCACGCCAAAATCATGAGTTGCACTATGTTGCTGTGGAGGCACAATGCGACATCTAGGGCTACTCCCACCACCTACGATAGATCTTTCGACAGCATATCAACATTTTCGTCCCCCTTGACCTGTCATGTTACAGAAACACCACTCTGGATCCTTTTTACTGACCCTCTTGAAGACATACCGCATCGGATTTATTAATCTGATAGTCCGACCATTAATATTATTGTTTTAATATTAAAACAATTAGTTCCAAGACATCTATTTTCCTCTGAAATAGGGGTTTTTGCGCATCATTTGTGGAAGTAATAATTTAGGAAATCTTCATTCGGGGCGTTTCGGGACCGTCTCATGGTTCACTTGATTGAAATAATTACCAGTCTTTCGACCATGAAAACACAGCGGCACTACGGACACATTCCACTTGACTACCATATACAACTTTTTTCGTTCTATGTCTCTAAGCAATCAGTAGTCGCGCTTCTGCTCCTCTCTAGTTATAACCCAAAGCTAGCCAACCTAGCCAACCAACTGTGGTATCCGCATTTAATCACCAATGGCATTAGGCAAACTGGAAATAAAAGGCCGGACTTCCTAGTATTACACGATCTTGATTGGATTTCACATACAGAGCCCAGAGACAGGAAGTGCCCTTGCCCGATCACTTCGGTTTCAACATGGAGACAGAAAAGGAGAAGAGAGGCGCGCTAGTAACTTTACCCAAACACTCGTACTGGTTTGACTTCTGGCTGTTCATCATCTTCGACATCGCCTTTTTCTTGTTGATGTATTTTGTTGTGCCCTAACTACCATTCCGATCCCTGGTCAACATCGGCACGCCGACAGTAAGTAATATTAGCTAGCTAGCCGCAGCTAACAGTCTCGACTGTCTTCCGTATTCTTTCCGTAAGCAACAGTGCGTACGTGACAGCACGCCTGTTACTTGCAAGCTATCATAAGGAGGTGGCTAACTATTTACTATGAATGAAGTAGTGGTGGGTACTACCTTGTGGATGTTTGGTAATGACATGCTGTTCGCTTTCTCGTAAATAGCTAACCTGACTGAAGTGAGTGGACAAGAAGGACCAAGTATGGCGAAGATTAATTGGGCCAGCACTGGGTTTGAACGGTATGGACAAATTCCTGACGAAGGTGTGACAGCTAGCTTGCTAATTAGGTCATGAATGCCGACTTTCATGTGTTATTACTCTTAGGAATATTGTTTATATTCCACCGAGGTAGCTAAACTAGCTGCTAACCTGTAATATTTTCTCTTCCAGTTCCTGCCGAGGCCCATGAACTGTCTTTGACCAGCTGCAACCCACTGACTTTGATATTTATTCAGTGTGTGCTGTTTGTTCCCTATTACCTACCTAGTTGGCTGTATGCCAACAGTGCCTGTAACTTTTTCATGACCCCCTGTCTTGAAGAATGAGTATTTGAGGACTTAGTTAATGCTATTTGATTAAAGTTTTTTAAAAAAAAGATACTTCGATTTGTGTGTTAATGTAGCGAGTACCTACCACATATGTATTCTTTGTGTGTTTGTAACCTCTTCTCTTTTCACAACTGAACCAATGTCATAAGCTCTCATGAAATGGGAAAAAGTAACAAGCAATGTTGCTAGACTGATGTGATCAGTATTAAGAAGGCCTGGCTAGAAGAAATGTAACTGGCTTGCCTACTGTGTACAGGTTACTGAATTCCAGTCCTGCATGGCTGCATTCCAGTTCAGTTCCTACAGCTCTGCTTGAGCTACTGACAAAGCCCATGTGCTTTCACGCTGGCTGGAAGGAAAAGGTGCAGATACTGTGGCCCATCAGGACCACGGCTCAGCATCTTTGTCATATATGTCCCTCACCCTCAGTGCACTGCTTTGTCTCTGCAGATCTGGCAGTCTTACACCACCAGTAATGAGCTGGCTATGATAGATGCTTTTTAATGCACATAGCAAGCAGTTATGTCAGTTTCTGGCCTTCTTTGAATAGGCTCAAGTCCTGTCATAACATTGTTGTAATCAGGAGCTGTGACACCCGCCATAATTCAATTCACCCTAAACATCTGTTTGATTAAAATGACATTTTTGATGTTGCTTCAGTGTGGAGTGAAATGGGGGAGTGATAATTCAACAAGTTGAATGAATATATATACATATCTCATCTGCGCTAAAGGTCTCCAGAATGCATTTTCGGCCCAGTATTGTCCTTGCAATGTTTCAGGTAGTCTACATTGTGTTGAAATGTTTTAGCCATGCAAGAGGAATTGTGTGAATGACTGGATTTTTTTTTTTAACCAACAAAAATGGCTTTGTAATATATGAGAGCACCAAAAGTAAATGAGTAAAATGAAATTTATTAAACAAAATAAATTTTATGAAAGCATCTCCAAAATATATACATTTTTGTCTTTTCTTTCCATGAGACATGACATTTATTTTACATGGAAAAAAGGCACTGCAGCAATATCTGCTGAGCAATAATTACACAAATGTCCATGTTTAAGAATGAACTTAAAGTCAAACTTACAGCAACAATTCAACCATTAGAAAAAGAAAACATCCCCAAGGTGCTAAAAACTGTAGGTGACAAACCAAGTTGGAAAATTTGTACAAAAAGCAGGCAAATTGCATACCTTTCATTAAATACCTTTCCTTTCAGGATTTAAGACATAATTGATGTTGGCTGTCCATTCCCTTTAACAGTTTTGTCATTTGAGTACAATGTGTACAGCACACCAAACATACCTGAGCACCTGTAGACTGATTTGTGATCAATAAAAGCTGTTTAGCCAGTGGTTCTGACAGCAAATCAAAGGGCGAAGAAAGTAAAATATACTCCCACTTACGTATACATAAACATTGTGGGAACTGAAATCAAATGAAAATGTTGCATACATTGTAGACAAAGAAAGCAAGGAAGATCTGAGCTGGAACACCTGATTCATGCAGTCATGAGATGTTTTTGTTAAATTATTGTCAAACTTGAAAATAATTACCCTCTGTTCAACTCATTTTCCATCTGCAAAGGTGTCCCAACTTGCAGGCTTGCACTGCGTTGTGAAACGTGTTTCTGTAAAATGTCTTGACAGATTACAGAACTTTATCCCAAGGCATAGTTAACTTACATCAATCTTGTCATATCATACGTCGTCCACTCACACATTTATACTGTATAGCTGCTTCCTAGACACAGTTTCTAGTCTCTTCCCTCATACACCATTTTCAAAGGTATTAGTTCAGTGGCTTAATCTTAACTATCAAACATGGAATTTAAAAGTACATGCTATAATATTAGGTAAGACTTGTTAGGGTTTTTATACAAACTGATGCCTGTGTGTGAAAATTCCCTGACATATTATGCTATCCATGTGAAAATGTAACTTGAGCAGCACAGCATGCCCACAAATGGGAGTGTCACAATGTTAATGACTAAACCTTCATACTGTACAAATACCAGCTTTTGTATTAAAATAGAAAAGCAAAAAGTGCAGTTTAAAGGGTATATTTTTGCAGCTATATTTTTGCAGATACCCTCCAATACAAATAGTATTTCCTTTACATAGCATTCCAAAAAGTAAAGTTAACTGAGAAACAAAGGATGGCTTTTCTTTTCTTTTTGGCTCGTCACTGTGCAAAACCATAAATAAAGCCTGCCCCCTAGTGGCAAAAACTACAAATGTCCATAAGTTGAAAAAGACGATTTACAAAGATACTTTCACAGTCTGTAGGTAGTTAATACACCTGCAATTTGAGATTGTTTGTGTTAAGATGGTGTGATCAATCCTTTACAAAGGAGGATTCACTTCTGGTGTCCGATTCAATCCTTGATATTCTGCATCACACCTTTAAGAAAGGGAGAGACAATACAGAGACAATACAGAATTCACAAAAATTTACCACAAATACATTTCAGATATTATGACTTAGCCTACAACCAATGTTATACATAATGGCATGGTTGAAGATGTGAAGCTAGCAGTAAATACACTTAGCTGTTTACGTAATTGATTTGCTATGTTCGCTATACAGATGGAACTAAACTGTCCATATTTTTGGACATTCATTTCTGTTAGAGAGCAAAAACATTATAGATATATGGAAAAAAGTTACAGAATGACTGAAAAGTGAGACATAAAAAAACTCTTTATTGGTAATGTACATACATTTTATGCAAACTTACTGTATGTGACTTAACAGGCTGTTGATTTCATCACAGAAATCCATGCTCATCCAGTCCTCGAGGAGTAACTGGATTCCACCTTGCAGTAGGTTTTGAGTATCCTAAAATAAAGTCATTAAGTACATTAATATGACAGGAAAGAAATCACAGGAGCATCATAGTGCTACTTTTCCTGACCAATTTTAAATGAAACCCAAGCCAGCCTGAACTAGTCTAACTGAAGAAGCTGACATATTTCTTACCACGGCAGTCTCCACAAACAACTGTAAGCTGTTAACTAATCTGTATGACATTACCAATGAAGGGTGAGGGGAGGTGCTGTGTTACACAGTTACCTGTTTCAGGCCTACTTTTTGGAAGCTCTGAGGACGGTAGCGACTCTGCTCGGACCGTGTGGCCTGGGTCCCCTGCCTCACCCCGGTCCCCTCCCTTGGAGTCCGTGGCTGTGGAGTACGGCGCCACCCGCTGGTGGTGGTACTTCAGCCGATACGTGTCCGTCATGCAGTTGTCGACGGAAAAGTAGGTGGTCAGCGCGACTCCTTCTCCTGGGATGGGTGTGTCCGAGCTCTGCTTGGAGCTGGGAAACCGGTCGCTGGCCTCGCTCGCGGACGAATCGCTCCTCCCCTGGTGGGCGGGCCCTGATCTGCACCCCAAGTCTGGGGAGGGGGCGTGTCCTGCCGGGCCTTCAGACCACCTGTGTGGGACCGTGTGGGGGCGGGCGGCATGGGACGGGGCGGAATGTGACTGGGCGGCCTTGGGGGAGGGGCGAGGGCTGGTTTGGGAGGGCTCCTGGAGCAGCCTCGGCCGAAAGCTGGCCCTGCTGTCAGCCGCGTGTCTGTGTGCATGTTTGGTAGGAGGTAGCGGTGAGGCCAGGCTCTGGCAGAGAGGCTGGAGAGGCTCGTTCTGGGCGTGTCGGGGCAGGGGAGGGGGCGGGGGTGGGGCCGGGCCGGGCGACTCGGACGGGGCCGGCGATTCGGGGGGCGCGGTCTCGCTGTTGCTGGACCGGTAGGCGCTGTCCTCCTGCTCGGAGAAAGGGCCCATGAGGTCGTCGGAGCTGTTCCACTCCGAGCTGCTGGTCTTGCCCAGGTTCTGAAGGGCGGGGCTCTCGGTCCGACAGCCAACGTCATTCACCAGGACCGGGGGATCCCTGTCGACGCCCGTCCTCCTCTCCGAACTCACAGGGGGATATCTGAACCTCCTCCTACGGCAGGAAATGACACACAGCTCATGACCTTCCTGTAACAGGAAGCTTTGCATCCACACAGTTCATGGCCCCTAATGTTCACATGTAATTAAAGCTTCAGAGAGGGGACTTCGCATTGGCCAAAGATATTAAACAGCTTTTAAACTTGGATCCTGTTAAGCTTTTGGTCACTGCTCTATGACCACAAGATTCATAGCTGTTTGAAAAAGATGCAGCTGTTTCAGAGAGCTGCAGATTGGTAAACTAAAGGTTCCAAAATACCTTTAAAATTGGACAGAAGTCATAAAAGAATGAATTAATCCTATGGTTAACAACAACTGTCAACATTATTCAGGGACATGTATTAAGCTGAGCAAAGGTATGCACTTTTCTCACCTTACACTTGGACTAGACTTGAGCAGATGGGCATCTTGATGGCTGCCCCCCTTGCCTTTAATTTTCACTTGGTGTTCTCCTACAACAGAAACAAGGACACGTTTCACAACTTTACTGCAGTGTGGCCTGAGTATCTGCACAGAATTGATTGATCAATTCAATGACCTTTTGAAATCATTTTCTTAAGACTGGTTAAAAATGTTGAAATTGCATGTTAGCTGGCATGTTTCCATGGTAGCATACACGGTGGAGTACAAACTCTGCCTTTTTATAATATTCCTGCTACTATCTTAACATAGCAAGCTAACCTAGCAAGTGATGTAGTTGTCTTTATTCAGCCATAGTCCAGAGCCTCTTTTGTGTCTTGCCAGAGTCTTGCTCTCACTTGGTAAACCCCTACACCCTGTTGGATTGTACAAGCACCGCAGCTGAATGCAAGAGGTGGTGCTCTGCTTTATCAGATTTGGAACCACTGATTCCCAGCACAAAAGCAATGGAAGCTACTAACAGGGAGCAGTGCACGCTTATCGACTTATTTGTTTAAGCCTGCGCTGGCACAGCAAACTTTCAGGACACACACAGGTTGGTGACACATACAGAGAGGTGCCAAATCCAGAGTAGCACAGCAGTATGCACCTGATCATGAGGAAGACTGTCATCATGACAGCCACCGTCACCACTTTTAAAAGGGGTCTTGCCATTAGTTATAAGCTGCTGTGAGCTGTCCCCTTTTTAAAATAAAAGGCAACCACTAAAACAGAAACATGGCAAAATGGAAAGACACTGTGTGTCAGAGTGACCTACAAACTAAGAAGAAAGGACAGTTACGAAAAAAAGATGAAATCGAGGAATTGTCCAATGAAAACCTGACCTATATTTAATTATTTGGAAGAGGTTCTTCTGAAAGCTTTTTTCTATGCCTGGGCCAGTGTCCACCTCACGGAAAGACATTTCGCCCCCTGCATACTCTACACCAGCGCAGTCACTGTGGAGCTTGACCAATCGCTGGTCCTTTTGGCACGCTAAATTTGTGCAGAACTCAGCCACTCCTGTCAGCCCATGAGAGACTGGGGAACATCTGCTCGTGAGCTGACTCCTTCAGGAGGTTCAGTACAAAGCCATCATTGCTGGTCAGGCTCCCATAAATCACCCCTGGACGCAAACCCCAGTTAACGTGTCACAATCGCCAAATAAAAAGCTAGAATAAAAAGGTCAACTGACACTCGAGTCCTCTCTGAGGCGCTCGGACACGATGTGCGCTGTCAACACGTGCCTTAAAGAGCACAGTGAACTCAGCTGTGTCACACACAGCCAAATGCTAGACTTGTTTCATGCGTGAACACACCCACCCATGAGTTTCATAATGTAAAAGGTATTAGGGTTTGGTCAGCAAGAATATACATTGTTTGGAAAGTTTCTGTGTTAAGAGCCTTCACTCCATTGTGAAATGAACTGCACTCACTTCAAAAGCATAAAGCTGTCAGTAACGTGGGTTTTATATGTAACCTAAGCTCGGGGATGTAGTGAATGTTGGTTTAAATGTGCATTTGAGGAGCCTCAGGTTTCACCTTCTTCATAGCAATAGCAATGTGGTGGATCATTTCCATCGGCTTCAGACTGGATAAGCGTTGCACTGTGTCTGAGAAATGTATAATAAGGAAGCCAGCTGATGAGTGACACCTGTTCAAGCAGCCTGGCTTAAATACAGGGCTAAGGTCAGCTGAACTCTGTCTTGGGATGTGGCTATTTTACATCAGGGGCATAACTTTGAACTTTTGAGGTTGCTAGCCTTTTGGTAAAGCACTCTCTGCTGTTTTTATGGGCAGCACATAAGTCAGACCTGGCAGTTTGATTAATGAATAATGCAATCTTGTAATGTAAAACAGTAGGAGTGAAAAAGTATGTATATTTTTACATATATACATACATATCAATATCACTCTTGTTGTACAGTCCATGTTCTTTCATTCTTAAATTTGATTCTGTTCTGCCAGCTAACTCTGCATTTTGATAAGCACAAACAGTCAAATCCCTTGTTCCTTGTTATGTGGTCATTGCAAGAATTTGAGCTCCGGGCCCTGTTTGCACATTCAGCCAGCCAATCACATTACGGACTGCATTCAAATTCCACACCACGGATCCCCTTACCATGTTGGCACGCTAAAGTAATAAAATCGCAGAATGAGATCTGTGGGTGTGCTATATTACCCCCTAAATGAGCCAGGGGAACAAACACTGTAATGGAATGCATTATGGATGTGCTTGGCAGGCGCACTTATCCATTTAATGTTAAGTACCTTGCTCAAGGGTACAACAATCACTCCCCACCTGAGAATTGTGCTGTACCTGCAACCTTTTGGTCACAAGCCCAGCTTTGAAATTTCTTGTATTGGTGTCCAATATCCATCACTGCAGTTGCATCAATGGCATGTCTAATGCGCACTAACTCATGCAGGTTAGCAGTTAGCACATACACCACATACTACACATCAGTGTGAAAAAGGATATGCTACCCATGCCGTGAGGACATGGGAATGAGGCCAACGTGTATCAATATTTCTACAATTGGGATTGTGGGAATCCTGTATTCTTCTTGTAGGAACTAGACTACATCATTCAGTATTGAAAAGCCACAACAGCACAAACATTGACAAAAACAGTGCCAAAAAAGACTAAGAACATTTTCCAACCACTGTTTTGTTTGGTTTGTTTAGTTTGTCTAGTGCTCAAATGCCGCAAAAACATAATGGCAAATCCAAACAGGACACCACGTCACATGGTTGCCAATATGAGAATATCGCACTATAAAGCTGCGTTTTAACTGAACGTGACGTGAAATTTCAGTTCGCTTTCCTCGCGCGGGTTTGATCGCTTGCCTGAAAAATGAACAAGCAAATTTCGCGTCATGTCACAACAAGCATTTTTGATTACACCAACGCTGCTAGCAAGTTTGCTAGACACAATAGAAGACAGTTAACTTGCTTTGCTAGCTAGCTAGTTAATTACCATATATAAATACCACACACAAGCAGTTTGTCATTTCTTGTGAACTCTCTTTTTTAAGAAGTAATGTTTCTCTAAAGTTTCAAAGCTAACGGCCAACACAACGATGGGACCACGTTTTGAAACGTCAGCTAACGGACAACACCAATCAGCCTGAGATTTCTGGAAAGGGGGCATGGCTTCTAGCCCTACTTGAAGGTGATTGGCTTTCGCCAGGCGAAATTTTCGCTCGAGTTGAAGATTTTTTAACTCAAGCGAACGCTCATTTTGCCTATTTTGCATCACTCGCAGTTTCGCCGTGATTAACTCCGCCCATTCGCCTCCTACCGTTGACTTTTCATGCATTCACGTCGCGCGAAAATTTTGCGTTGCGTTCGGTTAAAACGCACCTTTAAACTAAGTCAAGAGAGTTTATGGTCACAGCAAAAGCTACCCTGAAATGCTGAGCACATTCGACTGGCTTAAATATATTAAAAACAATTACAACAAAGGACTTGACTCTGAGAATGGGAATATATCAAGGCTGGCTTTGTGTGCACCCTCTTGTTAGCTTAAGTATTTTGTAATAATGGTGCAATGATGATAATACAGTAACTGGTTCCTGTTTTCAAAATATGTTCTATCACTTTGCAGTCACCTTTCTTTGCCGATCCCCTAAATGTGCCCCCCAGAACTGTATTATTTTGGGGGCCATGACGTCAAGTCAATCAGTCCGATTGATCTTTGGACGCAGTGGTAAAACTGGTGACAGGGATGTCCCCTAGGGGCCGGGTCCCTCTATGCTGTGGGCCATCTTTAAGGTCAAGGAGCCAGGTCTACAGAGGGGTGTGTTTGTGGTGCGACACACAGGGGTCACAGATCTGACAGTGCCACAGGGAGGGGTCAAGAGAGAACGAAACGCTGACAGGGCGGGAAGAGACACCTGTTCCCAGCCCAGAAAAATAGTCCCCTGTGATCACACACACACACACGCTATGCACAGTATCTAACCCAGTATCCTAACTTGAGGTGAAACTGCCTTTTAACTTTCTCAGTCTAGATGTCTGATGGGAAGCATTTTGAAGACTTGTAATTACCTCCTGAAGGCACCTAGTGGAAGTATTTGAGAAAATCTAACCCCCTGGGGACGTGCTCAGTCTGACATATGAAACATTTCTAAACAGGCCTTAAAACAGCTACTGATGTGAGGCGTCAAAATCTGCAGCAATTTGGAAAGGTGTGAACGCTTTGAACAAACAGTTTGATTGAATCACCACCCTGAGGTATTTCTGTTTACTTGTACTGGTGTGTTTGGATGGAGGCTGTTGTCCTGATGTTTCAGCCATGTTGTTGATGGAAGCGTCTGACAGGAAGCTAAATAACTGCTGGTTCATAATTGTGAGTCTTCAGTAGCTGCTGTGTTATATATTTTGCTACAATAATACATATTCAGCACAAATACATAGTACAAATGTTATTTTTAATAAATGTTTATAACATTGGTCAGGCTCATATATCATGAATATTAATACAATATAATAACATGAAGTTTCAGCTCAAATTATTTCATAAACATTTATTCATTTATTCATTGTATACCTGTTATGTACACATACATTCTGTAGAATGTATGTATGCCTATATACATTCTTTTCGGACAAATGCCTAATTCACTGGCATCCTGTAGATTTTTACTCCGTAAGCCATGTTCAGTTTCTTTCTTTCTGCAGATTCTACAGTATTAATCACATTTGTTTTTATGATATAATTTATAATAAGGTTTCAAGAGAGATTCATTCCACATTGGAAAACTTGATATAGTGCTGGTGAGGTACTTCGCACATCTGTGCTGGATAAGAGGATCCCAAAGCTGTCAAATGTATTTACTGACATCTAAAAATAAC
The DNA here is from genome assembly GCA_019176425.1 of Megalops atlanticus. Classification (NCBI taxonomy): domain Eukaryota; kingdom Metazoa; phylum Chordata; class Actinopteri; order Elopiformes; family Megalopidae; genus Megalops; species Megalops atlanticus. Next base: position 18,362,615 of record CM032894.1, read on the forward strand.
TTTTTTTCCAGCAAGCGATGGGCAGAATTATAGTGCATCTGTGTGGATCTCACAGAAGCAACGCTGTCTTGGTGAGGCACACAAGGACACAAAGAAATCGCTTTTACAAAGTTAAAAAGTATTTTTAAAAGTATGTTACAAGCTTAAAATACTGTAACATGTCTGTGTCTAAAATAAGGCTTTCATATGGAACAAGACGTGCATCAATGCATTGTTTTGACAATTACTGTATGGATCATCAGGGAGCTATTTAGAAAAAAAAATCAGAATATCGTAAAATACATTTAAAAGGTTTGTCATTTCACCCCTGCTCTTGCTGAAATTTTGGTTGCTTACATGACTTGAAACATTCACCACTTAAGTACCATAAGTATGGTCTTAAAGCATCTTCTAATATACGAAGATGTTAACACTTGAGTGGTTTATAGGAATAGCCACATTTGATTCCCCAGTACATTTACACTTGATGACTAATTCATTCTCCTCTTAAAATTTATGAGACCATTTTAAATATCCTCAATCAAATACAGTCCATAAAGCTGAACAGAAAAAATGCTAATTACGCTCACAATGTCCTAATTCAACAAAATGATCTATTTTCAGACAGGCTAATTGTAGCCAATCGGGGAGCCTCTCTCTCTCATTCAGATCTCAATGGTACACATGTGGGTTTCCCCTCCTTTCCCTGTTGAGCTAACAGCCCTGATTTAAGCAGAGTAATACATGAGAAGATTAGCTCTGGAGTCTAGACAGGACACACTGTACATCCCTTAGAAGCCAATGGAGGATTGCTTTTCAGAATGATGTGACAAACTGGAGAGAGGGAAAGAATACAAGAGGGCCTAGCAGAAAGAAGGAGAAAGGGAGGGGGCGAGGTAGAAAGAGAGAGTGAATGGAAGAGACACAGAGGGATTGAGAGAGACCACAGCACAGTGAGTCAGTGACAAAAGGAGAGAGTCAGAGAGTAAGAGGCAAGGAGAAAGACAGTGAGAGAACTAGGGAGAGAGGTAGATAGAGAGATATAGAGAGACAGAGCTGCATGTCATTAAAAAATGTGATGTGATTAGCACAAGGAAATAAGAACCGCTTTCCAAACAGAAAAACCAGTCCACAGTTTCCTGTCTGCCAGGATGTAGGAAAATTGCCCACCTGCTTTGGAGGGGACCTGTCTTTTGTATTACTGGCAGTCCTGCTCATTGTGAACTGCAAGGGTCTGACATGCCTTCCACACCAACGGGCTACTTTTGCAGGGTTTAAAAAATATGACCGCGTTGCACTGTGGTCAACAGAGTCCTCCATACCAGCCCTGTTGTCGCTATGTGGCCTTTGCCCTTCTGCTGCCCACTTGGGTGTGGGGTGTGCGTGGGTATGAAATGTGGAGCCCATTCAGCAGCTATTGCCAACGAATTGGTACAGGTGAACCTTGACTTGGGCGACATGTCAGGTACAGTGAGTGACACACACTAAGACAGAATATAAACACCCTACCCACACCAAACATCAGGTGCTAAATACTTGCATAGCCATTTATATTCATTTGTTTTTTAATTTTATATATCTAGGTCAATATTTCAGTCATTATCTTTTATCATTGTAAATTATCAGTTGTCATATTTTTGTGAAATAGTATTACCATTGCTGCCTCTGTTTGACATGTATCTACGGGCAACAAAAAGTATGTTCATCATACTAATTAAGAAAGAGAGCGAGTCTGATTCATGCCTTCCGGAGAGGAAGAGAGCAGTTTGAGGGTGATAAGCTCGAGACTCAGGAAGAGAGAGGGAGAGAGAGAGCCTGGTACATGTCTCAGAGAGAGAGAGAGAGGTGTTTGAGGGAGATAAAGAAACAGAGAGGAAGAGAAAAGTCTGATTAATGTCTCCCAGAGGGAGAAAGAGCAGTTTGAGTGAGATGGAGACAGAGAGACTGAGGCAGGGAGAGGCAGGGAGAAACAGGGAGAGACTCCGGCAGCTGAGAGCTGTGTCGCGGTGCAGACATGTGGAGGCAGTAGAGGTTTGCACGCAGAGAGACGGGGGGCCGGGTGTCAAGGCCAGCGGGCACGAGCTGTCTCTCGCGCTCGGATGGGCCGCGCGGCGGATTCCACCGCTTTATAAATAGGCGCGTTATTTTTTTCCTTCCCTGCTGACCCAGAGGTCCATGCAAGGATAAAATCCGCAGGAGCCGATCTGGGAATGTTGGCTCCGGGTTCACGCCGCCCTAAATATGGTCGAGCCTGGCATTCCTCCCCCGCCCGACAGAAAGGGGGAGGGGCCGCACTGAGCTGGCTTAAGAAATGGGGGCGACACCTTTTCCGCCACAACTGAAAGCGTCTCGACGTGGCTCGGATCTTTGTAACAAGTGTCTGGGGGGGATCGGAAGGAGGCGATCGATGTCAATCAAACGCGCGAGCGGGATTTGCGTTCCGAGGGAAGGCAGATTGAGGCGGATTGAGACGGATTTCCCACAGATCACAGAGGGAGCATTAAAAGCCTTGACCTCTAACTGTGTTGCAAATTACGGCACGTGCCCCATGCGCATTAATTTAAGTGCGCTGGGTTCGCTCACACTCCCAGAAGCAGGACCAGTCGTAATAATTCCACCAAAACAGACAAGAGCTAAAACAATAAATATATTTAATATATTGACTGTTTTTTCCTTCTACCCATCAACCCATGCTACCAGACAACTCATGCATGTTCACACAGAACAGCCTGCCTGTTCTCCGCCAATACATATTCCAAGTTAGTATTTTTGGATGATAGGATTTCATAATCCGTATTAGATTACAAGGGCAACTTATTACATTATATAAAATGATGTCACATTGCTCACAGTGGTGAAATCTGGCGAGACAGCAACACATGATGTGACACCAGCATCCCTGAGTGTGGCGTATGGCACAGGGAGACAAATCAGCCTGACCCCTGAAAGAGGTCAATTGTTTTCAAAAAGGAATCAAAGGTTAAATTGGAACAGATAGAGCCTCTCTAAACACGTTCACTAGCCTATTTCAGAGAACTGTGCAGTAGCTGGGAACTGTCTCTCTAGTTTCTCTAGTGAAAACAATGTCTACCATATTTTTTTTCCCGTATCATTCTCAAAAAGGGGGTGTAGGACCAAAACAAAGCCCATCTCCTTAGGGGCTCTTAGAAACATGTTTGCTTTCTGTCAGGTTCTCCAAAACTGTCGATAGAAACATTCTCCTTCAGATGGCTGGGGTAAACAGCCTTTGAGCCATTGTTTTCTGTTCTCTCTCTCTCTTTTCCCGGTGCCTTTGAAGAGGAGCTCGGCCTTTAATGGACATCAGAATGATAAGCCCTCCCTGATGGACTGCCCATGCCACGAGCACTGGGCGTGGCCTCCGGCCAAACTGACGTAAGACGCGTTCGCCACAGAGCTCAGCAATGCAGAATGTTAATGTGAGATAATGACAAATGGCAAAATTCTAAGCTGAAAGGTCATGTGCTACCTCACAAAACATTATAATGCTGCAGCTTAATACAGCGTGCTGCCGAAACACAGGACGCAGATAGTCCACGATCTAATCTGGTTGCAGACACTCTCCCTTCATATCACCATTCAGGCACATAACTGTGCTTTCCAGGATCATCTCAACAATGAATGCAGTTTGCTTGGTTTCTTCTGGACTGCTGTAAAAAAAATGTGTGCTTTTGTATTCCATTCCAAAAAATTCTAAATCAATCACCAGAAAAAAATTACATACGTGGCAGCTCCATGAAAAGAAAAAGAAAAATGCACCAGAATAAAATTATAAAATCAATTTGCTTTATGTGCACAGATATATCAGGGATAACATTAAATGCCATCCTTTCCAGCTCGCCGCTCCAACTGACAGACTTACTGCACATTAAAAAAAAATCACCTTCAGTCAGACGGTTAAATATACACCCTATAGGATAACAAATGACAAAACGCATAAAACATGACGTGAAATGATGTCCCCCTCCTTTGCCACCAGTTCACTGAGAATGTGAAAAAACTGAAAAAGAGTCTGCAGGCGTTAAACTGAATGCGCATGAATGCATTTGTGTTCATGTGTGAATCTGTATTCTGTATGGGCATGCGCGCATGTGTGTATGTGTGTGTGTGTGTGTGTGTGTGTGTGTGTGTGTGTGTAAGAGAGAGAGAGAGAGAGAGAGAGAGAGAGAGAGAGAGAGAGAGAGCATGTGTGCATATCTAATTCTCTGTTATGTGGAATCTGTTTCTGGAAACTTGAAATGGATTTTAAAGGGTAAATGTAGATTGGAGAGCAGAAGCTGTGAGATGGTGTCTCTGTAAGGCTGGCCGGCCAGGCAGTTTAATCATGTGGTCTGACAGCAAACGCCGGTCCCAGGATATGCTGCCCTGTTCCCTTACTCTCCCATTCGTTTCACACAATCTGCCTCTACTCCAGCCAAGGCCACGGGGGGAAGGCATTCTGCATATGCTCAAACCACCACTGTAATCATCTTTTTGGTAGTTTTTTAAACCTTTGTCTTCTGGATTTCATTTTCAAGAATAGCAAAACTGAAGAAAGATCTGTAGGAGAATACAAGTTATAAAATATCAAAACCTCTTGAGTCAACACTTTTCCCAGCATATAGCCATTACGTGATGCTGTCCTCAGCATAACGGCTCTGTTTGGAACAGTACCAAAACATTCATAAGCAAAGTGAAACACCGCTACAGAGCTATACACGCTGTATTGTGGACCTCTGGTATTGGTCAGTTTTCGGCACATGCTAAAACCAACTGATTGCTCATTATTATAGCAGGCTTATAGCTTGTTATTATCATAAGCCACGGGCACAGTATAGGCACATCCCAGCTTGGCCTAATGGTATCTCTCTGCCATTCCTGAATTTGAGACTGAAAATACGCCATGTCGTGTGGCGCCATTCAAAACACTCTGACATGAATGAGCACTGAACCAGCCAGCTGCATCTCAAAAATTACAAAGGGGGAAAATTAAAACTGATGAATGGGAGCCAGATTGTGAATGACTTCACACATTATCTTTCCACAAGCACAAACAAATTCCAGTAATTTCTAAATGTCCTGCCCAGGAAGCAGCATGATACAGGAAACCCTCTTGAACAGAACAGCCAGGGATGGCATGCCTGTTTCTTGCACAGATGATACAGTCATACAGCCGTTCCATACCTGTTTGAGCATGATGTAAACTGCAGAAAAAAACCCAAGGGAAAGTGTCTGGTTGGACATAGCAAGTAGTTATAAATCAGTTTTATGAGGGCCATTTGTTTGGTGTGTCCTTTGTTTATCCACACAAATATGTTACGGTATGCTAAATGTTAACCGTAGGGTTACATAAATTATTGATCTGTTTCTTCAGAGAACAGCACTTGATGTGTTTAAAGCTGTATGATGTGGCGACTCTAGAGCTAGCATTGCTGTCATTTGCAGCTTTAATGTCATATACTTATGAATGGATCAATACAGTGATCAAATGACATAAACTGATCAATAACATGAATATAAAACCCACTCTGTTTTCCTCTGTTTTTCCTCAGTGGGAACTGGCAGTGGCTGCAGTTGTCACAGGGAAGAATAGTCTATATCAGCGTTTCTTAAACCGTTCCTGGAGTACCATTTGTCCTGCATGCTTTAGATCTCTCCCTGCTCCAACACAGCTGATTCAAATGATCAGTTTGTTGTTAAGCAGCTTCAGGAGTTCATAACGAGTTGATCATTTGAATCAGCTGTGTTGGAGCAGGGAGAGATCTAAAACATGCAGGACAAGTGGTACTCCAGGAACGGTTTAAGAAACGCTGGTCTATATTTTTGCTTTATCAGTATGGCATCATGAATCTGAACAGACCAATCAGCACAAGCTCTTCTTAACAGGTTCAAGGCAACAGCCCAGACCGGTCCACACCTCAAGGCCGGAGCCACTCCGGTCACTTACCGTAAGGGTGCAGGGGGCGCGGGACGTCAGGCCTCGCATCCTCGCATCTGCTCTGACGGAACGGGCTCCTGAAAAGAAACGGGTTTCGGGGCGTGAGGCGATGACGTGGGTAATGAGCTTACCGCTGCGGTCAAAGGCAGACCGCCACGCTGCACCGGATCTGAGCGCACGCTGCCACGCTCCCTCCCTTTTAAGAGATTAGGCTCAGTCAAAAGCCTGGCGCGGTTCCCATCTGACATGTAATGCGGAGGATTCGGCAGGATGTTATCTGATATAGTGCTTATCCGCAGATCCGTGCAGCACACACATTATCTTGTATGTGATTGTGCTACGTTCATTTTGGTATTGTTAGTCACAGCATGAGCTAGACTTCTGTAGACTTTATTACTGCATGCATCTATCTATCTATCTATCTATCTATCTATCTATCTATCTATCTATCTATCTATCTACTGATCTGTGCCTGTCTGTGTCTATGTCTATATGAATGTCAGCAACACAATGCAGGGTATAGTGTTTGAAGAACTGGGCTTGTAACCACAAGGTTGCAGGTTCCATTCCCAGATGGGTCACTGTACCCTTAAGACAGTTAACCTGTACTGCTCCAGTAAATACCCAGCTGAATGAATGGACGTGTAGGATGTTTGCTCTGTAAGTCACCCTAGATAAGGGCATCTTATAAAGCAGCAGTAGTAATAATATTCTGCGATATGCATCCTTCAGCTTCACTCCACAGAGCTCGGCAAACAAGTCCGTGCAATGATATGTTTAAGACACATTTTTCCTAGAGGTTGGTTTCCCTGGAAACACGCAGCCGGCCTGAGCTGGCTTGCAGGAGGAGGACTCTCTGCAGTGGGAGTATCTCCCACTCCACCACTGCGACTGGCTTTTTTCCCCTCATGGGACAGGAGCTGCGCTCTCCGCTGCGGGTTCGCTAAGCCCTCGTGACTCCCGCATGGTCGCACTGGCAAAGTGCAGCAGCTAACAAATAACCCAAGCAGGTGCGTTCTCCCCACAACTGTCTCCTGCTTCTATTCATAGAACGTGTGCCTGATGTTTGCGCCGGGCTAAATTATTCATGGTTGTGGGTTGTGTTTAATATGTCAAAGCACAACAAAGTGGTACATTTAGAGCCACTGGTCTGGAAAACTAGGATGGCACAGTAGAAGAAATTTATGTGCAGAATAAATGTCTATACAGCGAACAGAGGAGGAAAAAAATCTTTCAGCAGTATTACTATGAAGTTTCTCCAGAGAGTTCAATTCTCAATATTCTTTTTGAAAAAAAAATCACTATAGACGCTATCAGCTTTGAGTCACTGAGTTCAAATCTGAACTCTTTGATGAACACCTACTAAGACTGAAACAAAGCAAGCACTGTGCTAAGAACAGATGACAGAGCCATCTTACCTTGGCAACTGTGCCTCCGGTGTTGGCCTTAACTCCTTCGCTGCGAAGCTCTCCACAACAGGCGAGTCTGGGTTGGTAGAGCCATTGCTGAGCCTGTCGCTGCTCTCGTACCCGGACTCCGTCCGCTGGATGGTCCAGTTGTCGTTGCGTAATTTGAGGCCGGGCCCAGCCTTGCCACGCCCCTTGTCCGACCCCCTGCTGCCCCGGCTCTCGGACTCCTGGGAGCTGCGGCTCCCGCTCTCCAGCCTCTGCTCATCCTCGTAGATGGTCATGAGGCTCTTCTGCTTGCGCTCGTCCTTCGCCCGGGGCCTCTCCCGCTCGCGGTGCGGCGCCCTCTCCTGGCCGGAGGACCTGCGGCGCGGGCTGTGCTGCCGGCGCTCCAGCTCGTTCAGCACGCTGTCCACGTTGAGCACCTCCCGCACGGGCCTCCAGGACCTGCTCCGGCTCCGGCCCCGGCCCCCTCCAGCCTTGTCCCGCCCGTCCTGGCCGACGTCCGTGTCCGAGCTCACCGAGGCCTCGTGCCTCCTCCCGTGGCCGGCGGGCGGGCTCGACGGCACCCGGGGCTCGTGGGACGACCTGCCCTGGTGGGACGTCCTCTCGGCCCAGGGCTGCCCCTTCCCCGGGCTGCTGTACAGCCTCTGGTCGGCGTGCTGCCTGATCTCCGGCGGCGAGGCCGATCGGGAGTACGTCTTCTCCGAGAACACATCTAAAGAGAAGTCCCGCACCAAGCTGTTAACATAGGCACCCCTGCTGTCCGTCGTCATAGTCACTCACCAGAACGCACGCCACATCTGAGCACAGATGGCGATACTTGATCATCTGCAGCGGATCCACACGCATGCATTTGCATCATGTGCCCCGGAACACGTATGGCAAAGCTAAAAATATGACCGGATCCCTTCAACAATAATCTTTAATAACGCTTCCCAACGGCTGCCGCCCTGGACAAAAGGACCACGGGCCCGCGCTGTGTGAATTATGCAGATATTATCATTGTGCTTTTGTTGGCATTATGTCTGACCCCGGATGCTCCATCAACTGACCGCACAACTCCATTCACACACGTCACGAGTAATCCTCTTTTAAAACATTTCTCCTAATCTTAGGTTACATAAGGTCCCATGGCGCGCAGAGCTGGTTGCTTCGCTTGGTTTCAGAACTTAAAAGAGCGGCTAAATCGACGGGAGGAGGATCCGTTTTCCACCTCGGCTCCGTCGTCCGAAGCTGCGGCGCTTTCAGAATGAGCCCTAATCTGTGACAGCAGCGACAAAAAAAAAGAAAAGCAAAGCTATTTCTGCTGACTTCCTGGACAAAGGAATGTCACTCTTTCCATGTGTGTTGAACTGCTGATATTAGCATTGCTTATATTAGCAAAGCATTCTATCATATCTCTCCCCTGGCACGGACACTAAGCCAGGTTGTACCGGGCATCCCTGCCAAGTCAAGTGTTCCGGGCACACAATGTCCCCAAATCACATCCTGTAGGAATGTGCTGCTGGGCGGCTGGCACTGTCACCCACTTATGTCCCCCGATACGCCGCGAGCAGCCGACATCGTGGGTCGAGTCCGCGCTGAGTGTGAATTTTGCCCTGCTCCTTCAGTGGTGAAAGCTCCATCGATTTTAGCCGGAGGCGTGCCGGAGCTCTCTCAATGGGGGCCCGCGCTCTCCACCCCCCCCCCCGGGACTCTCCTCGCCAGGCATCCTGCAAGCAGCACAGGGATCTTTCAAGGACACCATGAATCATGGTGGGCCACTTACAAAAAATACAATCTAACGTTACTGGAGCAAGGCCAATGTTACCATACAGCACAAAGGACAAAACTACAGTACACATGATGTGGATTAGGGTAAAATCACTTAGTGATTTGCGATTCCTTCGTATCAGTGTGGGTTGTTCTGTCTTTAATTTACGGGAGATACGGTACACATTCCTCAAGCTTATGAAAGGTATATGCAGAACCTGATTGGCAGGAGGACAGGAAGTGGCAATTTGCAGAAGCTTGCATGGTTGCCAGTTATGGATCACAGCCCTCCCTGGATGATGTCATCGCAACATTCGCAATTGATTACAGAGAGGGGAGCCAATGACATACTGCCTGGCTGGTTTCCCCACATCCTACTCAGAGAAATTGCAAGGGAAAGCTTTAATGCACGCACCCTTCCCCACATATGCTGACATCACACTTTTGAATATATGTTTCATGCACGCATCTCGGGAGTGTCAATGGATTTCTTTGCGCAAGTTTTAAAAAGCGCAACAGCTGCTAAATCTTCTGCGTGGTGTGTCATGAAATAAGCCCTCTGTGGACCGTCTATGGAACTTTTCTCCATTTTGAAATCAGAATAAACAACAGAGAAGAGGAACAGGGGCATGCTACAAAAAGAGGAAACCAAATCCAGACTAAGATCACCACCCACCCCCTAAAACAACACAGTAGCAAAGAGGGGTGACTTTTCCCCAGGAAAGTCAAAGACAATCAAAGTGACCTGTCTTTCGGTTCCAGGGGCAGCACTCTTCCCTGGCACGGCTCCGTGCTCTCTCCGAGCCCACTCTGACACCGGAAGGCAGATGGTGCTCCACTTTGGAAGATTTCACACTAATACATTTCCCTACAAGACAGATCATGGCCTACATGCAATGACTAAGCTGTGTAGTCTGTCAGGAAGGGTGATCTCCTCCAGACTTGGGCCTGACCCAAACCGCCTCTGTAAGGGAGGTGATCCCAGCTGCACTAGCCGTTGTATTGATGAGCACCATTCCAATCCGTCTCAGAGACACAAAGCGTCAGGCCGACTGCTGAAAAATACAGCGGCGCGTATCTCACAGTGTTACTGCACAGGGCAAAAATTACAAAAAAATGTATGTGTACGTCAAAGTACCAGCAATGGCTTTATCTCCTACTCAACAGGGTTTACTTTGGGTTGGATAAAAATATACCCATTCCATACGAAACTGAAAAGGAGTATTTTTGACTTTGAAATGTCTAGTGAACTTGCTCTCTGTTTCCTATTTTCTTGCAGAAACCATACACAAAATATTCAGGAGGTCACTGTATTACTGTATCACACGTAATACTTGTCTCCTTCGTAATTGCATGGGAGACAAAAAATTCTCTAGGCCAGCTATTCTTTTTAATTCCCTCACCCCAACTTTTATTGTGTCCCTCTTTTTTGTTCAACTTGATGGTTCTCCATCCCATTATCTTGAGTCTCCCCTCTCACACCCCTGCCCTCTCCTTTAGCACTTCACTAAGCTCATGCCTGTTCATGTGGCAAACACTGCACTATAGCCACACTCTCCTGGTTTGGGACGAGCAGTATTACTCCACATTTTGCCACAGAGCAGCTTCTGCGATGCTGGAAGGGAATAGAATTATGGGTGGCTCATAAAACTCGAACTCCTCATGATCAAGGAGGAAGACAGGCTGCTCGCTCAATCAGAGCCCGCGCGACTCCTTCACTGCATGTCACAAGTAATCTTCTTCCGACACACTTTTCCTAATCTCAGGTTACGTAAGGACCCATGGCGTCCGCTGTGGGAACTTTGCTTTGTGTCAGCACTTCAGAGAGCATCTAAATCAACAGTGGATCCGTTTTCACCGGGCACAGCTGCCCGAAACATTATTCGGCAGGAGATTGATCCCCCTTGCGAAGGCCTGCTGGGACTCCAGGGTTTTAAGGAGCGTACCTCGGTGCCTGAGGGAGTCTTGTCTCCGCTGCCCCCTCTCCAGCTCCTTTTTTGGCAGGTGGGGGGTCCGCGCCTCCCCCGTCCTCTGACTCGCAGACTCGCGGGGCACCTCCCTGAGCTTGCACTTCGGATCCCCGGGGCCGACTTTCACTGCGGAGGGAGACACGGGGGAGTCTGATTACGCTGAGGAGAGACCCGAGGAGGTCTGCGTGTGCTTGAATGGCGGCTCTCTCCGCCAAGCTTTCAGCATGAGGAAGTGCAGGGCGAGTCAATTGACTATCTACGGCTGTTTCTTGCTGTGTGGGTGGAATCTCACAGAAGCATTATTAGGGATAATGCTCATCTCTCCTTGGTGGTTTAGTATCCCCCCCCGCTTCATAAATCTGAAAACACACACCACAAAAACAGAAATGCTCTGAAGCTTCATGAAAAAAGGCTCAAATACTCTGAATCTGACGGTCTGAACAGGAGTTAATTTATCACTGTTTTATTCGGAATTTCTACAGTACAGTGCTGTCCCCTGCTGCAACAATTTCCTGTTTCACGTCAATACAGGTGTAATTATGTAAATGTAATTGCGCATGTATAATGTGCATGGCACTGATTGTGGGCATAATTGCCAAGCCAGGAACATTTCTAATCAAATTTACATATTACTGCTTCACTCCCGAAAATTTCAGTGTTTGTCAAAATAAAATTAAACCCTGTGAGAAGGACAATGTTTGTTTACAAGGCCCTGGGGCACAGGTAACATTTTCCAAAACAGGGCTTTTAAGCAGCATTTTTAAAAATGTATGACTTTAAAAATGCTTCTGCTGCTGGCTCGCACAGACAGAATATAACAAACAAACTGGCACTGTCGTCTGTGACGGTACTCAGGCCCCCAGGAATCCCCTGGCTCTACCTGGCCCTCGTCCAGCGCCGGCCTGCCCGCTCACGCGCCCAAACCCCGGGACCGGGGAGCCCTGCAGCTTCTGTTTGAAGCCCTCGTGGCCGGACAGCAGGCCGCTCGACGTCTCTCTGGACGCGTCCAGCTTCTTTGAACCAGACAGCGGAACATCAGGCGCTGCGCCACATTGCCGTACAAAGAGGAGAGACAAACAAAGGCTTGAAACGCCGGGGCGGGTTTCGCCGCAGGTGCTGCTGCAGTGGGCAGGGAGCATCCGTTTCCACCAGAACAGAGACTCGCGTATTTGATGTGTCTGAAGTGCACCCTGCCAGGGCGGTTCTACGTGAGAACAAAAACCAGCTTTCGTTTGTTTTGTTCATTCATTTCATTTCATTTCACCGGATGCACCCAAGCATTTATAAATCTGTCCTTTCAGGGCCACAGTTTTGTGTGCCCATGGTATGTCCTACTAAAATCTTTTCCTTGAGTTTTTTTTCGTCACACTTATTTTTTTCTTGATAACACTGACTTCATAATAATCCAAGCAGGTGCTCTTGTTAAATGATAATTTAAGGTAAACCACTGATATGTGCCCTTTGGCCTGCTGGACTACAACCGGCAACAGCATTGATGACGTCAGTGAGAACATAAGGAGCTGAGGAGAGACCAGAAAATATTCTTATGTGTCAAACTGAATGAATTACTCTCCCTAGGCACATGAATGACTGACCAGCTCGCTTGTCAGCTGTAATGAGCAAACACATTACTGAAATATCCACAAACGGGGTGTTCGCTTTTTACAGTCGCCATAAGGTGGGTGATACGCTTCAAGAGGGTTTTTTTCACAGAGTATGAACACACTGTGGACCGCAGTCAAACGGAACAGGCCGGCAGACGAGGAGCTGGTGGGCTGCCAGATTTTAAGGAAGATTATTACAAGAGATGAAAGCACAGATGAATCCGGCGCTCTAATCCACCGGGGAAACGTTTATCTGTTGTCATCAACAACCACTGGCCTTGCCAAAGATAGCGTGGATTTGTACGCGTGGGCGACCCAAAATAAATCACACTAATTCCATTTTTCACTCAGGTTTATGCCTCAGAGTTTTAAACAACCCATATTCCAATTCAAAAATGAAATATATAAATGCCTGACTTTGACTTTGCCCCTCAGTAGAGTTACATAAAAATCAGTCCCAGCCCATGTATGGGGTCATAAAATGAGCAGTGAATGAGAATGTGGACAAATATTGCACATAAATCCACCCAAACCAGACCCAGTTTTGTCCCAGGAGTACCATTTGCTTTGAATTTACATTACATCTTTCCTTAGCGGACACCCTGACCCAGAGCAACTTACAGAGCTGGCATTTTTACAGCTGGATATTTAACTGAGGCACTTTAGGTTAAGCTCTTTGCTCAGAGGTACAAAGGCAGTGTCCCACCTGGAAATGGAACAGGTAACTGTTGGGTCACAAGCCCTGCTCATTACCCTCTATGCCACATTTACAAAAAGCAAGGCCTCACACAGTCCATGCGAGAAGAGTCTCCCCAGAGTGCATGTGAGGACAGTGGGGCAGTTTGAACTCCAGTGAAACACTGGCATATAAAACAGACATTACTTCCAAACGGTTGGCATTGTTCCTTTCAGCATAGCTTCTGGCTGCCAAGCCAGTGTAAAAAACACTTTATATAAAGAACTCCCCGTTGAGAGCACGTAAATCTGGCTCTGATTTTAGTTAATGAACCAGGAGACAACTGGGAAGTAGCGGTCCAGAAAAAAAAACAATAAACAACCCCCCACAAGCTCAATCCATGGTAACACAGCAGAAAGTGGTTGATGTGTGAAAACAGAGCAGAACACATTAAGATAGCAATTTGTGGAAAAACAAAATGAGAATTTCCTTCCTTCAGTCTGAAAATACCTCAGTGAGACCCATATGGCTGTATGCCATACTGATTAGGGAACTGGACCCCTAACCAGAGGGTTACAAGTTTCAATCCCCAGTGACCTTCTGTTGTTAGATCCTTAAGCAAGGAATTTGCAACCATGCATTCCTTCAACCAGTGTCCAGCAGTATAAATGGATAATTTGTTAACTCTGCAAAAAATGTTAACTATGCAAGATGTCTGGAGTAAGGGTGACTACTAAGGAAAGAAATCATGAAAAAATGAAGACTGACCCAAGATAGTTTGTGGAAATAGACATGGGATATCTGGGAGCTGGAAGGAGGTATCAGGGAATGAAACAGATGTATTAAGATGAAAGCATTTCTTGGCTTTTGTTCAATTGTTTACATTCATTTTTCAGCATACATTTCTCAAACTCATTCACAACAGCCTTCATTTAAAAAGTACAGATTATATACTGTGCAATCAACTGAGTGACCCGCCTTTGGTATTTGTCTAGAATAGGTACTGACAGAGGTCCTGTATCTGCCATTTACAATGGAATTCGTGGGCATATTTTAGCACTTCAGAGGCATTTGAGTAATAGAAGAACAAACGAAGATATCTTTCTGTGATGTTGAATGACAACACATGCTCTTGTGATGCAATCCCTTCAAAAGAGGTTTTTGTGCTTGGCTACAGGTTAAAGACAGGTAGTGTGGAACAGTTTTTGGGACCTTGTAGGCTGTAGGTGTGAGTCCAGGGACTCTCTGTTACACGTTTGAGGAGGACACTTAACTTGCAGTGCTTTGGTAAATGTCCCACTTTATATATGGACTCTATGTAAGTAGCCCTGTAAAATGGCAACCGCTAGGCAAATAAATTTAATAAATGAATAGACTATGAGCTTGGCCGCACAGTATTATTCAAATCATGACATTTACATTTCATTTACTCATTATGTAGAGGAAGATACTAAAAGTGATTGAGAAAGGCTTAAGATAATAACGTACATTATGATTTATCTTCCTGCATTTGCATATGAGGAACATCCAACGGGAAGCGTCTCACCTGTGACCTCACCGTTCACCGGGCTCTTGTAATGGGGCCACACGGTGGTCTGCCTGGGCGCGTCCTCGGTGGAGACCGCGCCTCCATCTGGGTTCGTGTAAAACAGGAGCAGAGGCTGGAAGTGACCCCGGATACATTTAGAGGCCACATCTTTCCATTTGGAGCCAATCTACAACAGCAACATAAATACATTCAGAGGCCACATTTTTCCGTTTCCAGACAATCTACAGCAACAGCAGAGACATTTTTAGGGCAACTTTTTCCATTTTGAGACAGTCTACAGCAACAGCAGAGATACATTTTTAGGGCAACTTTTTCCATTTTGAGACAGTCTACACCAACAGCAGAGATACATTCAGAGGGCAACTTTTTCCATTTTGAGACAATCTATACCAACAGCAGAGATACATTTAGAGGCCGTGCTTTTCCATTTGGAGGCAATCCACAACAGAAGAAATATATTCATAGGTCACATTTTTTCCATTTATCTACAGTAACAGAGGAGACATGAGAAGGAGTCAGGAGAGGAGTCAGTGATAACAGGAACGTGCCATAAAAAAGGAAGAAGAAAAGACCAGAAGGAAAATTTCCATTCCTACATCTGTCTTTGTTTGGCATTGCCCCATGAAAGGCTAAGGTATTGTATTATCTGACATCTGCTTCAAAATTTATTAAGTAACATTGAAAGAATTTATAGATAAATAAACAAGACATATTGCAGCACAATGCTTTGGCTTATGTGTTTTAAAATGTCACAAAAGTTTACTTGAGCCAAATGGATTTTCCTTCAAAAGAGTACATATGCCTATTTATGGTACATTACAATCTTCTTATCATTTACCATGTGTATGTATTTGGAACATCTAGGTAATTTAGATTTTTTTATTGCAAGAAAATATCAGTAAATATTACAAAATAAACCTCAGGGAAAGTGTTCAGTTGGTCATCCCAAAACATGCTAAGTCAATGGCTGGATTTCAAAGCTGTCCCTTAAGCCCTTAAGCCCTAAGTGAGTGATTACTCTGTGTGACGTGACGTGATATCAGAGCAATCGTTCCAGGGCCGGTAAGCAGGAGGGGCCATATAAGCAGAGGTTCTAGAACATGCCGTCAGCGGCATGGCCCATTACCCCAAAACTTGCCAATGCCTGGCATGACAGGACTCCACTGTTTGTGAGACGTTTGGGCACTGTCATTTAAAATGATCTTTGCCGGTGAGTCTGTCCAGACTGGACTAAGAGGTAATGGCTGAGGAACTTAATCAACAAGTGTTTGGAAGCTGGCTTACACTTCGATGACTGTGACCAGCAACTGGAGTTTAAAAACAGAAGGTGAGACACTTGGAAGAGCTGATAAGTACGTACATGGACAGGCCATAAAAGAGACACCAGGGCACAAGTATGAAACGAAAAAAAAAGAGGAGAAAGGAGATGGAGTGGTTTTGGTAAACACAGCAGTATTATGTGGAACAAACTTCTTCTTCTTCTTGTTCGTCCATCATAGTTGATGATGACCATGGCACGTCTCTTTATGTTGGGTTCTGGTGTGTGTGCATATGGCTGTACAGGTCAATCTGAGCCCGGAATTCTCTGTGGCACACTGGACAGGTCAGGGAGGATGTAGAGCTCTGAGGTGCAGCCACAAGTCCTTCATTGGCAGATTTGCGCTGCTGCCTCTTCAACATAGCACAGGAGCTTCTCCTGCTCTCACTGAGGACTGCACCTTCCTGGACTTTTCTTCTCCAGGCAGGTCGGTCCTGAGCTAGGGATTCCCAGCTTTACAGGTCAAGTCAAAAGCTCTTCAAGGAGGCTTTCAGGGTATCCTTGTAGTGCTTTTTTGGGCCACCTTGCGCTCACTTGCCATTTTTCATCCATGTGCACAGCACGAGACAGAGTACTTCCAAGGTAAGTAAACTTGTCAATGGCTGAAAGCTTTTGGTCGTTCACAAAGATGGTGGGCTCAGTGTAGGGTGTCCCAGAAGCAGGTTGGTACAGGACTTCAGTCTTCTTTGTGCTGATTGTTAGGCCAAAGTTCTTGCAAGCTGAGGAGAAGTGGTCCAAACTGGCCTGTTATTCTTCATTTGAGCCAGCAGCCAGAGCACAGTCATCAGCAAACAAACGTGATGAACAGTGACTTCCTCCACTTTGGTTTTGGCTTGCATCCTCCGCAGATTGAATAGCCCACCGTCATAATGGTAGATGAAGCTAATCCCAGTGTTGCTCCTGAATGAGTCTTGCAGCATGGCATAAAACACCATGCTGAAGAGCACTGGTGCTAGGACACAGCCTTGCTTCACCCCATTTGTGAATGGGAACGGATCGGAGAGTTTTTGCTGGTCTCTGATGCTGGCCATCAGCAAACTTCCACACAAGCATGTCCTTCCAGTTCAAACTGGATCAGAAAACCAGAGCCAAACAAAAGCCCCCTGAGTGTGAGTGAAGCAATGCAGAGACAAGTGAGAGGCTGATACTGGGTGTATATATGGAAAGAGAGGACAAAGACAAACTTAAGTTGATATTTCTGAAAACTACAGTACACACTGTCCAAGGCTCAGAGCTGTGTCCTCACACATCAGTGTGCTTTAGAATCACTGTCATTGTGCATGTCCGTGCTGCAAAACTGGTCACTATTCCTATCGAGTTAAAAAGGAAATGAACTTGGAGTGGCAATGTCTATTGCTCATCATCATTATATATCATTTCATCATTTCTTCATATTACTTAATATCAGTATACTAACTGACACTGTAGCACATCTGTAGCCAAATAAATATTTTTAAATTGTCTGGACAGCAATGTATGAACCATTTAAAATAAACACATTGAAGCTAACTGATTGTGAGCTCATTGGGGATATTAAATTATTTGTTTATCTCAATACTGTTCTTTAACATATATTTTTTTGGGTTGTATACAACAGCAAATCAAAATGCCTGCCAGAAGCATTGTTGCCCCCTCATGACCACAGACATCTATGGTACCTCGTCAGAAAGCTCCCTTCCCCAAAGTTGGCATTGCATCTCCCTTCATCTGGGGCTTATCTGAAGGCTCGTTCTGTGCTAACTTCTGAGTCCGGCTAAGGACTGGGACGTCCCGTAACATTGGGGGCATGTCAATTCCAGACTCCCACAATGAGGGCTTAAGGGCTTAAGAGATAACTCTGGCCTGCATCCAAAGGCCCTTTCAAGGCTGAATTATAAAATGCTTGGTATGTCCAGCTAAACACTTACCCCATTTTGTTTTCTCTCTCAAGGGAATGCACTTCATTTTAAGGAGTACCAAAAAAACACATTTCCAGTGTCTGGCATGGTCGCTATGCAACACACCAAGGTCTAGCATGCCATGAGGCATAACAGCACAGGGAAAACATGGGAAGGGAGTGATGTAGAGAGATTATGCCCACAAGCACTGACCCCGGATCAGTATCAGTTTTTTTTCACATATGGTTGTGATTTGGACCAAGGATGTGTAAGCTGATCCTGGATCAGTCATAGGGTGCATTTGTAGCAAATCATAACCGGTTTGACTGAGTGGGTGTTATAACTTTTCACGACATTTAACTATTTGTCTGAGCCATCATACGTTCTATGAAATAAAGCACATTTGGTTGACATATGCTTGAGAGAAAAACAAACATTTAAAATGTTTAGCTATTTATATTGTTATTGTTAAAATGACTACAGCTACACTAATACTAATCACAGCAAAAGTGAATGCTTTACTCCAGCTACAGTGAGCCTGCTAAAGACCCGTACCACCAGACACAGCCAGTGATTATTTAAGGTTGTGAGAATGTTGCGAGGATGTTTCGTGTTTATTTCTGTGGTCTCCCAGTCATTCTCTCACTACTGATGAGTGCCACCTCTTCATTAAGATAAAAGTGCTGCACCTTGAGCTTTCAGATTTCCTCTTCTTGCCTATTTAACAGGGTACTAATAAATACCTGATTAGATTGCTCCTTTTTGTTAGTGTGTTAAGGTCTCCGGGCAATGAACCATGCTTGCAAGGGTTCATTTAAAGGGTATCTAGGTTCCTTATAAAAAATTACATTACTTCATCTTTCCATCATCAGTTTAAGCTTATGCATCAGTGTGAGGTTGAAATAAAGTTTTAGTCCTCGGACCAACTAAATACATATAAATTTAAACTTGAATGTTTGTTTGGATATACCAAACAAACTAGCCTGTTTTGGACCATTTTTTTCAATTAAGCATACAGTCAAACCATTTCAAGAGCAAAAAAAGACATATTTTTTAAAGGTTATATTATGTGCAGGACTTTGCTGGACTGCAGGCTTACCAGTCTGGGTAATGAAGCAGGTGGCCTTTTTCACTTATAGGAAATGCCACTTAGTTTGAATATAAGGCTGACCTATGCAAAGCACCACTGCATTTCTGTGTCGGTTCCCAGATGGGGCAGTTCTGTCATACCCTTGAGCCAGGAACTTAATTGCTGCTGTAAATATTCAGATGTATAAAAGGACACTATTTAAAGAAAATATGATGCTATATAAGTCACTCTGAACAAAGGCATCTGCTTACCACATTATAAGTAATAGCGGTACTAATAATAGTAGTATGATAATGGTAATCCCAGTTAACCAGCACAGAGCTGCTCATGAAAAAAAAGATTCGTGATTCGTAGCACATCAATGAGAACGTGGCTGCCGCTGGTCTGACACCCACCTCTTTGACGGTGGCGTCGTCGAACAGGACCCACTTGGCCGACTTGGTGTGGTAGGCGAAAGTGCAGTAGTGTCGGCTGGAGAAACAGATCATGCCAACCAGGTCCAGCTCGCTCCGCTTGGCACTCTCGTCCGTGACCCGGTAGAAGAGCTGCGGGGGCAGAGGTGACCGGATTAAGGGCTCGCTGGATACGGCGCAGTGTCCGTAATTCACACAGCTAACGTCTTCCAAAAGTTTGCCGATAGCAGCGGTCATGCTCACTGAACCACACCATCCAGAAATGGTTACATCACCATTAATGGCAGTGTTTAACCCCACAATGCACAGTAATCTCTTAATACTGGAGAACCCTTACCAGCAATAGAATAACACTGCTTCAACATTACAGACAGCTGCTGTACCCTTCGGCGAAGTGCTTTCCCCACAATTGCCTCGGTAAATATCCAGCTGTATCACTGGTTAAACATCGTAAAAAAAACTGTAACTGATGTAAGTCACTCTGGAGAAGAGCATCCGCTAAATGCCAATAATGTAATGTAATGTAAATCTACCATTATTGTAATACAGTGCACATGTATCCTAGGTCAGTATGTGCTTAAGTCTGTTACAGTTGGTGACATCATGCCCTGGAGTCAAAATAAGAGCTCGAACAGTCACACAAACCCCCAACCCCCACCCCCCCCCCCCCATGGGACATGGGTCTTCAGTGCAGCCACCTTATCTTGCCTTATTTTCGGAAGTTGTGTCCCACTATCAATGGAGACGTGCGTTTAGTCACAGACAGGAAGGGAGACGCACTCGTCACACATTCCTGCTGGGACAGGGAAGTCTGGGGCTAAGTCACGTCAACCCCCAGAGGGTCCCAATGACCTCACGCCCCAGGCCGCTTAGGGAACGGAAGGGTTACCGGGGCCAGTCAGCCCTTTGCTCGGCCCACGCACTTCCCCAAAATAAATCCCACAAACAAAAATGCGAGACAACTACAACAAACAAACAGACATCCACCCCCAGTGGTGAGCTGATGCAGACCAATAAGTTAAAAACCTTATCTGGAACAAAAGAATACACAACAACATCAACGACAACAATAGAGAACACTTGGGTCAGCCATCCTACCCATTTTGCGCAATGCTAAGATTTTTATTTGTGGCAATTTAAAGCCACTGCATCTTAAATCTGGCCAGTCTGGTAATCTACCAGTCAAATCTCAGAGGCAAAGATTATTCCTGTTTGTTCAGTAAACATGTTCTAATCCTGCTGGTGTTTTTAGGCCCCTTCAGACTTTCTTCATATCCTGTTAAAAATAAGTCTGACCAGCTAAGACGTGTCCACTGTTGAATATTACTTGTAGATGTTTTTTCTACCAAAAAATGTTCTTGAAATTAACAACAGTGAACAGGACTGAGCAGTCCAAGTGATGCCTCAGAAAGCCCCAAACAGGGTTAAAAAATACTTGTGCGCACGTTTTCAAACACTGCTGAAGCTTGTCACTACTTTTGCTATAATTAACATTACATAGTACCACAGCACAATTGGAATTTGGATGGAGTTTGGCACTATGGCGACAGACCCAGACTGAGACGGCACCGTTCTGTGTGAGAACGTGCACTGTGTCCGGTACCGCAGATTGAAAGGTTGCAGGAAATGACGGCGTGCGTGCACTCTCACCCCGGAGAGATTCAGGCGGGGGCCCAGGGAGCGGATGACGTCCTCGGTGAGGTCGGACTGCTCGGCGTCCCACACAAAGCCAATGGTGACAATCTCCGGGCAGTTCATCAGCACACGCCGGATCTTGATGCTCTCCCCGCAGTTACTCTGTGCAGAGGGGGCGGGGGCGGGGGGGACGTGGGAAAGCTCGGGTCAGCGGGAGAGCAGGACACACCACTGAAACACGGGCCACTCAAAGTACATTTCGGCTCTACGATAAACAACATCATTTGTTTATAGTGAAGGCAAACAACTGCTAATATGAATCACTTTGCCTTTTAAACCCTCTTTGGACATTTATCTTACATTTACATTTATTCATTTAGCAGACGCTTTTATCCAAAGCGACGTACAAAAGTGCATATAGTGGGCAAACAACAGGCACAAGAACAGGATGTGTACAGGTCATACAATGCAGATAGTGCTGAGGCTGAGCGCAAGGTCGGTGTCACAAACCAACTAATCTGATCTAGGATTACATATATCAAACACAATCACAAAATGTCTTAAATTTCAGCTGTGATTATGTGCAGCAACAGTATAATTTATGTGTGTAATATGTCCTCAATATTAGTAGGTTTAGGTTTGCTTGCATACATATCAATGTCTCTTAATCCTGCTTTGTAACCCAAAGGACTTGTAAGACAAAGGTTGCCAGTTTGATTCCCAGGTGGGGCACTGCTGTTGTACCATTGAACAAGGTACTTAACCTGCACTTGCCTCAGAAAATTATCCAGCTGCCATGGGTGCATGTTAAGTAAATAAGGTGATGTATGATACTGTACACATACAGAGAGATTTCCATCTTCCATATAGCCAACAAACACACTGAAATCCTCAATGCATCATTCACACCGAAGTAACATTGCCACGGCACAAGCAACATCACAGAAATATTACATGTTTCTTGAATGAACACAGCAAAGCGCTGCCACTTCGAAGGCGTGCTGAAGTCAGCAAAAATAACCTATAGCTTAGATCACATCTTTCTAAAACACAATCATGCGAAATGTATCCGATCCCACAATGCTCTGTGTTGGGCGCTATGGCGGGGGTTTCGTGACGCGCAGTCCTGGAACCGTCTCGCAGGTGCTGTGTGCAAAGCCCCTGGGGCGGCCAGAGGTGAGCTGCCGCTCCGCAGTTGCCGATGGTGATGCCAGGACAGCCGCGGATAAGCCGGACGGGCTATTTATATCCCTGCGCAAGAACAGCAGCCTTTCCATCCAGCCCCATTCGAACACAATGTCACAGCTGGGCGCTGGGAGAGAGCTCAACACGGGGTTTAGATTGATTTACCTGCGCAACTCAGAGCAAATCCCCCTTTTTTGTGTTTTCTGCAAAGACTGGTAGGGGATTCACCACAAGAGAATGCATGTCAAAAGTACTTTGTGCCATGTTGCAGTCTGAGATTACACAGTGCATCAGCCCACCCCATGGATGTCATTGTACTGCAGTGGGCACTGGTGCTTTGAAAAGCCACTCTGTGTGCAGACACAGAGTAGAAAATCTTTTGTTTAGCTTTGTGACATTTCTTTTTAATCAAGCCAAGACATTTGGTTTAAGGATGGTATTTCTCTAAAACATGCACTTGCAATGCAAATGCTTCTTTAATGTATTTTACAATTCTATTTTCTTGAGAATGAATGACAAAAGTGAAAATTAATACTTTCCAGGACACATCTATCTGGACCATAAAAGTGAAGTCCACTACTTCGACTTTCTGCCCACAGGCACTCAAACAATATGACTCATGCCATCTGTTTTCAAGCGCTCACCTCCAGCGAAACACGTGTTTCCAAAAGAGGAAACTGACACGGGTTTGTGACGCTGCGAAGGCAGCGGGAGCCAATTAAAATCACCCAACCCGAACAGGCAGCGCCTACCGGGCAGTTTCTGAGGTCCCCGATGGTGCTTGCTGCCTGCAGCAGCTCCCCGAACATGTCCGACCTGTGTCTCTCGCTCTTCTCCAGCACGCGGTCCACCTGTTGGCTGGGAGACAGGGAGAGAGAGGGCGGGGCCCTTTATGACTCAGGCCGGAGGAGAGGACGGCCCTGCTGAGCTGTGTGGTGCGTGGCTTACCAGAGGGCAGTGGTGGAGACGTAATGCACCAACTGTGTGAAAGGCAGGGGGTCGGAGGAAGCTCCACAGCTACGGCACACAGACTGCAAGACAGGCAACCGAACACTGCCGTTAGCAAGGCAGCGACACGCCACGCATCAGTAACCCAACATGCAGGGTGACCTCAGCCCTGTCTTACTTTGAGGGCAACACTGTGGGGAAGAGTGGAAAACATCCAGTCTGCTTTCCAATTGCTCAGCTCATGTTGTATGAAAATGACCTCACCTAGTGCTATTTGCCTTTAAATATTCCTGTAGTCATTTCTGTTTCGTTTTGCCCTTCAAGAAGTCCGAACGAGACTCAAATGCTCCTACTGAGTCTTTGTCACACACTGCTGCGACCAGCTACTGAGAAAATCTCTGATCTCACCCGATGCTAACGGGTGGCTCCATTCACGACACTTATCTCTGACTGCTGACTGACTCTCAAATGCAGGGAAAATTTATTTAACCTTACAGCTATTCTTTATGTCTGACAACCCACTGCTGCTGATTCTCAGCACCAATCAATGCAACACTGCTGACTATAAACACCTCAGTATGGGAGTCATTTGTGCCTCTTGTTTTGGCTTGCATTCAGTCTTACACCTCCATGCTGTCTAACTACAATGCAAGAACTTCCAGTTTGGCATTAACTGAGGGTCCTGAATTTGGGTGTTCTTCAAAGTGATTTTCCAGTTTTATGACTGCTGACCTTGACGAAAAATCTAATACTTATGTTTGAACTGCACTGAGCATATACAGAATAGAAGCCTTGAAGAAAATTTTAAAAGAAGTCAGGGATACGAAAGACTGGGATAGGAAGACAACTTCATCACCTGCTCGTAGAGCGACATGGCAAACTTCTGATGGGTGATGCAAGACTTGGAGGTGCAGACATCCGCCTCCGCGTCCGACACGACGTGAAGATGGATACGCTCCAGAATGTTCTCCTGTCACCCACACGGACAAACAGGAAGAGCAGATTATCACACAGCCACAGCGGCTCAAGAACAGCTTCTTTTTTAAAGGTCAGCTTTTTTTCATGTTTTGTTACCCAAATGTCCCACATATTTCAGCTCCTTCATTTCACAGCAGTCTCTGTGGCCAAAGCAACATGCTGTTGCACAGAATGTTCTGGGCTGAGCCGTTAATAGTAAGGTACAGAAAGTCAACATGGAGATCACGTGTAAACTGAGTGCGCTCAATGTCAAATTTGCTCAGCATCTATTTACCTCAGCCTTCTCTGCCTTCTGGTGTTGACGGACAACAAAGAGTAGCTTCTGTTTTAGCAGGGGAATTTGTATTGCTATTCCAGAAAGTGGGCTCAACCGTGCCAATCTAGCATCAACACTAGAAGGTGAACAACTGACCATAACGTCATGAAAGACTTGGTGGATCCTTATTAAAAACTAATGCAAGGGGAAAATCAGTTTGTCTCTCTGTGTTCATATACCACAAAGAATTTTGTCCTAAATATTACCTAGTAAATCAATGCAGAAGAAACATTTTTTCCTGCCAGTGGAAATGTATCTCACTAAAATTACAAGTATAGGAAGGGAAATGATGGATATGCATTATGCGTAATTGTGGGATCTGCCAACGGTATTGTGATGAATTCATTGTTTACTGGCTTGGCAACCTCATCAGAACCATCCTCCATTTTTGGTCACACTCCATCTCTTTGGTTTCCACCAATCACCATGCTGTTCAGTTTCAATCCCTGGTTAACTCATTCAACAGCAAGAAATTCACCTCTGAAGACCTGCTGTGCTCTGTAAGCAATAACCATTGTTCATAAAAACAAGATAAAACATAGAAGGTTACCCTGCCAACACCCATCATCCTCACTGACCCCTTCATTTACACCTTATACATAAACATAACATGCTCACATGAATGCTGTGGTATGTTGCAGCAACTTGTAACACCAATACACTTAAGCGGTGTTCTCAAAGGCTAATTAATAGGATTGCATTTCAAAAGAAATAGATTAGCTGTGCCAATAACACATGGTAAAACGTTAAGTACTGATATGCAGGCCAGCGGGCATTTTGTCAAAAAGAAGTGTTGGATAAACATTAGAGGAGAGGTGGCAAATATCTCAGTAATCAGAATGAAAAAATGTGACGTGCATGAAGACCGATATTATCACAGTAGATCAAAGAGTGCCTGGAATGGCTCCCAAAAAACATAAACCCAGGATATTATTTGTTGTCCTTACAACACATTTGTAAGGGCAACCTACAGTACCTGATACGTGCTTGGCACAGCCAAGCTGTCACTGTAGTTCCACAAACATCATAAAATGATAAGCTTCAGTTTTAAAAATAAGTCTCAAATATTGCCTTTTTAAGAGAACACCCTTCCACAGCTTTAATCCAAAGGAAGGTAAGATGTAACAGACTCTTAAAGATACCCTCCATTAAAACCTTCTGAGATAAATCCACTGTTTGAAAAATGAATTGTGGCTTCCCTTCTTGTGCTTACATAACCAATTTTTACTGCTTCCTGTCCTCAGATGTACTTAAACAGTCCTATTATGCATGTGTTTTCTCTGTATATACTTTACAGCTCTACTATTGTTCCCTTCAGCATGATGTGGGCTTGCAATCTCTTTGTTTTCATTATCTCTATTGCAGTGTTCTGCATTCACAATTTTATGTAATAAGATTACTTTACACAGCCAGGTTATTTTGAATTTGCAATAATGTGTTTGTGTGTGTATTTCTCAGTCACAAGTATATTATATGTGAAATGGAAAATATAATTTACACTAAAATCAAAACATTCAAAATACACACTTTATACACCCACTAGGGCATATAAACCCTGGGGAAAACACCAGTCTGCCCTTTGCACTAGTGTTACCTAAGTGAGTTTTGATCTTTGGTCTGCTGACAAAGAACTAGTAGCCATCTGAAGTGGTTCACTGACAAGCCTCTACTTCCGTTAGCCAGGGCAGTTGTGAGGTGAAACGTGTGACTTTATGTAACACGCCATGGTCACGTTGGGCGGCCTTGTTTAGAGTTTCGGGAGGGCACTCCCCTCACCACGACCTTGCCGATCAGATTGTAACAGCACGTCCCTTCTCTGTGCCCCTCCCCCATGCATCCCTGCCCTTAAGACAAGCACCAGGCACCCGGGCAACACTGACCGTGCTAAGGTCAAGGTTACTACAGAGGGTGGTGGGGGGTTTGTAGTGGGTAGACTCACAAAACACTCTGCTGCGTCGTCCATCAGGCCCAGCTGAAAGCGCTGCTCGTCTTTGAAGGTCTCGGCCAGGGCGTGGCGCAGGTTGTCTGACGGCAGGGCCCGCTCCCGGCTGTGCTGGAACTGGGTGAAGATGCTCTGTGTGGAGGGTGGGGGGACACAAACGCTGCTTCAATCAGGGGTCCTCTGCTAAACAGCGCTACGCTACACTGTACGTTTCCTTCCCTGAAGTTCAGAACTAACATCACAGAAAAAAGGGCGCTTGCTGAAACATGGAGGGGGGCTGACCTTCAGAGCGCAGAAGATGCAGGCGTCCCCGAGGCAGAAGTGACCAGGAAGCTGTCGCAGGCTCCGCCGGAAGATGTCCAGCTGCCACAGGACCTGCGTGGGTGGGGGTTGGGGGGTGGGGGGTGGGGGTGGGGTAAGAGAGAACAGCTGCCTTCATCTCGTACCAGGCATAGCCTGAAAACTTCACCATAATAGTCCTTCTTACTTCGTACCAATTTCACCATTAAAACACTTTTCAGTGTAGACCGGGTTGCTCTGATAATGGTCTGTACAACCAAAATGTTACCTGTTGTCTAATGAAGGAAGACTGTGATTCACTCAAGAGGGTGACTGTGACTGTTTGTCTATCCCTTTTTCCTGAATGCACCCAGCAGTTCGTACAGGTACAAGTTTTTACATTATCATTGTGAGCCTGGCTTTCCCAGCCTGGAGCAAAATGTGAATTTCTCATCAAATGATTAAAAAGTGTTTAATTTCACTGTCACTGACCTACTGGCTGTAAGACTTAGAGAAGTGCTGCCTGACTCATTGTTGCTCTTTCTTAGAGGACAGTGGGTTGAGTGACAGTACAGCAAGCATCCAGAGGTCACAGTCAAACAGGGGAGACGTTCTGCTTATGTGAACATTTCTCACTCCAAGGATGCCTCATCTTCAGTGACCGGCACTGGGCGTGCCATATCTGGACACCTCAACCAGGGCAGAAAGCAGGTGGCCTTTCCACACCCACACAAACACCCAGTCAACTAGCAGGTAAAAACAAGCCAACAAGTTTCCTGGCATTCACTGATCAAAACATCTCTAATATGTACTCAAATAAAACAGCAGGTCCACTGATGAACACTAAAGGAGAAAGGAGAAACCTCTGAAGAGCAAAGAGTGAACATTTATTGATGGTAGTATTGGCTTGGAAGTAGGCTGCAGGGAGAAGAATGAGGTAAAAACACAGTATGTGCACCTGAATGCTCAACAAGTGTCACCATGTTCTGTATGATGGTTTTAGATCTATATAAGGAGTCGTCAGCTTTCTGCCAAACTGTACAATCAATACATGTCCACTTCGCACTTCGCTTCGCAATTCAAATCTTTCTCTTTGTCATATTTAATTGCCTTTGAGCCTTGAGCATCTATACAGGGTGCACAGTACCGGAGAGAGTTAAAGATCCTGCAATTTTCCTATCGTGGAACCCGGCATTGTGGGACGGGTGATTATGTAAGCCAAGGGTGGATGCCCCCCTGAGAACTTAGGCAGGAGGTCTGTCATTTCACTTGGCTGACCAGACGCTCACCCGGGGCTAAGATTAAGGCCAGAGAGGAACAAAACTTGCGCTGCCTTTTGTTACGATAATGTAAGATGTCACCGTGACAAAACATCCTGTTGCGTCACAGAGGGCGGGTGGCGTGGGGGGGTGTTTATCGTCTCGGGTGTCCTGCCGTGCGAGGACAGGCACAGCAGGGACACAAAGATTGCAACAGGGAAAATGCTCTTCCCTTCCACGCTCTTTTGCCATTTGTTCCAGCCGATAATGAAATAACGTACATTACAGTACAACATCTCATTATGTGTCTAATCTACAAGTAGAAACATGTCATTAATATTAAATGTATACAACAGCTCAAGGGAAAGTAACCGTCCACAGTGAATTCTGAATATTTTTGTTTGAAATACAACATATGTATATTTCAGTTTCAAATACTGCATCTGCATGTATGCATTGGTGGTTAGGGAGCAACAAATAAGACACCTCCTTCCATTGGATAATTATCTTGAACCCATTTTTGACTGTTTTGCAGCTGTTATGTAGGTAAGGACCCCCCCCCAATATTTATATACTTTATCTTGACAATGTACTGTACTTCAGAGAATGTATTTTTGGAATACACAATATAGTGAAAATATGTAAATTATTGTCATTTTGGTATATTGCAACATATTTCTGCTTTGCTGAACACCATATTTGTCAATACATTATAACAGTAGTAGCTTTGCCTTTGTGCACTTCATGTGAAATTAATATATATATTGCAAAACAGTGAAACTGCCACATTACACACAAACACAAGGGCTGCACCCCTGATAGAGTATTCCTTATTGATATTGGCAAGGTAATGAAACATAAAAAGCAGGTTTTGGGCCATCGTAGCTGAGAACACATGGCCGAGACCATTAGTTTGCACCCGGCCCAGGCCCAAGCACAACGCAATATACCCGAAGGAAGGACTGTACCATTCCTACACAATACCAACACATACCCCGAAGTGAAGCTCCCATATATAATGGATGGGATTAAATGCACATAGTTAATTAAGTTAATTAGCAATCACAATATATGACAGATCCTCCCCTGGTGGCCTCCCTCAAAGGACTCCCACAGATAGGCTCCCTTGTATTAGTACGATTGAGTCATTGGACGAAGAGGCTGAGAGAAAAGGCTGCCAAGAAACATCCACTAAATGCCCTGCTAAGTTAATGAGCGGATGAGCAGCAAGCTGAAAGGGGGAAGCCTAAACTACCAACTAATTAGTGGTTAAAATGCACTCAAGAAACTAATAAAGACAGAAAACAATATCAAACTATCACATGATGACTGTACAATCTTTGCAGTGATAAGCTACATGCTGTGACAACACAGTGTAATGCAATAACAGTAATTCATAGACGTGGTATATAGCAGTACTTATCATCAGTTTAAAGGGAATTTCTCTGCCTTCTCTGTAGCTCATTGGCCTCAACCATATGTATGGGAGAATGGATGCATACACCTATGCAACTAGATATATACAGTAGTGTATATGGGGATGCTCTGCCCGGGTTGTAAAGGGCACTGTATGGCAGTTATCTAAGAGTCGAACAAGAATGACAGGCTGTGGAAACTTCAGAAAGACCTTCAGACATCACTTCAGACCCTGCAGATGCACTCACCTGCACGGCACTGTTGAGGAAGCAGCTGTTCTGGCCGGGCTCGTTCAGCAGGCCTTTGGTGAGAGCCAGAGACATCATGCTTCCCGGCTGGTAGGACTTCCCCAGATTGCCTCCCGGCCTCTTGAAGAGCTTGACCCATGCCATTGGGCGGAGGGAGGCGCCCCCGCGACAGAGGAGTGACTCAGCCAAGCAGGGAGAGGGGGCCGTCACCGAGGTCGGACCGGGCGTCGGCTGGGAGCATCGGAGGTCGGAGGGGACTCCAGCACCGGCCGTCCTGTCTCACGTTGGCCGCCGCCAGGTCCTTTGCGTCAAACTACTGTGGCAGTGAGTCAAACAATTCCGGAAGTTCCTCTTGGAAATAGCAATCTCAGACTTTCAAAGCTAACTCACTGGTGGAGATGTCTCTTGAACACAAAGTCTACAACACACACAGCAATAATCCAAGGGCTTGAAACTGCTGTTGCTCTTCCCATAGCTTGCATGCTGACAGTCACTCGCCCCATCCAGTATTCGGAGGGGGCGTCCGGTGCCCAGGTACAAACGGGGAACGAGGCGTGCTGGTTGGGGAGCCGAAGGGCTTCATCGCTCAGGGTGCAAGGAGCCAGCACAAGGCTCATTCATGCAGAAGCTCTGGATCTGCAGCTCTGAACACAGGACATCAACAGGGCCAAATCTATGGAGAGGGAGGGGAGGAAAAGACAAAGCGCCAAATCAGGCCATTTCAAACAAAATAGGAAGTGGCCATTCTCTCTACAGTCTATCAGTTAGCCCCTGATGTTCCTGATGTGGCCCAAAGCAAACAAAAAGACTTCATAAGTGAGAAACATATGACACAAAAAGCTATATCATCCAAACACTTCTATGCCTATGAACCGTTCAGAGATAGCATGCATGTGGAACACCCCTTGGTTGTTATAACTGGAACATGTGCCAGGCAGACTTCAGTTAAATCAGTGGACATGCACAGAACCAATGTGGCAAAGCGGGTGTGGAGATGTGCTTGTAACCACAGAGCTGCAGCTTTGGCTCCCAGGTGGGGCACTGCCATTGTACTATTTCGGTATTAGACTGAGCTGAATTAAAAGTCAGGCAGTAAAATCTTGGCCAGCAAGGCTGCACTACAGGAATGTAGAGTAAACCAAATTAAGTTTGGCATGGAACATCAAAATGGAATGCAAAATTACGGCAAATGAATCTCAGATGACATACATATCCTGTAAGCTATATTGTCGAGCATGATCAAAAATTATTAAAGACAAGCTAGTGGTTTTTACAATAAATTAATTGTAACCTATAAAGACATTACACTGTAACAAAAAAGACAGAAGAAGCCATTCAATTTCTGAAAAGCATTGTTTTCCTAGTCATGCTTCAACTGACCAATAAGTTACGAAGGGCAAAGCCAAGGACATGAAATAGCAATCTAACGACTGACTGTATGTTTCGGAGTCTGTTGTGTATTCAAGATTTTAACCCATTCTCCATTTTATTGACCTGGACTTGGTTTTGAGTGTGGCTTCTGGCCTAAATGTCGCACCACGCTTTACTTGGAACTGCTGAGTTGAAGGTTAAATGAGACTGGGAACCAGGCCAGGCCATAATATCATTGCTCTGTTCCAGTGTGACAGCTTTTCCTGGGCCTGTCCAACACCATCACTCTGAAGTCCCTTTGCAGCTCTGCTCCAATGCGGCCATTCACAGCGGAGGTGCGGCAAAGCCCAAGCTAATCCAACACCGGAGTGTGACCGCCGCAAAATTAGGGCATCAGGCCACACCTTGGATGGCACCCTTCACTTGACCACGCTTGCCCACACTCGAGTCAGTGGCTGGACAGAACACACTCCCTAATCTGATTCTAGCCACTGGCACTCTCTAATGTGCATCTTGTGTTTTGAGTCATGTGTAAAGTTTTGTGTCCTGTACTTACTTTTCGGTATGTGTGAAAACCACTTTGATTTCTGTACATATTATTAAACCAATTACCCACTTCCTGTCTCTGATTGCTATGGAAGGTTATCTAGGTGTGCACTGGAAAGAGATCTGAGCAGGATGCATTAGGACATCTAATATTAGCCATCTATTAATGGAAAAAGGAAATCCCCACCAACAGGGCTCTAACCAGCCTACTACCATTAGGTTGTCCATTACACACAGCATATACTCAGTGTACAAACCTGTTCCAGAGGAAAAGTTCTGAGAAATTACACCCCAATTAACAGATTAGTTTAGTGTGCATCATCTTACTTAAGCATCTTTATCAGGACACAGACACTATGATATATGATTGTGCGCAACATAATTTGGTGAGGATTTTTAATTAATTACGGCTTTTTCAAGAACAGCAGGTCTGTGTTCAGTTATCCGACATGTGAAAACTCAATGATGTAATACACCAGTCTAGTCTATTATTAATTATAATATTTTCTACCACAGCAGAATTAAATTAATGAAACATGATGTCGTTTTTTTAATGACTACAACAATTTTCATTTTCACTTCCATTTTTCCTGTTGCTTGCAATTTGGCAGATCTTTTTTTTAATCAATGTGGCATTCCAGTTCTACAGTAGGTGAAGCTTAACTTACTGTTAACACTAAAGCAAAAAATTTGCTTTACATTGATTTACATTTGTTTTACACTGTAATTTTTGTACAGAAATATGGAAGAAGTGTGTACATGTTTTGTTTTTCCTATGTAATCGTAGATATGAATAGATACATGTATGTACAATACATATACTGTATGTGCTGAAATATGTGTCACACAGAGCCCTTCTTACTATGTGTTGCAATGTATAATTTAGCACCACTTTCACATATGTAATGCCGTGCATACTTTGAATATCTATAAAGTGGCATACCACATACTGTAAAATGCATTGTACTATATCTCAGCAGAATTACATGAAAGTGGCCATACAGGAACTGTCACACTTTCCAGCACTTGGCACACATATCAACATCAAGGGCGAATTTCTATCATGCCAATGTTTCGCACTGGGTATCTGCCTCTTCGAGTACATTATAATCCGCAGCAGGTCAGCAGGTGATGCTCTCCTTGTAATCACGATAATGGAAAGTGCCACTGGCGCGACTGCTGTCTTTCCCAGAAAAGACGGGGGGACCGTAACTGGGATAATAGGATGTGCCCAGCTAAACCGCTCATCTTTCAAGCCTCTCATCTCTGTAGGGCCGACCATCAAACTTGACCGAGGAGGGCATATTGTTTTGGTCATGGCCAGAGGGGAGAACACATTGGGACCTGAGCGGGACAGCGAGGGTGGACAGGGCCAAGGCGCCCACTCAATCACTGATCTGGGATCAGATTCATCAGGTTGAATGTGAAGCAACAGCCAAGTGCAAGTGAAATAGGTGCAATTAGTTAAGTCGTGTGATTCCTACAGGAAGTTATCTGGTTGCCATGGATGCTGAGAGGAAACAGTGGGCTGCAGTTTCCATGGTTGACTCCTTGCCCGCAAGGACTCCGATGGCAGAGGAACTGGAGACATTACCTCTTTACATCAGTTCAGGTCATGCCCTTACTACTCAGCAACAAATCCAGTATCAAGTCACACTTTATACTGTCACAAACACACTCACACACACACACACACGCACACACACACACATTTCCTGTTATCTGATATGACATACAGCGTTGTCCCATGTCCAATGTTGTCTCAATCCAGTGAAAGTATTTGGTTGGTTGTACCAAGCCTTTATAAACTGCCTTGTAAGGACCAGAGAAACAGGGTCCTGTGCCAGGTTAGCTGTTCATAAACTTCCCCTCAGCGGCACCAGTCACACAGTTTGTTCTTCCAATACCTTGCATGGCTTAGTGACTCTTACACCAAACAGAAAATACCCAGCTAATGATGTTATATGCCATCTCAATTTGTTACTTTGAGGAATAACTAAAAAGAAAAATATGAAATGCCAGAACCTTATGATTTACCGACACTGAAAATGTGCAAAGGGAAATAATGAAGAAAAAGCCACAGTGGGGCTGGACGGCCCTGTAACTTATCACCCGTTTAATTAGCAAAGAGTAGGGACCAGCAGATGGGCAAGGTCTTTTCTGAAGCCTCCTGTCCTTCTAAAGACCCTCCTTTGGGCCAAATATGAGCGTTATATGGCCGCACGCAACTTGCCAATAATCCACAAAGGCTCGGTTTTAGTAATGGAAACTGTTGTGTGGGCAGGACCTGCCGGTGGATTGAGCGATATGGTAAATGGAATATGTCTGACAGCTCCATCAATCTGCCGCTGCGTTGGTATGCACGGCCGAAGCCCGTCCAAGCGGTGCTCTCTTCACTTATCGCAGGCACTGCGGCCACAGTCTTTTCATTTATTTATCCCGCTGGCAGACGCCCTTGCCCAGAGCAACTTTCACACAGCTCACAGTCTTCGACACCTCTCAGTTTATACAGCTGGAAATTTCTGAATCAATTCAGGGCGTCTACTGTGATCAAGGGGTCAATCACAGGGCTCCAACTGAGAGAAGAAAACTTCACCATGTTTTTACGGTTGCCTAAACAGAAAGGAAACTCAGCAAACAGTGTACATAAGGAGAGAGACATCTGAGCTGCAGGTCTTGATATTCCACACCCAACAAAAAAAAGTTTCTATGTTTAGTTTTTCATAAAAGTTTACAAGTTTGCAGAGGCAATGGAAAATACATTTTACTAATCCCAATTTCACAGTGTAAAGAAGCATGCAGTGTGCTTAATATCTATGTGAAAACTATACCTATGTGAAATATACAGCTATGCAGTGTATTACCATAGAGAGAGAAAGAGAGAGAGAGAGACTTACAGTTTTCCAATGGTTTGCAAATGTCCAGAAATGCTTAAGAACAAGTGGAAAATGATTTTATGATGCTTTATTATTTACTACACTACACGACTATACAGTGTATGTGTGTTGTGCGTGTGTGTGTGTTTTATATATGCAATGTGTAGTATGATTTCAACAACAACAATATAAAAATGACAACATATATTCTTATGCAATAACTCCCTCCAAAGGATATCTTAACAAGACTTGTGGTAATAATCCCTCTGTTCCAGTGTTTAAATGAAATGGTATTCACTTCTTTCCCTCTCACAAAATAATCTGCACTCAAAACGCTTTGTCTTGGGAACAAAAATTTCCAGGTTGCAATGTGCATCAAAATAAAAAACAATCCCCAAGGCATGCAAGCAATTACTGAAGCTCAAGGAAGGGGCACAGGGATATTTGAGTTCCACTTGCTGACATCCTAAATCTAGCATGCAAATACCAGGCATTTCTGAGATAACTAATGTCAGTTTCAAGGCAGTGTATAGTCCAGTTGCACTGCCACTAGCCCTGACAACATCTGTTTAGCACTGACATAACCTGTATTGCAGAGCAAAAGGAGTCCAAAGGCTGTTTACCAATTTCATCTACCGTAAGTTTTGACATTCAGGGGAGAACATACCTGGCTAAATGGACATGGCATGCCCTTCACATTATCCAGTGCGGAGCTTCTGAACCAGACAGCAACTGAAACTGTGGCTGGGCGGATCATTGTACCAATTCTAAATCGCTCATTGAAAGATGTAACTGCTGGCCTAAAAAAAAAAGAAAAAAAGCCAATTCCACCTCAGGTGGAATTCAGTCCTGCTTTGGGAAACGAACTGGATCGATGGTAATCAATTGTTCTTTTAATGTAGTGCCGCAACATGGCCCTTTCAGCAAACTGCTCTTGTACCCTTCATCCTTTTAAGGTTGGGAGCAGTAACAAATGTGTCACCCTCATAGGAACAACCTCAGTGTTTAAAGGCATAACTACACCTTTCTTGCTTTCCTTACCTTCAAAAAGACAAAAAAGAGAAAACAATATCATGATAACATGTTTACTGTTACAAGATATTGCTTTTTGACCAACACATATCAAAATTACACTCACATATACTGTTACCATGATAGCAATGTTATGGAGTAAAACTTATGCAAGTGTTTTTTTTTCTTTAGCTATCTGCCTACAGGACAAACATAAATCCATCAGACAATTACCCCCACACATGGCTATGAATGGAAATAAATATATAATTCCGTAAATAAATATTTATGGTAATTGCTTCCATTTACTTTTCCACTTCTTTTCAAAACTCACAAGTGCAATATATTTGAAAACTAAATCTAAATCAACTAAATATGTTTAGTTGATACATTGTTGCATTAGACTAAAAGCAGTGTATTCACCATTCTCTTTGGAGGAAGAGTGTCTATCAAGGTAATTTATCAAATAACTTGAGTGGGTTGGAGAGGGTGGAAGGATTTATGTATTTACATTGTAGTTACATGTAATAACATGTTTATGTTAGTTATATTAGTCTTCACCATTCCTTGTCAAGTTAAATACCACTGTGGATTATTGCTGTAAAATACCCTTGATAAAAACTACATTAAACAGCTGCAAGAGTTGCCAAGGACAAATTTCAAGTAAGAATGCCAAAGTCATGACAGTGCTTTCCAACACAAACAGATTTTAAAATGGTGAACTTCCACAAACATCTTCATCTCTGACAAAGTGCGCTGGCCATTCGACAGGTCAGTGGGGTGAGTTTCTGTCAACATGTCATTGCTAAATAACATTTGTGGAACCAGTATGTATGCCCTAGCAGCTAGCTAATTATGAAATTCCAGTGCTCTTGTTTTCATGTACCTCTAGCTCATGTATTAAGAAATATTACATAGCTCATTGTAGCCATTCAAATATAAAGCTGTGACCTGTTGATGTTTCATCAGAGCTTAGCCACCTTGCTGAGTTCAATGAAAGCACATTAAACAACTCTCAGTTTTGACCAGATAACAATTTAGCAACCCTACCTAACTCGGTTTACACTACATAACAAGAGCAAGCAAGACAGATTGCTAGATCGACAAAAAGCATAACACATCAAATTTAAGACTTGATCAGCCATCACTTTTTTAATTTAATTTTCTTTAGTTCTGTGCCTCACGTTATCAGCTAGCAGCAGATGTACCTTGCATGCCAGTCAGCTGTTGAAAATGGAGTACAGGGTTTCTCTTTTTACATTTCATTACATTGCTGTAATTTATAATTTAACAGTGATTTGAGTGTGAGAATTAATGTGAGAAACCTTTTGAGAAAAAAAAAAACTTTACAACAGATATAACAAATACCAGTCCAAAGTGCAAGGGAGCAAGTACTTTTGTTTTCATAAGTAATATTTTTTTTTATTATACATGTGTGAGGTCTCACTCTCTGGATATAAGATCATGTCAAAACATCGATTTTTAATCACCAGGGAAACAAACAAATAATCTGTACCAGAGAAACTTGTGGAACAAACTGTACCCAATACATGAAATAAAAAGCAGCAGAGAATGGAAACAATGAATTACCAAAAAAAAAAATCTGGAGACAGCGTTGCCTCGTGCATTTATGCAAATCATTTATGCAATTGCCAAAGTTACTAAGAAAAGAATGTAG
This sequence comes from Megalops atlanticus, assembly GCA_019176425.1. NCBI lineage: Eukaryota > Metazoa > Chordata > Actinopteri > Elopiformes > Megalopidae > Megalops > Megalops atlanticus. The sequence goes on from CM032894.1 coordinate 18,399,875, forward strand.
TGTTTGTAGCCTATTTGAAAAAGTAAAGCTTCCGCTTATTTGTTGGTCAAAGTTAACGGAATGTTGATTGAACCTAGGACAAAGCAAGAAAAACAGAATCGATTTAACGGAACGCAATAAAACTACAGGAGTTATTGGTCTCCTCGTGTGCCTGCTGTGGTTTTATTGAGGAACCCCGGTTCCAGAGCATAGCAGACCATCCCTCAGTATGTTGGTGTGTCATTTAATTATTGATTTAAAATGATATGATGGCACTCACCTTCTTGGATGGTTCAGCAGTTCACTTACAGTGTTATACCTACTCATAATAAATGTGGTCTTGTTTGCTCGGAAAGGAGTGTACTTATTAAGGCACAAGCTCTCATACACGCGTACAGGCTGCTATAAATTAAAATGTAAAAACACCGACGGTAAAATACACGTTGCTGAAATATGTATTGCTCCTTTTACTGCCAGAATATGAATCTGTTTCACATAGGCGCTCTTAAATGTCTAATATAAGCGAACATATAAATATCAAGCACTGCATATATATTTACGAGAACAAGATCACATCCGTTAAAACTGAGGATAATGGTCAACTTTTGGAAATTTATTGGCCCGATCTGCTGTCTCTTAAAATTAAGCATCACGAGCATAATGCACATCTATGAAGCTAGCTATATTCATCACAATCCACACTAAGGGAAACGCAAATGATATTGTGATCCGTTTTTCGCCCCTCGCAGAAATAAGAATCATGCTCATGAAGTCGCTTCTCCAAATACTATCATCCCGTAGCACTCAAATTTCTATCGTAGGAGTCTGCAATTTAGGAGCTTGGCAGCATGCTACACCCTCAAAAGAACACGTGCATTTTAACAGTAAGTGGTGTCACGAAACAATTCAAAAAATCATCCGTCAGATGCACCGGTTTCCGTTTTTTAAATGACATGCTTGGTTAGAAACTCATTCTTCAATAAGAGACTACAGTTAGCAAGAACAACTAACACCAATCCCACAAACAGAAAAACAACATTCACCGTTAGCTCCAGTAATTACCGAGACTGCATCTGCGAGAGCTTGTTTTGGTTTGCACATGGTCATCGCGTGCTCCCTTAGACAAGAAGAAAACCAAATATATTTACCTCTTCAGGTGAACCTCGGTAACGCGCTCATACGAAAGACTGGGCAAATGGCGAATGGAAAAAGTTCATGAAAAGAACACCCGATGGATGGATAACATCATTCACCATCATCATACAGAAAATACTAAGCAGCTCCAACATCTTTCCCTTACGTCGCGGGGCATTTGTATGAAATGCCTTGGTTATTCTATTTTTTTTTTTCAATGTAAAATTCTTACCCGAAAAAGATTAAGTTTTTTCCATGGACGAAGTGAATAAGGTGCTGCGACGGCGGTAGATCTGGCAGGCTAAAATATCCTGGAATCTGATCAAAAATAGCAGCACTAGTTAAAAGTAATACAATCCAGTCATTCCTCGTCGATCCATTCTCCATCACTATTTCCAGTTTATGTAATGACGTTTTCCCTTGCAGTCTTTTTTTTTTTTGCCTTTTAGCTCCCGTATCTCTGTTGTGTTTGTTTATGAGCGGCGGCAATGAGCCGTCAACGACTCTCCACCTGAGTGTCAGTCCGGGATTAGTGATGTTTTGAGAGCTGCGAGGTCAAACTCCGCCCATAGTGTACAGTATTTACTGCAGTCCTTCAGCAAACGCTCCTGCAACATGCTGTCATGCTATCATGCTGTCATAATGTCGTGCGGAGGCGGGGGGGTTAGCCGCGCAGTCGAGTGTTGTTTCCCGAGTGTTTCATCATTCGCACAGGTAACGCTGTGTATTCACTGACGGAGGATAACAATTGCCTCTGTTTCAGGTGAGAAGAGAACAAAATAAAAAACGTCATGAGATCGGACAAAATGTGTCACGACGACGCGCCATGTTTAGCTTTAACGTAGATTTTTTTTCTGTGCTCACGTTCACTATAAATGCTGGATGGGGTGTAAATTAGGAGTCAAAACCACCTTGCAAAAATGTATGATGCAAGAGTAACACGTGCGGGATTGAGACACCATGTGTCCGTTCCATAATACTCCTTCCACGAAAAAATAAATAATCTTGTCCCAGCATTTAAACTCTTGAACTACGTTCGCTTGGCCAAATGTGTTGATTTCAGTAATCGAACGACTTTGCCAATTTCAGCCTCTTTGCCAATTTATATATTTTTTTCATTCGTTCTACAAAGCCAAGCAGTCGCTTTACTGTCGCTCGCGCGAATATCTGTGGAATCCATGTTAAACCGTGGCACAATCAAAATATAAGCCATGGAGTGTATGCTACTGTACAAAGTGTACCACCATACATTCTCTCTCTCTCTCTCTCTCTCTCTCTCTCTCTCTCTCTCTCTCTCTCTACGTATGTATATGTAGGCTATGTACATATTGCGTTTGAAGGTTTATGTCATCATTTGGTAGGTGAAGATTTGACAGTTTGCAGATGTCAACTCACTTTTTGTTTATTTTCGTTTTTTATTTTACATACACACATCTGACATTGCTGTTTTATGTGTGTGTGTAGGTATATATATAAATATATATATATTTAAATTAATTAATTATTTTCACACACACACACACACACACTATATATCACATAAAGCTAGCCTCTGGGGCAATGCCTCGTACTACAGTAGCACAATGAATACAGCATATGCTCTGCTGATGGGGAAACTGGATAATTGCATTTGGTTGCAGTGCAGCAGAAGTTCTCAACATGAAAGAGAATCAATCATAGTCACATACTGTAACGCTTTATTTCAGTTAACCCTGTCAACTCACAGAGGTGTAAAATTCTTAATGGTTTTGCAAAAAGGACCAAAAACGCTGCCACAGCTACACTAGAGTTGTATCTTAACATTTCGGTGTTACACTGTAGCATCAGTGATAACAGACCTGGGCTTGTAACGGATTATTGTTGGTTCAAATCCTTGATTAGAGACCACAGTACTCTTGATTTTTGCACTTCACCCCTGTTGCTTCAGTAAATTTCCTGCTGTTTAAAGGTGTAAATGTATAATTTGGATTTTTAACTGGTTGATAATAAACACAATTATTATTGTCCTGATCTTTGGCTAATTTTTACCAAGTAGTACATGTGTTTATTTTATGCTTTTATGCTCACCACCCTATTGCCCATTGAAATGATTGGAATGATTGAAATATTGTGTAAGAACACATTGGTGACATTGAATTGCTCCCCCTTTGCACTGCCTGTATTTTGGCTTGAATCAGCATGTTTTTCAGTGCCTTTTTTTATAAACCACTGCAATCTCATGTTTGCTAATGACATCTTTATAAATGATATCAGGCATCTGTTACCAGAATCATTTGGATCACAGCGTTCCTCTCATTAGACAAGGAAACCATGACGTTTGCAAACTGCTGATGCATCTAATTAGTGTCCCTTACAAAGTGCATTCTTAATTAGCGTTTAATTATGTAAATGTGCAGGCACAAGAGTGGGGCTCTTTGCAGTTGTCACGGAAGTTTCGCTGCCAGTGTTGATTGCTCACCTTGAGACAGTCCCCAAAAGCACCTGGATGTTCGCTGTGCATCACCACACTTGATTAGAAGCTTAATGAGAAATCTGTGTCCTCCTGGTGCACATACAGTACCAGTCAAAAGTTTAGACACACCTACTAATGGAAGGGTATTTCTTTATTTTTACATTTTTTCACATTTTAGAATTATAGTAAAGGCATCAAAACTATGAAATAACACAAATGGAATTATGCTGTGGCCAGAAATGTGTTAAACAAATCAAAACTATCTTAAAGTGTTTAGGTAAAAATGAATGTATGTTTTTCATTATCTTAATCAGTTGTGTCCAACATTTTGACTGGTACTGTAAGCTTCTGCTTATCAGACTCAGTACTGCCAATGACTTTGGACATAGAGTAACAGCAGCACTCTGAAGTCAGCAGCCTCTGTTATGAATTTAAGTGGACTGAACACATACACAACACATTGGAAGAAGATGACATTAAAATGAAAGATAGAATATGAAAAAGAAGATGCAATCGTTTGTCCCCGTGGCAGGCCCTCTTACGAAACAATCAGAAACAGTCGGGCCGGAGTTGTGTGACCTGAAAACCAGAACTGGCCCTCGTGTCTGTTTATGCCGGAAACTCAATTAATCGGTGACCTTGATAAGGTGCCGATGCCACATGCAGAACGGCCAGCGACTATTTTCAGACCGCGGATCGCCCCGGAGGCCATCGGAAGAGCCGCATCGCTGTCCTGGCGTTGATTTATAGGCATGTTCAATCTATATGTTTTTTCTATAATTAGCCGCGGCCAGTCGTTGTGTGACTAATGAGCACCGCAAGGGATTAGGAGCAGAAGCAGAAGAACTGCTTTAGGCAACCCGGGAGCCTGTGAAAGAATGATATAATGCAGTGGCTTGCAGTAAGGACGTGAACTTTGAATTTTTCTCTTGTTCTCATTAGCGATGGAAAGGAGCATATGGGAAACAAATCCTGCCCCTCGTAGACATCTTTCCGTCTGTCGCCATCTTAAATAACCGCTCAACTGTCCTCTCCTGGATGTAAATTTAGTCTGTGGTAGTTTGGGTATCGGATGCCCTGTTGCAGGCCCTCTCAGTATAAGAATGGATTTGGAAAGGTTCGACTGCAGTTTCCCATGTGGTCAACTTCAGCTTGACCATTCAGAAGACCAGATTGTGAATGTTGCTCTTAGACGTCATCCTGCTTGCGCACCGGACATGCGGCCTCAGTCTTGCAACTTTTGATCAAGTAGTAGAGGGTGGCGGGGTGGCAGCTGAGGAAACTAGTCTTTGTTCCACCTGTCAAATAACGGTCAGAATCAGGTAGCCTGCCTCATTTGCCAGGTCCCATAGCATGATGTTTGCGATCATCCCAATGCTCTGGTGCGTCCGTTGTCAGGCCGACCTTTGCACTGCAGATGGTTTCCAAGCACAGTGAGAAGGATTGTTCAAACGCAGTGAAGCTAATAGGCAAGGGTCTGAGAGTGGTGATATGATCTGCCTGACTGGCAGCAACAAGCTCTTGCAGGAGCTGCGTCTGTCATCTGGCTCCATGTATTTTCAGCACAGCAGTAAAATAAATGGGATTTGTCAGTCTGACGGGTGTAACCCCGAAGGTTCAAAATAGCCAAGATCTCACACATTGGTGTGACATGAAACTATTTATTGCCGATAGCAGTAGATTAAGGCAGGGTTCACAAGGCACTTGGGTTTCTGTGTGACCATTATTGGATGCAAATGGATACTGTCATGTGGACCAGCGTGGGTCAAATCTTGCATTGTAATGTACCTCACCATATACCAGTAAAATGCGAAAAACTTAATGGATATCAAATAATCATGAATTAACAACGGTCAGCATTAGTGATGCCGCTTAGTGAGGCCACTCTTAGTGACATCTCTCCATTCCCATTTTTAACAACGAATATCTACTTTCATAGTACAACAAAAGGCCTATTGTGCATGTTCAACATCCATCAGTCATTGCATTTTAAAGGATTTACACATATGTATGTGTGTATGTGTTATTTCCAACATCTTACATCCCAGCAGAAAAAAAGAGCAACAACAGCTTCAACAAATCACACACTTTCTTCAGAAATTGAAGAATATTCTACGTCTGTTTTTTGTACATGAAAAATAAGTAGTGTATTAGCCTCATGTAAGCGGCTTTCAGGCACTGTTTTACTGTTATTTACAAGAAGTTGGGAGGGGTTGCATTCAGTCCTAATGCATTGTGGTTTATCCTAAACTCTGAGTATCAAATTAAAACATACGCTGTTTTATATAACACCTACAGAATATTTTTCGTACATTTAAATGGCTGCTGAACTTAATGTTGTTCAAGTAGCGCAAACAGGTAAGGCTTGTTTAAATACGTTATGGGACAAACCGCAATGCAGTTAGATTAAATCCAGGCCCCAGCATTTTATCGGATGCATGTCATTCAGAAATCGCGGGACAATTTTGACAGGGCGACGGCAGAATTTAAAGTGGAAAGTGCAGCAGCCCCCCTGATGGAAGCCGCCTGTCCACTCTGGTGCTTATCAGCAGCGGCATGCATCACGGCGGGGCGGGGGGCGAGGGGATGGGGGGTTCGGGATGGGGGGTTCGGGAGGGGGGAGGGAGGGGCAGGGGCATGTGGTGAGAGGTGACACAATTCGCGCGAGCCGTCTGTCTGGTCGAATCTGTCACGCTGCGTCAGGTTGGTGGCGGCTCAGAGGTCGTCGGACTCAGGGATCTCCATGGGCTCCAGGGACACAGTGGGCAGGACGAGGGGGGAGCCGTCTGATATCCAGCCCTGCGCCGTCCTGTTGAAGGTGGGCCGCTTGGCCGTTGGGTCCTGGAGCTCCGGGTATCTGAGCGGGTTCAGGTCCAGCTCGGGGAGCTTGAATGTGATTCCCTTGGGGGCCTTCTCGAAGCCACCGAACGGAGTGGCAACCCTGGAGATGACACACACCGCCGTGAGCACATGAACACCCATTACTAATTCGCTGTCCCGAGTGGCCACTGCTGATGAGCAGAGGTGCTCTTGAGAAATACGACATGCTGACACACGGTCCTGTTTTCACTCAGTGAGAAGTTGCACAGTGCCGGGTCAGTCTGCCATTGCATTCCGGAGTCATTAGTCATCTTTGGATTCTACATTTGTGATTGGTTACCATGGCACACTTTGTTTGCTCTGCTGAAAATATAAAGTAAGAAAGTATGCTGCACCTAGCACTAGACAATGTGAAGAGGCCAGTGATTCATATTTATTTATCATAAGATAAAAACATGGTGGAAAAATAACAAAAAGTATCAGGGGTGCTGAGTCTCTGTCCAAGAGGAAAAGGAGATATGAAGAAAACTTTGGAACAGGTATACTCTTTAGAACATTCAGTAATGGGTTATTGAAAAAGTATGATAAACCATCCACAATCTAATGTTTCTGTTCAAATAAACAGTTAGCTGTTTAGATGTTTCCCTTGAAGATCGATGTGTCTCTCATTCTGCAATCACAATTACATACACTAGGTATCACCAAAACATAAGCATGTATTTTTACTAAACCACACATGCAGTTATGATTCTTTGACCTGGGTGTAATGAGAAGTTTCAGTAGGCGGACAGTAGCTCACTAGTCCCTTGTTGAGTATTCCTGCTCTAAAACCCATTTCAGTGCAGTAGGGACAGATACTTCTAAGTAGATTGTCACTCATTGAGTAGTCTGGACCATCCTGGATAACTACAGTTGTTGTATGAGAAAATCAACCCCAGGGAAGGCATTTAGACATAGCAGGCGATTACTGTATAAATCTACATTGTGAAGGACATTAGCTTCGTGCCCGTGTGGTGGGTACAGCTGACCAATGTTCCCTGGATTTCACTTTTAAGCACTTGTCTTGCTCTGGAAAACTTCAGATTAAGTAAATGGAGCTGCAGTAAAACCTTTATTCTCAGTGAAAAACTGCAGATACATATGAGTTGCAGACAAGGTTTCCTTCTAAGTGTGTGTCCCACCTGTTAAAGCTCTTGTACTCCGGGCCCTCAGGCCTGGGCTCGGGGACCGGCATCCTCAACTGCAGCGTTTCTGCCAGGGCGGGGTCGTTGATGATGGCCTGCTCCCAGGGGGAGTGGTAGGACTTTGGGACGGCCGTGGTGTTAAACTTTTCAGGGGGGACGTCCTTCAAGGGCCCCCCGTAACCTGAAACGCACACCACTCTGTGACTGCCAATAACTCAAAGACTGTCTGCACACCACTTTACAGCACCCTTTCCAAGTTGTAGTCAGAAGGTTGTAGGTGGAAATCTTGGGTGGGAACACTGCTGTTGTACCCTTGAGCACAGTACTGAACCTGAAACCTGAAATGGCTTCAGTGAATATTCAGCTGAATGAACAGATGTCAAATGTAAACTGTGTAAGAGCGCAAATCAAATAAATTAAGAAATTGATTTTGGGCTTTATCCCAGGCTGTGCAGTCAGCAATCATGAACCTGACTGCTACTAGAAAAAAAAAAACATTTATGGTGTGTTTGTGTTCACATTTGGTGCCATAGAATCCATAGGCATTTTAGGTGTTTGCATGTGCATTATGCACAATCCTCTCCCTGGCTCTGTACTGTTGGCTGCGGTGGACAGAGAATGGGGGCAGTGCACAGCGGTCTTATTAGTACAGAATATGCTGATAAGTGGCTCCCCCAGTGAAGACGGCACACTGCCTGCTGTCCCAAGTGTGCAGAGTGGTACCCTGAAACTCAGAGCTCAGAGTCACTCAGAGTTACGGAGGTAAAGAACAGTACCTCTGCTTCCTTTAAACTGAATAAACAGCTCACCAAGCCCCCAGTGCACTAGTGCCTGCCACACATGGTCATTTCCTTAAATGTGTAACACCACATAGGCACACCATGGCTTTATAACAGGCCAGTCAAAGTACTTTGTGTCCCCGAATGCAAATAAAATGACACACCATGAAAGGCAAAGAACTAGATTCATGCTTTCTAGTTACCGGCTTTGTCCTTTATGTTAAGTCAGAAAATTAAGCCCATGTTAAATTTTAATTAGACTTTTTTGACTTTTACATACCATGAGCTCAGAAGCTGCTGAAATGAAGATGAAATACAGATGACTGAACATGCTTGATTTAAATTTGCTGCTTAAGGACAAAGCATATTCCAGCAAGAATGAATGAAACCTATGCATATGTAATTCTTTTTATTTTGTTCTTTTTTGTTCTCCTTACCCGAGGGCATTCTTAAATGTCCATCTTTGTATGTAACAGTCTATTTCCAAAGTGTATCCAGTTAACACCAAAGGTATAAACAGCAGTCTGACCCAGGGGGGTGATTTACGTTCTCCCCACTAACACTCAGGACGCCATGAGGGATTTCATTCAGATGTATGCTCTGCTGCACATTTTTATTCATGGACTCCTGTTATAGGAATGTGGTTTTGACTGCTTTGCCTCAGGAAATGCAAAAGTATCTGGAGATAGCGGGAATATTCCTCTGCAAGTGATTTTCTCAAGAGGCGATTTAAGGTTTTATGGGGAAGATTACAGTCAGTGAGTATAGGAGGTTTATTTGTGTGTGAGGTGTCCTGCTTTGACCACCTTAACACAAAAAAAAAGTTATTTTTACATGATATAGGTGCATTTCATTTGAATAAGTTACCTGAAGAGATTTTAAAAAAACAAGAAATGCTTAAACATTGGGCAACAGTAAAATATTTTGTTGCACTGTATCTGTGCTCGGAATCTATTTTAAAAAACACTTTCATCACTGTCCACTTTGGGATCCATGACCCTAATAAACATTGAAAGCAGACCTTGAAATGGTTTATAATGAATTCTGATGGAAATGTAATGAGGAGTACCTAATGCCCTCTGTAACTACCCAGGTCCCTGGCACTGGTAAGCTCTGAAATAGTGCATACATAAATCCCCCGCTTATTGTGTGTGGAGAGGGCCGGCCCTTACGAAGGTGGAGGACGCCGTAGCTGCAGTGTATCATGTTATCACAGCTACTGGGCCCAAGATCACCCGTCAATGATTTCCCAGAGAGCGGACAGGAAATGCCAGGCATGCCACGTGTAGAAACGTTAGAGTGCCACATGACTGCGCTGATGACCGCCGGGCGAGAGCGGCCAGTCTTGCTTGAAAATCTGAACGTGTGATTTTTCAGGGAACGGCAGACAGGGAATCTATCTCCATGTGTATCACATATCACGACTCATTTTGCGCTTAGGGGGCAACAAATGCCAAGAAATATGAGAATACTGGAAGAACTGTAAAGGAATTGAAACCACAACAGTATTCTGTTGACCAGTGCATGGCTACCTAGTGTTTTCTGTTGTTGTTTCTGTTTTCTTGTGGAAGCAGCAACAGTAGTTCCAAACATAGGATATGGTCTGACCCTTGAGTATTGATGACCTATAAGCTGTGATAGAGGCAGGTGTGACCTGATCAGTCCTTCTTCCAGACTGTAAGTCTGCTGAGCTAAGCACTGGCACTGATGTGTTCCTATGGCTCAATCGGTTGAGCATGGCAATAACGACGCCAAAGTTGTGGGTTTGATTCCCAGGGAACACATATAATAACAAAATGTATACCTCCAATGTACTGTAAGTTGCTTTGGATAAAATCGTCTGCTAAATGAATAACTGTAACTCATGTATGGGAACCCCTACCTGGCGCAATGGTGTCTGGGTTAGGGGGGTTCCTTGGGTCAGGTGTGTTGGGCGGCGTTTTGGCATCCAGGCCATTTCCTTCAGTTTTGCTTTCTGCCGTTCCATTGTTCTGTGCTTGAACACCATTCTGTCAAAAAGCACAAGATTTTCATGATTAACCGAGACCGTGCCAACCTGACAAATGTGTTGTATCATGCAGTAAGATGATGCCTGGGAAGATCTCAGTGCCTGCTGGTTTTCATGATGCTGGAGTACGTAATTGTTTAATTCAAGCCATTATATGGACCATATCAGATGTAAATAAATTACTAGTTTCAGTTATCTTTAACCTATCTTCAAACTTCAGCCCACCAGGACTGTTATTGCCCATCATCAAATCTGTTATTCAATCACTCCATTTTAGATGAGAAAGATACACTGCCTGGTGGTGTTTTGTTTAAGCTGTATCCCCTAATCTTTTCCTTGCAACTTTTGGGCCAGGGGAATCAAATAACTATGGATCTGCAACAGGAAATGGCAAGCCATGCAATTTAAAGTGTCCACACATGGGTAATTAGACCAAAAGTCTAGATGAGTGATTCATAGCCTGACCTGCTCTTAGTCCCCCATGCTTATTTGGCTTAAAGGGCGTGATGTAAGAGGATCAACTCGGGGCAAGTTGCCCATCTAAACATTTATGTTTCTAGGGGGTGTAACACAGGGAAGCTTTGACGCCCAGACCCACCTATCCACATTAGTATTACCCTACATGTGAAGAGCAGGAGCAAATTCAATTTTTTTCCTGATTTTATAACCAACTTCAGACTATCCAATTATAACAGAAAGTCCAGAAACCATTGCTCTGCGTCATTTTCTCTCTGCTAAGCGCATTGTAGTTTTTTGTTCTGTAGAAAATGTTTTGATCAGTTAAAAGCCGAGCTACAGATTCCAAGCTCTGAACAATGGCTGAGTTGTAGATGTGACCTGCTCTTCATAAACAAAGCTTTTTGTGTGTAGTTAGAATGGACGTAACTAACCATTTTCTCTGCACATTACTCTTACACTAACAGGTGTGTGCAACATAGCCAGCTTAACATTGCATTATGGGAGATGGGCGGCAAATAAGGGTAAAGCTAGAAGGCTTGGTTGCAACTAAAGTTTAGAAATGTCAACATTTTATCAAAAGTCAGCTCATTTATATCATTCAATGTTCATGATATATATTTTATTTCCTATCACCTAGCATTTTTTTTTCAATTCTAGAACAGCATTCAAGAAGAGCTAGTCAGACCACAGGCATGTGGACAGACACTGATAAACACAGAAGCAACCTTATGAAAAGGCTTGGTATTTGCTTGTACATCCCAAATAAGAATGAGAACAAGCACTGATCCAAGATCAGCTTACCCTCTGCCAATCCTAACCTTAAGCATCATGCATGCAATGACCATGCTGACCTTTGACCAATGCTTATGAGCTTTCTGCGCAAATCCCTCGAAAAGGACAAGCACAGGATATTGGATGCTTGGCCTCCTCATCTGTCTCATGTGCCACCACATTAGACTGCATTTCCCAGAAGGCCATTCACCACAAGGGAAAAAAGAAGACTTCACTTACATTCAACTGCATGTTAGCTTCATTCTGTATGCTCTCAAAGGTGTATTTCTCTGACCTCCTCTGGCGCATCTTGAAGAGGCGAGAGCCCCTGTTGGAGAGCAATGAGAGCTCCTCCAACATGATGTCTTTAGGAGTGCTTAGCTTCTTTCCAAGGTCCATCGTGTCGCCTGGTTGAAGACAGAGAACAGCAGGTCCTTTTTCCGTGGTTGTGGAAAAAAAAATAAAATAGAAAACGTCCCTGGCTCATTGACACTGTCAGAGTGTGGCATGTGATGGACACCCTGACCTTATTTGTGCCATGTGGTGTTAAGAGTATTCAAAACACTCCACCCCAGACTCCCAGAGAGGAAGCTTCAAGTACCATAAGTATCTTATTGCCTTTGAAATGAAATCAGATCCCATCTGTGACTCTTTCTCTCCTCTAAAAACAAACAACAGAAAGAGCCATTTCACATTTGCCTCAGTTTGCCTATACTTGCCTTTACTTTCACAATTTCAGGAAACCCATCCTCTAAAATACTGTGATTGTGATGATTTTAAATTACTGTGTAATTTAATTGATTGACAGGTGGCGCAAAATATGTTTAAAGCATACAAGGTGGCGGGTCATGTAGGTTTTATCTGTTGGTCGTTTACAGGTTATTAAGCTGACAACTCGCCTGTCTGGACTGTAATAGTTTTGCATAATCTACACTGTATAAGGACAACAGTCATTATACATGGATTTTTGTCATACTTTAATTTGCTTGCCTGATAAATTACGCTTGCATTCTAAGTGGATCTAATATGGAATATTTTTCATCTTTGACCCCTCTTTGTGTCATTATTACTGGGCCAATAAAGTGCTGCTTATGGAGATGTCAATGGCCAATCAAAAGCTGAAAGGGTATCCAGGCGGAATGTTCCTCAGCTGTTATGGATCTTCATGCCTCCCCAATGGCCATGCAGTTGTTCCACCCAGAAATAGCCGCTTCAAAAGGACAACGACAAAAGGATTAGTCGCCATCGGTAGCAAAGCATCCCATTAACTTATTTATGGCAAGCAAGAGAGCAGCCGTGACATTCTGGACCCCTGCGTGGCAGATTAGCCCGTGTCCCTGAAACGGAGGCGTGTGTCAGAGCGCTGCCGATGTTCGGGGACACGTCATACCATTGGAACCCTGGACCTCTCGGCAAATAGCCGCCGCCTGCATCTTCCGCTCTTTGGTGGACATGGTGCTGAACCGAGACATGCTGGTTTTCGGGCGGGAAGCAGAGCTAAGCCTGCGGGACTGGAACACACAAAGGACACAGACATGTACGCTCCTCTCTACTGCCTGGGAAAAAAAGGAGCATACCCAGAAGGCTATTTTTGGGGAGGATTGTCGGAGCACTGTCGATTTGTCCGGACATCTGCAGTCTCATGGAAACATACAAGTTTGCCAGAGGGAATTCATCAGACCTTTTCAAGGGGCAAAGCAGGCACTTCCCTTTAAATGTCCACATAGTGAATGAGTTTGCTTTAAGTGTGTACTAAGATGTGCCACAGAGCCTACACAATCACATGTTTGGCTGTGGCAGCAACTTCTAGGCCACCCTTAGAGACCCATGGCTGGCATCATTCGAATGATTTGCACACCTTGAACTTTGACACATTGCCTATTTTCCACCACTCCTTCTTTGGCACCTCCTGATTAGTAATGGAGCTGATCTCAGATCAGTGCCAGTGCCACTGCTTTTCCTCTCTGAATGCTTTGATTCAAAATCTGATGAAATTTTGCAATCTCAGATAGATTGCAAAAATACCTAATTCAGCTCGGACACAATCAAAATTGTTATGTCAGAAGAAACATCCAGTAGCATATTCCACAGAAATACGACAGAAAACAAATCACAATATACTTCCATGTAAAACATATGTCGGTCATTTCATGAGCGTCTGAGATCCGTAATCTTTTTTAGATTAGCAAAAAGTTGGCTGGGAATATTTGGCTGGCTGTTCTTAGGGGAGGGGGTGGGTGAGTGGAGGGGGTCACCTCCACAGGGGAGAAGGTGTGAAAAACCAGAGGTCACAGGAGGAAGAGGACACTGGAAGGGGGTAGCTAGGGGCTAGGGGTGCACTCGAGGAGACCTACGTCAAAATCATTATGTACGCCACATAAATCTGAAATACTGCATTTTAAACCACATGTTTAATACTTTCAGTTGACCAGCTGGTCACTGAACACGGAAATCACAACAAAAGGGTATCTGCGGCTACCTTTGCGGTCACTTTGGTCTCTACACAGGCGTCAGAGTTACTCTCTCTTTTGTAATATTCCATTTGAACATTTCAGAGGAATTCATTTTCTGTACTGCTTTCAATCTTCACGTCCATTGTATCAAATAACTCAAACCAGTTTCCATTAAGTGGATAGAAGGTAGCACAGAAATGAACCTGTGAAATGAACCACCTGAAATGAACCATCTTTTCTGAATGTAAACATAGCATTAAAAAAATCCAAGGACACAAAATGGCAAAAATTGCTGTCACAAAAACACTTGCTACTTTCTAACTATTGTCATACAAAAGAATAATACTACTGATCATACAGAGTAAGCCACTTAACCCAAACATTGAGAATGCCTTCTTACTTTTGAAGTTTGTCCATGTGCTTGATCAAAATAAATCCCAAGTGCTGCTTTAAAAAAATGTGTTGTGAGGTTTCCCATGTGACAATGAATAAAAATAAAAAGTGTATAGCATGTCTTTGCGAGTGCAGGTACTGCGCAATTCTAGCAGGTCACCTGTAGCATTAACCAGAGTACACTTGTTAACATGGAAAGCAGCAGCATGGCTGTTAAAAGGCTTGAAGCCTGTTGGCTTATATGAGCCTGCCAGAGCGCACCTTAGCATACCTCACAGTCAGAGCAGAATGCAGACACACCTGAAGGGGGCCAGAGCCTTACCTGTGCAGAGGTCCTGTCTTCCTCGGCTTTCTGTCTGTATCCTTGGAGGAGGCGAGGAGCTCAGGGGTCAACCTGGGTAGTTTCGATCTGCCCGGGTCTTCACACTCCCCAGCACTGAGGCAAACTGGGGGGGTGTCTCTGTGTCTGTTGTCACTGGTATGCAGCTTACATCAAGCGGCTAAATATAAAACCCCCCCACACACGCACACACGCACACACACAAAACACTGCAGCCACTCACACAGACACAGCACATGTGGTGGACATGAGCAAGTGGTTGTAAGGGAGGGGGGGATGGGGGATGTAGAGGCTGCCACGCCACATCTCCCTCAAGGAGGAAGCCCTTCTCTGCGGGGTTGTGGAATGTGATTTTCCGGGACCGTGGAATGTCCAGGGTCGCATGCGTGCGTCGGTGACCAAGGTGCTCCCGCTAACTCGCTCCTCCCCCACGCCAGCTGTGAGAAGCCTATAGGGGAGGCGGGGCATGGAGCTTATACGAACGCGACACCTCCCCGACCCCAGTATCTATCTGCCTTAGGTGATAGGTAGCGCTGTAAATCCAGCGTTTAAAGCGAGAAGTGCCCAAAGGTCCGCCTACGGGGTTTATTCGGACTTAGAGGGGAGAGAAGCGGGCCCCCGACAGTTTAAGTTAGCCCGTTTTGCACACTGCCCAGTGGAGTCCCAAGGTCACCTCCTGGCACATGCACTCGGAGCGATTGTCCCTCTTGCGTAATGTCTTTTTGCCACAGCTCAAAATGGGCTGCTTGCTTGGGAGATTACTATTAACCTGCCCTCAGCAAGGAGGGATCTGGGAGGGAACTGTTTGCCAGATCTTGAGATGATTTGATCAGAATATTAGTTTTTACTTAATTAAATTAATAACATTCCTTAAAAGATAGTTGCATACCCAAACCTGCTCCAGTTTGTTTCATTGATGATTTGCACATTCCCAGTGTGTAGCAGTAGATGAGCTTGTATAACTGTTTTCTTTCAAATATTCGGGGTTAACCCGTTAGTCGGCACCTTGCCAACTAACAAATTGGGTGTTTCTTCTATCCCCTCATCTATGTGAAAGAAAAACAAAGATAATATCAGATTGCAGAGCAATACCAGCCTCTGTGTTTGGAGATGCCAAGGATGTTAATTTGCACAGCAGAGGGAGAACAAGATCCTTCAGTAAACAATCAGGCAGCCTGTTGGCAGACAAAAAAACAGGTATATTCAATGTGCGTTGACAATACTAAGGACTAATTCTCAAATGATCACAGCTACTGTAGTAAAACATTCATTCCCACACCTACAGATTTTCATAAAATCCAAGTTAGAATATCAAATGAAACTGGTTTACTGTCATTTTGATTGACTGAAATGAATTGCTAATCAAGTAGTGTAGCAAATCAGGAAGACTAAAATTAGATTGTATACATGTTCATTATGCTTCAAGACCATCCTCGAGTCTCTTGTAAAATTTCAATTTTCTTATTGTGATACACAAAACACTCTGCTGTAGCAACAGGCTAAACAACTGGAGTCCAAGTGCTATTAATAGTATTTGAAGATTCTGATTAGGGGAGAGCTGGTGTGATAGTCTCTGGATATTGAGCGACCACAATCATTACAATAAGGTAGTGGCACAGGGTTAAATCTTTCATTACACCAAACCTTTTACATACTTAGCACACAATATGGACATGTGAAACTGTCATTTAACAAAACAATTGATAATGGACAAGCAACACAAGCCTTTGACAAAGTATTGCACTCTAATTTTTTTTTTTCTTAGAATCCGGCTCCTTTTGCAGTCTTTTACTTTGTGATGTGACTTTTTGATATGAAATATAAAAATTATGAATATCTTGTTAGTCCATAGGTAGTTCAGATATATGTTTGTATATTCATGTTTTTTTAAATGAAAACCTGAAACATATTAAACTGTTTAAAAATGGAAATGTCAGATAAATACATTTAATGCTCAATGTTTTCTGCTACAATTTTAAACATAAATACAACTGGAGAGGTATGACTGTTGAATTTCTGCACACAGTGCTTTGTGAACAAACCATATCTCCATAATTTAAAATATAGTCTGCACTGAAAGGGGATTTTATTAAATTAATTTATGCAAATTTTGGCATATTTTTGTGCGAAAGCGTCCAGAGGAAAGACAGTCCTTGACTTTGAGGGAAAAGATGTGGTTTACAACAGCAGCATCAAAAGGTTATTATTAGCTAACAGTCTCCTCACTACAGTACTGCCCCTCTGTGATTATGTAACTATCTCCTTGGTAACTAGTCCCCCTGCATATTCCACTGGATATACTATGAGACAGATAGCCTGAAAAGCGGTCGAGGGGAAGTAGAACAAGGTGCTTATGAGATAGGGTGTATTACAGCTAAGAAGGGCACTGTTAGCATTCTGTTCATGCCTGCCCTCCACTCAAATATTCACTGAATGTTATGTGATAAATTGTTCTGAGGAATGCATTCTGACCTGACATGAGAACGTTTCAGTGGTCATTATGGATACCCTATATCAGGGTTTCTACTATTATGGTGAAGGAGGGAAAACAAAACAGAACTGTGTTCAAATACATACTTTTATTGTACCTTCATACTTCTGGTAGGAGCAGTCCCACCTCTCTTGATAATTCATGCTCTGTTAAAAGATCATTTTTCATTGGCTGTTGAGTTTTTTTACCCTCCACTACATATCAAATGCATGTCAGGTAGAAGACAGGTTCTTAAAGGTACAATGTGCACATTATAACTGTCAACTTAAAACTTAAAAATGTATTTAAAGTGCTCCAGAATAACCTAAATCAGTTAACCATTTATTGAATGGGATCTGAAAGTACATTTCCCAAACAATTGCATTACATAGGCTTTATGTCTAAATATCAGTACTAAAAATGTTACTAAATACTAAATGTCTGTAAGAAAAAGTTAAAAACAGTTTTGCAGGTTGAAAAGTGAGGCTTGGCCTCTCAAATAGTCCCCAGGCACTGCAGCTGGCCACGGGGCTGCTCTTTGTTAATCCCTGCCCAAAATGGACACTGCTAACCACACACCAGACATGGCCCTACCCTGGTATTACACCAATCAGGGATGGGCAACTTGCAGCCTTAAGGGTGTGGGGGTCTGCTGGAGTTTGTTGTGTCTCATTGACTTATTGTTTTAATGACGTTATTATTTAGTGATTTAAGAAGGAAAGTGGCCGTGTGCGGTGCACCATGAGCTGGCTCCTGTTTGAGAGGGTTGTTAAAAACCTGCAAGGTGCCATCATGAACTGAAATGAACCACCCCTTCTTTAAATACATCCATCTGTTTGAAAAAGCCGTTATGTTTGTAATGTACACTTGTGAATTACTTATATTTAATACTATAAAGGTAAGTCTTGCAATAAAAATTAAATGGTTACAGTTCAAAGGAAAGCTGTTCTTGTCTGAGTAAATCTAAACACTGTACAATGTATTCATGTAGTTAGAACAGAAGCCCTATACATGGCCTTAATTTTCGGTAACAATTATTAGTTACAGTACCACTGCAATCTTCCTGCTAAATGATTAACTTCTTTTTATTTTTAACCCCTTGCTCTGTTTTATTCCATATTTGTAATTCATGTAGCATGTGTAAGGATATAGACTAATGGTTTGTGAAATTTCACAGGGTCTCAGACTGACTTGCAATAGGCAAGTAAACCATTCAACTTGAAAACATATAATGGCATACTTTGAAAGGAACATGTTTTCATTTCTCCATTTAGTCAGTTCATTTATGTCATTTAAAGATTGTTATATTAATTGCAAGCTAATTTATTATTAATCAGCCCGGCAGAGACCTCATCCAGTACATTAGAATTATTCACGGTCCATGTGGTGGAAGGAGGTTGAACGTCTCCACTTCACCTTTGGTATTTACATTCATGTTTGTATGCAGAGGGTCAGGTGTCAGACCAATCACTGCACTGAGGGCTCACATAAAACAGGCCATCGGTACACTGGGCTATAGACATCCAGGAAATACAGTGGCCTACAAAAGATAAATGGATTTACTGTAAATCAGACCCATAAAATGAGAGTGATGTAATGCCAGAAGATGTCAGAGGCATTCTTTACTATGAATAGCTGAGATTTACACTCAGGAGATTCATCTACTAATGAGCACACTATATTAGAGTTCCTGGAATGAATTCTTCATGTTCATGGTTTTGCAAGGTGATGCAAATATTACACTTCTGGCAGCATTAGTTCTGAAATCCACTGATGGCCCTTAATGAAAATCATCCAATTAGTATATTTTCCACTGTTCCCATGACTGGTCTATTTAAAGAATAGTGATGGCTTCCTTGTGATATCAGCTCAAATGATAAATTGAATGTCACTGATAAACAAGACTGAATAGGATTTTTGTTAATTGTCTTGTGCAAATATTTGTCTGAGCCTTGTCTGGTTGTATCCTCTTTCTGAGTAATAGGACTGAAATGTGAAATATACGACAATACTATACAGGCACATCATATACATATCATAAGTGGTCAGATATACCATAACGGTTTGATGGGAAATAAATGAAAATGCCATTAAGATAATGCATATGATTTGAAACATCAGGGTTTCATACTGGTTTCATTCATTTAGGGCACATAATATTTGAAGAAAAAAAAACTTATTTATGTGTAAGCTGAGGAAAAATTGGAAAGTACACAACAACAAAATTGGTCTCAGACAGTGGAGAAAAAGTCAGTTTAATTTCACATTTGCTTCTCCCTCTGAAACTTTTTAAATACTATACTGAGCAGTAAACAGTGTCCAAACGTGTTGTTCTTTGATTCTTAACTGTTTCTTTGACAAAAGCACAGCATTGATTCTGCTGAATGGCTCCTCTGTGCACATGCTACATGCTTTCACAAGAGGAATTCTGATTGGCTGAAGTTTTCAAATGGGCCGCATAAACCATGAACCTGTGATTAAAACAAAAAACATTCATTCAAACAGGGTGCCACTGAGATTAAAATATCCCAGCAAAAATACACACATTGAACAGCTGTGGCCAAGAAGAGTGAAAATAAAACACATCAGTACATTAAACAGCAGAAAGAGACCATAATATAAAATATGGAAACAGCACTGGAGACAGAAGTTATGTATCATACGTATTCCTTTTGTTCATTTATCAGTATTCATTATAATTTGGATTTTGTCACATATGAGACCTTTTTCTGTAGGTCAATTCAAGCGGCTAAAAACATTTTTCATTTCTGTAAAATGCAGTAACAGCCATAAATCAAAATGTTTTGTACACAAAATATTGCAACAAAAAGAAAGATACATGGCTCAATACATCTGAAACTGTTTTATTGAGAACTAAAATAGTGGTATAGACACAGAGTGTGTCTAGTCATGCAGCTATGGCCATGTAAAATATTTATAAACATCCCACTCTTAGTACACTATAAGTACTTGCCTTAATCTGTTTCTGATATAAAAACTGCAGTTTAGTAAAATTATATTTTCATAATATGGCTGATGTGGGTCACACCCTTATTACATATGAGATTACTTTGCTCACAATTTTTAGTACAATATTTTGATTTCAGTTGGCAATATTGTCATTTTTTCATTGAGGACATAGGGTGCATTCCCCTCTTTCCTGTAATGCAACAAGAGCAAAGTGTACAGATTGAGTTACATAACTAAGGTTAATTTGACCAGGTGTCGGTGTTACAGTTAAATGACAGTGTCTGGCAAGTGAGTATCACATCCATTTGGGAATATGTGCTATAAATACGCATTCCTCTGTCAATCTACTAGCTCGTGACCAACATGCCTGTGCATGCGAATGCAGTAAATAAAGACTTCTGGCGAAAATAATTAATTTAATCTCTTTAAGTGGTTCTTATGTAACAGCCATCCAGCTAATGCATTGAAATACATATTTAACTGCACACACATTTCAAGCTAAGTTAAGACCCTTGACATGTCACCGACATTCATTCAATATCACTGACCCAGCTCCACCCCTGATGTCTCTCTCTCTGTTTTGTCATGCTTCACAGTTGTATTTGCCAAATACCTGCTGTACATTTAACAACAACTAAAATGAAAGGATTGTATAGGTGACAGGAATCATGACAGCCCTGATTTATACTGATTGAAATGTCCCCAAGAAGGAACTGAAGTAAATCAATTTCATTCTGTTCTATAAAAATGGACTCTCATTCTGTGATACCTGGAGTCCATGTTGTTTTGCCCTGTGTGGAATTTTCTTCTTCCGTGTGGATTACATGTACCCAGCTCTCTTTGTGGCTGAAACACCAATTATGCCTTTTCAGTGCTGTGTTACAATTCTCAGCTGAAGAGATGATAATTATAATATTTTTGTGTACAGAATATTCCCCCCTCTAGAAAATAACAGTAACTTGACTGTGCACATCAAAGAGTAATGGGTGATTTGGGTGGGGGGTAAATCTTCTAAAGCCCACCTCTCTCTCTCAGTGACCACTTTAGTTCCATTATTATTTTATTGAAGTCAATTCAAATTCATTAGAAAATTATGTATGTAATAAATTATAAATTATGTATATATACACACTGCCCTTTTAGTGTTTATCATCTTAAATATATATAATCATCAAATACATAATCATCTCCCTTTATGTTGTACTGTATAAAACACTCTGCAGTAACCATTAAGGGTGCCATGCTAAATAATACTGATTGATTACTTGATATGCTGCTGAACTGTCCCACAATATAAAATTATATCTCTTATGTTTGAATGCTGTATTGTTCCCTTCAAAATTTTACTTATTATTATTTTAATTATTAGTAATAATCAAGAATCATCTCAGTGGCCAAATAACATATTTCTCTGAAAATGAATAACTTCTAGGTGTGCCTCTTGGTACCCTTTAAGGAACAATTTTGATTTTTCATATTGTAATTTCCAGTTGAAAGTCACATCTTAAAATGGCTTTACTTAACATGAAAAAAACAACAAGGCAACTTTGATTACCTTCTATTCTATTTACCTCTCTCTTTTCTGTACAGCACTCACAACCTGCCACACCCCCCTTCCCAAAAAAGAAAAAAAAAACTCTGAGTACTAAGACGGGTTAACCTCATGGGGAAATACGATCCTGAACTGACCTGACTTGGTCTGCACTTGTTCATATGTTCAGGTCTGATGTCATCATGTTAAAAGAGTGCCCTGTGTCCTCTCCTACCCTGACTTTATTAATGCTGACATGCTAAGAACTCTGGAATATATGCAATGCCCCTTGTTTATGTTCTCGTTCCCTCCACAAAGTAACCCAGGTGATTAATGTTGAAGATTGTCATGAACCACTAAACAGCTCATGGACATATCTAATATTGCCATGAAGTTTATTATATCCCTTCACTATGCAAGTTGTTTGCAACTTCCATCCAAATAATAAATTCAGGCAATATGCACGTAACATGCAATTACTTGTGCAGATTGCAAGTTTGGCATGGTTCTGTATACTGTAATTTAAATCTGTTGTGTTGATAAGAAAAGAGCAACACCTCCACGTCAATTTCAACAACAAACCAGGAGGAATGAAGATTGACTTTCCCCTTGATTTCACAGTTGCCATGCTCCCTCAGAAATTATTCTTCCTCAGCTTTTATTATTTCCCCCCTAAAATTACCCATCACATAAAAATTTAACCTGTCTCTTCTCAGTGTCTCATGCCAAGAGATCATGTCTGTCACCATAACTAGAACTTGCATCAAGTCCTTTTGCTTCATGTCACTTTAACCACCATTCCTGTTTTCCTCCTGTTTTCTGTCAATGTTATCAAGGTACATTACACTCAGTGTTGCAAATCATTTCTAGTTAATTTCAAAGGCCCACACTGTATATTCATGTTTGTCTTGATTGTCCACTTATCCACATAACACTTTCATATCCTTCAGCTTGTTGCTGAACTGGTGGAAACATGAGAGAGGAAAATATACTAAATTTAATAAAAGTACCACACAGCAATGAAGAGTTTAAATCATTGGTCCATTTAAAGGGAAGGCACTTATGCTCTCTAATCACAGCTGTGTCTTTTGATGAACCATTTGATAAAATATATGCAGGAAGTGGAAAATTTTGGCCAAAAGTCTTTTTAGGGGCCTTTAATGGAAGGAGAACCCTCTTCAAAGGCATCCAAGATGACATAGCTCTTGAAATGAAATTGAAAGCACTATTCTGTTCCATTTGTTTCTGTCATTTTGTGTATTATAAGGATAAATGTACAGTGATGGCCTGTCATAGAATCTGGCTTCTATTCAGTCAAACTGCAAAGCATTTTGTCCTTAACTCTGAGAAAAGCAAATATTACTTCTTTCCCAAAAATAGTATTAGCTTTGTGGTTGCAGAAACAGAAGAACAACATTGTGCACAAAAGAAACACAACCTTTGCTTAAATCAGTTGGTCAATAGTCAAGACAAAGTGCATTGGGTCTAGGCTGAACAGAGAGCTCTGTTGAATTCAAGTCTCACAAATGTGATATTAAAAGAGGATGTCACCTGGAGTTACCTCTGAGCCTCTGGGACTAGCTAAGATCTCCTCTCCTGCCATCACGACACTGAAATCTTTTAAAAACAGAAAACTGAAATGTCCAGACCTGTTATCTAATGGACCACTACTAGAACGGACACCATCCAAAAGCATCTCCATCTATGCGGTCCAAATTTCTTATACCTGTTTTTTATTTGTGAATGTGTGTAGCAGCAGTAATAAAGGTCTGTAAATTTTAACATTGCTATTTGACTTTAAACCTTTACTTAAGGCTGCAAATATTTCCCACTATATGTTGAAACCTTCAAAATATTAGTAATGGGGGAATGAGGTTTCATGAACCCATTCATGGGGAGAGCTATGGTCTGTCAATCACAGTCTCATATGAACCAAAACAAAAAATGTGGCCCTGCATAACATATTGCTGTAATTTTTTAAAAACTGAAGGCAAAGAATCTTTGATAGCACAAGAGCTCCACCCATTTAAAGGTTTCTGAAGCCTCACTGGCAAAACACTTAATCCTGTCATTTTCACCCACACAAATCAATGTGCTTAATTACCGTCTCCAGGCTGTGTTATACACGGGTCTGTAGCCTGGCTGGCTAACGGGTCGGGGCCCTGTATACCCAATGTTGGTCTCAGTCATAGACCTCTGTGGCTGGTACTGTCTGAAGGGAGGGCCGTAGTGAGTGGGCGCGGGCGGTGCTGACACCGCGCTCTTGGCCGGGGATGCGAACAAGGGAGCCGAGTACTGAGGCCCCGCGCCTTTCTCGGGGGGCTCGTAAGACACCCTGGCCTTCCACTCAGCAGGGGGTTCTGGCAGGGACTTGCGGTGGGCGGCCGCCTTCACGTTGGAGGCGATGGACTGCTGGAGGTTCTGGGAGGCAAAGGCCTCATCCACCGAGCCCAGGGGGCTCCTGGACGCCGCCTCCCAGGGACTGAGGGGCTTGTAGGCCTTCTCCAGCCAGGACGCCTGCCTCTCCAGAGGATTGCAAGAAGACTGGAACACAGGTGTGGTCACGGGGGATGCGTAGTCTGTCCTGGAGGACATGGACGGTAGCCTCCTGGGTAGGGACAGTGAATGACTCCTGCCCATCGCCTGAAAGACAAAGATTATTTTTATTATACATTATACAATATAATCTAAACCAAAATCAGCATCTCCATCCCAGCCAACAGTTGACTTCCTCAACACCTTTTAAGCATTGCCATTATCTGCAGACAGCCATAGTTTAAACATCTGCTCAGAAAACGCAATATTAAATATAGCGGCACACAATGCTAATACTATGCATTTTCACTGCATTTCACTGGTATGCACACAATGTCCCCGTTTCTGTTCGTTCCTAAAATGAGGACAGCACATGCTTCGTAGTCAGCCAGAAGCCCAGAGAAGTCAGCTGACTGCCAGCTCGAGCAAAGGTAAGCTGCAGGCAACTGCGGCTGGCACGAGACGTTCTTCAGGGGCGCGACGTCCTCCCGTGTTAAAGTGGCCAGGACACGTGAAGCACCCACACTGTCTGGATAAACCTGAAAGATTCATTCACTGCCGAGAACAAATAATTAAACTATTGGAGGTGGTTCTATATTTAAGTCATTGCGCATCTCGTAAGTTTCAGAATGAAATTCATTTATATCCCCACCCCGCCCCCTAAAGTAAAGATTTAAAGCGGCAACAACTAGAAGTTCAAACGCCCACATATCAACCCACACAGCAGCGACAAAGCTTTTTTCTTCACTTCAGTGAAATGAACTCTGACAATGGAATGCAAGTATAGCCAAATTTAGCCCTTTTAAATTGGATCTGCTTGGCTTTGTGGATTACACAGTTGCAAGTTCCCTCGATAAGACCGCAAATCTCTCCTATATGCAATTTATCGGTCCCACATACTGTATGAAGCAGAAGTTAGGTATGCCTCATGGAGTCTCATCGCAGCCGTGGAAGTGTTGTTGCGATATAAGCAGTGTGTAAAATTATTCGTTCCCTTAATATTAAGCTGAACAGGGGGAGTTTGCTGCCACCATCTGGTGCTGAGCAGTACGGACTATCATGAGATCTCACCTGCTAAAGACGTAATGTGACGCAGAAAGCGTCTTCTAAAAAACCGAAGCATGTTGCTGAATGGTCTGATGTGTCTCATCCTATTAATATAAACCTCGTCTCAGGTTCACCAAATTATAACGTCTTCCACTGTGGCCATTTTTTTGGAGAAGATACCTGGAGACCACACGCACGTCTTGTCTATACTCGTCCACTGTGCTCCAACTAACACACCGCGCTTCCTAAATATGATAATACATTTGTGACATCTTGAGCCAGGACATTGGGGGTTCCTCCAGCAGTGGTGGAAATAAACGTATTCAGCCATGGAGAAACAGATCGCAATCTGAATTTGATCTGTAATCATCAGATCATCAAGTGTACCATGCCTATTTTATTATGAACATATTGTCACTACATCCCCATCTTTATTTTTGTGTTGTGTTTTCTTGTTTTGTTCCGAACTCAACAGGCTACCGTAAGTCACGTGTGAATTTCCAGTCTTGGGCAGCGACTTGATTATATTCATCATAGGCGTCTTTTCAGTCCATCAACAGTACGGTTTCTGACTCAAAACGCCAAAAGTAGGTGAAACTTCAACACATTACAGCATTTCAAACGGTACACCATATCACTTTGGTGGTCTCTGAAGTTAACGAAAACACTGTGTACAAATAGTTACAATAAGAAATGTAAACATGTAACACTAAATTACATTAAATTAGTTACTCGTAGTTGCAATGCAGCTACACTAAAAAGAGGTCTCCGGCTTGTTTCCAAAATACACGGAGATTCGAGTGGCATCGAGAGATCCAGCCACCCTCTATCATAAATGCTACGTCGAGGCCAAAACAGAGGTAAGGTTTGAAAACGTAAATTGCCCATCTGGCTTCTACACTAACGTCACGTAAATATAGTCACTGACCTCAGAGCTCAAAGTTATATCAAACCCATACTAAAAAAATGCACCTCTTTAAAATAGAAGCACAGACTGCATGATGCAAGGCAGCAGCACATTTATGTCACTGGTCATCATTCAAACATAACCCGGCGATTCAATGAGGTCGTTTATCTGGAAATACCCCGGTCTCCACTGACTCGACAGTTGCAAACGAACAGGACTGGTAAGAAGGTTCGTTTTCAACACTTACCGTCACTCTAACGGACTTGGAGCTCTGGCAGGTGTTGATTCTATCGGGTTGCTAAGCGGAGGTAGAGTTTTAATGGGGATTGAGTGTGGTGGACATGGTGACTGCAAGCTATTATTAGAAACGTTCCGAAGCTTCTGATACTGTATTTACGAAAACGTTAAGCAAATTTAGTTGAGTTTGAGCATGAAATACTGCTTCTCTACAGAGTATGAAGGGTGATGTTGTTCACCACATACCTACCGTTGTCCATATGCAATGGAAACTATGTCTGTCCAGTCATCCAAAGTGAAAAGTCCCCACAGATTTTTATGATACTTTTGTAAAGTATTGAAAAGAGTTCTGGTACATGTCAGATTAAATGAGTAAAACTGAATCTTTCATGCCATGAATGTGTATGTGATATCAATCCCAATTACCACCCTTTACTTTTCTTAATATTCATATAGGCCTATTATCTTAAACATGTTCATATGAACATGTTTAACAGTAGCTTTCCTACCACCTGAAAATGTGTCAGTGTTCTTGCTAATGCCATCTGACATCACTATACTTCTGTACTTGGGGGGAAACTGAACGGCACAGTGCATATGACAGTACAAAGTCATAGTACAAGGTTGTGCACAGCTGTACATATTGACTGCCCAGAAATCATAAGGTGAACATGTGAGGTGAAATGCAACATAAATAATAAGTGATCGGTGTTTAACTGTAAAGTCTGACAAAAAAATCAAGAAAAGGGGGTGCAGAAGAACATGCAAACATAAATTAAACCAAAATAAACAATCAAACAGATAAAGGAGATCTTTAATAGTACAGTGATGAAGAGTACAGAGTGCATCATGGAAAGAAAAACATGAAAGAAAGAAGAATAAGAAACCACGATGGCTAGGACCAAACTCACTGTGCTTCTACTAGCCTTTTTATGACCGGGCTATTCACAGTGGCAGTGCTGAGTAGCGCTTTGGGAACTGGACTTCCGATCAGGTTTGGATCAAGGTTAGCAGGTCATTTGAGCAAGGTATTTGTGTTTCGTCAGGTTTTATCCAGTTCAAATCCAACCGCATACGTAAATGTTGCGTCAAATGAAAGCTGCGCATGTCACCCTGGATACCAGTTCCTGTTTAACTCCTTTAATTCTATTTAATTCAAGCTCCTACTCAACGCCGATTCTGTTAGAAGATATTGTTTCTCTGCAGAATCAACCTTTAACTTCAGTGAATTGTGCTTTCCATCGTGGTTAGTGAAACATTATGAAAATAACAGAAGGTGTGAAAACAGGACAGACGGGAAGGTGCCAGTCGGGTTTGAACACAAAGATCACAGTGAAGCCTCTCCTGGTGGGCTGACATGAAAGTGTGATTGGCTGCCGGCCACAACAGCAACAAGAGATCGCAATCCTCATTGCTGTCAGTGTAATTGTGGAGTATTGCGTTAAAGGTAGCGAAAACAAAATGGCACAGCCCACAAAAGGTTCAAGGCAGTAAACAAATGGGGACAGACCGAAAAAGCTCTCTCAGATCTACACACAAAGAGGGAGTGTATTCCTTCGCATGTTTTCCATCTCCTTATCCTAACATCAGTTGCTTATACTTTTTTGTGGCTTTGCAGTCAATATGCAATAATCCACCCTTTAGCAATGTAAAATTGCTAAAGCTTTATTTATCATAACATTCTACAGTAACATTCTCTCCGCTGTCTGAAGCCAAGTACAGTGAACATATGCTTTCCGTTGTAATAGAACGTATTTTGATACTTAAACCAAGCAGAACATTTTATCGTCCCTTCACATAGCCAGGAAATGATAAATCAATATTACTACCAGAGGACTTTTCTCCTAGTCTACTGTGCAATTTGTTTTATCTTGCCCTGGAAGTCAGCTTTAAATATAACCCACATACTGTAGTAACATTTGCTTTCCCCCAGTTTATGTCATCGCAATAATCCTGTCAATGCTGACGTGATGAGGACAGAAAAAACTAGGCATGCACATTCTCCATTTTAGACTGATTCATTAAAGAGTATGACATTTCTTTTACTAGCAGTTTCCAATCTGTTATGTTTTTGATTTATCCAGAGGTACCAAACATTTCAGGTCCTGAATTATGTCATGTATTGTGCACTGACTATGAATTCAATATTTTGTAGTGCTTATGTTCACTTTCTTTATATTTGGGGTTAAATCAAGCAATTTTCAGTAACTCTCCCTCTTACCTGTTCATTAGCAAAAGCTGACTTTTCCCTTTACCAGTATTAACTTCCTGATATTTCTCAAATTTTCTTGGCACAATCTTTTGGCAAAGTCACAGAGAAGATTCGCTCATATGACCGCCATATCTCAAAATCATTCTTATGAATCAACCATGATTCACAAAGTAAACACGTGTCTTTTATGCTTCTGTTGAGCTGCATTTAAGTGCAAGAAAGTTTGCTCTTTCGTGCTTGCAGTAAAGTGTTCAATGCTTCAGGCCTCTGTAAATAGTAAAACTGCTGCGGTATTAGCTTTTGTATTCAATATACAAAATTAAGACAAAAAGTATCTCAGCTGTTAGGCAACAGTATTCCAGAGAAAGAACAAATCCTTTAAAGTTTAAAAGCTACAATGGTACACAAAAAACAATACTAATACTACAATTTGTTTCAGTGTGAACTGAAGAAAGATGCAGAAAGCTATCTTCTGAAACCATAGGCTATTATTTAATGTGTTCATGGGTGACTAACCTCAAATTAGGTCTGATCTAAATTTTTCAGTTATTTGCAGTTATTTACGCTAATTATTCAGTTATTTATGCTAATCAACAAGCGACAAGAATGACAAGAAGCTTATAGCTCAGCATTTACAAAGATTCTCAGCTGTTGAGATTGAAGAATGTGCCCTACTCTTCATTTAATAATAATCTGAATCAGGGCTGCGGCTAAGGAAGCAAAGCCTGAAGACCACTTCATTTATACGCTTCACTTCAGTGCCTGCTACATTTGTACGCTTCACTTCAGTGCCTGCTACATCAAGCAAAGCGTGCAGAGCCCCTTCAGTGGAAGTCTTTACTGCCCCATGACAACCGGCTTCCAGGCCTTGGTTGTTAGCGCCGACTTTTTTGCAGAGAACTTGGGGCGGGGGGCCATTAGCACTCCAGCTCCAGTGAAGGATTCAGCCTTGGAGGGCGGCGGGAAGCTAGGAACAGCGTAGGTGCTTGGGGGTGGGTGTTGAGGGTTGGCAGGAGCTTGGCAGATGGGACCATCATGCACAGCGGGTGGTGGAGACTGCTCTTTGGCAAAAGGGTATGGAATACTTACCGGTCCAGCGGACTTGACAGGGGGTGGACCAGGGGCTTGGGCCGGGGTAGGGGAAGGGGTGAGGGTAGGGGTGTGGACAGGGGCAAGATCGGGGGTAGGGGCAGGTTTAGGTGAAGGGCTCTTTGCTTCGACATTTGGCTCATACTTAAATAAGGAGGAATTCAGCTGGTAGGGCTGATGTTTCATGACATCAAGGACATTAAGGTGTTTGGGGGGTGGTGCTGATTTAGCCTTGCTCTTAGCCTTTTCTGAGGGGGTAGATGGAGGGGGCTGCTTTGCCGCGGCAGGGGGGTAGAAGGGGGACAGGATGGGGTTGTATGATAGAGGAGGGGGAGCTCGGACATTGGGTGAATATTTCCATGAACTCGGCAACGAAGGGGTAGGTGACGGGGGTTTGACCTTGTTAGCCTGCACCGTCTCGGCATCCACCACAAACTTCTCCATGCGGGCCTGCCTCCTGGCGAAGAGCTCTGCGCCTCTTCCTTTCATGGCCGGCTTCTCGGAGGAGATCTCATCCGCGGTGTAGGCGGACTGGGCCCTCGCTGCGTGCGGGTAGGAGTACGCCGGCCGGGAGACCATGGAATGGGTGGCGCCTCGCGGCTTATTCCATGGCTTCGCGGGCTGGCGAGGTGCTGCGTGGGGCTGGGTCGGAGCTGCGGTACTCACGGGAGCCAGCTGGGACTGCGGGGCCCAGGCGTTCGCAGGCGGCTGCGGCTGAGCCTGCACCTGAGCAGGGGCCCAGCCCGGCACCGGAGACCGAGGTTGCGTCTGAGGCTCGGGCGGAGTCCAGGAGCCCGGCGCCACACGTGGCTGAGGGGAGCGAGTCTGAGCGGTGACCACAGCGGGACCAGGGGCAGGTGCGGGTGCTGGGACTTCGTTCTGCGCAAGAAGCAGGGGCACTTGGGCAGTGTTCTCGGTGGCCCATGGTGGCGCAGCCGGGTTGATGGTGGGCTTTGGAGCAACAGGTGGAGGGGTCTTGTACTTGACAGTCGGGGTTTGCAAGAAATTGCAGGCCTCAGCCCCAAGGCTAAGGTAGTCCTCCTCTGAGGTTAGCTCTCCCTTTTGAGGAAGCTGAGGATTTGGCAACGTGCTGGAAGGCGCTTTGGCTGTGCCCCTCTTTCTTGTGTCCTGTAGTATCCCAGTCTTGATTGCTGGCACAGAGATGCGCTCGTCTCGGGAGGCAATCAGCTCCCCGGTAGGTGACCAGACCTGGGATCGCGCGTTCACGGGAGCGGGAGGCTGGACCACTCGGTACTTGTTTTCTGGGTATCCCGGTGACACTGGGCTGGTGACACTTCTCGTGGGCGAAAAGGGTGCAGGCACTCTGTTTTGGACTCCAGAGAAGGGCTTAGCCGTCCTATTGGGGACAAGGGACCTCGGCATTTCATTGGCTTGGTGGAGGACCATACCATTCACACTGTGTGGGTATTGTTGCGTCTGCTGCTGCTGGAGATATTGCTGCTGCTGCATCTGCTGCTGCTGGAGATATTGCTGCTGCTGCAGCTGCTGCTGTTGTTGCTGCTGTTGTTGCCGGAGCTGCTGCATGTTCACGTCCACGTAGGCCTGGGTGGCGGGGCTCACGGCGGGCTGCATGGAGGAGCCCCCCTCGATCTGCTGGGACTTTGCGACCATGGCGTTCTCGGCCTCCTGCAGCCCTTCGACCGGTATCCCCTTCCGCCTCATCTCCTCGTGCTCGGCCGTGATCTCGTCGATCCTCTGCCGGCGCTTGGCGAACATCAGGGCCCCTTTGCCCTTCGTCTCGGGCAGGCGTTCCATCCCTCCCTGGGCGTCAAGCTTCTTCTCTACCTCGAGCAGTCCGGTGTCCCTGTCGTACGTCACAACGCCGCCACGGCCCTGGGCATTCACGAAGAAGTCCTCGTCGAGCTCCGACTCGCTGGTGGCCAGTAGGGTGATCTCAAGCGCCTGGTCCTGATCGTCCTGGTCTTCGTCCTCGTACTCGTCCTCGGGGTCGTTCTCGCCCGTCCCGTAGCTCACAAGGGTGTACTTCTTGGCCCTCTGCCGGTGCTTCTTGAACATAAGCACCCCCTTGTTGTTGGGGTTGGGCGCGGCGGTCAGGAGCAAGGCGATTCGCTTACATTTAGACTTCGCCTCCTTCACCTGCTTCTCCGATTGGCTCTCACTGCGCCTGAGCCCTGGAAGGAGGGGATGGGGTGGGGGATGTGAAAAGAGAGACAGAATTTTAAACAGTTGTGCCTTGTAGCAAACCCTATTACCGCATATGAAGTTATGATTATTAATAGCACTGACACAACTAAGAAGCTTACCAATCCCTTCATTAGGACATGTATGCTTTGGGAAAATGCAGTCAAGTCAACTCCCTATAATTGCATACTCTGTTTTATTGCAGAGTCTGACACTGGTCCTCTTTAATCCCACTGACTTTATTTACTCCTGTTATGTGTATACTCCAGTTAAGTGCATAACATCATAACAGTCCTGAGCAAAAGCAGCTGCCAGAAGTTGACTGTAGCTTTGTCAAACCTTTCAGAACATTACAACTATCAATACTCATACTTTTAATAAGTATTTACACAAGAACAAGGCATCATGAAATTGTAAATGGAAATGTCTTTAATGTGTTATATATTTATCTCATTCGTAAGCATAAGGATAGATCATGCTCGGTGATGCCTGTTTGCCGCACTCTCATTTTAAGACTATTGATGAAGTCTATTTGACCCATATTAATTCACCGTTAATTAAAAACTCAATAAACTCATTGCCAAGTACCTAGAATATGCACATGCACTGTATACCTTCATGAGGAGGTTTAATAACTATACTTATATACCTTTTGGGTGTTTTCGAGACCACAAGTTTACTATTGATAGAAGATAATCACAGACAAAAATCACTGGGAAAGAGAAAAGGTAGGGGTGTGGGCAATGAGTAATTTACTTCGTCATTTTAAAATAATTCCATATGCCTCACAAACACCTTTTACACACGCCATTATTAAAGTGTCTATGGAAATGCGTGAGCTTCATGCACCAGACACATAAGAAACTTTTATTTGGTTGCCACTTGCTAAACATTTCTGAAAGAACGGCATTGAAATGAGCACGCATTCTGTGCATTACTCCAATGCCTTCCGCTCATGTGTGAGTCCTTATTTAACTGCATGATGAAATAAGATGGCAGTAGTATCTCATGTTGGGGTGGTCCGTTTGCCCCCCGGTGCCCATAAATCACCTGCAGACCCCACTTTCAGTCTCCCATGAATGGCATTGGGTATAGCATCACTGCAGCACACATTTACATTGAACGCTAAAACGGCAAACAATATATCCCGTCGCCTCCTATGCATCTGATGGATCAGCTAAATAAAACTTTTTTTCTCATTCTAACTACCTTATGCTCTGAAAGATCTGGCACATGTGATATCTATTAACTGCTTCTGAAAGCATTCACATTAAACATATACATAGAAACATGTACCCTTAACTCATATATTTGTGTACCATATACAAAGTTGATACTACCACCCACCGCAACACACAAACAGCAAAACAACAGGCCAGGAACACGTTTACATTAGTTACTACACCATCTAGCATAAATACAAAATTCTCCATTTTTGCTCCCCTGAAATTACCAGAAATTTATGAAAGCAATCATGACAGTAGTCATAAAGTGGTATAAAAAGACAGAGGCACAAAGCATTAAAAATAGCTGTGCGTTACATTCGGACCAGAGTGTCCGCACAAGCCCTTATCTGTAAGTGCAGCAGGTCTAAAGTTAAGATCCTTGAGCCAGCACATGTGCTCTGTGTTTCAACTCTCTACAACGTTAACAAACGGCCATTCCCCGTCTCAACTGCAAGTTTGCTTGCTAAGGAAAAAGTCAATAATTTAAAAAATAAATAATTATAATATAGTGTAAAAAGTGCATTGTGATATTTTTCTTGTTTTTTTCCCCCCAACTAACCTTAGGGTTTAGAAGGCCAGCGAAGTGAAGAGGTCACTTTCCACTGCAGGCAAGACTTGCAGTTTTTAAAGGATCGGGTGACGGGCCAGCGGCACACATGCTGGTGTCCGTCAAAAGCACTTCTGCAGGCATCATCATCACCGGCGGGCGCTTGTTTTAGACTCGACCGCGGCCACAGCTACAGAGTTAACGGGGGCCAGTCGCCCCCCTGCGCGCCCGTTTCAAATAAACCTCACTCGCGCTGGGGAATAGGCTAAAAAAACGAAACGACCATCAACCGATCGTATTCCCCTCCTCCTGAGTCTGCTGTCCGTACCGATAATCCTTTTACAGCGCGCGCTGAAATTAACACACACAGAGAACTCTGCCCATAACCAAACAAAATAATCCACCATGCATCTCTGTCCTCGTCACTACATCCCAACCATCCGCCCCTCCGGCAGTTACAAGCCACCACTGCTTTGAGCATGCCTCCAAGCGCAAAAGGCTAGCAGGCATGGAATGCCCACTTGTTCTAAGGAGCTGACAAATGTGTTCCTCTAGCGCCGCGAGCCTTAACGAGCCGACAGTGGCAATAAAAGAGATGAGAGAGAGTGAAGCGAGAGCCAGAGCGGACAGCGCGGCTCTCCCGGGAGAGGGATATGTGCTGGACGCGTAGGGGGGGCCGGTGAGGGGGGGGAGGAAGCGAGGGGGTACTTACTCGCGTGCCTCGCCCTGTGCTTGTTGGGTCTGCCGAGGTCCCATTCGGTCTCCGAGTCCCACTCCTCTGCCGGCTCCGGCCCCTCTGCTGAAATTCCAAAGGAGACGCAGATGGGAGGTGCCTCCGTGAGCCCTCCTTCTTCCCGGGGAAGGACACGCCCACTTGCCCCCTCCTTCTCCTCCTCGTCCTCCTCCTCCCTCTGCTGGCCCTTCCCAGGGTGCTGCAGGGTCACCTCCACCTGGCCCAGGGAGGAGGAGGAGCTGAGCAGCTCACCTCGCTGACCCAGGGGCTCCCTTGAAGAGTGGAGGCTGTACAGGAGCTCGGTTTTGGAGCCCCCGGAGTCCAGGTCACAACTGCTCTCCCTGTGTGGGGCGACCGCGTCCGGTCTCAGCGAAGCTCTGGGCTCCTCCAGGCTGTGGTCAGAAAGGGAGAGCTGCAGCTCCACCACGGCTCCAGGTGCAACCCCCCCAAAGGTGCGACCTCGGCAGGGGGCTTCCAAGCTACTGCGCTCCACAGGTTCCATGCCCACCTGGGCCCGGGTCCTGCCCCTTGGCTGGTCTGTATCGCTCTCTGTCTCCCCATAGTAGGCCTCATCCTGGGACTCCGAGATGTATAGCTCCCTCGGGGAATGCGATCCTCCAGGGTAGATTTCCAGGGTAGTACTTTCCAGGCCTTCCTTAACAGCCATTGTCTCCCCAAAATAGGCCTGCTCTGAGTCCAAGTCTGGAGAGTCACGAACGACACACCTGCACCAAAAAAGAGGGAGCGCACACAGCACACACCACACACCACAGATATGAGGTGAAAGTCCTATGATCATTCTGTTCCAAACAGTGTGGGCTCAGTCACAATCTTTTGCTGTGATTCATTTTTCAAATCTATTTTCAGACAATTTTCATTCTGAAGACCTCATGTGAATGCTCATAAACAATGTATAAGCTCTTGCATTGTGAAGAATAATGAGTCACACTCATGGACTGTAAGAGAGTCTATGTGCGTCTGCTTTCACATTGTATGTTGTGGTATGTTATCTGAACCTCTGACCCCAACAAATCTTTCTGAATTAAGTATGGGTAGCATCCCCATATGGGAATTTTACCAACAAAGAACTATTGATTCCTCAGTTCATTTGCATAAAAGTTCTTCACTTAAGGGAAAGAGAGAGAAATAGGAAAGCAAAAAGGGGGAAGTAGGGATGCATTTTGATTAACCTGATAGTCAAATATTCAATGGCTTCCTTGATTGAGTATTCAACAATTTCAAAAACGTTTCTTCCACTCCAAGTACTTTATGAAGCTCCAGTTATTTCTGTCTAAATAATGACTCATGCATCCATTCACATTTTCAGACAGGAACATTTATAATATTGACGCATTAACTTAATTTATGCAGGGTTCTTAGGCTCTTTCATGAATGTTGATGAAAAAGAATAAAAAAGTAGATTTAAAAATGTTGATTGAAAAGCTATTTAACTTTCTAACCCGAAGTAACCCAAGTACTTAATCAGTGATCTCAAGGATGACTTAATATTCTGATTAATCACTAAAAAATAGAGCAAGAGTTTCCAGAGAGGGGTAGCTCCATTGCCAGGAGCGCTGCAGGTAAGACGCAATGAATAATCAGAGGTGGAGATTTTATGACAATAACAGACAATCCCTCCCAGCATCCAGCCAACAATTCTCAGTTGCTCGGGGACACAAAAGAGAAATTGGCGGATGCACAGGGAAAAATATTTCAGACCATATCCAAGAGGGATGAATGTTGCCGAGAGAGGGCTTGAACAGAAATGGAAATGTTTACAGTATGGCCTTTCCCTTCGCGCCGCAATGAAACCAAGAGGCTGCCTCCAGGCACGGTGTCCCACACAGGTGTCACAGAGAGGAGGCATATTAATGAGGCGTGCTCCCTCTTATCCTAAGTTTAATGTGTTTTCATTTCTCCAGTGATTGGTCTGTTAAAAGCTTGATACCAAATGCAGGCAGGCAGGCAGGCAGAGCATCACTTTATATATTAATCAAATGCATCAGCTGTTCACCTTTATTCCTTTTTTTCTGTTTGATTTAAATGCTTCTTAAACATTCTTGGTGTTGACACTGACACAGTGTTTACTGTCAACGGTCGTATTAGTGTTCTGTTCTTCAAATTTCTGTATATTATCAAATACAGTATGAAGATTAAGGGTCAATTTTCTGGCAGATGCCTTGTGTAAATAGATAAGATTGGACACTTCCTGAAGGGCTTTCCCTGTAGGCCGGTGGGGTGGGTGGGTAAATAATGTGCAGAAAAGCGTAAAGCCTGAGGGATGCGGGTTAGATTAACGCTGTCTTTGCAGCCAGCCAGCAGTGGGGCAGCTGCACGTTGACCGTGGGACGGAGACCTGCAGCAGCTGTTCCGCTGTAAATTGGGGGGAGCAGGCAAAGGTCACCTACTCTGCAAATTAATGATGTCTCAACCCATTAGCCATATTCTACACCGCTAGGTGTGAACGGCCCCGTGCCATAAACCGCGCCATTTACATTCAAATGAAACACAGGTCCTCAGCTTGCCCAAGACGGCAAGGTATGAGAGGTTGCTGGAGATAACAGAAGGCCAGTCTGTGATATATGTGTTTTCAATTAAAATAATGGCCAATTTTATATAACAATAAGTTATCTTACCTATTCCTATTCATATGAAATGAAAAGGATAATATATGTGATTGCTTTCAACTGAATATGGTCCATGAAAATTTATTTAACAGGCAATTTTCATGGCATGCCATTAATAATTTTTCATTTATACAGTCACTCATGTAACATACTGCAGGGTCACATAATAGTTCCTCAGAAGGGCTTTGAACCTGCAAGCTGCAATTTACAAGCACAGCTCCACAACCACAGTTCCACACTGCAACCTAAGTAGCATGCATTCCTCTTTACGACGCAACGGTCTACAGGGAAGGTATGATTTCATTTCTATTTAATCTGTATTTAATTTAATTTATGTCACACCTTCCAGCATATAATGCATAGTGCAGTGCCATGTATAGCATTAACAGTTTCACAGTTTGGTAGCTGTGGAGCTAAGGGTGGAGAGTAGAGACACAGGCCTTTGGTGCAGGGATAACAGAATAAGTGGCATTCCAAAAGGGACAAGGATCAGATTGTTTATTCAATCTAACCACTATGTGTGTTGACAGCCTTATATAGGAAATCCCTCTCCTGACTGCACTGGCTGTTGAGATTTCTCCCATCATGCCCTGAGACTCTGCCTCGATTGGTCCAGCCAGGAACCCCCTCTCTCACCACCTTCCCCAGCATCACTGAAAACTGACAGTCCTTTGTGGATGAATACAAATATTAAGTTTTATACTTTCTCATCATTATCCAGGAAAAACAGCATAATAACTCAGTTTGAAACTTATTGCTGTTATGACTCTCCTGCCTGGACGTGTGAGTGAATGCAGATCTCCTTCTCGCAGACAGTTTGGGAGCTTTATGCAGTGCTTGAGGGGGGAAAACAGCTTTGGTTTATTTAAACATTTGATCTTGGGAAACATAAAATATTCAGCTTTCAAATAAACTGAAATGAATCCCTACTTCTTGTCCATTTCCCCTTTCGCCTTTTTCTGCAGTTTCTAAGGACTTGGTGTTTTTTTGCTTTGTTTTGTGTCTTTGCAGGACATATTTTAGGTCCAGTTTTTTTTTAAAGATGTCCATACAGCAATGTTGTTTTTGTGTTTTCCAAAAGTTCCTGTCAGAGGGTCATAACATGTAGTCTCAAAAGCAAACTGATACAATCCCTGTCCCTTGCAGGTTAACTATTCTATTCTGCAATTCTGGGAGCCACAAACCATAAAATTATAAGATTATTCAAGCAGTGCGTCCCTGCTGCCTGTACCGTTTGACGAGCAGCTGCAGGTTTTCCCCAGGGGCATCCATGATCTCCATGCTGTCCCTGAGGGTGAGGTCAGCACAGGGCTCCCCGTTCAGTGACACCACCTCGTCTCCCTCACACAGGCCTGCAAGGGCCGCACGCCCGCCACTGTCCACCTGCAGGGGAGACAGCAGAGTGCCACCAGAGACACCACGCAAGCTGGACATGCAACAAGGGGGTTGTGGGCTCAAGTCCTACATGTGGGCACTGACATTAAACCCTTGTGCAAGGTAGTCTTCATGAATTTCCCCAGTAAATATCAAGCTTTACAAGCAGACAGTGCATGAAAGGTAAACTATGCAGGGCACACAAGATACAGGCAACAGCTGCACAAATCATGATAATAGAAGGAATGGTAATCATAATAACCCTGCACCACAGCGTGTTTAATTCAACCCCCTGGTTTTCAGAGAGCACAGATCAGTAGCGCAGCATGTCGGCTCAGACGTGCGCATACTCTAAATGGAATGGTATGCAGGCACTGCCTCAAGAACACCAGCAACAATGGGGGAGAGCTTTTCCACCTTTTGATTTACATATCAGGGCTTCTTTCCCCTGGGTTCGGACCGCTCGCGCAGAGAAACAGACTCCCCCGGCCTCCGCCTCTCCATTTAAGTACTGCGGCAGGAGATGCATTTGCATCTGTTAGTGCAGAGGAGAGGCGAGCTCAGGTG
This sequence comes from Megalops atlanticus, assembly GCA_019176425.1. Lineage (NCBI taxonomy): Eukaryota > Metazoa > Chordata > Actinopteri > Elopiformes > Megalopidae > Megalops > Megalops atlanticus. The sequence goes on from CM032894.1 coordinate 18,438,882, forward strand.
CCAAGCGTTCCTGCTCGTTCGAAAGCGAGTGAGCTTTCTCAAACACACACTGTCTAAACAATGAACAACAGCACAGTTGGACTCCTGTTCTTCCTCGTTGTAATGCACAGCTACTGAGTATTTGGTGTTATAAGCCACAGGCCAGAGAAATGATGACCTGATCTGTTTTCTGTATATTGAAGAGACAACTGAATTAATTTAGTTGTGCAAAACGTGACTGCACATTATATTTAGAGCGTACTTGAATTCTTAAAACTGTGTCACTTTGTCAGTATAATGTTGTGACAGGTGGTTGTCACTTGAGCTAGCATTCAGAGGGGACACAACAGGCCAAGAACCCAAAAGTCAAGGTAAGCGGTGCAGGGGTATCGGTCAGTCAGCTTCCTCAAGTTCCAGTACCACTGTGGTGAAGTCATTACTGGACAGGGTCTATTCCAGAAAGGATGCCATTGTTTTAAGATGCTGACTTCCCAACTGGAACTTAAATTTCAGTCAAACTCACCAATCTGTCAATCTGCACTATACTGCAGACAACAGAATTGGCTAGGAAGAATAAGAATTGATGAACAACAAAAAATGAACAACTTTGCCCTGATGGTCCTCCAGTCAGATTTTGGATTATTATAGTCATGGTTTATTTCTCAAACATATTGATATTAAACACTGAACATGGGTATGTTGAACTCGCCAGCAAAGACTTGTAAAGCTCAAAATTAAAATTTCAAGTTCTGGCATTACCAAGTTCTTATTTAAATCCGCTTTTAATAGCTTTTTAATTTTTAACGGTGAATGTCCTTGCCCTCCAATTCCAGCACGCAGTTAGTAAAACTGTACGATCTTTAAAAATTTAACGAGTTAAAGTCCTGACTCGTTTGCAGCAGTTTTTCTTACTTTGACCTTGAAGCAACGTGGTGCGCGCGCGCAGCTTCTACCGCCAATCTCTATTTAAGTCGCGAGCTGCACCATGGTCCCTCTAGCGCATTTAGCGAAAACATCTACAGTATCTGTGCACAAGCACTCGCTCTGCAACTTGCCTTTGATATTTAAGTCTGCACACCCGCCGCGTCGCATGCCATATCGGTGACATGATTTAGTGACATCGCCCGATGAGGAGCGGAGTTTTAACGAGCTTCCAATCTGAGCTACGCGCACGTGCATACGTTTGATTCTAAGTATCTGCCATATCAAGTTATTGATTTCGGCGGAGGACCCTTTCAAGAGAATCACCATACCAAGTCACGTTAGCTCCAACATAACCCAGTGGTGGACATAATTTGCTTGACCACTATTCGTTGTAATTTATAGTTTGAATAAATACTGTACCGGGCAAAAACTGCAAATACGTCTGGATGTAGTTTGATGCAATCGACGTAACTGTGGTCAGCATCTGTCTCCACAGTAAAGGTAAACAGCTCCAGTTCAAAACAGTTTTTTTTTTTTTTTTTTTGCTTGGCCAGTTAAGTGTGAAACAGGTGATTCCAGATGGGACCGTTTCATAATACAGAACAAGGTAAGCAGAAATAACTGACGATAGCAAAGGATTAGATATTATTTCATACATGAACTGATGCTATACACCTACTGATGACGCATTGAGTTTGTATGTCAAGAGGCAATCAGCTAATGCAGTGTAAAGTAAATATACTATTGTTTCTCAAAAAAGAAGTTAATGATAATATGTTACTGTGTCATTTCTACTATTTATGAAGCGCAAACCGTTATAACAGTAGCGCCCTGATCTAATGCAAGTCTACTAATGAATTATGCTTATTTGAAAAATACATATTTTCCTTTAAATTTAAAGTGTATTTTAAGAATTCAAAGTGGAAATTTTACTTTTAATGACTACAATGTACGAAAAACGAAGTTTTATTTTTTTAACTGAAGAAAACAAGTGCATTTTCCCTTAATGGCGTAGACATTCTGGTAAAACAGGTCACAAGTAACAATGCCGTAATAATTAATCAGAGCACTATTACAAATTGGCCACTAGAGGTCGCAGTAATGCTCTTGAATCTCAGAGCAAAGTTCAACTTTGTTGCCAAATTTGTAATATTAAACCGGTCGATAAGAGGGTGCCAAAGGCTCTCACAGTCCATGTTAGCATGAAAATAGAGACAAGGACTGCCACTGACACAAAGATTTATATCTACACAATTAAAACACACATGTAATACAATTACTACTCAGTGTGATTATGGTTTAAAACATGGATGTATCTGTTTATCTAGCAAGCAATCTGTCTGTAATTTTCCAGATTACTGTATTTTTGCTGGTAGTTTGAAATGGCTTGCATTAGTTGTAATACCTCACATGAATGAACACTTCATTATAGACTATCACCCTACAGGATTACACTGAAGACGCTTAACCTGGGAAATGACCACAGCTGAAAAAAACAGATTTAAAAGACCATCGGAAAACAATGTTCCATAAGCCTAATGGTCATGACACCATTGCATCAGGCTCAATAAAGTGTCACTTAGGAGGAAAGAACTGGTGCGGCTGAAATGTATTCAGGAGACCAAGGAAGAAAGCACTAGAACGAAGGCAGATCAATGCTATAAGAATTAATTTATTGAAGTGTGGGGGGGTTACTACTTTCAAAGACCTTGTATGTATATGAGGAGAGTCTGGGTGTGGCCATAGACTATTACAGCACCCCTTGTAGCAATAATGAATGCTCTCTGCCTTGGCCTTTACTGCCCTCTACCCATCATACCCATGCTTCGGGGGAGCGGAATTCATCATGCTTGCTGTGGCAACACCATTATGAAAATAAAATGGTTATCCTTAGCTCTTCCATCAGGAATATTTATAGGTTCGGTTTTCAGGATGCCATTTGATCCAGTGAAACTACTTAAATCATCCACTGATGCCCTTCCAAGCATCATATTAGGCCATTTATACACAGGCAATTAATCAGTAGACCCCCGCGGGTAGTGCTGGTCTAATTCAAAGCCAATCCAGTGCACAGCTGTTTGAGGCAAACTGCAAATAACACATCACACTGCCTCGCTTAATTTTCAGGAAGGTTCATATTTCAGAAATTAAGTCCAAATGGGATTGAAGGACTGTCACTTAGCATATAAATCAATTTATATAGTAAAATATTATTTCAATCACTCGCTCACTATGTTCTAAAAAATCTACAGTCAAATTTTAATGTGTTTAATGTATTTATACTGTACAGATAGAATGACTGAGTATTAATACACACATGAAACTCATTGATAAACAAGATTGACTTTTTTAACCAAAACAATGAGATTTTTCAGCTGAGCATCCTTTTAAAACAGATTTAAAATGCTCATTTAAAATCTCTGAATTCTAAATACTGAATTCATTCCAACCTGTTACTGTAAAAAGAAAGCATCTTTGCATTGCTGGGGGCAAAACTTTTAGTTTGAGTGAAAAACCCACAATCCAAAACAATTATAAGATTTTAAAATTCTGGGTATTGTTATTAATGAGAAGACAATCACTTCACGGAGACTTATATAACAGACATTGTCAAGTTTTACAGTAAAGATAGCAGTGCTGTTTTAGCATCTTACACAAAATTGTTTCCAATCCATGTGAAAGATTTGTGGTTGTTGAAAGGCAAGCACTTATGTAGAAACCCGCCACTAGGTGGAAGTAGCGACTAATGCTAAGCACTAACAAACGCAGAGACGTTCTTGGCTGCGTGGGTTTTCCTCAGGCTTTGAGAGCAAAGTGATTCCTGCAGAGGTGAACAGGATTTTTTTCTTTTTCCTGAGAAACATCTGTTCTAAGACTGTTTTGAATTACTTTAATTTAATGTACCACAAATCTAGGAGAATTAAACCGTATGGTAAAAGTGGAATCTTCTTTCCCGTGGCCCTCAGGAAGTGAAATTCCACATTCCTGGAATGTAGATAGACAGAATGGTCACACCTTCTAACACTCCACAAAATAGGAACGTCTTTGATTTATTTTTAATTTTGATTCTATCCCCATGTAGGCATAGTACTGTACATAAACATTGTACTGCCCTGTGCACAGCCCATTAAATGATTCCATTCTACAAAGCATATTTTTTTTTCAGTTACATTTGGAGTTTACATGTTTTGGTAAGGCATATTGTGCTGATTCTTTGAGAATTCCTTTTTTAGGAGTGCAGTCTAGAAATGCTCCTGGTTAAGGGCATTGCGAAAAAAAGGACATCTTATTCACTTATTCATTTTTTATTTAACATTTTAGTATTGTATTTGTTTTCAGTTAAATTGACTTTTTTCCATTTCATATGTTGTAAAACAGCTGTGTATATGATTATGCTGGGTGCAGACTGTCCTGAGAATCAAGTAATTACATCTACTGTAATTCTACTGTAATTGTGAGGACTGTAATTATACATGCAGTGCCATGTAGAGCATGACATGTCCTCAGATAATTCTAGCATAATAATTCCCATAATTGATTCATTTCTGGGGTGGGGGTCTAAAATCAAGTAGTCGTTATATTGCACATGTACATCCCTGAGCTATGCACACGTAGTTTTATTTTCTAATGTAGAATGGACTCCATGATATGTTACATATTATCATGTGCAATTTGTCAAAATAATTTTCCTTCTTTTTATAGCATGTGTCTCTGAACATTATTTATCCTACAGAGCACATGTGGGTTTGAATGCAAGATCTGTATGATTCATGTGACTGCTTTTTGTTTAGAATAGCAGACTAAGGCTTACAGTGGTTATTTTTAGTCAGTGGATGCACCGTACACAAATCGTGGACTCTAATCACATGCACACAATTGGCCAAACAGATAACACAGGAGCATTTTATGATGAAAACTATGCAGATTCACTCAGCTAATTGCCTGTTTTCTGTGTTCATCGGCATGGTTGTGGTCTGTGTGACTGGAGGCAGGGGATAGCTGATTGTTGCTTGCCGTAGAGCGTGAGGGTCACGAGAAAGCAGCATAGAGGCGTCACAGAGAGAGGGCAGGGGTGCAGCCTAGTGAAACAGTGAAAAGGGCACAGCTGAGGATGTGTGGTAGGCTGACCAGCTGTACCCTCTGTCCTGCAGGGGCCGATGGGGATTGCTGGGACCTGACATTTGAGCGGCCTCATAAATCTACACAAGTAGGGCACACACATTAAGGGAACATGAAGAGGGTTGTCCTGATTGGTTAAATGTATGAGCATGTGTGAAAAAGCAATCAAAACTCCCACCACCCCCACCCCCAAGAAACATGTGCATACATGCATAAAAAGACCCATGCACATGCAAGCATGCATACGAACATGAAGGCACATGTGGAGACATGCATTTTGTATGCAGTAAAACATCGGCAAAGACACCTGCGCACATGCATACATGTACACTTGCACATAAACAAGTATACGGTGTACTGAGCTGGCTGAGAGACATTCACACATCTCAGGCAAAATCTTCAACAAGCTGCGATCACCCACACCAAAAGGTACAACATTTAGCCTGCTGTGCCTCTCTCCTACTCTGTGGGCCACAAACATCTATTCCTCAGTGGCTTTTGAAACTCATGTCTTTTTTGGACAGCCACCATACGCATTTCCTTCCACGCTGCCATTGATATAAATCTTTCTGTATTGTGCAGCATATTATGGTTTCATGATATTCCCTGGCGTGGCTCTTCGCATTGCTCACTAAATATCTCTTTTTCATTTAGTGACTGAATATGTGAAAGGCACAGGGGGCCAATAAAGCAAGCAGAGCACTGGCTTTGAGGGAAAATTCACCTGCATTGTAATACAGTCGCTGAAATGGACACATGCACAGTGCTTGAAAGACTTGTTAAGTGATGAAAAAGAAAAAATATGGAAATCTAAGTTGGTGATTGTGCCTGATTAACTGCAGAACTTGCATTAACTGCTCTTAGCATAAATACAGTCATAAGTGAACATTTAATGTACATACATTTAGTGCAACCCATGGAAGCAGACTCTAGCAGCCAATCAACAAACAGTAACAGATGTCTTCAATCCAAAGGGAGCCTATTCAGCCTGTTCAGTATAATAATGGAAACGGGCAGGCTGAATAATTAACCATCATCCAACGGGAACGGATGAACAAGCATTTATCATTGTATATGATATGAGCGCATAATCCTTTCAGAACACGATTTTTATGTCTTTGCAGCGTTGCTTTTAGGAGTCTCCCTTTACAACACAGAATAACACACTTTCCCTCAGTGTCCTATCTGGTACAGTAGGATCTACAGATCTAGAGAATATATGGCCAAATAAATATTCCAATATTTCATTGTTTTGGACATTGCCAAAAAAAAAAGTTTCCCGCCCCTTTAAAAGTGAGTCATAGCTTCACAATCTGAGCTCCTGAGCCAGGGCTTCCAAAAGCCATAATAAAAAACAACTTCCTTTTATGGGAAACGGCCTCCTGTGTGCAGAAAACCTCTTCTGTCCCTTTTTTTTTTCAAAGTGAGCACTTTCTCCTGAAAAGGAAAATTTCACACACATGCAAGTTAATGGCTGTCCCATGTGACCTGGCGATATCAAACGTGCAAATACCCCCACTGCCAGTGTAACGTCTCGTCTGGTACCGTTATATTGGTTTTGAGAGTTTTTCTTTTTTCTGACAGCGCTTTTTTTTTTTGCTACAGCAGCACCGGAGGCAACCTGAGCTTATTTCTTCCAGATGACTCTGCTACGTCATGCGATCACAATGCTCAGTTTTAGGGATACGTCACACACCCGTTCTGCAACTCAGGATGGGGGGTAGTGGGGGGGTTGAAGCAAGCATGCAGCAGTGCAGACAAATATTTGACAGGTGAGATGAAGAAAGCCACTTGCAGCATCGTACAGAAATATAATAGCCAGACATCACTGGGGCCTACATGGAGGTCCGAAGCCTGAAAAATGAACAGCTATACTATCAAAAATCTTACAGACGTTTTTAATAAAACCTTTATACGCACTTGTGTGTTGTAAAATGAGGTTCACCTCTACCCAGTTAAATCCCATCTTAAATTTGTTACATTCAATTTGCTTCTGGTTTGTACAGGTCAGATACAACACTCAGCATATAGTGTGGTAGCAATAAAAAAATGAGACGCACTACATACCTGCAACCTTACATAAATGCAGTATGCTCTCATATTAAAAGAAAGGACTTGCACGTTATGACCATCTCAAATTTTCATGTTAAGTTAAAAAGAAAAAAACATTTAATGAAACTACTCCTTTCATGTGAAAATGACGTAGAATGATAATTGCTGCAGTGGAAAATAAGTACAGGATGTTAGGATATTTTTAAGCGTTTGTAAAAACAATGTTTTAAATTACTCTGAGCTGTGGGACTGAGTGCCATTAATATTTTTGACCTATCCTTTGGCATCCAGCACTAACTGGACACATATTAAGAAAACATCCGTGGCATTGAAGCGCGTACTCCATTCATTACAAACACTACTTTTCCTAATAAGTTACCGCTTGCTCAATTACTGGGGAAAAAGTTGCATTCCAGAGGAGCTCTAATCAAAAGATAGTTCAAGTGTTGGCTGGGATTTTGTAAACAAAACAATGCATGAACTGGCAGAAATACTTTAGTGCAAGGATGTAGTGTTTCAAGTCCTATCCATGTCAAACAGAGACATGCAGAGACAGTTTTAAAACTTTACCTTCAAGCAGTTCTTGTTATTCCGCTATACACCAAATGATCATTCCGCCCAAGAGCGAACAAGGTCGTGTTTACCTTTATCCATGCACTTGGCCAGTGTGCCCCTAGGTGGTGCTATAGAGGCAATATTAATATACCTTATCCTCCATCACTGGTTTCACATTCCCTCATGATAAGAATTTTGTTCATGTGATATTAGGGCGTTCCCTAAAGAAAAGGATCTCATCCCCTCCAGAGGTGAAGTCATTCTTTCCAGATATGAAGTCGTGCCCTTGAGGTATAAAGTTTTTCATTCAAGATAAGCATATTATCTCCTCAAGAAATGAAGTTGCTCCCTTTAGATATGAACTCAGTCCATACAAATAAATATTTCCAGTCTTCATATCCCCTCAGAGGCTGCACAGGTTTCTAGCCACATTATGATGCTTTGCATATCAGGCTGTGCAAATTTGTCTACATGTGAATAGCATTACACAGGATTCTGTTAAAATAATGGTAACGGTAAGTCATGGTAAGCCAAATAAATGTCTCTTCATCTTTATATTGCTGTAAATCCTGTCTGGTGCATTTTTAAAAACATATGTATAAAAATATATACCATCTGAGACACAGCCCAATTCAGATGAGTCTTTCATCCATCAATCAGGTTTTTGTGAGTTGTTGCAGCGCTTGCTACATGGGTGTAAAGTTTATGATTATATAGCTAACCAGGAGTCTGTCTCTGCCGGTTTTTACCAATAATGCACAGTGCTAAATCCAGTCATCATGGCAAATGGACTTCTGTTTACGGCTGCTCAGTTGCTGTGAGAGGTCCCATCTCATCCTTCCGGTCTTTTGATCTCCTCTGCCTGCTGGACATGCGAACAGAGCCAAACACCTGGACAGCCCAAACCTGAACTCCAGACACTGTGATGTCACTCATGCCAGGGTCGCCCATGGCAACCTGCATTCACGGTGCACTAATGTTGACATGCAGTGCCATGGCAACTTCCTGTCTGTGTTTCAAGCAGACTCCATCCAAAGCAAATGCTGTGAGTATTTGAGTGAGGAATTGTATTTGTTGTGGCTCTTTGCCTACTATACAAAGAACGGCTTTGCGCTAAAGGCCTTTGGTGCCATTACAGAGAAATCATGAAGGAGTCCTCATTTTATTCTGCTTGACCGATAGCAAATGGAATCACTGGAATGTGCTGACACCACATCTCTCGCCAACTTGTGAAAACCAGTGGTTGTTAATGCCAGAGGGTGAGAGCTGTTTGACCAAAGAAAGTGCCGTGACCGACTGTGAACCTACAGGTGAGATCTCAAACTCAGCCCCCAGGCCAGACAGTACTGTATTAATCACTGGGAAGACAGTAATAACAGACCAGGCAGTACATTGAAATAACAGAATTCTCCTTTTTATTGTTGAAACTGGATACGTGTGTTATCAGACAGTTGCGCCGATGTGGAATATTCCAGGCTCTTTTTTTAGGCTTATTCTTTTTTTTTAAGTCAGTCAAGAGTAATTTCAGATCCAAGTAAGGACATTCCCTGGCTGCCTGCTGCAGTCCCCACTACACGGGCCAGCACCAATCAGCATCCATAACCTCGTGGCGGTTTCTTAATCTGCCGCTCGACCCACGACTGGGGTCGTGGCCGCTGCAGGGGATTACCGTTTTCCACTACCCCCCCAGACACTGACTTTATCCCCCGGCAGTACTGTACTCCTTAATGAGAACACTGCAATCTTTTTGGCACCTTCTGATGGAAAACCGGGCGTCCTCGGGTATAACTTTGAAGTGTTTTATACATTATAAGCAAAAACTCACAAATGTATAATAAAGAAAAATAGGCCTCTGGGTTGCCGTTTCTGTGTGTTTTCCTTGATATTATATTCTGTTAATCATATGTTGATATTCATATGCCATATGTGTAAATGCTTATCCTTGGCAAAGAAAAATTACAGGCAATTCCAAATAGCCAGGCCAATGGCCATGGGTTCCATACATTATGAGTCAACAACAACCAACACTGGAGTCTGCAATACCACAGTGTGAGTTGCATCTTCAATTGAAAATATGAGTGTAGAATATAATTATTTGGAATGTTGACATCTAACAAGGAAGAGTTTGACTTGTATGTGATTTTACATTCGGACATTATTGAGTTAATACACAACTACACCCAATAAATCTACAGTGTCGTAACCTACACAAGGCTACTGCACTGCTGCCTGTGCAATAATCCACTCTTTTAACCAGAAATATTACTTTGACCATCCACACACCCACATACTGGAGCTCGAGTCCAACTGTACTGGTATAGCCACACTCTACATGCAGAACGCCAACAAGGACACGTGTGATGTTTTGCATCCACAGCTGTCCCTCAGCTACACTTTCAAAAGGTCTTCTTCCTTAATACATACACCTTGAGCTCCATGAATGAATAGACACAGAAATCATTGTTTTCATCATTACAGTGTACATTAATGCTGTTTGCAAGGTTAAGCAACTGGAAAATAAAATATTTTGGAAGTTACTCACTAATGTTCATCATTAAAACCAACTGCAAAGTTCATTCCAAAGTAAATGATGAACCCATTTTCAAAATATGTGATCAGAAAAATGAGGCCTGCACAACTGCTGTGAGCACTTAAAAATAACTTTACTACCTCTCATCGTACATTGTCATTATAAAACGCCACCCCAACGCCAACGTCTCATTAATGACGAGGTCTGGTCTGAAGAATGTTTACGTTTTGCAGAGATTAGCGTGAATGATAACAGAGTGCGAGAGGTTCAGCGGTGCACTCGCTCCGTGGCCCCGCGGTTGGCCTCACGCTGCGCTCCTTTTACCATGTAAGGGCTTGCGTTTATCAGATTTTTACAGTTATCGTCAAAACCGTTTTACTGGGTCTGGAGAAAAATCTCTGCGGAGATGGTGAAGGGTGAAGTTTCTCTGTTGCTTTAGACGGACTCTCTGTGTCGTTCAACAAAATCTACTTGCATGAAGTCAATGCCAACCACAACATTGTCCTGGTGGGGGTATTCCCCTATTTCATAAGTTGCATCACAGGGGTACTCAAGGAAATATCCCTTTTTGCAACATCGAGGGAGTCTTCCTTCTCTCCAAGTTCTAAGGTTTCATTCACTATCTGTGCCTATATGTCACTACTCTACTATAGTGTAAAAGTTGTTACTTTCCAGACGCAGGATCTACAACTGGCTTCATTGCGATTGGAAGCATATTAAGAGCAATCTTTGGGGGTGGTCTTAAGAAATCACTGGCAATGTGAGAGGAATGTAAATTAATCTAATTACTCTTCCACGATTAGGAAAACGCCAAGAGGAGACATTTCGTTGCATCAGATGGTGATAATTATCTTAAAATTGTGAAACTTTTCCCTTCCATTTTGTTCCTTTTCCTAAACATAAATTCACGATTAGATAATTCCATTGTTCGATGTTGGTATGGGAGGAAGGTGTCTTGCTCCAGCAGTCCTTTTTGAAAGTCAAGTTTAACTGCGATAAAATATTCGCTGCGCGGGCGCTCCACCTTATCATACAATTTTCTGCCCGTTGATTCAATTAATTTCTGAGTGGAAAACAGCAAATAGTCGGCGGGTTAAAAGATAATCAAAGTACTTTTACTCAAAGTTTTTCATCAAACCGCCGAAGTATAAAATAATCCTTACACCTAACAGAATGACATTTTTCTTTATTGTTTCTTCAAGCAGAGGGACATATGTATATTAAAGAGGAAAAGCAACTGAAATTTTAAATTCATTGTAATCCCATTCCAGTGTGTATAACCATTTAAGAATCATCGGTGTAACAGTAATAATAAAATAATAATAAACGACTCAATATTAAATTGTTTCATTTCGTCACAGTATCCCTTACAGTTATGTTTGGAGTGGTCGAATCCTACCTGAGAGACCAGCAGAGGTTGGTGTAACTCATTGCCCTGTCGCAAAGTGAAACCCCAGGGCGCTCCTCCACGCACAGTAATGCAGAGGTAATCCCCGGTGCCCATGCTGGCGGACCTCATCAGCGGTCGCCCACCAGAAACTCTGTCATCAAGTTGCTCGGAGTGGGATCTGCAGCGCTCTGAAGGGGCGCAAGTAGCGCCGCTCGGTTTCTTGGATCGCAGCACCATTCGCATCTAGCGGCAAGCCGAGAGCCCAGCCCGCCTCCAGACGTCATTTTCCCAAGGCCTGCCCCCGGTGCTTGCATAGTACCGTCACTGATATATTAAACGGAATCTCTGATACAAACTTACTCTTTACTCTAAAGGATACATGGATACATATATCTCCATAATTGCAGGCCCTTACATATAATGCAGATTTTCTCTGGTCATTAAATAAGTAACTATTATAAGTGCCACTACAATACAGTTTTACCTACTGCAAATGTACACACACACACACACACACAGTACACACATGCACATATGCCTCTCCTTCTCCTCCTCCTCCTCCTACTTCTACTACTACTACTCCTAATAATAAGAAGAAGAAGAAGAAAAAGAAGAAGAAGAATGAGAATAATAATAATATCAGCAGTGTTTATTTCATAATCATAACACTGAATGCAGGGACAAGCACCGTGTAACTTTAGGGTCCTGTAAGTGAACTGAGGGGGTCCTGTAAAGGTATTATTTGTAATGCCTTTCATGCTTTGACTTGTCTGCATTCAGGGATTACGGACAAGCAGGGCCATGTTGACAGCTTTTAACATATATTGTTTTGTACCACCTGCAGAGAAGGTACTCAAAGCTAACGTACTTCAACTTTATGCCTTTAAGCCAGCAGGGTAAAATTAGCTGTAAAACTGTAAAACTACACATAAAACTACAAAGTGGACAACTCTGCAAAACACACACTGGTTCTGATTATTGGGCTTATAAAAATGTCTTTTTGGAACTCCTATTGTAATTGATCTGAATACCCTTCACATTAAAAGCAGGGATAGTCTGTTCTGTGAAAACAATTTGTTTAAATGTGTGTGTGTGTGTGTGTGTGTGTGTGTGTGTGTGTGTGTGTGTGTGTGTGTGTGTGTGTGTGTGTGTGTGTGTGTGTGTGTTGCTGTGTGGCACTTGTTATGTGTGTGTGTTTCCGCATGCATATATGCATGGGTATCAGTGTACATGCCTGTGTGCGCACATGCATGTAACATGTAGGCTACATGTGCACACCTTTTTGAAATGCTGACCGTACACGTAAGCGTTTGATATGATATAAACACATATACGGATGCATATTTATCAGTGTATATTCCATCAAAAAAACTCGTATATGCACTCGGCTTATGCACTTACAACTGTCACGAAGAACTAGTTTATGTATTTTTATTGTAATTAAAATATATCCTCCTCTCTTTGTGTCGTTGTCTTGTTTTTCTTAGATGTTGCATCGTATTGGATGCTGAGTGCACATTGCTGACGTGTTAAGAGTTCCGACTAACGTGCGCTTGCGCAAAATCGTCAGTGAATTGCACTGTGGACATAGGAACCGGTGCGGTGTTGGAGTTTTGACGTGGCACTTTGCTTACACTTACACAGCGATTGACGCCGAAGCTTCTCCAACTCACCCATTCTGGCGCACAGGTAAGAGACAGGGCTCTAAAAGCTGGCCGTACGAGTAGTGTCCTTCGTAGACAGAAATGCATTTTAGGTGTTTGTTTTAGCTAGTATAATTTACAACTGTGTTTCAGTATTTGTCTCCATTTCCGTGACAACGGTAAAAAAAAAAAAAAAGCTATGTGCATCGCAGAAGTGAAAGGACAGTAGCCGCATCGCTGTCAGCTCCTAATCACTCAGTCTGTAAGATTTTGACACGTAGCGTTTAAATTTGTGAACATGTTGGTCTGTTTGTTTATATTTTCATTCATGTGTTGTATTCACATTTTACTGTGATGGTCGAAGTATAACGGCATGATTTTGATCTTTGACGTGGCAAATGCTGCTTGCTGCCACATCCCTTTTCTCCGAATTGATGCGGTCATGTGCATTTGTTTAGTATTAAAACGGAACGTGTGTATGTTTAAATTTTGACTACACTTTTAGTTGTGGCCGCGAAGTGCAAGGGGCCTTTTGTCCTCGGTGTAGAATCCATTGAAATAAACATCTGGAAACACGCGAAACTTTTCGATGTGGCTAGCTAGCTAACGCGATTACTGAGAGAGCAAGTAAGGACAAGTTAATTAAAGGCATGACGCAGTCTTCCTCGAGTGAAAAGATATATTGGAATGTATAATACGGTTGTTTTTAGATTGACAGACAGCCATAATAAGGCGATACACTTTATATATTGCTGGTTATTTTTTTCGTACTCTAGATAGAAGCAGCCTGCGAGTGCAACAGCACATTGCTTGGGTATAATAATGTTGGATGAGATAAGTAATGTGAAAATGATTCTCGATGGCTATTTATGGATGAATGATATTTGAATTGTCGCATGCTTTGTGGTAGGAATACAACAGGTGTAGGACCATTACAGAGTCAGACTAGCCCCTATTCCATGCTGGGCTGTGTGTTCGTTTCAAAGGCACTAAGTATAACGGCATTTCAAAGGAAGTAACATGGAAGGACGGCAACCTTGTATGAAAAACATTCTCCGCTAAGAAGTCTACGCTTTGCTTTTAGCGTAATTATTGTATCTAGAAAGAATCTGTTTATAGAAATCTCAGCATACATCTGTTTGAACAGAAAACACTGCTATGTTTACACAAAAGGCAACATAGCCGGCTCACATGCAGTTGCTTATGCAGTTGCTTATGCAGTTGCTTGCTTGCTATCATGAGGAACAGCTGTAACATGAGTTCAGTGTTTAAGGGCTCTCAAGTGCATGTGGGCGTTTCCTTGTCTGATGCCAACCAAACAGGTGAATTCTAGGGACACTGGTCGCAGATAACATGGACGATTACATGTTTGTATAGCCACTTACATGTTATGCTTACTACAGTGTTATATGCCATGTGTCAGATAATTTTGCTTTACCTGGAACCTACATATATGCAGACTCGGTGCCTGGAGAAAATACAGAGGGGTGCAGTTGCAGTCTACGGGAATCACAAAAAGTCAAAAACTCTATGTAGACATCAGGATATAAGGAGACAACTGGGGGTGTACTGAAGTCGGTCTGGGGATGCAGTGCACCCCAAAGCACCCCCATAGTGCATATGTGCACTGTGTTTTATTATGTGGAGACTTGTAATTACAGTGAGTTGTGATATCAGTTGCTTGCTGTGCAAGAAAGTCAGTTCTCAAAGTCTTTTCAAAGTCAGGACTTTGAACATTTGGTTTATTACATTACATTATTTGCTTGCTAAACAGATGTTGTTATCCGGGTAAAATAGCTTACATTTTTACATATTATGTGTTTATACAGCTGAACATTCAGAGAAGCAGTTTAGATGAAATTCCTCGCTGAGGGGAAGAACTTTTTCGCCTCATAAGAGATTTTAACCCTTGATCGCACGGCCTACATCCTTTTCTCTAACCACTGCCCGACTCTGCTGCCTTAGCGTGCATCTGACACCAGCAGATTATCTGTGTGGTTGATGTTGTCCTTGTAATTTCTGTTTTTATTGCTGTGCTGTGAAATGATGTAATCCACGTGGTCTGTTATTTTATGATTTTGCAGGGTTGTACAAATTCCGCTGATCTGGAATGAGAAAAGCCTGACCCACCAGCAAGCACAATGAGTCAACAGGGTTATGTGGCGACGCCCCCTTACTCTCAGGCCCAGCCTGGCATGGGGGGGTATCCCTCTGGTTTCGGAGCCCCGCCTGCTCAGCCTCTTTATGGCCATTATGGGGCGCCCCCCCAGCCATACCCCTCCGCACCGCTGGGTAAGGGTGTTTGATCATCAGTATAATTAACGTTACCACTGGAAGCCTGAGTGGGAGTTATGTTACCCTGTGTTTCTGTCTGTCTGTAAACAGGGTAACTCGTGGGCAGATCTCTTCCCACTACCTAGTGCAACTCTAGACTATAGTTGCTGATGCTTCTGTAAGACCCTTAGGATGGGGTGCTTTTTCCACCTCTGTCCAGGCTCAGACAGTATGTCTGAAAGTAGGGCCTGTTGTGAAAACATATAATATTAATATTAAAGCTGTATAATCTTAAATCTACATTACTGTTAATGAGAAGGACAAATTGGGTTAAGCTTTAAACAGTGGCGCTGTAAGTCAGGTGGATACTATCAATGGACCTAAGCTTGGCATTACTAGCCTTGAAAGTCTTCTTGTTTGTAGATGTCAATGGTCTCAATGCTCTTGACGATGCTGTTTGTAGCGCTTTGTCATGTGACTGAGACGTGTGCTTGTTTCCAGGGGCGCTCAAGTCACCTGCGTCCTCAGCCTCTGGCCTTCCTCCACCACCAGGCCCCGCCCAGTTCAGTCCCAATGGCCTGCAGAATGGAGCTCACTCCCAACGGTAAGACTGTCCTGTGTGAGTTATATATACTGTGTGTATGTGTGTGTGTGTGTGTATGCGTACGTGTGATAACTGCTGTTGTTAAAGTAGCAGATGTTTACGGATGTCTGGAAGACTTGTTATTGTAACTATGTGTCTTGTGTGTATTTTTATTGTACTTTGATTTGGCACTTCCCTATATCCAAGGAAGGTAGTTCTAGCAGGTAGTTAGCTAACTAACAGCTAAGTTTCATTTGCAGTACCAAGGAAAATTGCAAAAACACAAAAACAGTAATAATGAAACTTTCACAATACAGCTATGATGATTTGCACATGATAGCAGCAGAGGAGAGCTAACATACCTATTGCTTACATGAGAGGCAATAACACAATGGTTTGTCATCAAAATGTGTTTAGTCATTAGATCTTATGTTCTTTGGACTGATTTTTTTCTCTGTTGGCTCACTCTCCTTTGGCATCTCCAGGTTCCCTCCTCCTGCTTCCACCCCCTCTGTGTCTCCATATGGACAGCCTCCTCCAGCCATGTACCCTAGCCCCGCCTCCCAAACTCCAGCCCCACCCCCTGCACAGCAGCTCACCAACCAGATGAGTGCCATGCAAATTAGTGGATATGGTATGTTCCTTCATCGTGATGTTCGGCAACATCCCATTTCAATCAACAATCCCAGTGTTGCCCTTTGATTTGTTGTGTGTCTGAGATCTTGGGTTTAATCCAAAGTATAGCTGAAAAGTTATCTTATCTAACTTGGAACTTCCTGACTTTGTAATTTGATGTGGTTGACCTGTTGATTGCAAGCTGAGTGGAAAGCAAAGGAGGCTCGATTTCCAGTTCTGATTTCAGTCAGTGTGTTGCAGATTTAACCAATCGTGAGCTAAGTTTTAGAATATTCAGTTGCTGGGCAGAGAGACAGCATGGGAAAAACAACAATACAGCCAATATTCACCATGTTGATGAAAGGCAGGGAGAAAGTACATGTAGGTAACGGAGACTGGAATAATGACTCTGCGCTACCCTCCTCTTTGTAAAAGAACTGTGGTTTTAGGGGTTGTGGTAATACTGAAAATTTTGTGTTCGTACACTAGTGTTTGTGCGGGTTGGCTTTTACAACGGTCAGAGTGAACAGGACAATCTCTCTGAGTGATGTAGAGGTCTGTGAATATGCACTCAGAATTTATGCACTCCTCAAACATGGCCCATGTCTCTGCGTTGCTTGTTCTCTTGGTAGAAAATAGATGACTCATGTGATGTGCTCAAAGCATCTAAATCAAGTGGCTTCTGGTCCCTTGAGATGGAAACAAGACACCATATGTGAACATTTTTGCAACAAAGACAGGTGTGCGTGGTGGGGATAGAATTAGTGGGAAGTGTTCAGATTGAATAAAAGAAACTGCAAGTGACCTCCCTTCCTGTCTGAATACATTGCTATTCTGCTGGGAAAAAATTAGGTGACCCAGTGTGCACAAATAAATGGAAGTAGAGTCATGTCTTGTGGCACCTCCCAAAAGGTATGAACAAGACCCAATGAGAGGGGGATACAGAGAGCAGACCTGCATGTTCCTTATTATTCTTTTTGAGAAGAAAGCCATTGAACAGTAGTGCACTCTCTGTGACCAGGCTTATCATGGTCATTGTGTGGGTCTTTTGATATCCCCCTATTTGATATATAGAATGGCCCCCTCTGGTGTTTAAAGCACATAGCTCGGAGTGATGTGGAAGCATAGTGTTGTGATGAATTGCTGTGAGGCTTTGAGGTGTAAATGTCATGTCTGAGGCCTGGTTTTTCCCTCATTCCCCGTGCTTCTCCAGGTCACGCCCCCCCACAGGGTCCTCAGTCACCCTCCAGCTCTGTCGCACCGCCGTCTTTCCAGTCTCCTCCACCAGCCATGGGGCATCCTCCCATGCCACCGGGGGCCGCCTCGCCAACAGGGGCTGGCCCCCCCATGGGCGCCATGGCGACACCTCCACCAATGGGAGCACCGGGTTCCTTCTCTGGCCCATCCCCTCCTGGTGGTGGTGGATTCCAGCAGCCTCCTGGTCCACCAGGGCCCCACGGCTTCCCGCCACAGCAAGGTGACAACTGATAACTGACATTCTCACCTAGAGCAGCCTGATTTAAAACAGAGTAAATAATTACCTCAGAACAGCACAACCTTGGAATGGCATAACCTTTTTTAATGCAGATTCGGTTTTCAGTCTGAATCCTGAGTAATGAAATAACAGTGTCCTGGTATTGATTCACTGTTCCATAAGTCAACAAATGTCATGATGTCCAAGGGTCAACATCCAGATAAATCTCAGGTAACGCCAGTCTAAGTGAGACGTGTGGTTTTCTCTTTTTATTTCGGTCAGGTCTTGTTGGTGAAATTTGAACATTTAGAAGCTATTATTATTGTTTGATCCTTTCTGATTTAATTGTCAGACACCTTCCTCAGGGAAACAGAGTGTTCATTGACACAAGTGCACAGTACAATGCAAAGTTTAAAAAAGTTTATACATAATAGTTTATAATAATATATTAAAAATGAAAATACAATTTCAGTAGGAGCATTAATTTGTTTTAAATAAACATTACGAAGACCAGATACATCAAGAAGCATATATAACTTTAAATTTACCGCAGGGCCAAATAATGCTGTCCAAACCAGTCCTGATCAGTAGATAAAATTGCTGACTCAAAGTTTCAGTGTGAGCGCACCCATTACTCGCTTTTTTGCAGGAGCTGCAGCAGTATCCCAGTCACCAGCTGGGAATTGATTGGTTCTAGGAGGTGGAGCAACAACAGCAACACCATCCCAGTGATTTCACTAGACATGTCCCTCGTATCATTCCCTACTCTATATCATTACATTTTTTATTTTCTTAGCACCCTCCCCATTCTGGGGTGCCTTGCATAGTTTGCATTTTTACGTTTCTTACATTAATCATGTTGGATATCTACTAAAGGTGTTCAGCTGCCTTAGTTCAAGGGTACAACAGCAGTGCCCTGACTGATATGGAACCTGTGGCCTTCTGGGTAGAAACCCAGCTCTATAGACACCATACACTGCACTACATTACATTACATTGTCATGTAGCAGACACTCTTATCATTAGAGTGACTTACAAAGGTTACAGTTGCTGGATGTTTACTGAAGCAATTTTGGGCTAAGTACTTTGCCCAAGGGTACAGCAGCAGTGCCCTAGCGGGGAACCGAACCGGCAACCTCTCCTGCTACTGCTACTTACCACTATGCTGCAGTGCTGCCAGTCTAGTGAGAGTGGAAGCACTGCGGAGCTGTTTAGGCTCGCGTGCTGGCATGCAGCGTGGAGCGGCGATCCGCATGTGTGACCTGTGTGCTCTCCCGTCACAGGCCCATACGGCGGGCAGATGACGGGGCCGCAGCCTGGCTTCCCCGGGGCCTTCCCTGCAGGAGCAGCGCAAATGGCAGGGCCACCGCAGAAGAAGCTGGACCCGGACTCCATCCCCAGCACAGTGAGTCTCCAACCGCCTCCCGCAGGCCTTCACACATAAACAGTGTCTCAACTGCGCTGGTTTCAGGGCTTAGTTTAATGGCAGCCTCCTATGCCACCGTCTAAAAGAAGACAACAGATGTATAATAGTCAATTTATCATAGTCAATGTAAATGAATATCCCTTTACCTGCTTCACGGCTGCTAGGAATGCTTCGGTCAGTGCTTTTCTGATGCTTTTCCTGGCAATAGAGAGAACATGAATCCAAATTATTTTACAGATTGACATTTTTTAGTAGTAACCAGTTTTCCTGTACCTGACAATAATTAAGGTGATAAGTGATGCACTTGCTGCTGGTAGATTCAGATATTATAGTCAGTACCTCTGAAAAGCATAGAATACATAATCATATCTGGGTCAAAGCTACATTTCCACAGCCAGCCAGTGGTTTGCTTCGGGGATTTCCTTTATGTGGCATTACGTGCTACATAAACATCTTGATCGTTCTCTGCTCTTTGCAAAGCAGGTTAACGTAAGTGTGAAACTGTACTGTTTACTTTTAGTTGGAGGTGAACCGGATCTCAGTCTTAAAAATAAGAGAAAATGTGAGTGACTACTGGACAGAGTAGGAAGGAGCTTTGTCTCTCTCTGGAAATAAAGCTTTAAATATTTAAATAAAAGGGAGAATTATCTCTTTTAGGCAATAAATACAACCTTGGTATTTCTCTAAAAATACACTGCCACGCTGAGATGCTGTCCACATTGTTGAGTGTCCTCTTCTGTCTCTGCTCCAGACTCAGGTCATTGAGGATGACCAAGCCAAACGGGGAGGCCAAGTCTATACCACCAACCTGAGGGGACAGGTGCCCCCATTGGTCACCACAGACTTTGTGGTTCAAGATCAAGGTGACCGAAGCCAACATAGTGACATCACAGCAGTTGTGTCTCAGTGTTTTTTTAAAAAAAGAAACACCTTTTCGTCATTGGAAAAAATGAGTTTATACAGCAGTATATCCTCACTTGTAAAGGTGTGATGATGTGGTGTTTAAGGTTGCATGGTAATAGTTTTTCTACCCTGTGATAGCACCTAATGCCATTGTGGACCCACAGTGCCACTAGATTTCAAGAATGCACCTAATATTTAAGTATCTGTGCATCTAACTGTTTTAGTGCTCTCCTGTAAGTCGATCTGGATAAGAGTGTTTTTCAAATAAAGAATATAAATATACCTTTAATTCCATGGAAATACATTCTTACAGATATTTGAAGCATTGCTTTGTAGTCTGCCTTTGCATACACAATGTAATGAAATCATTGTTGACGTTCAAAAACAGGTTTATTTGTTCAGGACCGTAAGGTTGTGAGCATTAGAATGCGTTTGTCTATAACACTTGATTTCAGCATGTATGGGTTTTCATGTTTCCTGTCTAATGCCTGTACCCTTTCTCTGCCAGGCAACGCCAGTCCAAGATACATGCGCTGCACCACATACTTCTTCCCCTGCACCTCGGATCTGGCTAAACAGTGCCAAGTGCCTCTGGCAGCCATCATCAAACCCTTCGCCAGAGTCCCCAAAAACGAGGTGAGCCTCATTTTACTGCTGCTCGGTCTCTGCCACACCGATCTCCAAACCAGCAATGCATTGTGAGTCCTCCAAAACTATCATTACGGTTGCTGCTGTTGAATGTCAGGGATGGTAATGTCTTCATGTAGTAACTTTTAATCAGCAGAGCATTAAAAGACATTGCAGACATTTTGATGTGACTGCCCTTTAAACCTCCTTTTCCGCCTGACATTAGCAGTTTATCAGGCCACATTTGAAGTGTTTATTGTATGCTGCAGATGGCGGGCGGTACACTGCATCGCATTAAACTTGTGAGGCCCGGGAATGGTCCCGCACGGTTCCCATCTTCTTGTAAAAAGACGAGGGCTGCAAGGACAGGCCTTTTAAGGAAATGTCAGTTCACAGAAAGTAAAGTAACAAAGTGTCAAAACCGAACAGAACAGGAAAGATGGCAGGGACTGAAACAGGGCCATTTCAGCCAGAGCTGGGGAAAAAAAAAACATTTGAAGGACAGTTTTTTGTAGCAATAGTGAACTTAAGTTGTTGAATAGATAGCTGTTCAAACAAACAAAACGTAATATACATTTTGTGTTTTTTGAAATATTTAAAATAACCACCAATGACTTCTTATATCCAGGCCTTTTAAAGGCCAGTGAAATGCAGTTATTTTCAATCGTGCTCTCATTTATTTTCAACGGCTTATGTTATTACACATGGTCCTCACTTACGGCCGGGCTTCGGCGCTGTGTTTGGACGTCTGTCGTAAACAGCTTTGCTGAGTGACTGGAGATCTCCCCCTGGAGTAAACCGATCTAATTATAAACTCTCTTAACTGCGCGAACTTTGAGGACCGGGGTCCACAGTCAGAAAAAGAAAAACGTTCTCTCGGCGGAATACGTGCGCGGAGATTTACGGCTGAGAAAACGGCTGCCCCCCTCTTGTTTATATGGTACACGAAGGCTCCTTGTCGGGGCTGTGGAGATGAGCGCTCGGCTTCAGCCTGCTCTCCTCGGCCCCGCTTTTAACAGCTTTCATTTGCTCTTAACGGCTGGACATCGCTGACCCCGTGTCGTTAATGGAGGCCCCATGCTCTATCTCAGCTTCATAACCTGGAAACAGGAGTGGGGGCGGGGCCAGCGTGGGAGGATGGGAGGGGCTTTCTGTGTGTTTTGAATGCTAAATCCTTAAATAGGAAAGTGCCATAACAACGGCAGTGGTGCAGTACAGATTCTGCTCTTTTGGAATGTGTGTTGCTTCCATGTTACCTGGACAACAAGAAAGCAAAACCTACAATCAGGCAAAACGTGGAGGAGCACTCAGCTTGCTGAAACACTGTGGGACACTCTCACTGCTCTTGGGTGGAGAGCACTGCTTAAGCGTGGCTTTCCCATTCCCATGCCACAGATAAAACCCGTACGTCAGTGTGTTTGTGGGAGAGGAGCTGTTTCACTTAATTTCATTATCTGTGGGTTAGTCCAAGAGCATTGGATTGATTTCTGCCCTATTAGGGTAGAAATCGCCAAGAGCCGCGACAGAGATCAAACTGAGCCGGCGATGGCGTAGCAGGAAAGAAGCTGTGTGCCAGCAGCCAGGGCAGTGTGGGAGACACCATGGACTTTAATAGAAAACATCTTTCTTTTTTCTGAACCACCGACGAATTGCTCCTTTGGGTGGAAGTCATGTGACCAATATCACTCCTTGGGGTGGAATTCTTGTGACACCATATGGGGTACTCAAAGTGTGGCATATGGTGTTGACTTGACTGCAAATATGTGTTGTGCATGGCGGCACATTAAACAAAAGATGTTTAAAAGCGCTCAGTCAGCAGTTCTCAAGGGAATTAGCACTGTCTGTTGTATATTAAAAATATTTCTTCCATGTGCTTTGCAAGCGGATGATTGCTCATCAAATAAATGGCAGTGCATTACAGACCTTGCAATAAATGCTCCCTGTGTTTACTTCTTTCCATGTATTATTGACCCCTCTGTTCTGTGTTGGATTCATGAGTAAGAGGTCACAGGACAAGAGAGGCAAAACGTAATCCAAATGGAAGGTATATCAAAACTTTCTAAAGCGCTAATTCTAGTTTCTCTTATTGTGAAGCACAGACAGAAATCAAAGATGAGCATCAGCAGAAGTCTTGCGAAACTACATCCACTCCACAGTGAGGTGCCGGGCATCACATCAAAACCTCTTCTACTTCTTAATTTCAAATGTGAACAGCATTCAGATTTACATGAATAGCCCGTTCGTCCTCTTATCTTGATGTGTTGTTTGACACGTTCAGCTACCTTCAAAATACAGAGGGATTTGAGGATGTCAACAGCTCATGTTTCAGGGCCTGTTAGTTGTCCACTAAAGGTGTCACTGCAAAGACGCGAGGCTTGTCCAAATATGATTATATTAATGAATACATAACAAAATCTTCTTACAGTTCATATTTCTCCCTTATAAAGTATCATTCCCAGCTCTCAGTCCCATTGTCCTATGAGTAACAGGGAATAAATATAAGTAATGTTCTCTGTCATACTGAGTGAACTGACTGACACATAGAGAATGACATTGAGCCTTAGCCAACATTCAACAAGGATGATGGATTTTTATTTTAAAATAAAATTGGCTGTCATAATTTTTGGCAAATATGGAAGTGTTCAGCCAAATCTGTTTTCCTCAGGCATTCTTTTTTTTATTACTTAAATTTTGTAATGTTAGTGAAGCCAAAAAGTGTTCATGTTAAGATCATGTATATCAGAAAGCAATATATGTATAGATATTATATAGAGATGACGTTTTCTTGCTTGGTGTTATTAATGCAGTTCCAGTTTCTGGTGTTCATGAATTTTTTTCTGAAGCAACACCAGTTGAGGTGATATATATTTCTCTGTCAAAGTGTTTTTGCATTGTGTGCAGAATACTGGGAAATCATAGTTTGGTGCATCCGCTTCTAGGCCTTTGGTTTTGTCTTAACTTTTGAAATTGCCGATGCTTAGAATCTGCACTCAACAGCCCACAGGCACAATGTGATTTTTGTCAAGCTGTTGAGATTAAGTGCATTAATACAAGAGCACTGCCCTTCCCAGGATTCGAAACCATGATGTTCACGTTAAAGAGTCCAGCATGCTATAGTGACAGCTTTATGGTTGACTGGTTTTTGCCAAAGAGAAGAGACTTCAAATCTTGTTTTCCTTGGCTGAATTAAACAAAACATCGCAACCATATCAGGCGGAAAGGAGCGTACTTGCTGTTGATTACTGATCGCTCTCAATTATTGCATGTATTCCACTCCCACCCACTCAGGTTCAAGCTGTGTTCTGATCTCTGACTTAGACAGTGATGGTTTTACATGCAGCCCTAAAGAGATCTGTCTTTGTGTGGGTGTCAGCCAGAACCCCCCTTCTCTTTGTCCGGTTCTCATCACGCTCCTGCTGCCCTAACTTGGTGTGGGAAAAGTGGTGAGCCTCAGTCCTCCAGGCTTGTGTCTTTCGGTCTCCGTTCACTGTGATATTTCTGCCTGCTCTTTCTGCCTGCTTGTTGGGAATTTTAGAGTATAATGGCACAAACTGACTTCTAAGGATTTGTAATGTAATTCAGTTTGATGACCATTTAAGCTGGGTGCCGGATAAAAAAAAAAACATAATTTTTTTAGTATTTATTCATCATAATGCGGTGCTCTTTGCTGGTATGAATTCTTCATAAAGATTAAATTCCCCAATTATGCTCCCTTCCACAACAAAAAGCTAGCAACATTGATTGGTTAATCTCTGAGCATACAGCACTGGCAGCCAGTGTTCTCACGACTGTGTTGGGGTGTCTGCTCCGGCTAGCTATTGATAGCATTACCTAGATATAGTGGCTACACCATACACAAATATGCACATAGCATTTAGCTAGGCAGCTGAGTGAGGTGGACTGAAAACAACCACTTACTGTAAGTGACTGATCATATTGTCTCCTTGTCATTTTGTAACTACTGCATAATTGAGTGTCTTCATAGTTTGTGCTGTCTGAGACATGTTTTGACTAGAGTCACATATCACTATAAAAAAATTGATTATCTTCTCCCTGTCAGAATCATTTTTTTAAGCATGCTGCCCATGTAGCCATGCATTTGGGGTGGGCAACTCCAGTCCTGGAGGGCCAGTTTCCTGCTGGTTTTTGTTTTCATCTCTTAGTTACCTGTTGATTTTCACCTTGAAAACAGGTGTGCTTGCTCTTCAGCCAATCAGAGATTGTATTTAGTTGGTCAACAAGAAAAACAGCCGGACCATGGCCCTCCAGGACTGGAGTTGCCCACCCCTGAAAATTCAGTCAAGCTGTTTGACATTCACAGGAAAGATAATAACCTGTAATTTCATGTGATTCTGAGAGCCTCATTCCTCCCTCCTTCCTCTCTGTTTCTTCCTTCTCTTTTTTGTGTGCATGGAGGCTGTAGTGTCCTGTGAGCTGCTCGCTGCTGCTCAGCTGCAGGAGAACGAAAGAGAGAGACTGTTGCCTAGGGGATGCAGTTCTGTTACTAATCAGCCAATGAAAAGCCGTGCAGGATATGTTTCTGAGCAAACCATTCTAGAATCTGGAACAGTCTTTTTTCTTCATTGTAGTTTGAAAATGTCTAAAACATCTCTGACCCTCATCCTTCTTGCAAAAGTCGTTGTTCTGTAGAGCACGCACACACTAAGGCCTTATAAAGTACAAACCTCTACAGAGTGATAGGATACAAATGGCTAGATTGCAACATGCACTTGGGCTATTGTCAGATGGCTTTCTTACAAATAAAATAAGTCACAGAAAAAGTTATTTTGTTGAGCACTGGTGGGGGAAAAGTTGTATGAAGTAGCCAACTGCAAATAGGATTTTTCACATGAATTTTTTTGTTAAATATTGATGCTCTCAGAAAAGTTCTCACTTTATATTTTGTTTGCTGCTGCCCCTCACAGACCCCACTATATGTGGTGAACCACCGTGAAGCCGGACCAATCCGCTGCAACCGCTGCAAGGCCTACATGTGTCCCTTCATGCAGTTCATTGACGGGGGGCGGCGCTACCAGTGCGGCTTCTGCAGCTGCGTCAGCGAAGGTGGGTGGAGCCACGTGTAGCGTAATCAACGTTTTCCCTTCCCACGCAACTGCCCCCAACTCCCCCCCCCCCCGGGAGGCCTCCTGGTGCACCTCCCGGCCATTCTTTTTGCCAAGGAACCGGGTCGCTGTGGTCACAGGCCAAAACAAGCGGTCATGGGCTATTTAGCAGCCCCTGTGCTTGACTGACTATGTGAAATTGGAGTATGCTTGGCTTTGAGGTACACTGCTGTATTTGTTCAAAGTGATATTTTCAGAAGACAATTAAAATATACATTTGTAGTTTACACACATGCACACATACCATATTGGTGTGCGTATGTGTAATGTGTACACTCATGAAAGAACTGTGCAATACCGTTGCTTATTTATCTCGATGTTCATGTATTCCCCCTGTTTCTTGCTGAAGCTCTTGAACCAAAACTCAGTGCTGTTTCTCACGTGATTGTATTAGCAGACAAGTACGAGTATCCATCAGCTCCAGGCCTGTGCTTGAAATGTCAAACACAGTGATTAAGACCCATCTCTGCTCCAAGTTATTTCGCCCTGGCTCACACTTCTGTGGGTCCCACGTTTGAAAAGCCGTTCTGTTTACACTCAGTGCCAGCGTTCTATTTCCAACACCTGGACCACATCGGCCGACGAGTAGACTTCTATGAGAGGCCAGAGCTGTCACTAGGATCCTATGAATTCACTGCCACCATGGACTACTGCAAGGTTGGTGTGACTTATTATTATTATTAAGTGTAAGGTATGTCTGGTTACTGTAAGGTCATGCTGCACTGTAACATTGGTCCCCATAGCACTATGTTTTGAGAGCCTGTCTGAGGACGTTCCACTGTAGCAAATACTGCAGTTGGGAAATTCCTTATGAAGACATTTTAATGAAAGGTCTAGTTTCCAAAAGCATTTATGGGCGCAACAGTTTTTTTTGTACTGTATTCAGTGCTGGGTGCATCCAGGATTCATTCGTAATACAATGGGTTTTTGTCCTGAACTTTTAAGAATGAAATGAAGCGATTTTTTACATTTTCCGTTACTTTACGTAACACTGTGATCTCTGTGGTATTCAAAGTGTTGTATAAAAAATATGCCATGCAATCAGTTACGTTATTCAGTCAAGACGGACTTAGTTACTCGTAGATTGAATCTGAGCCAGCAACAGCTTTATGGTTTTGTGGGCAGGGTTTCCTATGACGTTTTGTGGCCTTCTACAGACAGGAGGCTTATGAATTTTGACTCAGTCTGTGTTAATGGTAAGGATATCTTTTTGATGTGGAACTTCTTTCAGTTTGATACTGAAACGATCCAGCAGACCTTCAGGAGGTCAGAGTGCTCCAGCATGCAGCTGTAGGAGGTTTATTTCTTGGCAGTCTGAGTACATTTTTGGCTGAGCCTGGAGGAAACAGCCCTAAAAACAGTATTGTCTCTTATTCTCTGTCTCTCTCTCTCTTTCTCTCTCTCTCTGTCTCTCACTGAGAAGGCCACTTCTTTGTGAAAGACAGTACCTTGCTTTACCACACGGACAATAACCCTGTAAAGTAGTCTCAGCCATTGAACAGTGTCTGTTCAGGTTTAGAGCTTCATAATCCAAATACTGCTGGTTCAGTTCCCTGCTGGGGCACTGTTGCTGTACCCTTGGGCAAGGTACTTAACCCAGAATTGCCTCAGAAAATATCCAGCTATGTAAATTGACAACATGTAAGAACTGTAACCTATGCAAGTTTCTCTGGATAAGAACATCTGCTAATCAACTAAATGTAAATAATATGTAACATTATCTAACTTGTGGTACCGTGTCTGTTTTTACAAGCTTACTCCTCTGTGGTATTCAAAGAGCAATGTCTTCGATGTAACAGTTGAATCAGACCTGACAAATGGTTGGGTTTGTTTCTCTTCAGTATAGTTTAGCCAATGAGTTTGTTTAATAACTGGTTACACTGCACTTTAAACAGAATGAATTTTGAAAACATTAGTATGAAAACAAACTACAGCTGGACAGAGATTGCTGTGTGGTCAGCTTTGTTCTTCAAAAAGGATTTGCCAAATCTTTTTGAATGGGGATCATAAAAGTCACATCGGCAGTTTCTTGTTATTTAACCTTTTAGTGTTAAGGGGCTGCTGCTGTTAACTTTTTTTGTAATGCCAAACTGAATCCCTCTTGTGTTTAGGGAGAGAAACATTTCACTAGGTTCCACTAGTTTTCACTAGTGAAAAAGTAAAACTGCACTGTAATTTTTTCAGTGAGAATTCATCTTGAATTTAGTTATTCTGATTTACGAATATTGCAGACAGAATCCTCACACTTTTTAATCTGACCCCAAACCCCACAGAAATCATTAAAACCGCTGAATTTAAAAATGCACAGCTCTCTTGTCTTGTAAAGGTGAGTTTGCAAGCTGAGTGGTTTTCACATGCGTATCTGATGTCATTCCTTATGCCCCGCTCAGAACAAGAAACCGCCCGGTCCCCCCGCATTCATCTTCATGATCGACGTGTCCTACAGCAACATCAAGAGTGGACTGGTGCAGGTTGTGTGTGAGGAGCTGAAGACTCTGCTGGACAGACTGCCCAGGTACCGTGTACTTCAGGCAACACCACAGGCACGGAATCAGATTAGCGCCACAAATAGGAGCTGCTTCTCTCATCTCAATTCTGCCGGTTTCCCAGAATTCCCTGAAGAATATTCCAGTATATCACCTTACAGTCATCGTTTGTCACTGCGGTTGGCGGGTTTTGTGGAAATGCGGTCCCCCGAGCCTCCTGGATCAGCAAAGGGGATAATTTAGGAATCCCGTGTTTTGCTTCCTTGTCAAATCTAGATCGTTGTTCCATCAACCGCTCAGTCAAGCTAATTAATCGAGAACTGAGCTGAAATAAATACCAGTTAGCTCTGTGGGTTCCGCATGACCAGATTGGCAAAACAGGGGTCAGACCGACAGTGTAGCAGAATGTCTGAGGTTTACTAGAGTGACTCCTGTCACCATCCTGATGCCAGGATAGTAGAAAAAAGCATGAGATAGTTAGGTTCAAGACCCGGTTAAACTCTGCAAGCTCTGTGAAAGTTAAAGAAAGCTTCAGGTATGGAACACAGTCTCTGAATGCAGCTGTTTCAGGCCTGATCAGGAATCACGTTGGTATGTGGTCTGCATGAGATACAGTGCCAAAAAAGGATATCCCACATGTACATCAAGCCACTATCTCATCGTTTGAAAATTCCTGCCTGAAACGCTCTTTAATTATAATGGGAACACTGTGGCATAGACACCGAAAACCTCCCGTCAACATGGATAGCAAACATACCTTGTCAGATGGAAATTTTTTAAATTATTATGGGCCATTGGTAGGAGACAAGGTTGTGATTCACACACAGACCGATATATTTCATCTGAAAAACTCCTTCATGAAGCACCTGAGTTGCAAAAAAAAAAAAACTGTCCACATTTTTATGTTAAAAGATAACACCAGGAAGTCACTTCATTAGGTAGGTCTATATATGTAGTCAGTATTAAATGAGTTTTCCCTTCAAGGTTTTGTTATGAAAGGCTTTGTTAATAAGTGGGTGAACTAATGTGAAACACATTGGGCTTCCAGTGTTTTCGGAATGTCTGCCTCGCTGTTGAAGGGGTTGACCTCAGGGTCACTGATGCTGAAATGCACGCTAGCAGTGATACACTGCAAATGGGTGTACCATATTCCAAACTATAAACGGATGACATTTCGTCACTGCTTAAGTTTGGGGGGAAGGAATAAAACAAAAACAAAGCCTCTCTTCTTACTTCCTCTGGGTCTGAATTGATGGTGGAAACCTGGTTTTTGTCTCGTATGTGAGTGGTGTGGTCTCAAGAATGCATTATAATTCATACTGCGCTACAGAACCAATTGCGTATTGCAAAACATTAAAAGTCCACAGGGTTTAGATGGCACACAGAGAGGAATAGTGGTTCCAGATGTTGCGTATGAGCTGACAGGGAGTTCTCATGTGCAGCGGGGGGTGTTCATTGGATAAATGTTGTATTTTTAGATTGTGTACGTCTTGTCCCAGAAGAGAAAACTAAAGAAGTATGTGAAGCCAAGGTTAATGCTATGGTTTCTATTTTTTAACTCTTAGAGTTGTATTGGTGGATGAACTTTTGTCTGTATTTCCATTTACTTTTCATAATCTTTAAAGGTAGCAGCGATAGAGTTGTTTTGTAGGAACAGAAAACACAGGAAAGTGCTTATGCAGACATGTCAAGCATTTACGCTTCGTACTGGACATCCAAATAAACTCTTTCCTCTGGGATTTTTTTCCAGAAACACACATTTCCAGCTACAGTGCTATATGAATGTTAAATGGTCATTTTAAGGTTACCATTTACGTACAGTTGCTGAATCATTTTGTCTGGGATAGAATGAGGTCAGAGCAGTAGCAAACTTTTCAAATGGGTTCTTGGAGCCAGGTGACACTGTTGTCTTGTGGTAAATATTTACATTTTAATTAGAAAATGTAGGGCCAAAATTCAGCTTTAAGCTCTGGGGGCTGAAACGGACCAGTGTGGACGGGTTTAAGCCAAAAAAATAAAGCCATTGGGAAATGTGTACGTTTTTCTGCAGGAAAAGGCTCTCAGCCAAACACCAATCGTGTTCGTGACATTGATGTAGTATCAGGACTCGGGGGTGAAATTGTGTTCCTTTTGGAGCTTGTGTGAGGTCCATTATTTGGGTTGGCCTTGTGGAAGCAAGCGATCCCGGGGCACTGTGTTGGCAGTGTGAGATAACACTTCCATTGATTGAATGCGTGGCTCTCCTGATTACAGCTTCCGTTTTGCTGGGTGCATTGGTCTGGGTAAGAGCATGTGCCAGGTGAACAGACATTAATGTATTTATTACGCTCGGTACTGACCTCTTGAATTTCATGCCCTTTGCTTCTATGCCAGCTTCCTATGCCTGCTATCAAGCACTGCCTCTACCCACAGCTTTGCAGTACTAGCAAGTGGTCCTTTATTTCAGTCACGTACTCCTCCCTGAGTGTTTGGAAATATTGCCGTAATTGCTATTGAACCGACAAACGTCGGCCAAATCCTTTGGGCCCTTAAGGTAAAAGTTAGCAGTAGAAGCCATTTGGCCTGGGGGAACTTGGACCCCTTCAGCTGTTTATATTATCCTTCACCTTCACAATGGCACATTCCATGTAATTACCTATGTTTAGCACTGAATATAAACTGTGGGCCGCAGATTCAGTTCCCTGCGAGATTTAGTTTCACAGCTAATGCCTCAGAGGAAGGAGCGTGTATTAAAACAGCATTAGTGGAAGAGCACTTTTCCCACTTGTACCACTTTGGGTTACCACTTCCACCGCACCTCTACACTGGAGTAGCAGTCCAAAGAAAAGCTATTCTACTCTTGACAGTGTGCACTAGATTAAAATGTTTCCACGCGGTTCCACAGATTTACATTTACATTTACATTTATTTATTTGGCAGACGCTTTTATCCAAAGCGACGTACAAAAGTGCAAATAGTGAGCAAACATGTTACAAGAGCAAGATGGAAAGGTCATATGCAAATGGTTTCAAAGTCAGTGGGTTTCTGGTCTGATTCAGACTGACATAGCTATTCCCATGTTAATATGTGTTTTATCCGTGCAGGGAGGAGAGCCCTGGATGGTCCGATGCAGATGGTTTCAGGGTGGGGTTCTGTCACCTCACAACTGTTTTGTCCCGTGATCCTGCACTTCTCAGCGTGGTGGGGTTTGTCACCTACAACAAGATCCTGCACTTCTACAACGTGAAGAGCGGCCTGGCCCAGCCGCAGATGATGGTGGTGTCCGACGTGGCCGAGATGTTTGTGCCGCTGCTGGACGGCTTCCTGGTCAACTTCCAGGAGTCCCGATCCGTTATCAGCAAGTAAGTTCATACGAGGGACTCGCATTCCCTTAGAGGGAACATCGGCGTATTTCACACAGTGTTAAGCTTGATTCCTGCTAAGAGAGAAACCCTATCTCAGAGGCTTGGCAGTAAACACAGTGTTTATATTTGCACAACTTTCAACAGAATAAATGCATTTTATTTAGTAAAATGTATTTTTATGTTTACTGTGAATGGACCTTGACAGCAGGGGCAACAGTGTAGCACAGTGGTAAGGAGGAGGGCTTGTAACCAAAAGACTGCTGGTGTGATGCCGTGCTGGGACACTGCTGTTGTACCCTTGGGCAAGGTTCTGTACCCACAATTGCCTCAGTAAACATCCAGCTGTGTAAATGGATAAAATTGTCGCTCCGGATAAGAGCATCTGCTACATGACAATAATGTGATGTAATGTAGTACAGCCTCTTTTCTGCCTTATCTATGCAGTGACAATGAATAGATATAACCTGTATCTGTTAAGTGTCATGGACATGCTCATTATGAACATGCTGTAAAATCTGATTGAGGCTGTTTTTGCCCCCCAAGTCTGCTGGATCAGATTCCTGAAATGTTTGCCGACACCAGTGAGAGCGAGACTGTTTTCGCTCCAGTCGTCCAGGCAGGCGTGGAGGCACTGAAGGTGAGAGGCACGGGCATCAAAGCCTAAAAATCTAGCCATAACTACACCAAGTTTACATGCAGATGGGATTATTTAAAAATGTCTAGTAAGTAGCACATGGTGTCATATACACAGTGTCCGTGCGCAGCAGCTCCGCAATAGCGCCCTCTGCTGCCCTCTTTCTGCAGGCCGCAGAGTGCAATGGCAAGCTCTTCATCTTCCACTCCTCCATCCCCACCGCCGAGGCTCCTGGGAAACTGAAGAACCGAGACGACAAGAAGTTGATCAACACCGACAAAGAGAAGGTGTGTGTCTCCATAGCCACTTACAGCAAGGTTCTCTCAGATAGCAGACAGTTACCCCTTTAATGCCATCTATTGGTAGAACAATGTAATGACAGGCAGAGATACTGAGGCAAATGGAATGACCTTTTGAGTGAGGTTGTTGAATGGGACATAAATGGTGTCTGTTACAGCAGCTGTGTGTGAAAGACTTCATAATGGCAGCTTTTTGTCAGAAAAATGAGAGATTGACCACAGCTGTGGCTGTCAGTGTATACATTTGATCACACACAGTAAAGTTTTCAAATATTAAAAAGATGCTCAGTGATTCTGCAGAGCGAGAATACCACAAGCACTAGATGTTCCAGGACATGTTTGTCTTGACGCGGTCTTGGCATATTGCAATTCTTTGTCATTTTTGTTTGAATATAGGTTTTATAATTCTGGTGAAAATGTTTTTATATTCAATTAAATTCTTCTATCCAAGCAACCAGTGACCACTAATTATCTTGATCTTTTTTCACCTTGCTCATACATTTTATGGTAGTTTGACCAATATGTTTTATTTTCTCAGTTCTTTTAACAGTGAAGGTTTTCTTAGAACAAGCCCACTGGTGACTGTTAAACTAGCCAAAATGTCCTTTTAGATTACATTAAGATAAATTGTAAAATGCATGTAAAGTACTTCAACAACTAACAGATTCCTTTGAATCAAGAAAAATACTCAGTAACTGCACATAGACCTATCCTGTTAAATAAATTCTAAATAAAAAGTTTGGCCTCAATAATAAATAGTTGCATAAAAGGTAATAAATACAAAAACAAGTGATTCACAGCATCTACAAAGAAGACTTCTAACTTGTTCAGTTAAATTTTACAATGCCAGTTTCACAACTGTGCTAAATGACGCAATGCAAACACCAGGCCAATCAACAGAAAAATAAAATGATCATGAGCTTTAACAGCCCCCTAAGAATCAATTCTGAGAAGTCTTAAAGGCTTTTCACCGAGTTATTTCTGTTGAGCAATAGGTCTGAGGGTCTCTGTTAACCAGCGTCAGTGTATCAGAGGGGGGCAGGTTGTCTGTTTCCAAAATAAAATCACTGCCTTATCAGAGCACCAGTCTGGTCACTGGCTAATTAAAGCTGGCAATCAGAAGTACTGAAAAATAGAAGCCCTGTGTATGAAGCAATCAGGAGCCCACCACTTATGGTCAAAAAATGTAGAGATTAGATCTTCTGCAGTCACACAATGATGGCTGTCACTACTGTACTGCCATCTAGTGGTAAAATTTTGTACTGCTAGGCAGAGATACAAAGGTGAATGGAATGGCCTAAGGCAGCATTTCCCCAAACCTCTCCTGGAGGACCCCTTGTCCTGCATGTTTAAGATCTCTCCCTGCTCCAACAGAGCTGATTCAAATGATCAACTTGTTATGAACTCCTGAAGCTGCTTAATAACAAACTGATCATTTAAATCAGCTGTGTTGGAGCAGGGAGAGATCTAAAACATGCAGGACAAGGGGTCCTCCAGGAGAGGTTTGGGAAACGCTGGCTTAAGGATAAGGGCAATAAAATAGATGTAAAGTGACACTGTGTCACAATAACTGGGTCTCGGTGACAATGGTGGCTGTAAAATAAACAAGAATAGAGTTATGGGTTTCAGATGGTTCATGCATTAGAGTACGTACTGTAAGGCACCTTGTGGATCTGGTGTAAGAACACACGCTTGCTGTATAGTGAGTCTTTTCTTTTCTGTTGGTCTGCAGACGCTCTTCCAGCCTCAGAAGGGTGTCTACGAGCAGCTGTGCCAGGACTGTGTGTCCATTGGCTGCTGCGTGGATCTCTTCCTGTTTCCCAGCCAATACGTGGACGTCGCCACCATGGGCTCTGTATCCCTGCACACCGGCGGCTCCGTCTACAAGTACAACAACTTCCAGGTACCAGAGAAATGAAACACAGGCCATGTCCCCATGGACCCTTTCAGTTACTTAAATAACTGTCATTATAGTGGTGGATACACTGCCATCTAGTTGTCAAGTTTAAACTCGTATCTTTTTCAGGTTCAAGTTGATGGTGACCTTTTCCTCAGTGACCTGAGGAGAGATGTGGAGAAGCCGATAGGATTTGATGCCATCATGCGAGTTCGGACCAACACAGGTAAACGATACCATCATGTTAGGACACACAATTTCAAGATCACTTAAGTGCATGATGGGTGATGGGGGAAGTTTTCCAGGGTCCAAATTAAATAAAGGGCC
Organism: Megalops atlanticus; assembly: GCA_019176425.1. Taxonomy (NCBI): domain Eukaryota; kingdom Metazoa; phylum Chordata; class Actinopteri; order Elopiformes; family Megalopidae; genus Megalops; species Megalops atlanticus. Next base: position 18,474,086 of record CM032894.1, read on the forward strand.
TCCAGGGGGACTGGAGTCTTTCTCTTTTGACAGATCAGTTGGGGTGCTCTTATTTTATAATGTACACTCAAGGTACTAAAACAACTTTGTGACTCATTATTAAAATGATCAGACTTTCCCCAGCCTGAAATGAAGCTCTGTGCTTGCGTCCTCAGGCTTCAGAGCGACCGACTTCTTCGGTGCCATCTACATGAACAACACCACCGACGTGGAGATGGCGGCGGTGGACTGTGACAAAGCCGTGACAGTGGAGTTCAAGCACGATGACACGCTGGCCGAGGACGCAGGGGCCTTGATACAGGTACACTGATGACACCCTGTGCTGGCTGTTCAGCAAACAGGGTAACTCCAGAGGATGGACCACCATTCTCTTTCTCCCCACTGCCAATCAACACTAGCGTGAAACAGAACCGCTGGGCACATCTTCTTCACGTTTTGCAACCTCTGCAATCCTACAAATCCCCAGGCCTGCTACTGGGGTCACGGCGCTATTAAGCACTCTAAGACCAGGCATACCCACACTGGTCAACATCATCAGCACTTGTTTATTCTCATTGTCTGTTTAACATACCACCATGTAATGAATTTACTTATGTACATTGAAAGGGTTTGGTCAGTGTAATGTGAACGACTTTGCAGCCTGCTCATTGTCTGTTTGTGTATGTGTGTGTCTGTCTGTGTGCGCGTGCACGCATGCGTCTCTACAGTGCGCCTTGCTGTACACGACCGTCAGTGGACAGAGGCGTCTTCGCGTCCACAACCTGGGCCTCAACTGCAGCTCCCAGCTGGCCGACCTCTACAAGAGCTGCGAGACTGACGCCCTCATCAACTTCTTCGCCAAGTCCGGTAACTCCAGTCACTTTCCTGCACAGCTTAATCCCATTTCCCCTCTGCACTGTGGTTTATGCTGTGTACACTTGCAGGACTCATCTGAATTTGCAGTACACATTACATTATGTCATTTAGGAGACGCTCTTACCCGGAGCAACCTCCAGTACACAAACAGCTGCTGTAGAAATATGCATCAGGAAAGACAGGGTGAAAACTTATCTGACACAGATGCTGCTAATTAACAAGGACCATTGGAGTTATTAGTGTTACACGCAAAGAAAATGCTGACAGTCACTGTGAAGATCACCACCCATTTAGTGCAGATTTAGGCTCCTTTATAAGTAAGTGAAATCAAGTTATTTTTCTGTCATTACAAGTGATTTTCTGTCATTACTAGAAAACTTATTAATTTTTTTTATGAGAACATCATTAGATGTACCAAGTCTGCCCTCTAGTGGCAAAGCGTGGTTCCTCTAATGGGTAGTAATCCCCTATTGATGACCTCTTCTAGCAGGAACAGTCTCCTTATAGAGAGGGTGTCATTGGACTGGATCTAAGATGATCTTAGAAGCTCTGTTCGGCTGAATGACTCTCACCAGCGTGGCTCTCCCATCTCTCCCAGCGTACCGTGCCATGGTGAACCAGCCCTTGAAGGCGGTGAGAGAGATCCTGGTGAACCAGACGGCCCACATGCTGGCCTGCTACAGGAAGAACTGCGCCAGCCCCTCTGCAGTCAGCCAGGTCAGTCCTGATCTGGGAGCAGCGTTCAGAGCTCTGTAAACATGTTAGGAGCCCAGGCAAAGAGCCGGGCTTTTTACTGGAGTAGAATAAATAAGGCATTTATTCCTTTATTTGTCTAGTAAATGCTCTTATCCAGGGTGACTTACAAAGCTCATATTTTATGGTCATAAATTTAACTGCTATGAAATAGCATTTATACAGAAAGTTGGTTTAATTTACTGTGATTATTTTACTCAAGCCATGCCGGTTCAGTAACTTTGCTCCAAAGTGCAACAGCACTGTCACACTAAGGATTTGATCCTGTAACTAACTGGTTATTAGAACAGTTCACCAACCATTGCTTCATTGTACCTATACAGTAATCAGGTCGTAAACCTATGACCTACGTATCACTGTGTACCTGGTGCTCTGGAATATTCAGTGTTTTTGTGAAGAAGTATACCAGTGTTTCATGTGTCAATCAGAGCTTGATATCATTTTGAGATTTTGTGGGAAGAAGTGTGGGAGAATTTCAAGTTGAGCCCCCAGGAGAGTGTGCTGCAGGATGGCCCAAAGGCAGAGATTTATGCTGCCCTGGGTTATGTTGTCCTGGAGGACCGCCCTTGGCGTGGCAACGTTGTGGGAAAGCGTGGAGTCAGCTGACTTCCTGGTTGTTTAGAATCCCCTGCGTTCAGCCTCAGTGATAAAGTCACTTGAGATGCACTGTGAGATTCATGTCCGTCTCCTGAGGAGACTCACTGATGAGCTTTGAGAACAGGGACCTGATCCCACTTCTCTCGCTGAAGATCCTGCTGTGTTGGTTTTTAATATTCTGCGCCTCCCTTACCGCCAGTCCCCAGAGAGGATAGCATGGGCCTCAAGGCCTTGGTGATCATGCCTGTAAACAGAACTGATTTAGAGCTTGTGTGGGAATAGCCAGGCCAGTAAATTACATTAACAGCGGCCTGATGGTAGCTTTATGAATTGGCGAGAGAAAAGCCACCCCTCGCATAGATAGTCCACTCACTCTCTGCACTGTATCATGGAAACTCGAAAGCTGAAGGTTGTGGGTTTGAGTCCCAGATTCAAATGTGTGCCGCACTCTGTAGGTAGTATAACTACATTTCTTGAGTGAAAGAAACTGTGCAAGGATACAGTTTTGGGTGTGTCCTATGCTTGTAAAGCAGAAATGTGTAATGTGTAAACTTCTGAGTGTTGAAAGTGTCTCAGGGTAAATGTGTGTGCTTGGCAAATGAGTGACGTTACCCCCCGTCCCCTGACCTCCAGCTGATCCTGCCGGACGCCATGAAGGTGTTTCCGGTGTACATGAACAGCTTGATGAAGAGCGCCCCCCTGGTGGGCAGTCCGGAGCTTTCCACGGACGACCGCGCCCTGCAGAGGCTGACGGTGACCTCCATGGGTGTGGAGGACACCCAGGTCCTCTTCTACCCCCGGCTCCTCCCACTGGTGAGGTCATGGCGGCGCGCTCGCACAAGCGTGTTCACTTTACTAATCCACACTTAGTGTTTTAATGGGACAGAGTAATACAGATAGATACCTATGGTGATTTCTTTCTAAAATGTAGGGATAAGCTAATAAGGGAGTGAATTCTGTGGTGTTTTGCTAAATATAAAAAACCTCAGTGGTTCCCTTTGAAAATGCATACAGCTCAAGATAAGATCAATGCATCCATACACACATACCAATACATACTAGTTAGTTGTTCTTAAGGGTTATAGTTAATGATTTTATTGTTATGTGTTTTAATTTTGTGACTTGTTGTTGCCTACAGTAGGGATAGGCTAATAAGGGGATGAATTGTGTGGTGTTTTGCTAAATATAAAAGAAGGAATAGACTAAGAAAGCACTATTTCTGTGGTATTTTTTCTAAATTTTAAAGCAGTGACAGGCTAATAAAGCATGTGTTTCTGGTGTTCTGCTGTTTCTAGGTGTTTTCCTAAATCTAAAAGAAGCAGTAGGCTTATAAGGCAGTGCATTTGTAGTGTGCAGTCATGTCCTTCTGTGCAGTTGTGTTGCCCATGTTTAGAAAAGCTTGCAAATGAAAACATCAGCTTCAGTCCAGATGCCTGTGTGGCTGTTTTTGGACGAGCAACTGAAGAAAGCTTCTGAAGTAACTCAGTGCCTAACCTTTTTATTAAAAGAGAAGAGAGCTGCTCTTCAGTGTATGGCAATCACAGCACCCAAAGTAAAGATCATAGATGTAGAGATGTAATGAAACACTGATTAATGCATGTTGGCTCTATGGGAATGTATGCGTGCCCCCTCCCTCTCTCACTGCACTTCCTCCCCCTTATAGCACAACATGGACATGAGCAGCGAGGCCCTGCCGCCGGCCGTGCGCTGCTCCGAGGAGCGCCTCGCCGAGGGGGGGCTCTTCCTGCTGGAGAACGGCCGCCACCTCTTCCTGTGGCTGGGCCAGGCCTGCCCCCCCGAGCTCATCCAGAGCCTGTTCAACGTGCCCTCCTTCGCCCACATCGGCTCTGACGTGGTGAGACGGCGCCCTCTGGTGGCAGAGAGCATTTACATCCCCAGGATTTAGAAACACTGTGGACTTTCAAAGTTACAGATTGTGTAACTCTGAAATATATATATATGTTACATGTCCATAAATAATTAATGATAAAAGCTGAGATGATGAATGTTTAAGGACACCAGCACAGTTTTTCTGGATATTTTTAAAGGTACTTGGATAAAAAAGATAAAAAGTTGATCTTGCAACAGTCATTTAACATTAGCTGTTTAAGCAGATGCAATGTGTTATGATGAGTTTTCAACGAGATCAGTCTTTTACATTAGTACCTGGAGTACTGCAGCGAGTCCTGAATAAATGATGGAAGAAATGAAGGAAGGAATCAGCAAAGAATAAATGACCCTTTAAATTTGTCCTACAGAACACATTACCTGAGCTGGACAGTCCTCAATCTAAGAAGCTCCGATCCATTGTGGAACGCGTAAGACAGCAGCGGTCTCACTCTATGAAGGTACTGAGAAAGCATGAACCGGCCAATCATTTTAGGGTGAACAGAAAACAAATATTATGAATCTCACCTTAACACTCAGCTGTACTCTGCTTGGTGATCAGGTGTGTGGCATTTTCCTCATGAGGATAATCAGAAATAGTATCATCTCACAGTTTGATATCTTGCACAAAAGAGAAATCCAAAAATCTCAGTGGTTCTCTTTGAAAATACATACAGCTCAAGATAAGATCAGTGCACCCATACACACATACCAGTACATACTATTTAGTTGCTCTTAAGGGTTATAGTTTATGACTTTATTGTTATGTGTTTTATTTTGTCACTTTTTGCTGCCTACAGTGTTTGTTCTCTTTGCTCCTGTTGCATTTAATATATCATGTATTAGCCTTCTACATAAACCTAGATAATTACAATAGTAATAATACACATGCATAAATATGTAAATGCTCATACAAATAATGTGTATATAGTACAGTTAAACACAGTGGTGGTCCTGGTGAAATAAGCCCTTTCTCTGTGGTTTCCCAGCTCCTGATCGTGAAGCAGAAGGAGCAGCCGGAGATCCTGTTCCGCCAGCACCTGGTGGAGGACAAGGGCCTGCACGGGGGCGCCTCCTACATGGACTTCCTGTGTTACGTCCACCGAGAGATCCGACAGCTGCTCACCTAACTGCTCCTGCACCCCGAAACCCGCCTCTCTGGCGCCCCCTGCAGTACAGTAGTGTCCAATGTTTCATTCAGCAGACCCGTTGCGTGGCTCTGAGGAATCAGTTCATTGACAGTGTAGTACATTTTAGTCTCCCATATATTAATAACTACAGTGCGAATATCATACTTCTCTAAGGCCTTCTCTGGACTGTAGTGCTGTGGTTAAGCACCTTGGCTTCCTAGCGGAAGCTGTTAGGAACTACACAGACGCCTCTCCAAATGTCTCACTCACTTCTCACCCCCCCCCCCCAGCAACAGGAAACATTTGCTGATCACACAGTGGCCATTGCACGTAGCACCCAGGCGAGGAGAGTGGAGACAGTGGATTTTTTGCCTGATCAGTGACCAAAGTTGATATGAGGATTTATGAGTGAGTGGTAAGGAATGTGGGCAGTGTCATTGTAGAGTGTTTTTCATCTGCTTTTTTTGCAAGCAATCTGTAAACTATACAAATAAGCTGAAGTCCGATCTGATGATGGCATTTAACACCCCAGTTTTGGGAAAATGACTGAAATTGAAAACTGCTTTTATATGAACTAAAACATTAAGTTCATCCTTGTTGTCCATCTCTGCCTAGAGAATAATGGTACAAAAATGACTGTAGTACAGTGGCAATATTATTATTTTTGTGTGCCAAATACATAATAATGAAACTGGAATAATATGTCCTCTTTACAGCTTTAATTGTAGATGAGAACTGATGCTGTGGATATTAAATTAATAGCCTCAACATCATATGCCAAGAACAGGTAGAGTTTGGTTAATTGTTTTCCAGTTATTGATTCCATTTGTACAGTATGTACAGAGTTCCATCATACAGTAAGTGAAAAACACGCATTTCAGTTTTTTTGGAAGGGATGGGGATTAGTAAACCTACCAGCATTATCTTATGATGTAAATAAATCTAAATGGTTAAAAATTTAAATGAATAAAATCCGAAGGATTTAGATTTTAAAATGAAACTAGCGAGGTACTGTAGAAAGGTACAAAGAAAAAAAAAAACATTCTACACTATCCTTGTCCCAGGTATGTGTGCGTGCTCCCAGTTTTAGGTAATTAATTTAAGCATTTCAAAGTTCTGTATTCTGAAATTAATCTGTTTGTCCCAACATGCAAGCAAGCAGCCAATTAGAGGCCATGGTTCAGCTTGGCCTAGTTATTCTGCCCTGTATGCACTTTAGGTTTGTCTGAAATCACTCTGCCAGTCTCATGTAACACCATCGAGAACGGGAGAAAGGAGAGAAATTGTAAATAGACTCTACTTCCATAAGGGTGTGCCAGTTTCCTCCAGTAGGACCAAACAAGACAAGACACATATTGAAATAATTGTTTGCAGCTTCAGACAGGAAAGCACAGACTCTGAAGTTTATGCAATTGTCAATGAAAGAATAAGTTTATTTCTTTGTAAGAAGATCAGCCAGGGTTTTTTGTGATGTACACAGTGCTTTGTGTACCTGCAGCTAACATCTCAAACAGGTTCAAATTTCAAAACCTGACAGAATAATCCTGGCCTGTCAGTATCCATGCATTTTCTTCTGCAAAACTAATCACGTGTAGTACATTTGTGTACTTTGATTTATATGTTCTCATACGCAAACAAAACATGATGTGCCTTTTAGCAGTCTTTTTTTATTTTCATTCACCTTAATGAATTGTCCTCATGATGCAACTTTACAAATACTTTGTGTTTAAGTTCTTATCTTAATTTCGCATTAATAAAAATGGTTTATATGCATATACGTCTCAGGTAATATATGTGTGTAACCATTGTAGTAAATGGATAGACCTGTTTTGTACTCTGTAAAAGATAACAAATGGAATGTAGTACATTCTAATGGAGAGTCTTGAAAAATGGAAGCTGCGGGCATTTAGGTAGAGGACTGATGGCATTGTGTAATGTTTGTACATTAAAGCCTTTCTAGGACTGTATTTGGATTAAACTGCCATGTTTCAATCCAACCAGCTTCTGGTTATTTTTTTCCATCCAACTGAATATGGACAGGAGCAATAAATATGCTAATGAATAGTAATATAAATAATAATATAATGAGCATTATATGGACTGATGAGCATCTTCATTGATTGCTGTACAAATCAACCAAGGTTTCAGGTTCAATTCCTAGGAAGGGCACAGCTGCTGAACTTGTTTAACCTTTACTGCATTAGTAAAAAACTAAAAATCAATTCGAGTTCTTCACACGTCACTTCAAAAAGTAGGCTATACTAATTCTGAGTGGTTTGAATATGTAATGAAATGTAAACCACTAATTACGCACTACACTGTGACGGGGACAGACACTGAATTATATGTCTTATAATATGATCCTGGTTATTTTTAACCATTAAAATGGAGCATTTCATTAATCTTTACAAGATTTGATTCTTAAATGTATCTGTTAAAATGGAAGGCTGGGTATTGCCAACCATCTTTTGTTTTTAAATCTTTTTTCAGTGTTCATCAGACATTGATTAAGAATGTGGAGAGGATGGTTGCACTGGAGGTGCTGGTTTTGGGGCCTATGCAGTTTGCAGTCTGAGCTTCACTTTGGATGTCTTTATGAGGAAGGTGTAGGGATGATTGTTAAGTTTGCACTTCAAATTTAACAACATTGACAACACTGAAAAATGGATACTTATCCCTACGGGCATTTTGATCTGTACATTATGAGGTTGAAACTGAAAATAACTTCATGCAGGACTACAGGATTACAAGATGTTTAGAAATGACCCTTCCCAAATACCTTCTCTATCTTTAAATCCCCTTTTGTTTTGGTAAATATATTTTCCAAGTTTTCAGCCAAATTTACATATTACATATTATCAACAAGTGAGATAAGTTGAAGAAATGTCTCATTATACTTTCATGACTATGTGAAGTGTCTCGGGCATGGTGGTGTGTATTCTAAATGGTTTTAAATAATATAATCACTTTGTGTAAGCAATACTAAAAGGAAACCTTAATTCATATGGCAGTGAAAGGGCCGTAATGCTTGGTACCATTACTCAAACCTGGAAATCAAATTGCAAATGTCAAGAAAAATACAACCAGTAGGTGTCGCTATTGCCAAATGTATGTTTGGCTACTCCAGGGTGACATATGAAACCTAATGAGGAAGTGAGTTTTTTACCCTCAATTTTAAAAAAGTGAACTCGGCACACCCATCAGGTTGCTAGTCAAAGCTACCATCATTATTCATTTGAATAACATGATCCCTGAACAACTAATTTTATATCATTCCAGGTGGTTACTGATATAGGTCCACAACAGCAGACTGGCTGAAGTATTGAAACAAATATTATGGATGTTATTCGTATCCAAATCATAACAATATTATGATTTTCATTGTTACATTTTCTATGAAAACAATATGTACGTGTTAATCTCTTGTAAATCAATGGATGTGTAATGTAAATATATATGTCTGATGCCATGTAATGAGTATACAATGTGAAAACATATTCAACACTGTTAATGGATCTGAATTTACAGTAAACTTTGACTTGAGTGATCAGGAAAATCTGTAAATGTGACACAGAGATAAGTAATATCAGTGACTCATATTTTGATTTTTATGGCAAAATGATGTCATCACTACAGTTAATCCATACAAGTTTGAAATGGATAGGGGGAAAAAATAACAGAGGGCGAGCTTCCAGCATATAAAAATCATAAAAGCATATTCATCTAATGTATATTTACACCATGTAAGATTTACTCCAAGAATGTATTAACAGCTAATTATACCTTATAAACATATCAGCAGAGACAATGGTTAATTTAGCAAAACTATACTCCATTATCATGCACTCAAAAAGAGAAGACATATTATTATGGCTGTATTATATGGCTATTCACTGCTGTACAATGTCTAGGCCAATGAGGATAAATTGTTGGAAAGCTTCCAGTCCATGCTGGTTAGGTCCCAGTGAGCCCTCATTGAGTCCCTCATAAATGCATACTCCTATTATACAGTAAAACTGCAGAAAGAAAATGAAGCACGATTGAATCTAACAACTACATATTGTGGCTGAACTTTGAATAAATGTGTTCCAGCTCTTAAGAGCTATGTTTTTTATTACACATTATTATGGGACGCATTTTCATGGGACTAAGGAACTCATTGTTGTCCATTAAACAAACACACAAACACACATACACAGTTAGGGGCAAAGTGTGCTCAGACTGAAATCATACATTCTTCAGATCCTGTGTAGAGATGGACAGAGAGAATAGAGAGCCTCAGTTTAAGATGTGTAAAGCTGAATTGGCATCCATGCTGTGACATGCTGTTACCCAGCATGTCTCATGGCTGGGACATCTTTCAATTGTTTCCCTGGTGCACTTCCTGCCAATCCCAATCCTCTCAGGGTGATCGCCCACAATGCATCAGTCCTCTAATTAGACATTACAATAGATCTTCAGGCACAATACAAATGAGAGGACAAGCCAGAAGTGATTGGGACTGAATGGGGGATAGCAACAATCTGAAGGAAACAGCCAAGCAGAAATCTGCAGTTAGGAGATCAGTTTTAACACAGGAATGACTGATTACACTCCATCATTGTATCTGCCAGCACTCATCCATATAGTGTTTTCAAAGCTTTAATACTTCCCAACATGAGACAGCAATAAAAAACACATACTTCCTCATTGTGATATATCATCGAATACTGTACATTTACTCTGCTTTAATTTTGCGTGTATACAATGTCATCATGAATAGCTATTCAAATAAAACAAAAGGGCCAAGTTCTGCTTACCATGCAGTCAAAACATAGCACTTAGTAGTAACTAGCACTTAAAATCATGGATGAAACATACAAGAAATATACATATATGTCAAGTAAAAAAACGCTAACACCTCCTTGAGCTGCATGGTAGGACATCATGTCACAATTGCATACTTGAGGTAAATACTACAGCGTTTGTGTGCCTCTATAGGAAACTACACTCTTCAATATCCAGCATGACATGGAAATCAAATAGGGAATACATATGAACTATAGTATAACATTGGATCACACTCAACATAACGTGCGCCTACACAAAAGGAGCATGGCATGGCTACATTGCAAAGCATTCATAGTGATACAGCGCATTCATGTTTCTAGTTTCTTTTTTTTTTTTTTTTTTTTACAAAAATGTGCTATATCATTCTACTTAAGCCCACATAAAGCACTGAAATTGTATGTGAATGCTTTACAAAGTATGTAGGAATGACATGCTCATGAAGGCATGATGTATGTCTTGTGAAGGCCTTACGAAGGGTACACGAAGTAATGTATGACCTGTTATTGTAATTGGCAAAAAAATCAGTCTTTCAAGTCACTCATACGTTCCTTATATAATGTTATATACATGTTTATATTTACACAGCGTAAGTCTTAAACAGTGTCTTTGTCAGTCAAACTCAAGGAGGATTGCCACGGCTCTGGGGTTTGGAAACATGTCCTGCTTGTGGATTTCAGCGAATACAATAAGCGATGGAGGTGACCCTTTTAATCACAGCTAAATGAAACAGGCTAAATCACCTTCAATAAAGAAGTCTGGCCACACACTTGCTTATCAATGCAGCCAGAGGGAGATTTTCAATGACAGAGCAATGACAAATAAAATGAAGGCAGACAACTGGCAGAGTTACTGCATTATAGAAGGAGGGGAATATATACACAGCACTTTGAGCCTGAAGGATTTAGCTCAAATCTTGCAAGGTGTAATTACCAGGAACAGAAAACGTCTTCTTAAGACAGAATTCTTTGTACGCATTATGTTGAGAGCTTTACAGACACAAAATGCTTTTTTGTATAAAGAAACAGAAATACTGTCTGAATGGCCTTACAGGCTAAGTGGAGGATGAATCACAAACAATTCAATGCTGAAACGAACTGTTTCCATGTGACTTCACATTTAAATACACTAGACATTATAACAACTCTATCTTTCTTCAAAATGCCTAAAATGGAGCTTACTGTAATAAATGTATACGGTATTTTCAAGGGGGACCAGTCAAACCAGTTGAGATTGCATAAAATACTAACAAATGTGCCCCCAGCACATTGTCGATATCTTGTATGGAGTATGGAGTTGAAGGTCCTGTGAGGAACATGTCGAAGAACGAGGAAGTGGGCATCGAGGGGCTCCAGAGCAGACCGGAGTTATAAGACATTCTCAAACAGCTGCATTGACTTCATTATGTTTTCATCCTGTGGGGAGAGCAGAATAGGTGAGTACAACAAGGAAACTCTGGGGCTGCAATAACAATCAATCAATATCAAAAAGGGCCTTCACTGCATCAGATGTAGCCAGCAGGTAAGCATAACAAGGAAACACTCAGGACCTGATAGCACTCGCATAATACATCCAATACACCTAAGAGGATTTTCAGTTCATTGAATGTTGCCAGCAGGTAGGGCTGTACTTGTCGCACGTCTGTCAAGCAATCAGGGATGAGAGCTGACCAGAGGTGGAAAACCCTGTCTTCAGAAAGTAAAAGTAAAAGTATTCAGCTGGTGTAGTGCATGCGTGGAACAAATACGTGGCAGGACTTTTACTTTCTGAAGCCGGGGTTTTCTACCTCTAGAGCTGACCCCCCTCCCAGGGACTGCAGCTCCCCCAGTGTGCCTCTCACAGCCTATGACGTGCGCCCGTGCTGCTGCTGGGAGACCAGGCGACAGGCCATTGAGCGTTCCGCACAGTGAGTCCCTCTCTGCACGTCCCGGATGGCTTTGAGCCTCATTTACACCCCTGACCCGCATTACGGTGTCCTTCGAGTCCACCCTGGTGTAATTTGGTTTCCACAGTAACTGAACACCATGCACCTGCATCCGCCAAAAGGGCTTGCGCACTTCAAAAGAAATGACAATAAAGTACTCACTTTTTGGCAGCAGTCAATAAATTCATCTATGGTCACCACTCCATCCTTATTTTTGTCCATTTTCTAGGGAAGAGGTAATGGGAAAAAAATGGCAAGTAATTACGTTAGTTGGCTTTCAGATACAGTCTGTGTAGCTTTGCCTTTTAACAGCCAAACAACTTAAAACACTCCACTTAACTATAACACCCCCTATAACTCAGAGTATTGAAGAAAGTCTTGCTTTTTTCTCTCACTTATTACGTGGGGTAATGAAACGAAACATAAAAACATAACTGAGTAATCCAAAACCTGATACCTTGTAGGTAAGAACAAAGTGTCTTAAAGATGAATAGGATGAAGGTCACAACACTCAAATAACACATTAAGAAAAGCTGTGTCGCCATTTTGCGTGGCATTTGATATAGGTGGCAATTCACATAATTATAGTAGATTAACACAATATTACCTGGAAGAAGAGCTCGACATGCTGCCGGGGGGCTTCGTCCTTCAGCATCGGGTACGTGCATCTGCCCATCATGTCATAAATGGCTCTCATAATGTCCAGCATTTCCTGGAAAAAAACAAGCATTTATTCAGCAGCCCTCCTCTGATAAACCCAATGATCTGCTCTTTCAAAAACAAGTGCTGAACAAAAAGGAATGAAAACAATGGGACAGAATGGTCTGTCACGACAATGTGCACGTTTACCAGGAAAACGCATAAACAATGATTTGAACATCGGCTTCTGCACACAACCCCTTACCTCTTTAGTTATGTATCCATCTTTATTAATGTCATATAGATTGAACGCCCAGTTGAGCTTTTCCTGCACTGTTCCCCGTAATAAAATGGAGAGTCCCATGACAAAGTCCTGTGGACAGAGTAAAAATAAGTTTTCAGTCAGAAGCTCTCGTGTCACACATGAATGGATGAATACTCTTGACATTCTAATTTACTTCTTATGATGACTGTCAAAACCTGGATTATGTTCATACCATTAAGAACCAAATTTATTAAATGCAATAGGACTTTACTTCCCTGCCATAACCCTTAGGGCACAGAGTACACTGGTTAAGTTCCAACTGTTCCTCATTAATCAGGTCTGACTGAGCTCTGTATAAAATGCCCATCTGGGTTGGACACCACCTTCAAGTTATTTACTGTAAGTCCTTGAAGACAGTTACTGATGGTGTGTTGGTGTGTCCCAAACAGAATACATTAGAATATATAGAACTTAATTACATTTAGAATGCTACATATTCACTTTTTCCACCTGAAACAGAGAGGTTGTAGTTACTTCTAGCTCCTAAACAGTTAATAGAACAGTTAGTTCTTATTACCTGTAATCACATACCAGATCTTTGTTAAACATTAACAGCTCAATCAGACTTAATGAGATAAGAGCTCCTTTGGACAACAAAAAAAAACACTGCGGTTATAGAACATAGATGGTTGAGTCTGCTCAACAACAGACCTGTCATACTGTCATGGTCACAACGTTGAAGATATAGATAATGATGTTCAGGAGTTTTGCAGAATGATTCAACTCTTCCTCTGTGTCTTACATGAAACAAATGATGCTGACACCAAGCAAACATTTCAGCCCTGGATATCAGAGGAAATCAAACACCAGACAATGTCTTACGCAAATACTGAAACGCTGTCACAATCCTGTATCTATGTGAGAACGATCTGTGTGGCAGTTAACATTGCATGCACCACAACGTGCTTACCTCAAAACTCACAGAGCCATTGTGATCAGTGTCAAACGCGTTGAAGAGAAAGTGTGCATACCGCGACGCATCTGAAAGAACAAATGAAGTGGGAGTTAATGGGGAGCGGGCTTTTATTCCTCCTTAGGGGTCTATTTAGTCTGCCTCTAAACATTTAGGCAGGCACGAGGGTACCCTGCATAATGTTACAGTTACAGCACTTGTTGTGAGTTACTTAACTTCTTCCGCTTGCTGTAGAATGGCTTATCCGATAACGTCATTACTCTTGAGACCAAGATCGCACCCTAAGGTTTGCATTGTCACATGGTGATGAAAAACTGTCACCCTTTCTACACAGCATCTCAGCAATTAACCATCTATGAAACTGCATAACATTTCTACCTTCATACACCCTGTATTTAGTAAGACTTACGGCACATGCCTGATCAAATGCCGATGGTCATTTACACACTCTCAAATGTGTATTTGACATACATGTGTGTATAGCAGTGCGTGTGTCTGTATGTGCATGTCCATGACTGTATGACTGCATGAGTGCAAGCTGAACAAATAAAACAGCAGACAAACTACCATCACATTACTGCTTCAGCTTTCCTGTGTGTTTACCTTTGTGTGGTGAAACAGATACTGAGTTTTATTGTGGGGGAGCAGGGGGGCGAATGACAACACAACTAGTGGTCATTATTCACAAATATCCCACAAATCAAGCCCAGCACAGAGACGTATCCCAACATGCAACGGTGGGCCTCCTTTGCAAATGACATGTAATCACATACTGTCTCATCGGACATCTATTCTGAGTATGACAGGCGAATGCTGAAAAGACCATTTGCAGCTGTACTTAACAGCACCTCTACTAAACACTCCTCCACAGTAATTGCTTTGGGACATCATGTTTTCTCTGTCAATGGCAAAACAGGACACAATTTAAAAGAACAGATGCAACATGAATTCAGAGTGACACAATCAAACTGTATGAATGAGGAACTCAGGTGAAAAATATAATGCCAATATTTTTTCCTGCAAAAAGATGTGCACAGAATAATTTTTAAAAGAGGGTGCTGTAAATCATGATTTTGGAAGTAATTTCACAAGTAATCTTTTTCTAGATTGGTTTGTTTAGGTGGAGCCACACTGGGAAAAAAGAAAAGCAATGAATCAAAGCATAAGTAAACAAGTCAATTCATGAATACGAAGTGTCACGGTTTGCAGTGGCTGGGTGGGATAAGAGAGAAACGCTAAAGCCTATTTAGATGTGCTGAAAGATGAAGTCACTTTTAAAAAGGTAATCGTTTGCATGCGCCATTTAATGTCTCCACAGTCTCGCTTTCATCATGGGGGCCTCGCCAGGCTTTTCGGGTGTGTGCGTCTCTTCCTAAACTGCGCCTGTTCCAGCAGCGCATACAATTTTTCAACACACGCTGTATTAAAGAGAGCCCTGCAGCCCACACCAAGACAAGGTGTCTGGACAACACCAGCGCTGTTAAACCAGCTTTCCTCTGGGTCGCGTGAATTTGACAAAGGGAGTGCAAAAAGGAGGCACACCTCACCGTGAGTTCATAACAATGTTACATACCTCCCTGTGGGAAGAACTGCGCGTAGATACTTTTAAAGGTGTCTTCGTTTACAACCCCACTTGGACATTCCTGGGGGGGAAGAAGATACAAGAGGGTACATTTGAACTTAGTTTTCCTTTGCATCTTAAGGAAACAAGTTCATTAGAAATGAACCAGCAAATATCCTAATTGTGCTCTCCACAGGAAGTAATTGGAAATTACATTCTCACTGCAACTGTTCGAGCAGCAGAATCCCTACCAAGTTTTTCATTCAAATTTATTGTTGGCCTTAAATTGTTTTTATGGTCTTCTTGGATAAACCGTTTAAGTATTCTGGGACAGCTAATCTACCAACAAGTAAATATAGTATTTTGTTCTGTTCTCTTTTTTTCTTTCTTTATATATGGTGCACATCAAAATGAGATCCAGTTTTAATTACGAAATTAAATCTCGATACAATGCCTTCCTGTGAGACCTTCACAAGCCAGTTTTATTGCAGAAAGATGCTTGGAGTCTGCTCCATATAATATTGAGATTCATGGTAATAACAACAATGAAGAGACCAAATGGATACAATTGTGAATGTTTCAAAACTCAGAGAAGCTGCAGCAGACTGTTGTGGAGAAAAAGTTTTTAGTAATACATCATTAATATGAGGTTAGTATTTACACCACCTCTAGCCAGTCTCCAGAGATCTGTGACCTCAGGCACTTCCCACAGTCACCTCAGAAAACACACAGTAAAGACAGATGAGAACTCCACACACAGCCACAGATCCAAGTCATTAGTCAGTGCGATGTAAGATGCAAAGGGATTGCTTATTCAGGCCATCCGAAATTCGATTTAGTCTGGAAAACCGGAAATAGCAAACCGGAACTGGAACAAATCACATCTTAGTTATTAACAAACTGCACTGATTTAATTGGACTGGTTTGATGAGATGATTATCACAGGCGTCCCACTTTCACCTCGCCTGACTCAGGCTGAGTCCTTTGCCAGTTTCTTCCAGATCATTTTACGAAGTACAAATCTGCAAATTCACACCCATCAGGCATAAAGACCTGGTGAAATATTTGCTGAATCAACACTTAATGGTGCAGCAAAGTGGAAGCTGTCAGAGAAAGGTGCATTCACAGTGCTTATTTGTGGTAATTTAGGGTCTGTGTGATAAAAGAACAGCCAGTCTGAACTGAAGTACGTCCATCATGATTTTATCCATCATGTGCACCTGAAACATGAACAAAATGTATGAAGATGTTAAGCACTCCACACATAATCATATCTTATGTTCAAGGTCTGTCATCATTTTTGAGTCCTGCCGAAACATATCAGAGCAGGGAATGCAGGTATCTCCTCCTCAGCCACTGCTGAAACTGCACAGCCTCTGTTAGACTGATGCTAACACATGGGTTACTCTTACATACCTTGGGATATGAAGCCTTTTTCTTCTTCAATACATTACAAAGCAATACGTCTATAGTGTCTGGTTAGGAGATCTCCTTTCCCAGAGTGACCTACAGACATCACATCTTTACATACAGCACCATCCATTTGTACCACTGGTTATTCACTGAAATCATCAGATTGCATACAACAGCACTGCTGCATCCAAACCTGTGACAATCTATTTGCAAGTCCACCTCCTGAACCATGGAACCATGTCATCACCGCCATGAGTGCTTAACGCAGTCACATTAACACACCCCATTATTTATAATGTCCAGCAGGAGAACAAGCACACCAAGTGAGAACTAATTGATTATGTCGTGAAATGACAAGAAAGGTACAAAACCTTTACCTGTTTAAATATGACGTGAGGAGATAACACTATTGTTCACTGTACAAAACAATTCCAGGAGGTAAAAACAGGCTTTGTCTGCAAATGATGAAAGTTCATTTATATCATGAACAGCACTTCTCAGCTGACATTCAGTTCAATATTTGTTCCAACATCACCAGTGACAGCATCAGCACTTTCCTATTCCAGACAATGGGGCAGGTGATGAGGTTCTATGGGCAAAGTGAAAGGACAAAAGGACACCAGGAATGCAACCGCTGGCGTACCATTTTGGGCTGTAAAACTAATACATAATATAATATCAGGTTTCAGACTTACAGGATTGTTGCTGAGCATTACACAAGGCAACACTGCTAATGTATCAATATATAATCAGAACAGTGACATCTCTATTTTCTCATATCTCATTCTGTCATGTTTTAATCATTATATCCGTACTCTTAACAGATATTAAACAGCAGGAAAGGATGACTGTGGATGAATTATGGTTATTTAAATCCTTGTCATAATTGACTCAGCCACACAGGAAAGATACATGTGAAGATAACCCAGCAACTCTTAATAGCCTCAAATATTTGCATAGAGGCAGTCTTTGGGTGTCATCACGTGGATCGTTTGTTCTGTTGTAGGAGACTGACATTCAAGACAGGCTTTTTAATTGCATTACTGTAATCAGTGTACTCAGCCAAGAAATGGCCTTTTGAAGTCTAGACTACCTCTGTCCCCACCATGACATTCAGGCAGGTCCGCTTACTGAACCTTGGACGAAGTTGGCACGTTTCACAGCAACCAGAACAACCAGAGGTGTAGTGTCCAAAGAGACACTACACTACACTACTAAAGGACAGTGGTCTCCCTACTGTGCTTACTGTGCCATCTGACTAGCTGGTGAAGAAAAACCATGATAATTTTAATGTATAATGCACATTCCAGGTAATGTATACATTCTCTTTGGGAGCACATGATTTCAGCCTCAGTCAGCTGAGGAAAAGAGCTAATATAATCCAATGTCAGAAATTGATGTTGTAGATCTGCTTTAAACTGGTGGACATTTACCCATAGGGAATAACTGCTGAGGCTGCCACTGTAAAAGGGGAGAGAATATTCAGAGAAATTGCAGAGTATTGCAGTCCATCATATGGGGAGGGGGGTTGAGTATCCTGTGGAGGAAACAGAGTAACACTTTGCCCACATGAGGGGGCACTTACGTTTTTGAAGCCTCTGTAGAGGATCTGTAGCTCCTTTTTCGTGAACTTGGTCTCTGCCTCCAGGTGCTCCAAGGCCTCGGGGCGGTGACGGACCATGGACTGCTCCAGCTCATCGTCGACGCTGTCTGCAACCAAGAACAACACATTCCTTTAAACACGACTGCGCGGCATCCTTCTTTCAGTGGCCAGATGCCAGCTGAACAGAGAGCTCAAAGAGGACTGGCGTTGTAGTGTAGCCGTTTTTTTCTCCGGCTACTTCTGGAACAAAATCAACACCACTTTTCAGCTCACTCTTTTGTGGAGATGTGACACAGGTGGAAACGTCTTCCTCTTAATGCACTATTCTTTTGTTAAAGAATAAAGTCACTGAATGGTACCTGAGGTAGTTATGGGACTGTATTCATTATTCTTTGCAGTGATTCAATGCAGTCACAATGCAATATGCTTATGGTACTTTTACATCTTAGACTGAATGCAGTAACATCTCAATGCAGGTCCTTGTTGCTGGAGTAACAATGAGCCCCAGCACGGTGAGGGCTGCCGGAGGAGCGGATTCATGAGAGCAGATCAATCTCTTCTCCCCCACTGAGTGGAGATGAGAGGAGCAACTCTAAGTGCTTTTTTTTTCCACAGCTGAATCTCCACACTTTGCGAGAGGAGCCTTTTGTCGCGCTATAATGATATATGGCAATTTAGAGGCAGCACAGGAGGTAAATGAAATTGCGCAGGAAAGGCCTAACACGCTGCGCAACATCAATGTCGGCTAAGATAGCCCAGTGATCGTCTCCGAATTACGCCACTTACACCGCACCGCGATGGAGCAGAGACGTGTTTCTCAGGAACATCTATAATAGGTAGTCACAGGGGATGAGCTACGGCTATCTGGCCTCATGACAGTGTGTTTTTTTCTTTTTTTTTTCAAAAACATGAGGACCCCACAGGCGGTTATTCTAAAGCCTGCGTGTCTTCCCTCTTCCTCCAACTCCTCTTCTTTTTTAATTTATATAGTTTATACAGTTATTTGCAGAAAAAGGAGTTTGTTGCTGCCTCTGTCTAGGATGACTTGATTATCTTAGAGGAAACAAGTCTGAAACACAGGCTGCAAATAAGAAAGTGCAGCACAACCACTGACGTATTACATGACTACAGTTAACCAGCTAAACACCCTAAAGTAACAGAGAGGGGTGAACAAAGTCTTCATGACAAATAACCAGGTACAGGAAATCTAGCATGACTCAATTCTTAAGCCATTAAAATTTTTATATTTTTCAAAGTTACAGCATAAGCAAAGCCCATCCCAGCAGAATTTCTTCACAGAAATACTTGTATAATACCACATCCTTGATGAAAGGACAAGGACATTTAAAAAACACTAAATAAGCAAGTTCCAGTGGGAGTCAGAACGTTAAGCTTAAGTTTTAATGACTAATAGGAATTCAAAGGGTCGCAAAGTAATTATCAGGACACACCTCTGGCACAGTTAGATGCCCATAACCTTGCAAACTGTATCTTATTCTTCTGAAATGCTTTAATGACCCATCCCTAATGATCATCCTTCACTCTCACAGAGGTAATCACTGATGTACCCAGATTACCAGCAGATCTAAGACACCCCTTTGTCTTCTCTGTTCAGCTTGCCAGTCGATAGCTATATTGAAAGGCTTCACTGTGCCACTGATCAGTGTCTCAATAGCCCAGGAATCTGCATATAGGTGATCTTTCTTTAAATCCACCCACACGGTAATCATGCAAAGCACAAAACGTTCCTGAAAAGTAACAGTTTAAAGGAAAGTTTTAACTTCTCTTACTTAAAGCTAAACAGCCTCCCTCTCCCACACCATACATAACAATGTGGTTTCAGTGAAATGGAATCTCTGAGGTGCCACTTTAATTCAGAGCATCAACCAATAAAACGGGAATAAGTGGCATACACTTTGGGCAGCAGTGTGGACTAATGTTCAAACAGGTAGTACTCCTCATAATGCCACACATTAATACTGTATGACAAACACCTTCATAATAGACCCTTTCAACAGGGTGGTTTTGGATATTTTAAGATCCAAAAGGAAATACATGTACGTGGCCCTGGCACATACAAGGAATCTTATTATGGCCCTTGAAACTGTTATGACGCTTCACTTGGAAGTAACCATCTGTGACTAAAGCGATCATAGCACACATTAAAGCTGTCTACTTGGACTAAGACATATTGCCAGTGCTGCCATCATGGATATACTGTCAAGGACATAAGAGCATTCACATCAGTCAAACTGGCACTCTGACAGAATCAGCCACCGCAGGTCACATCTAGTGTAAACATGAAACACAGCAAACAAGGAGGAGCGCAACAGTAAAAGAAAACATTTAAAAACCGACAACGAGTATTGCCCGCCCTGGAAACAGTGTTCTCTCTGTGTGCTATTCTAGTTCTGTGCGTAGGAACTGCAGTCTGATATGGTGCAGAAACATCCTCTGAGTGACAGGTAAGGGAGGCAGAGAACTTACTGTAAACAGTTTTCCTGAATTTGTTTCTGTCTGGTTTTCATGATTAACAGGCTTCTCTGCAGCAAGGACCACCAATTAGCAGCTGATTCCTTATTTCTTTGTACAACTCACATGACATAAGAGCACCAATTACAAAGACCCCAGGTAACACGAAGTGTTATAAACATGCAATTGATTTAGACCGAGCATTTATTAACATCTATAACACATCCGTTGGTGGTAAAGAACTACCCTTTGCGGAGCCATCTGTTGAGGACATTGATTTGCTTCTGAACATGGAAAACAACATGGGAGGATAGGATTCAGCTCAGTCGGACATGTAGCTGACAGATCCCAACTCCTGATCGCGTCCCTGCAGCAGATACTCTGTGTTCTTCCCCCGGCCGGCCGCGGACAGACGTGGTCGACAGGGACATCAGATGCGGGAGAGAGAGTGCCAGTCGCCGGCAGGCTCTGTGAAGTCACCCCGACTCTGCCGGGCGGACGAGCGCTACAGCACCGGGGCGGTTTTTTGATTTGCGAGCCGAAGCCCTGGCAGGCACAGCGGGTCCGGCTCTCTCATCAGAGCCGCCCCCAGAAAGGCAGGAGAGAGGGGAGAGGGAGAGAGGGAAAAAAGAGGGGAGCAACTTGCTTTGGGTACGGCCTGACTTCTTTTTGGCAGCCCAGCAAGGGAAGAGCCTGGCGATTCGCGCTTTTATGCCGCGCTTGCTGCTGCTCAGGGCGTAGAGGAAGCCTGGAAGACACAGCGGGATGTGCGCTTAATGAGAGGACTGAATTACGTTACTTTGGAATCATCACTTTATTGATGACCTGGGAAATGCAGCTTTCTGACGGTTACAATCATTGCCTCACATTGTCAAATACAACTCAACTTTGTTTTAGCAAAAACGTACTTGATGTTCAGAAGATTGATTCAACATGTTAAAAGCCATTACAAATGGCACAGGTATGGCATGGAACTTTTCCTCAGGACTGACCAAATCTAGGTTCCATTTTAAACAGCAGAAGGCATGATATTAAGAGCAACAAGCCCAAAATATCCTAAAAAGAGAAAAAGACATCTGGCAAGAATATCCATAAACTGCCTTCTCTCAGCGGTCAGCCCAGAGAAAATGATCATCACTGCGAAGGTGTGTGAATTAATGCATGCCCTTTAGTTGTTAATTAATCTTCTTGTGTAATTAAATCAGAAATTACATAGAATATAATTCCATTAAGGGGTATTCCTTTGCACTTTAATTAGAAGATAAGTAGACAGACTGTTAGCACTTAGCTTTAAGCACAAGGGTGTAATAAACCCATAGATGTTGTCCTGTTGAGATCACGCAGAGTACAGGGTTTGATCAATCACTTACAATGGAAAAATAACACATCACAAGTACTAAATGCAGAAAACACCCAGTGCATTCTCCTAGTACTTTTGCCTTCAGTTAAAGATATGCAGCAACAACTTCTGCATCCTGGGAGACTTGAGACTGATGGTTATGTAGCCATGTTTAGCCATCAGTATTTCCGCTGTAGTTTATTTTGGTGTTTGTCTCTTCATGCCAAGTTGTATGTTGATACTGGATAAACTCTGGTGAGTTACAGACAGCATAATACAGGATTCATCACAACACACTTGCCAAGGGAACTTTAGCTAACATTACAGATCATTTAAATGTGTTTAATCCTGATAATTCACTACTAAATTTCACAAAAGTAAGACCAGGAAATTGAAGTGCGGTTCAAATGATGAAAGGCGCCATGTGATTAACATACTTTCAGTATGAATCATGACCATTTTGATATCATGTACAGTGCTACTTATTGTGAGGCTGTACATCCCCAATGCTAAGCATTGCTACCTCTGTAACAGCCAGAGACAGTCATGTCAAAAACATGGTCTGTATTGTTTTCCGGGCTTTTCCATAGTGACATCATGGAGAGAATCTCTATACCCATGGGACCACAATGCTTTTTTCTGGTTCGTGCATACTTGCAATAAGAGCTTTGGTTTAGGGGACTGGTCATACTGGGAATACAGTACTTCTTATTGTCTCCATACTCATAGCCAGTTATGGAGTCCCTTTATGACTTCCTGTAGACCTCATACTCATACTAGAAAGTGTTCTAACCTCCCTGGGTCTTCTTGTGTACTGTAACGGTAAATGTAATGGTTCCCTTTCTTCCACAGCATCTCGTAGGTGTGAAAACAGCAGCACTCAGTAGCTTCCCCCATGTTGTTCCCCCACGTCAACACACCTGCAAAACTGTGAATGGCGACCCACTCTCCGACCTGACACGGTATCCCACTGAGCCTGCACGCCAGTGCAAAACGAAGGCGACTATGCGTTCACTGCAGCAGGAGTGAGCCTCGGGTGCCGTGCTGCCGTCAGGTGTAGAATCTGGGTTACGTGACGACACCGTCACCATTCCTGGCCACAGCACCAAGACAATTACCTTAAACCCTTGTCCCTAATATGGCACGGGAGTGCTGTGTTCATTGGTGATTAGCAGGGCTAACCAGGCGGAAAAGCACTGAAACGAACCCCTCCTCGGGTGCTGATAAGGTATGCAGTCAAGCAGAGAAGGCGGCACACAAGTCGTTAGAGGGCCGCTTTACTCCAAATATAAACAACTAAAGAAGGGTTATCACTTGCCGACTTCTCGCTAAACAAATGCATTAAAACCCAAAGCTGTCATACAATACGTGTGTGGACAATTACATTTTAATGGTGATGGTGCTGGTGTTTTTTAGGCCATACAGGATACATTTAAAGCTTTTATTAGCCTGCAGTCTCTCGTTTTCGGCCTCATCTGCCCCACTGGACTCACAAGCCACATCCTACAACTGAGACACAGCCGAACTCATTACACAGATATAATGTGCTGTAGTCTCGGCTGGAGCTCACAAGACGCACCTGAAAATGAAGTGCAAATACTGTCTGCGGAGCACGCTGAAAAATATGGAGCCGTTTCAGAGCATAATTACAAACCAATCTTTGAATGACGGTGAAAAATCTATAACTCCCATCTCAGCCAGTCCCTCCTGACAGGACTGCAGTCTCCAGAAGTGTTGGCTGGAGAAGTACAAACAGATGAGACAAGAACAGATGAGAACTTGTCCAATTTTTTGTGCGTTTAACAAGCTTGCCAGTTTTTTTTTGTAGGATCACCCATCATCTGTTGATTCTTTTCCCTTTAATTGAGTCTTAATGATGTAGCTGCAGCTCTGCGGACTTCACGTTAAGTCATTTTTATGATAAAGAGCTGAGGATACATTCAATAATTTTGATTGCAACAAGAGATTATAGATGGCTTTTAACCAGGAGCTCTTGTTTTTGCCGTTAAAACGATGATATTTCACCAATCATACTACATTTGATACAATCAGGTAAAAAGAATCAGTTGCTAATGGGAGATGTTTGTATAAAGTCATATGCCTGTTGACTGTGCAAAACCATCAAAAACAGGTTCCTGGTAATTATTAGATGAAGGACCAGTCTTTGCTTGCCTTATGTGTAGTTCTCCAGTCTGCCACTGGTGGGTGGCATAGAGCTGCTAGGTGATGCAATGCTCTGTAACGCATTGAGGGTATCTGCCAGCAATGAGAAAACTTGTGATTTATTCATAGTCCCTGAGTCATGATTATATTCACTCTCTTTTGGACGTAGACCTTTATTCATGGTGCACACAACCTGCTTGCCTGTTAGTTTCCAGTGATGTATGTTTAAACGTGTTTGTTTCATTACATTCTGTTGTCGTTACTTCTATCACTGCCAATCTCATTGAGAAACACATTTGCCAACATTAGCACTTTCTGGAATGGATTAGTCAAAGGACAAAGTGCATTGTGGGTAGACTGCACAGATACCTCATTTTGAACTGAAGCACTTGCACAATTAATACAGGACAGGCTACTGGCAGGTGTGCAAAAGCACAGGTTCCTAATACAGAGACCAAAATACCTTTGCGTATCTAAAGGGAATGATACACTGCCACTTCTTTGAAACACAGGCCGCTGTTCAAAAGAGGAACAAAAGCCGAACTCATCCCGTTTCACTTTATGAACAAAGATGAAACAGAAACACATACGGCCAAAAAGAGCTCAACTTGCCAAGGCAATGAGGCTCATACAGAGGGGAGTGTTTCCTTTGATGTCAAACAAAGGGTGTTTTTAATCTCCTGTAAATCTGATCACTGTAATTGATTTTAGAGCTCTGCTGACCAAAAGGCAGTGGCAGCTTGTTTTTAATCCCGGCATCCATCACTGTAATGAAAGCGCAGACCAAAACTCGACAACAGCCACTCAGCGATAAGAACTGAAAGAGATACAAAACTATGCAAAAACCTAATGAGGCTGAGGCCATCTCATTCGAAAACTTTCCATCTGCAGATTTTTAATTGGAGTTCATCCCTTAAAGGGATGTGTATGCCAACATTATTCTAAGGAGAACAATATTTGCGGGAATGATCATTTCCGAAGTGGTGCTCTGGTTCAAAGTGTATTCTGTTACACTCGATGGAAATATGCTTACTTTTTTTGTAGTCATGAGTTCAAGAGTTCCAATTCAAATTACAACTCACAGTTGGGCATTTGAAGATGCTTGTTTCTATAAAGGAAAATGTTCTACTTTACTGTGGAGACTGCACCACAGCTAGTCTACCGGTAATTGTGTCTCTGTTAGTTTCAGTTCAGCCTACAGGTCCCATGATGCACCTGCAGGCCTGTCTCTAACGTTTTATATTACCTTTTCAGAAGAGAAATAAATAAACATATCTGGTAAATTGCACAAACATAGTGTGAATACAATTCAAAAAATGTCATGGGACATGGTTAGTTACAAACAGAAAATCCTCATTTCAAATAATACAGACATGGCCCACCTTTGGCTGTAGTGACTGCTTCAATCTGCTTTGGATGACTGTCTACTAATTTCTTGTAGAAGGCTGGTGGTATCATGCTCCAGTCCTCCTTTAAAGCATTAGCAAGCTCCACCACTGAAGAGGGTTGTCTTGCCCTTGTCCAAATTCTGCATCCCTATTCATCCAAAAGATTCTTTCAGGTTGAAGTCAGGACTCTGTGCTGGCCACTGCAATGTTATAATGTTACACTCTTCAAACCACACATCGTCATACCTGTAGCCAAACCCTTTTTCCTGCAATCAGGTGGGCTGTCCCATGACTTTTGTTAGGCCAGTTTAGATCATGTACAGACTGCACAAAGCATATTTTATAAAACAAACAATAAATCTGTACAATAAATAAAATATACACAAAAGGTATTTCACAAAAAAACAAGTGAAATATGATGTAGCAATTCTGACACTGTCTTTGAATCAGGTTTTCTGCACAATTATAATGCTTTCAATTTCTAAAGTGGACAATTCTGAATTCTCTATAGGCTAGTATGTCAGGTGAAGGAAACGGCTAGTGTTGAAAAAGTTACAAAAAAGTCATGATCTGGATTGAAGTGTGGAACAGAGGTTAGAGAGCCAGACTATATTATGCCCCTTGCACATGGTACTCTCTGAATATCCAGAGGCTTGTGTGGATGAGATGTGAACTGCCCTGAAAAAGTGTCTCTGCCAAGCAAGAACAATTTTAATGTTTCAATTATGTTCTGAATTCACACCGAGTTTCCATCTAATGCCTTCAAATATTTTTAAAGATGAGATGATGAATTCTGTCAGTGATCTATCTGCTGCCTATCCCACACCACCAAGACACAGGGACCCATACTGAGCACTGCCTGTAAAGATGCCAGAACACTGAACTTGCTGTAGGCCTGGCTGCCCAGATACAGGCCCTGATTAGCCCTGTGATCATGACACAGTCATTAAGAACAGATGGGTTGTGCGAGTGCCTTTAAACAACAAGACTTCTCTGCTTCTAACAATGTACCAACTCCAACTGGCACAGTGATCTGAGCTTGCAGGAAAATGGTTGGTGCGGTCACCATAAAGCAAAAAATGAACTTGCAAATGTTTGAGCATAAAACATTGACTGTGCCATTTTATGGTGCCTTGATTTCCTTATCACTGGAATTAACTCAAGGCCAATAAATAGTCAGTAATCTGAAAATACTATTACTCACTTTACGTTAAAAACAGCCTGATAAAACCTTCAATTATTATTACTTACAATTATTTCCAACCATATGGAAACAATTATTCAACATATACTCAATACACATTTTTAGAGATGTCACAGGCAACCCTTAAGTATTGCTGGTGGGGCTGTGTTCCAGTGAGTCTCCACTGCTGAATATTCTCACCCCGATAGCCGACCTTGCTCTGAAACTGACTTGGCAGAAGCAGTCGAGCACGCCTCACCCTGTTCTGTTGCTTTCGGTTCAAAAGCGCCACAGTCAGTATGCGTCTCCCGTTCTCCTCTCAGGTGGTAGGGTGGCATTTTAATCACCGTGATGAAAGCGTTGTGTGTCTGCGGGGGCCTTGGGGTGCGACGCACCGTCATTGTCCTTGCGGCGCCCCGGGTCTCTGCGACACCGGGCCCGCAGACACATTAGAATAAATCTGACAGGCCCCTCTCCGCTGATGGATTTTTGACAGAGATTGCTATCAAATAATGTCCTGTTCTGTGCTATTACCCGTGCTCCCGAAGAGCGATTTCGCTGCCAGGACACTTTATGGCAGATGGCAACCCAATCAGGTCCCTTTTGAAGTCCCATCAAAGGTTAAGCGGCTGCTGGAGACAGGAATATCAGTTCTAATTGCCCTTTTCTCTCTCTGTGAAATAAGTGCTCTTTTCAGGACTGAGCCTCGAAGTGGGACCAGTGTCCCTTTCTGTACGCAGTGCTCTACAAAACAATGAAATATTTTTTAAAAATGCACACCTGACAATTTCTGAAGCTTTCTTAAACATGGCACACAGCATGTTCTCCTAAACTTAAAACCATGTGTAATACAATTGCTGACATTCCACTAATGGCCTGATTGTGTTACTTATAATCAGTCTTCAGTCAGTTCTGTGTACACACTGAGGGATATCGTTTTTCTAAGGACATACTTTCTCCTGTAGGGACATACTTTCTCTGAGTCAGCAGCAGTTACCTCACTTGAACCAGACCAGGACCTTGAACCAGGACCTTGTACTCACAAACTTATAGGTTCAAATGATGGAAGAAAGCAACTGTTGCATTGCGTCAAAACTGCTTCAGTAAATTTCCAGCTGAAACAATAGATAAGATAATGCAAGCTTTACACTGTAACATTTACTGGATAAAGGTGTCCGTCTATGGACTACAGATTAAGAGTTCACATTTTAGGTTGTCCAGTCAAACAAGATCCCAGGGTTGAGACACACTCACACGATCTGGTAAAACCACACAGGGGACAGAACACCAAGGGTTAAACTTTAAAGCAAATTTGAACTGACTTTTGACTGTTTCTAACAACTGCTCAACTTCTGCAGTGGAAAGCTGACCTGACAAGACACTGTGGAAATGCTGTCCAGGGAACACAAGAAGTGACAGGAACACAGGTTGTTTTCCAGGGCTATAATCTTCAAAGGCCTTCTTCTTCACTTCTTCTTCATAAAAGGACGATCGATACATGGGGTTTTATATTCTTTTCCCCCTCCAACTTTCTCAACAGGTTCAACATTTGGACAGGCACGCCAAACGAAGGTGTCAGTTGTCAGGAACAATATGTCACGAATGAGTAATTACTGTTTTGTGTGCATTTGGTTAGATACCGCACAGCTGTAGCCTCTGAGCCGTGAAGAGCCTTGTGTCTGTGTGTGAAATTAGGATAGGATAGGATCCCCCCGTTGAGATGGTGAAAAGCATCGTGTTTTGACTGTATGTGAAAAAGCTGGGGTGAATCCTATGAAAACACTGTGAATCTGATGTGAGACACTTACAATACAACATGTCAAACGGCTTACAAATTATTGTTGTAGATGATGTCTAGAAGCCCATTTTCGAGTGCTCTGTTTTTTTTTTTTTGTTGTTCTCTCTCAAATGCTGAATTATCACTGGTGAGAATGGGGTATAACAACATGGTTACAAAGCTTGCACCACGTTGTAAACAAAGGTGTAATTATTAGGGATTTCAGGCCAGAGCTGGTTTTTTATCCGTTTACCTTTCGTTTATTGTCACATAAAATAAACTTCGTCGACTTAAAAGGCACAGGAAAAACGCCACAAAATCAATAGTGTGCATTTCTTTACAACATTATAAAAGTAATGAGAAATAGTGAAACAGTACCGCTCATTGGTATCACTTAAAGTGCCTTAAATTTGTAGTAGTTTCTTTATTTTTGTATTGCTTCTTGTTGTGGTTTGATAGGGCTGTCCCCCGTGGCTCCCTTTTAGATGATCTCATTTGCGCTTGCGTATATCTTCCTCAGTATTGATTGTCTGTTTGCACTTCATCCTTTTAATCCAAACTGATGGGATAAAGCTATTTTAGTAAAATCCCCCCCTTCACCATCCACATTGATATTGCAAATTGATTCTGAGGGAAGCAGTCAGAGGGCAAAGGTCATGTCTATCACTTTATTGCTGTCTATTGTCCCTAAGGGTAAAACAATGTTGGCTTAAAATGAAGGCAATAACATTGTAATCTAAATATAAGACTTGCTGAGCTAGGGGGAAAAACATAATCAGAGCATAAGGATCCAAATTTATCTCCATATCTTCGTTCATTTTGCCTAGTAAAGGAGCCTTGGAATATTTATGCTTTAATCATAACTTCATAAACAAGCCATATTTTCAAGCCATGACTTAAACTCAATGAAAGAGCCTGCAAATTATAGCAGTGACTAACTAACCAACATCAGCACTATATTTTATTTGAATACATTTCATTCTGCCAAGAACGTAACTCAGTTCCTTAAAAATAGACTTTAGAGCGGCACTGTTGCACCGAAAGGGGCTGCAAATTATATGTTTCTTATTGGGTCATTCTTCTCAGAGCATTTAGCATGAATATCAATAAAATTTTAATTTGTTGAGCCTACATAACTTACTGGATGAGACAGATAATCAGTTAAAGGATGGATCAATGACTTGCGGCAGTTTTATCAACCAGCATCAAAATTCTGTGTGATAAACTCCCACCAGTGAACAGCAAACGTGTGTGTTGCTTTTTCAAACAGAGAAGAAAATTATAGTGTTGTATTGCTACAAGTATGTCAAAAAGGAAACGCCATTTCCAGTAGCGTCTGTAAAAATAACATATAGCCCTGTAAAGAGCATTATGTTAAACCTCTAATGTTAAATAATCACATAAAGTAATACATTAACCAGCAAGGCTATTCAGAATCCAGGCAACAGAATTCAGAGATACTATCACTTTCTCAAGAGTCTTGCTGGGGAGACTCGACCTCCCAATAATGAGGTGAAAACTGACCCCCGTCCAGTAAAAAGTAAACGAGCAATTCATTTCCTAAACTCATCAGTGCCCAGAGCAGTGCCGAGGTCAGAGCCCTCCCTGGAAGGGCTCTCAGGCGGTGCCCAGGGCTCCCTTACCTTCCGAGATGGTGATCAGCCCCATCAGGTGTAGCAGCTTGAGGGAGGCGCACACGATCAGCACGATGCCCACCGTCTGGAGCCCCTCCGCCTCCCACAGGATGTTCAGCATGTCTCCGGGGCCGGAGCCATTCCCGCCGCCCGACCCAGCACTCCGGTTCCCGCCGTTCCGCTCCACGTTCCGCGCAGCTCGGCTCCCACGAGGAAAACAAACGCGGACCCCGACGCGGAGCGACCCCCCCCCCCGCCCCTCTCCGGCCCGAGACTCTGTGACTGGGCTACCCGGGGTGGTCAGCGTTTCCTTACATTAGCCCCAAAAACGAAGCGCTGCCAGAGTCCTGGATCAGAGGGTCACGCTACACACCCCAGCCCCCTGCAGTGGGATCCCCCATGCGTAGGGGCAGCTCTGTACTCTGAGTCTACTCTCTGGAGTAGCAGGTACCAGAGGCAGGGAGCACTGCCTCAGCGCTGGAGTGGGGAGTCTGAGCTCGGCAGCTGAGAGAGACTTTTCTCTGTCTGTTAGGAGAGCGCTCACACTTTGACTAAGAGAAGGGGGGCGGGTGGGGAGGGGGTGCAGAGAGGAACCTGCACCAAAGAGAGGTTTTCGTGTAGCCGTACCACACACACCCACACAGCCGGCCCGACCATCCGCATGTATGCACGCACACACACGCACACACACACACGTACATAAAAACACATACAGACAAACAAGCACACACTTACAAATTGAAACAGACACAACTTACACACAGACACACACACTCTCTCTCTTACACACAAAAACACACAAACACACATACACACACACACATGCACACACACACACACACACACAAATAAGCACACTGACAAATGCACACAGATACAACCCTCTCTCTCTCACACACAGACAGACAGACAGACAGACATACAGACACACACACAGACACACAGACACACCAAGGCTCAGACTCAAATGCACGGCATCTGTGCTGCTTCTACCATGTTTCTCCACATTGTGTCTGTCACATCGTTTTCCTTCTGTAGTGCAAACTAAGCCCCTGAAACTAAGTTCTCATCATTTTCATTTCCCATTACTCATTTGTACCCTGGCTGTGAAGTTCAAGACTTAAAGGCACAAAAGCAGTAAACCAGCACTGAATCGCTGAACAAGTGACTGCTTGAAAGCTTTACGGAGACATAAGGTGAGGAAGCTCACAAATGCATTAACCTTGAGCCACAGGGCAAATTTTATGCCTGATTCCTGCAGCACTTAGCCCCATTATATGCTACTGACCTCTACCAGAGGTCCAGCTTCAGTTCACTCCTTAGAACCTACCCAGAACATATGTGCACATAACTCAGATGCACAAAGGATGTGAGACCAGGGTGTCAGCAAGGGAGCAGAGCGGGAATCATTTACATCATAACCTTTCATGGAACCAAAGTACAAGTGAGTACTAACTGTATTTCATTGTATATTTACTTACTTTATGAGCTTATACCCAAGGAAGAGACTTATCATCAATGTTCTTATGTGGTGACGGCAGGAAAAAAAAAACCAAAGCAGAGCTCTTGGCGTACAGCTTCACTGCAGTCAATACAAGCGGAGTCATTAAAGAGCCGTGAGATTAAACACAGCACAAATTGTTCTGGCACAGTGGAGTAATGCCTCAGTCTGGATCTGAATACAAACCACGCGCTCCGCTTTGTCATTCATTCCTCCCCTATTGCTGACTGGAGCGGGAGCAGGACCGTTAGCTGCAGGCTAATGTCTCTGCTGCGCTTACGGCTCAGCGGAGGTGTTTTTGGCCATTTAGCTGGGGCTTTTATCCAGAGCGACTCACACAGAGTGAGCGCAGAGTGCATCTCATCAACTGGCATGAAAAATGGTAACATCATCTACGGGGCACCATGCTCAAACGTGCCCCCTTCCAGTCCCCCTTACAACACTGTTGTAAAAACTAGTCCCTGCCTACATTGCACATTGCAGCATTAGAAAGACTATGACATACCCTGCAGTAAAAATAAAACGTTCTACCGTACAACTACACATATAGGAGAGTTATGCTTGGGTAGGGGAGCCAAGGTGCAGTCTTAAGAGGTGGGTCTTCAAGTCTGTGGACAACCTGCTGTCCTGACGGCAACAAGAAGCTCGTTCCATCACGTTGGGGCCAGAACAGACAGAGGATGTGATCAGGACATGTGACTATGAAGGGGAAGAACAGAAAGACAGCCTGAGGTTGTAGAATGGAGGGACCTGGCCAGAGTGCCGGGTCTCATGACGGGTGCAAGGTTGGCGCTTGCAGCCTGGTAGGCCAATGGCAGAGTGTTGAAACTGATGTGTGCAGTAGCCAGTGGAAGGAGGTGAATGGAAATGACTGTGATGGAGACAGAGACACATATACAATACGTCTCCTGGGGGAGAAAACAAATCTGTCCATGTGATACTATACCCATCAGCATGGTAATACCTTCATGCGTGAATAATGTACAAGTTTCACACATCTACACCACACTGAGCAGGACTGTTTCATTTGCAGAGGGGAGACGATCTTTCTCTGACTTTACCATTTTAAAAGTGTCAATGAGCATGAGCATGAAATACTGTCTGGATTGCAGTGGTGATGCACTTATGATGTGAAAACTACAACGCCCTCATGATTTTCAATAAACCAAAACGAAACAAAAGGTCTCATTGCTAATGGATCATCCGTTTGTGTTTGCAAAGTGTTACGAAGAATAATGATGCATGACACATACACACACACACACACACACACACACACACACACACAAAAAAAACATTACACACAATGTTATTATATTGACTCAACTGATATCAAATGAACCGGGCTCTGCCTCAGCTGAATAGAAGACTGACAGCTGCAAAACCAAACCTGAATGATTCTGAGGTCCTATAAGAAATTTCAAAAGCCTGGATCGACAATAGTTAATGAAGCATGCCTTAAACAAGTACCTATTTCATGGAATACATGAATTGTATAGACAACTACCCAAAAATAACTCTGCCAACCCCGTAAATGTAAATAGCCTGAGGGATTTACACAGTTGCCATATGACACTAATATGAATAGCCGGGACATGGATATATAAATAGGACAGTTACTTTCCACAAACAAACAATATCAAGGGGAAAAGGCCATGCACATGCTGCAGTTCACATTGTGAGGTCTGTTTTTCCTGCTATTCTTTTCTAATTCATTGTTTCTGTTTCTGAGGCATATACGGCAAACAAAAGCACACAAACTGCTCCAGGTAATCATTAAAAACCAATTAAACATGAATACAATTAAAAATTAAAGCTAATCTGCTTCAGACCAGGCACTGAATACCCTCTCTGAAGGCAGGGGGCATAGGTACAGTTTGGTTTATAGTTCGGACTGAAATAAAACAGCCTATGGTTTCTAGCCTATTTCCATTTTGACACATACAATGGAGAGAACATCTAGCTGAGGACAATAAAAAATGTTCCCTCTGATATCATGGCCCATTTCATTTCAAAGGAGGATAAAGACAAACAGCAGCAGTTAACTGTGATCTGTTCATACCATATAACTGGCACAATATAATCCACTTTCAATCGTCAACTAGAGTAAATTAACTCAATTGGCAGAGATTTAATGGCATATAAAATAGCCATGCAAAAGTAGTATCCATCACTGCATTACGTATCTCATACACGCACCCAGACACACACACACACACGCGCACACACATGCACACACGCGTGTGCGTGCACACACACACACAAACAAACACACACCTTTATGTTGGTGTTCTTGCATTAAGCAAAAACTGTGACACATCACAATGGTGCACAACTGAACTTGACAATCAATGCCTCACTATGCATTCATGAAACTTGAGTACAAAGAACATCTCTAAGGCAGCACATCTGCATATTAACTCAAAGAGACCACCAGAAAACTCTGCAGTCAGCACACACTCAACAACCTCTCTTAAACATCGTATAGCTGTCTTCACCATACAACTGCAACCCATGAGTTTGCATTCATGGTGGTGGGCCTCACTGCATATTGCTAGAGTTGTCCCAGTCAGACCTCCATCTGCCATTCCATCCTCACATAGACAGGGCCTTAGATGTGTGAAGGTATCCCATCATGCTTCAAACACGTACATTTGTAGTTCCAGCAGGGCATGACGCACATACATTCACAGGTACAGGTACATTCTGCATGGCTCTGAATAATATTGAAGTGGCCAGGTGTTTTGTGTGTGTGTGTGTGTGTGTGTGTGTGTGTGTGTGTGTGTGTGTGTGTGGTGAGGGGGTCAGAGGGTTACAGGAGACCAATAAAATGCGCTGTTTTATTTATGATGCATTCATACTGTAGGGAATTTCATTATCAGCTACACATGCAGGCACACACTGCCCCTCAGGCCCACCCCACACCAGGCTGAGTCCACAGTCCCCACTCTCCTCTGCTCACTTCACTTCAAATACACTCATCTACATACTTTGAATAATGTGGACTTACAGGAGCAACCTATGTGCTATGTGCCATAAGGAATGCCTTGGTTCACTACAACACCACCTGCAGGTAGTGCACTATGAGGAACACCTACAGATAGTGCACTATGAGGAACACCTGCTGACAGTACACTATGAGGAACACCTACAGGTAGTGCACTATGAGGAACACCTGCAGATAGTGCACTATGAGGAACACCTACAGGTAGTGCACTATGAGGAACACCTACAGGTAGTGCACTATGAGGAGTGCACTATGAGGAGGGCTCAGGACTCCTCTGCAGCAGGCGCTCCATGCCAAAACACCACTCCCACTTCCACACTTCACACACACCAGCACAGCCAGCTTTGGCTTTTCCAGCTCCTCTGTTGTGAAGCTGAAAGGCCAGCCGGTATTTATTTATGCACATATTTATGTGTGTTTGGCTTTTGTCCTAAAATCGTGTCAAGTCGACAAAATTCTGAGTGAAAATGGACTCTCCTCTTGGCCATAAAAAGACTCTGGCAGACAGAGGACATTGTTCTGCCTGGCATCAGCGCTCTGTCTCGTTGGGCACAGGCCTCCACACTCACAGGCGCAGGCTGGTGACTCCTCATCCCCACTCCACTCACAGACGACAGGCAGTGAGAAATAAGCAGGCCATAGCAAGCACAACAGATGAACAATGGAAGCTTACTTTTCTTTCACAAACAAGCATGATCAGTATAAAATCACTTGGATTTAACCAGACAGAAGAGATGAATAAACATCAACTGCAAACAGCAGGCTGCCTTTCCAGCGGTCGAGAAATCGGCTGAGGCACGAATCGTACCATCAGTGAGGTAAACACAGCCATTTCATTACAGTTGATGTTATTTTTGACCAGCTTCAAACTGGCTTGAGGCACAAATGACTAGATGATAACCCTCACCACAGCAGATAAAGCACAGACACTACATCCAGTCACACTCTGTATAGGTGCTTACAAAGTCTCCCTTTAGCCATCAGTTGGTTAAAAAGAAATCAACAAGCTGTGATTTCTTTCACTGCTTAACTTCTGAGAATCAGCATTCTGTTTGAGCTGAGATGAAAAAAAAACATTTCTAAAGGCTCATGGCAAGTCAAAAGTAAAATTATAAATGTTATAAAAATGTCAGAAAGTCATCTCCAACTTTCTGAACAAAAACAGTGGTGACTCCACCAATGATATATTTATAGAAGATAGGTCTTGCTGTGTGGTATTTAAACAGCTATTTAAACTGTTAACTGGCAGCAATGTGGTGTATCAGTTAATGAACTGGGCCTGTACCCAGCAGGCTGCAGGTTTGATTCCCAGATGGGGGAGCTGACATTTTTTGTAGGCATGAAAAAGGCATTAAAACCAAATCGCTTTAGTAACTGTATAAATGTAAACTGTAAGTTATCATATGTGTGTTGCACTGGAAAGTGTTATCTGCTCAGCCAATCCATTTCAAAAAACACTTAAATTAGTTTGAGAAATTCAACATCACCACTTTCTGCTGCATGATTAAAACATTGCCATACCTGTGTCTTCCAGCCACTCATTAATTTTACCTTGATAAGCATCTTGAATGGCATTATTGGAATAGAGAATCTACATATATGGTGACCCAAAGACCCTGGTTTGAATCCACGCTGGATTTCCGTCCAAGCAGTTTGTGGAGAAGTCTGTGTTACAGTAACCTGTTCCCCATAACGAGACAGGAGCACTTAATCAATGTCCCATCCACTGAAGCGGCCCTGGGCTTATCACAAAAGGCATTCTTTGCTCAAAGGTCAACCGCCTATAAAACTCACCATTTGTGCGTGAACCATATGCATTTCCTACAGCCCAACACACACTGCGCATAAACTGAGATAACATGGAGACAATGTGCAAAGATGAATTAACCTCCTCAGATCATCAATCATCATGGGAAAAGAAGACGTCACAGCACACTGCAGATTCCACTTGTCTTGCAGTGTAACACGTGCTATGTTATCATTATTTGTTTGCTTAGCAGACGTTTTTATCAAGAGCCACTTGATACACAGCTTACATTTCTACACGTTATTTATTTATAAAGATGTATATTTCCATAAAGGCTTTCAGTTAAAGTCACCTATAAAAGGGATCTGAACATGCAACCTATTTGTAATAATAATAATAATAATAATAATAAGCACAATTCCTATATGGCTGTGTGACAATGTGATTTACAGAATGTTTAAAAATAAATTTATTTAGTTTTATATATTTTATTTTTAAAACTATTTATTGGAAAAAAAATAATTTACAGGAAAGACCAGAACAACAAAAGATTTGGTAACAAGTCAAGTTGCCTGTGCCACACTCTTTAATCCTGGGGTGCATGTGGAGGACTGGGACAGCAGTCATTTTGTGAAGGACTGACAGCACAGCACGGTGCAATAAACTATCTTTCGGACCAGTCCCAGAGTGGCTTACGACAGGGAATTGCCTTCATTCACGGCTTAGATGCACGCAAAAGCTTTTAAGTCTGCCTGCTGCACTGAGCAAGAAGCAATCAGCAATTCAATTCAATACTTCAGCCATACCAGATTGTGCTGGTCCCCTCACTGTCTTTCTTCTGCATGCACCAATCAAATGAAGGCTACATGGTTGGTAATATGTGCTAGTGTCAGTAAGAAAATAGTGTCCCTTAAATTAATGCACTGGAAATTCCTTAATACTTCCACATTTCCCCCCAAAAATCCAGTACAATTATATATTGAAGTAATCAGAAGTTTTTACTTAGTCAATGAAAACACCTACAGACAAGCATGTATGCGGCATACTATAATGGAAATCCTGAACTCGCTTACCCTTCAGAGATCCTTGAAAAAGTTATAATTTCATATAATATACTGTGTGATATGTTGGTCAATGAACAAAAGAGACAAACTTTGTGCAACGTCTGTCATTATGTTTACCAACCAAATTGTGAACAATAATGAATAATGTCTCAAACATGCCCATTCAAGCTTTTCCACAAAGGATGTGTAAGTCTCCCGAAAAGCAGGCTCTTTGGATCAAAGCAACACCAATGAGTCATTCCATTTGTTGTAAAATAATAATGACTACCAATTTCAGTGAGATTTTTACAGACAAAATAAACAGCAACAATGTAGTCACTCATAAAGAGAGAGAGAATAATGCAATGGAAAATATAAGTCGGGATAATGCACAATTGATGAATGCTTATAATGAACTGAAAGCTACTAAATAACGTAGACACCAGAAAGATTAAATTAAAAACATTTGACAATACATTATTTTCGCCGTTAGACTTATTTGCTGGAAGATCCCATTAATAATTCTGAATGTTTGTCAGGCTCACATGGAACATGATAAATGGACTAATAAAGCTACATTAAACAAGTGCTTCGGGCAGAGCATAAAACCAGCGCTGGGACACAAGTAATTTTCAAAAAAACTCTGTACTTTAAAAGCCATAAGTTGTGAAATCCTGAAAATACAAGCCACAGACTGTGCTTTAAAAACTGGTAGGTAATGGGAGGAAAAGGTACACCCTCATCTATCTGTGAGGCAATGTTATGAATTAATATGGATTGTATCTAGGCAATCAGTTGCTGATCTTCAGTTGGTGCAAAAAGGTCAGGAAAAGAACACTCTTACCTGAGTGGCTTCTTAATCAGCACACATATAGTACAGTCCATAGTACTGTCTGATAGAGCACACTTTCCATATGACAGAATGAAGTTTGAGAAAAATCATGAATAAATCAGCATTGGTCTTCCCATCTGTTATTACATATTTATTTTACTGCCACCAAACCATTTTTCATGAACTTTAAAAGGTCTGCCAGGAATGACACATTAGCATACAAGCGCCCTCTAGTGGCTGTGTAAGCATCATTCATCTCAGGAGCATGCTAATGCAACACAAAACTTTGCCCCTGTGCAGTGTCTGAAAGTCATTCTCTTCAGAGAGATGTTGAACCGGTTAGTTTTTTGTGTAGGCTGGCGTTTGGCAGAGCCCTACACAGGGGTAACCAGAAGGGAGGAGAACATCTCAATCAAAGTGTAGGACATCATGAAAGCACACTCCTACGGTGGTCCACTGCACACAGTCAGGCCAAATATTTCACTCCAAAGGAGGTTAAAGATCCTGGAGAGGAATTCAGCATTTCGCAAAATAGCTTACTGCTCAGGGCGAATCGATAAATCGTAGTATATACAGCTGTGAAGCAGCACTGTCTGACATTAAAATTGCAGCCATAACTCTTGCTTCCCGCTTGCAGAGTCCTGCTCGTAGGAAACAGTAATACAGAATCACAACTGAACAGCACAGCAAAATGTTGCTGAATAATTCAGGCCTATCTCAATAGAGGAACTAACCTTGAAGGACAACTGGTAAAGGTCTGCTTCACAAGGATGGAAAAAAAAACCCTGACAGTTAGAAAAAAGTGCCTGTATTCATTACTCATCAACTTTCTTAGTTCTTAGTACACAAGGTATTTACAGATCATCATTTTTTGTTAGGTAAGTCTTGACAATGAATGCCTTTCTCTGAATATACCAAAAATTAGGGAATCAATGCCCAGTTATGCAATAGCTTCCAGCTCGTCCAACATGGGGAATGTGGTGGGAGTATAATTGAGCTTTCTCCCATCTTTATACCTAAATGGGTTTATGCACCTTGTGTTATTGGCTGAGCCTAGAAGAAACAGCCATAGAAAGGGTTGTTCCCTAACATGAGGACACTAATGAGCATTACCACTAGAGGGCATTTCAGCAGTGACCGTTTTGTTCTTCCGTTTGGATTACATTTTCATTCATCCGGCTAAATGAAGGCTGACGTGAAATCAGCCAAAGATTACCTGTCTTTTGTAATGGAGTATTATGTTCAGCCTGTACTCCTAGGCACAATACAGTGCTTTTTAACTTTGCACAAAAGGCACTCTCTGCAAAGCAAATGAACACAATTGTGGAAAATTCCATTTATTTACTCGCAAAATCAAAGATGACAGGCGATTTTCTATCTCACCCGCAGAATGCATCTTGGAAAAGAAAAATCAATTACCAGCCCTGCAATTAGAACTGACATGATAACAGCTTTTGAACAGAGCAGCAATCTTGTCAATTCTGTCCAGTAATTTATTTTGAATACACTTCACGCGTGTAAAGTGTGTGCTAATCATTACAAATTTGTGCGTTCACATAGATGGCATCAAATGTTACAGACATTTACATCTTGATGAAACACTTTGAAAGCAGTAAATTGCCTGTAAACTAGGAACACTTTAGGAAAACCGACCATACAGTACCAGTCAAAGGTTTGGACACATCTGATTAAGATAATGGGAAACATGCATTCAAAGACTAAAGACTTAAATGCTTTAAATTTGTTTCTTAGACAAATATAAATAGTGAAGTTGATGCCTATGTAAGATTTTTTTTTCTGTACAACTGCCTACCACAAACATTTGTGAGGACAAATAAGATAGATGTTGAAGATGTTGACGGTTCAATAGTTACCTGATTTGATGATCAAGCTGCAATAACACAGCTCTCATTGCCAGCCTTAATGTTTTCGAGATTACTGTACCGAACACAGCCTTCATATATTTCGGCAATAAGAGCAAGGAAGGGCTGAATATCTGTTATGTGTCTGAGATTGAACTCAAAACCCAGTGGGATCTAAGTGTGCTCTGACACTGCACTCCATAAGCTACTCCTGTCTCTACCAACACTCATGGGACAAGGCTTAAAATACCCAGAGTACTAAAAGTATTAACTTTTACATACACAATACAGTCTGTTCAACACCCCATCTACTTATAACACTGGTGAGGAAACACTACAGAAGTATACTTTAACTATAGGGTTTCTTCTTCTGTTTTCCTCTTCTAGCTGAGTGCTTTGTTGAGTGTTTAATTTGACCCTTGTAAGGTACTGTATGCCGGCCCTGATGAGGCTTTGTGCCAATAAGGGCATTAAAGGGATGGAAGAGACACACAGCATGTGTAGAGGACTGGAGGGGGTGATCAGGTGTTGAGGTATATTTAGCTGAAGCTGAGTGATTGATTGAAGCAGTGATTGAAGATGAGCACACTATAATAGTGTGGATCTAAGCAATCATATCACATTAGGGGCACATCCAAATCTGTGATATTTATACCTTTATCTCACATATATTCATTCTGTCAAGGAAATGGCCAGAGTGAAACAAAATATATTACTAAAAACTACCAAAAAGCTGCCAATATAAAGGTAATCAGGGTATTTCTGTAGTAATTGGAATAGTTGGCTCTGTATTATAGGGTGGCAAGGAAGATTTCATTAAAAGCAAAACAAGATTAGAATATTAGGTTTACAGACAGGTGAGACTAAGCACCTGCATACAAAGCAATTTTTTCCCTGCCCTAACTGCATAAATTTATATGGTGAGAGACCGTCAATACAACAAGCTCTCACTCTGACAGGAGTCAGAACCTCATTAAGGAGTATAAACAAACACTAACACAAACAAATCTCTCTCTTACCCCCATGGCACTGTAGGGGTGAAACCAGGAGCACACCATTGGTTTAAACCAAACTATTGCAAGCTTCCAACAGCTTTCATTATCATATCAAAATAACTGTTTAATGAATCCTGCTGCAGACCACTTTAGCAATTTGTTTTTTTCCTAAAATGATTATGCAGTTTGCTTTGGGGCAGCTGGAAGGATACATCGTCTCTGAATAAAAAGCACGTCTCCTCAGAATTGGTAGTCGTGAATGTGCTCGCATATTTGCTCAGACATTTATCTCAAACA
Source organism: Megalops atlanticus (assembly GCA_019176425.1). Classification (NCBI taxonomy): domain Eukaryota; kingdom Metazoa; phylum Chordata; class Actinopteri; order Elopiformes; family Megalopidae; genus Megalops; species Megalops atlanticus. The sequence goes on from CM032894.1 coordinate 18,515,753, forward strand.
CAAGGCTAGGATCCTCATCTGGTCACACACACACACACACACACACACACACACACACACACACACACACACACACACACACACACACACACAATGTTCAAAAATAATAAAAACATCTTAGATGTTGACGCACAACAATTATTTACTCATTTACCTTTGTGCCATAGACAAAGCTTTGATTCACCATAAATATTCTGACTTCCCCTATCCCTTTTCTTGGGACCACGGGCTCTTCCCCTTATCTTTCTGTATATTCCAGAATGTTCCTCTTATCTTCTCTAATACATTTTAAAGACACAATTCTCACAGTGTGTCAAGGAGGAATTGCCCTTATCAAGCCTGTCTCTGTGAAACAGGCCATATATAATGTTGTCGATAGGTTAAAGCAGGATATCCAGCACCATACAATATATGTCCTCTCCAGCTGCAGGGACATTTTGAAATACTGCCTGATTACTCCGCTATTGTGAGAAGTGCTATCTTTAGATTTACTAACAGCCAGGTCTGTAAATTTTGTCAGACGTAATTTTAAGCACTTATCTGGGCTATTAGAAAACAGTTGGTGAGTGTTTGTATCATAAGTGCAAAAATTACTGTTGTATACATTTATTATAAATACACTGTACATTCATTAACTGAAATATTGAAAGACTGAAGACAAAAAATTGAATTTTGTTGAAAGACATGAACATCAGCTGACAAATTCCAAATGTTTGACATACTTGTCTCTTGTCTCTCTGAGAAATAGGTGGTTAACTGCTCTGTGTTTTGTACTAAGTGGATTCAGTAGCATTAGCATGTTTCTCTGCAGCTGGGATGAGTTTAAAGTGCTGTTGAGGGATATGTTCAGATGCCATAGTATGGCATATTGACATAGAAACCTGCTGGCACACCGACCACACATACAGGCGTGTTTGGTTGGTTGAACTAACACTCTGGGATTTGTGCTATCTACCCCGAATGTTCACAGTTATTGTTCTGAATTAATGTCAAATTGTAAACATTGATATTTACAGCTAAATACAGCTGAATCACTTCCCCACTACGCTGATAAACCAATTACCAAGGGTAATCTTTTAATAATTTACTATATACTTACTGTTTATTACCCGTTTCTGAATTAGTAATGCATAAAATACTTTAGTAGTAGTAACACATTTTGTGAGATGTTGTAACAGTAAGTGTGACCATGAATTTCACATCCTGTGTGTAACACCCCCTGACCTGGTTCAACTGTGCCGCAACGTGATCACACCTCCAGCGATAGGTGCCTGGCGGACCCCACACCTGTCCCTCTGCGGTCACACATTGCCCGCGTGAACACGTCAGAGGAGCGGGGCCACCCGGGTGTCACCCACTCAGCCGTCACCTCGCCGTGCCCGCCGGGCTCCTCGCTCCCTCGCGGTCGCGGCACCAGTTGTGGCACGGGGGGGGTGATGGAGGAGGCGGAAACAGTGCTCTGTGATTTCACCCCTGCTTCATTTAAGCAGCCCTTTGATTCGTTTTCAATTAAAGCGGTTTGTTGGGGATTAGGGCCGATTCGATCTTAATCTGAATCTCTTTGAAGTGGGAAGTGATACAGGAGGAATGGGGAAGTAGTGCTCACGTTTGCACTCTAGTTTAGATTTTTAGAAAGAAAAGTAACATTATGGCACAGGTAGCTGCTTTGTCTAGCAATTGCTTGCGTATAGCAATTGTTTTTTTGGTATGGAAAAGTATTTGAAATTTACCGTACAGCCAGGGAAAGCCTTTTTAGACAAACCACACACCAAGTTGGAGTCCCTCACAAAGCTGTTTTATAAATGCTTGGTGTGTCCAACCAAACGCCTTCCCTAGATTTCCCCATTTTTTTTTGTTTTCCTCTCTTTCTTGCTGAAGAACCACATCTTTAAGGAAACACAGCAATGCTTTACCAAAATAGTGGAACTACAGCAGGCTTCCCCTCTAAAAATTCTGTTTAAGCATCATGTCTAAACATACAGAAATACGTTCCATTACTGTGGCACAGTTCTACCAGCAAAAGGTTGGACAGTTTACAGTAATGTAAACCGTAATGAGTTTTGCCTGTTTGATTTACAAACTGAATCAATCATTATATTTTATGTTTGTTTCATTTCGGAGTTTCCCTACAGCTGTAATTATCACAAATGTGTGCAAGAATCAGAACACATCTAACACCATCTTAAATTCACTGCTCCAAATTGTGGGTAAAGGGTGCCTCATTCGGGTACAGCCCAAAGTAAGCTGGCACCACATACATTTTTGTCTTTCTCCGTCACTGCCTGTTAGCGTCCAGTACCTTTTGATTTAAATCAATGTGGGGTGCAATGATTCACTCACTGTGCAATCTCTCTCACCTCTATTTCCAGCGTGTGATCATGTCTGGGCCTGATCTCAGCCGATAACCTCACACAATGGTGATGATTTATGGAGCCGGTGTCACCTCAGATCAGCGCCTGTATGAGAGCACTTACTCTCAGAGCTGCCGCTTCTGCCTTTCGCCCAGGGAGACGGCGGTGCCTCGCTCGATATCTGTGACATCTTCTTCCACTTCCATTGCTTGCATATCCTTGAACTAGTGATGGAAATTGATTTGGAGCATGGGGCTTTGGGCGCGGTAGCTTCATCCACGGTCAGACCATCTGAGGTTTGGGGACTGCCCTTCATCGCTAGCGTAGGCTTTTGGAGAAATACTCCATCATATCAAAAGTCCTGGGACACCTCATCTGACTGCGGGAAAATGGTGTGTGACTACAGTCTGTTTTGATGAGAATAATATCAGAAGATTGCAGTGGCCAGCTCAGAGACCCCAACCTCAACCTGATAGATGGGATAGCAGAAGCAGAATTAGGGCAAGACCAAGACAGCCCCCTTCAGTAGTGGAACTTTATTATGCTTTTAAGGAGGAGTAGAACTAAGCTTTCTACCAGAAATTAGTAGACAGTCTTCCATAACACAGTGAATCAGTCAATAAGTCCAAAGGTGGACCGACATGCTATTAACTTCTTGGAATAAAGACACGCTTTATTCATAATCACCCATGTCCTATGGCTTTTTGGTAGGACAGTGTACAAGTCTGTCTAATAGTCAGGACCTGCTGCACTCTAAGCAGCTTCTCCCTACATGCAGTCACCATCACCTGTAAGCAATCCTTCATTTACAAAATGTCAGTCAGCATGACATCACAGTTACCTGGATCCTCACCTCAATGCTGCTTGGGGCCAGATGGAAGGAGCTCTGTATGGGCCCTGCTCTTTCTCTACTTGTGAGCTAAGTGGCTAAAGTCCTGACCAGAATCACTTACTCGTACTTTGCTCCTGTTTGTACGTATTTGGAACATCAAGGCTACAGGGAGCTTGTAGGTTACTTGTAGTTGCTTGCAGATCTGTTGGCCTTATAGTATGAATTAGGAAAAATGACGAAATCCTTCACATTAATCACAAAATACTTCAAGCTGAATGCAAAAAACTAGATAATGTTGAGATACCCCTGCATAGGAATGATGAAATAAACTTGTGCTGTTTATTGAACTTGGGCTGAATATTAATCTTGGGAATGCCGACAAGTAATATTTCCAGATCTGTAAACTGTGGCACTATTGTCGATGTGAGCGATATGATTGTGCCGTAATTCTTAAACATCCTAAATGAATGGCGGCAATTCTCAGTCAATCCATTCCCCTGTGACATGTCTCCCGCTCTGAGCTCTTGCTACGAGGAGTATAATATCAATGATGCTCTTGGAGACAGCAGTTATTCACTGTAAACCCGTGCTCACACTCATCTCCACATGAGTGGATTTAGTTGTTCATTAATGTTTAAGCAAAGCCCACTGTTAAGGACTGATACATTAATAACTACACATTACCTTTTCAGTTTCAAAGGGACTGTGTGTACGCTTCATTAAGCTGTACGGAACAAGGGTTCAATCAGACCACCAGTGTGGAACATTAAGTCAAGGAATATTGAAGAGTTCCTGTGATGTCTCTTGTTGCATTGTTAATACAGAATCCCCCGTAATGCTAATTGTTTTAAAACACAGTTTAAAAATCAGCAGCTGGTTTTAAAGCATGCATACTAGACAAACTAATCAGCACTGTTTACTTCAACACCCAGCGTAACTGTGCTCTCAGCAACTCAAATGGGGATTTTTTTTCTTGAAATCCAGAGACAGAGCAACACTAATTTTCATAATCTGCCTCATACCTTTACTGAGCACTGCTGATTTGTAAAATGAAATGTGAGAGGAGCAATTAGACAGTTGTTATAGTTTGCATAATGTGGAGATGTAATTTATCAGCTCCTTCAGAATTCATTTTTCTTAATTGTCTGGATGTACTGTTAGCAACTGTGATCTAGGACTGAGACTTCAGTCAATGAACTTTTACTGCATTCACTGAACTTTTAATTATTTCTCGTTCTCTTCACACAATTCTCTTCACACAGCGATCACAGTGAATACACATTCTGCAAAACATTTAAAAAATGCAGTCTGGGAGAAAAAAATTTCACCTGCGAGTCTTTTTTTTTCTTTGCAATACTCTCATGCTTTTTCCCACAGAAAGAAGTCTGTTGCAGCAGTGTTGGCTCATCCGCAGTGTGTGAAAATGCAGAGGGACAAACCTTTTGATTTCATAATCAGTCTGAAGTCACACATAAAGGGACACACCAGGTTGGTCACCTGTGTCAAAGAAAATGGAAGCAGAGAGAGTAGGAGAACCAAGACATCACCACAGGCATGCTAGGGTTGGTTTCACCAAACAAAGCTTTTTCTCCAAGGTGTCAGGTCAGAGAGAATATTATAGTAGGCGTGACATGGACAAAAATCTATGGCCTAATGCAAATGATGTGCAAGATACAGGACAGTAAATATCTATGCACAGAAGGCAGCCTTAAATATTTAATTTTATTTTCAGTTTTTCTATCATAACTAAATTGTTGCAGGTCTCAGTTTATGATCAGATGTACGGTTTTCAAAAAGAGGGCTGTTTTTCTTTTTGTCATTTTTAGTGAAGAGTTTTTTTTTTTATGATAACAATGATATATAAAAAAAATTGCTGATGGTATGTCTAGTTTGAGATCACAATAACATTTTCAGCATGCATTTGCTGTTTTGCAAACTGAAGAACAGTTTTGTTGTTTGTGTCCCTGGCACTGTTTTACAGTTTTGAACAATGCACTCAAATAGTTGAGAAAAACTGTAACAAAGAGCAAATGGTAAGTTAAAGCATCTGTGCTGCAATATGGCTGTGAATTCTGCATTGTATTTCATGCTAAGAGGCAGTGTGGCAATATTGTTAGGAAACACAGCAAGACATCCACTCTAACCTCTAAGCCTAAAACACCAGACATTCTCTCCATTAACTAAGGTTGAATACACTCTTGAAAATCACAGTTTTCAGTCAATCCCTTTACCATTACAAACAACGCACGTGCACACGATGAACTATCCTCAAATCCCTAAAAGTGAGCTCTCAGCATAATGTGTGCTGTGTGCTAAAAGTATGACAAAAATAGCAGCACACACATTATATTTGTATCAAAGTATGACATAACAGTGCATCTGTGCCAAGACATAAGAGCCGTTTTCTCAATAGGAAGAGCATGTCTCACTCAATGGCTGTAAATGGCTTTGTCCCATGGTGCTATTGGCACATTTGGGTGCTTCAGCGAGACTGTTATTTGCGTGGAGGATCACGTAGGCCAATGTGAGACGCGTCTGTGAGACTACTTGGCCCTAGCACCCTCTCCCTCCCTCACTGCCAAATGGGAGAAAGAGGAGCACAGCAGTTTCTCCACAGACACAGAGTGAGCGCTCCCTGCATGTGCCTGCATATTACCTGCAGGCAACTGCGCAGAGGGGGTGGGGTACAAGCACGTCACTTTCATAACTCGCGTGAGCTTTTACTGAACTCATATTGACAGGCAAACTGTAGACAACATATAATACATCCATGTATATTGCTGCTGTTTCTAATCATTTTCAACCATTAGTTGTACAGCAGTGCCCTACCAATCAAAGGGGTTATTCCTTGATTAGCCTGTTTATGAATATACACTTGAAAAGGACTGGGGTCAACAGGAAATGGGGTTAGGGATAATGATCCTGGATCCTGAATGATCCTCTAATGCTCACATGACGATTGTAATTAACCGTGCTACAGTAAAAAGAAAGAAACATGTTAGTTTGCTTTTCGTAGCATTGCAAAGACAACACACACATGAAGAAGTACAGAACTGTACATATTGCAGCCAACGTTGCAATGTTGTCATTGTTGACATAGCTTCATTAGCTAGCAGTGCTAATAACCCAGCTTCAAGAGTTAGCAAAGCTTGCAGACAGCAGCAGATGTGAGCAATGCGACAAAAACTGGTGCAAGCTTGATCCTGATGAGTCTGAAGATTAATAACCAAGAAAAGAGGCGCTGTCCTTGCTAACAGTGACCACTGCTTGCCCTTGACTGTTTTGTAGATGCGCTACTGGTAGCATGCAGTTAGCAGATGCACTGCTACCTATTAATTGAGTATGACTCATATCCAAAAGCAGACAGATGCAGACAGTGGGCAGGACAAACACGTGCTCCTATCAGCCTGCTGTGCCAGTTGTAACTGAAGAGGAGCAGTGCTCTGCGTCTCGAGAATCTGAGACACAGCATATTGACGTTACAGACATTACATTCCTGTAATCACCGCATCTTGGCCTTCACAGCAAACTGCTTACCCTGGAGTTTCCTTTTTGAAGGGCTGTCTTAACTCGGCCTCGGTATCGCTTAACGAATTATTTTACAGGAAGACGGATAAAGTTACCCCTTGCATTGTCCTTATAGTGCCCTTCGGTCTAACTTTACATATTCAGAGATTTACTGGAATGCTGAACTATTACGGAGGCTGACACATTGCTGTGTTGATTTAAATTGGCTTTGCAGGTAGCATCACTTGAATGACAGACAGCATCTCATTTTAGTGCAAAATAAATTGCCTTTCACATAAATATGATATTTTGTTAATATATATCATATTTGATGAGTATTTGACTGGTAAAACTTCCAAATCAAATGCAAGGTGTTCTAGAGTACAGTATGGTGTGTGGATATACAGAAGAATACAGTGTGGTCTGTGTATTATCAGAATAGATTTAAGACAACGCCGTGGTCTTACAGGAACATATTCTTAACAATACAGACACACACAATCACACACACAAACCCACAGAACCCCTTATAAAGTTTAAAACACAAGGAAATCATCTTAAATTTAAGAAAAATGTTTAATGTAACACATGTTCTCCCTTCAGAATTGCATATCAAGGCTGAACAATTTCTCATAGATGAGTAAATTATATTTAATTGCCAAATTATGATACAGTAGTTATGCTGTGCATGGGTTATGACAATTATGAAATTCTGTACTTTTCCAAGTTCAAAAGCATTTTTGTTGAAACAGAACCTTGGAACACTCTAAAAGTCAAATGAAAAAGTGTGTTTCCCTGTAACAAACAAAAAAAGCAGCAGCAACTGAAATCTCAGTTGAGGCGTGATTGCAAGAGCACTCCTGACCTACTCGTTTCCCCTCCCCCACTCCTCCATCTTTAAACACAACAGCAAGCCTTGTCCTCTGTGGCACAAGAACATGAGTGCCAGGTTGCAAAGGTCAGGACTAAACAGGCAATGTCACTCTCTCCACTTCCATTAAAGGTGCAAGGGAGGTGATATCTGATGACAACACATCCCATTCCTAGCCCTTCAGGTATGCATTAAAACAGACCCCATGGAAAAAAAAAATACTACAGCATTCCTCTAATGGAGCTAAGGTTGCAAATAATTACCTAATGTCAAAAAGAAAAAAGATGGAAAATTAACAGGAAATAAAACTAGCTTTCATTAATAACAAGTTGAGTCTATACAGCTAAGAGGTTGAACTGCTAACCTGTTGATTCCACACTCTTTCTCTAATGTTCTTTAATGCTCATATTTGAACACCAAACAGTTACATATTGTTAGGGAATTTAATCGTTGCCTTTACCAAATGTAGTTTATGGTTCAATTTAGTTAAATATCATTAGTTTCTTTGTATGAATATATATTTTTTAATTCCACTAACTTTAACATCACTAAAATAAAGTTGCCCTTCTCCTTCCTCATATCATCACCACCATCTGCTGTACAGAAATATAAACATTTATTTTTACTTCATAATTAGTGGTCATCTCAGACCTGAGCATATGATGCAAACCACAGTGATAAACAAACACAAAGCAGTAGAAAAGTTTAGGCTGTTTAAAATGACACAAAATGGTAAAATCAGTACACCAGCATGGGATCGCATGGCAATCACTGCGCTGCTAAACCTGCCAGACTCTCTCTCTCAGCTTACAGCATTCTACAAGAGGCAACAATGATACACTACTCAGTTTACTGTCCAAGCTGCTTTTACCTCTCTGTGACACACCCGGCACCAGCTAATGAAGGCAGACATTTTATTTCCCTCTCATCATAAATGTGCTGTACTTTTTTGCAGTTTCAGAATGTAGCACACCCACACCTTTTCAGCATGCAGTCAGGCACCTCTAATCTGTTTAGCACCGCTAAAGTTCTGGAGTGTCCTCTCCTTACCGTCGGCGATCCCTTCCAGGAACCCAAACTGTTCCAGAACCTTGACCACAACCGCAACCACCACCAGCACCGCGATCATCTCGAGCCCCTCGAAGTTCATGGCGAGTCAGGTCATGGTCTTGCCCACGGTCGGGAGGAGAGCACTTTGGGCTGCTGCCCTTTATGTTAAGAAAGGCAACATCTCAGCTCGATGCAGAGGACAGAGAGACAGAGAGAGAGGGGTGTGTGCGGGGAGGGGGTGAGAGAGAGAGGAAAGACGAGAGAGAGAGAGAGAGGGAGCGAGGGAGGGAGGGAGTGTGTCCTGTCGTAGCCAGGAAAGGCCAGAGGTGGCGAAGTGCTAAATTTCCAACCTCCAGTAAACCAGCCACCCCCTTTTCTTTCCTCCACAGAAAGACACCCCTTCGTCTGGGGAGGAAAATGATGCCCCCACCCCCAGGCGCCCCCAGAGTGTCCCTGAAAGGGCATGTCAGAGCCACATCTGGGACTGCCCCCCCCCCCGCCACTGGCCCCAGAGCACTGTGTGGCATTGTTGAGGTTTCCTCGGTTGCCGGGGCAACGGGGCTGCCAGTAATCACATGGATCCGCGCTGGACGGGCAGAGGGACCGGGAGCTCAGAGCTTCACTTGACACCAGCACGGTCCGTCTGAAAGACGAGTGACTAACCCTGATGCGTATCCCGAGAAACCCACGCCAAAAAACGCTAACACCACCCTCCCTTTCACACAGCGTCGCCAGTGTAAAGTCTCACGGCCTGCTAATGGCTCTCACGACTGCGTCGTCCTTGCATGCGTCCACTCCCAGAGATGGATTGTCCTGAATCCGAAAAGCATGTCATTCAATGCCGCATGTGTGCGAGAAATGCACTTGCCATTACTTAAACACACAGGAAGGTCCTTCAGGGGACAGACAGCAACCTCTCCATCACTGCCGTAAAACTAGAATGGTGTGATTTTTAAGATCAGATAATACAACAGAAAATGCAAATGATTTTTGATTTTTCAGTCTAAATCCCTCCATTTGATTTGTCCTGTTTACATTATTGAAACTTTGAAAGGCATCCTTTAGTAGAGTTTGAATGAGACTGAATGCAGGCCTGCACTCATCTTTACTAACACTGAACTTCAAAGCCATAATGACCCAAACCACAGGTGGATTCAAGGGAAAAAAATGAAATGAGTAAAAAATAAGATTATCTGAAGCATCAGAGCAAAAAAAAAAAAAAAAAAATTTATCTGCATGTAACATTGTTTCAAGCCTCCGACCAGTGCAAAGACGATGAATTCTAGCGCAGTAATGTTCAGGCGTATTCTCAGATGAACAGGGCACGGATCCAGTAACATATGTTGCAGCATGGAAGTGGAAACTGAATACAGGAAATACATCGGGGTGCCCTGCCTTTGAAACATTATACTTCTATGAACAATCCTACATAAATAAATAAATGCTAAAAAGGAGCCAACGGGCCACATTAAACTACATGGCTCAAATTAAACCAAGGTATAGTATTACACAGAGGCATTCAGGTTGATACAGCACATCTACTTCACCTGCTGTGTTTTGACCAATTACATCCTATTTGGCAGTTTCCTGTCACCCGGGATACAGTGACATTACTGCCACACCATAAAATTTACTCTAGAGAAAGATTATGCTTTCTGCATGTGTGGACAATACATAGCAGTCTACACAGACATGTGGTAAACATGTTGGACATTCACCAGGATGCAAGAGACACAGTTCTGGAAATACTGCTTTTCACAAGCGGAAGGAAATTATTCACTCCTGAGGCGATTCAGTCATTTTCTTTATTACTTTGGACATCAGGAGTATCTTCTGTTGAGGTCGTATGGTTTGTATTTATATTGTCATAGAAATTTCCCAACACCACAACAGTATCTTATATGTAACATATTTTTCCTCTTCTTTCTTTGTCAGAAAATGCTAGACAACCCAGCCAGACACCAGCAATAACTATGTTACACGTTCAATTTCATTTTGTAATTAACTACTGATGAGTGCACATTGCACAGATTTAATTATGTTATCAGCCTTGCTTATTTCCCACACCAGCAAGGTCAATGTCTCAGCCTGACCCGATTTATGATTCAGATCCACAACAAGGATACTGAACGGGTTTAGAAATAAAGCCAATACTAAACCAACCCGCTATATTTTGTAAATTGTAAATTAATGGACACCTACAAGCCCACACAATTCAGTGAGGTGACAATACATGCACTAAGTTGTAGAGCAAATAATGTGGACATGGCATTGCCATATTACAGTGTAAATCAGGTAACACACATTGACATGGGAACAAAGCACTGATAAATAAACCCCATTGGGGATATAATGTCAACATACGGCTCCACATTTAAAGCCCACTACCACTGCCCCCACTCAACTAATGTGCCACCATCCTCTAGATGTTACTAGAGGCTAAATCACAGTCCATAGGTAGATGCCTTCGTAAGAGTGTAAACAATGTTACCAGGAATTACTTATGTTCCTATAAGCTGCCGAATATCTTAAGTCTGAATACAATGTTGAACGAGTAATAGCAGAAGGTTACTCACACTTTCATCATCATATTTTAACATCTGTGCATTTTCTCACAGAAATGTGCACCTGAGCCATTGGCAATGATTTACCATTGGTAAAAAGAAATAAACAAATATATGAAATGCTTGAGATGTCAAAGTCAGTGACTGGTTGAGGTAATTGAGCTGAATAGGTCGTTAGGAGCACTTTGCCCTTGGCCTCTTTGTGTGACGCCCATACCGGAGCAGTATGGGATAGCGAGATGGCTCGGCCTCGGAGGATAGGATCGATTCGCCTTTGCGCTTGTGCAGGTGCGTGCTGGCGTGACCTCCAGACCCACGCGCGTGTCCTTCAGTGAAGCGTGACTGAACAGACCCTCTAAAACAGAGACCCGGGATTGGGGGGTAGTTTCTGTGGTTAGTCCTGTGAGGCTGCTCCTGCTGCAATCGTTATGAGGCAAGGACCCCAGTGTACAACGGACCAAACAAATAAGTTTGGAGGATTCGGCCAGATCTTTCTGCCAGGTCTGGCAACCTGCCTTGTGTTCTCTAATCAGCGCCGGTGACTCTTGATGCTGCCTTCATGAAACTGTGGGGATCTGATTATGCACAAATAGTGCTTTAAGATGGCATGCTGTGTTGGCAGCAAACTGCCCTGTTGCAAAAGAGTGGCCTGTTACTAAATCATTGAAGTGGGAGGATACACTCCGCAAGAGCCGATCTTAACAGGTTTATTTAAACACCCCAATTTATATTCACTTGCTATCTTTCAGGGGAAGGCCTCTTTCAGAAGTAAGCCCTGAGGCCGATAATGCAAAAGCAGGTTAGAGGAAGATAAGAGACACTTCAACGTTTCTTCAGCTACTGATCTAACAGAATATGATAGGAGTTGGCATGTATGCACTACAAATGGACTAGGATGAGATTACGATGTGCATTTGAGTTCTTCTTGCTCCTCCAGCTGTTTGTTGTTCCATGTGTAACCACTAGGGGGCCTGTCCATCATATCTAGAGTCCCACACATGAACACATGAACATGTTTATCTCCCTCCCCCCAATTTAAACTCACCCACCAGAGCCCTCCCAGGCATGTCTTCCCTGTTGTACAGAACACCCCAGCACAACATTTCACAAATTCAGACAGCCGTCAGTCTGCCAGCATTAACAATGACATCTGATTGGATACCCACCCCCCACTATATCTACCTAATATCTCCTACTATCCGTGAAAATCACGTTACAGAGAAAAAGGCTTTGAGACTTTCAGAAATTTGTTAGTGGATACCCAGCGGCACTGTTTTGAACTTTTCTTTGAGTTTGCACAATATCTGTCTGTCTTTACATGTGAATTATTTAAACCAGGGTGGTAAAGCATTGTGAGGCTGCTTAACCTGAGCTGATGTGTCAATCAGCCAGACACATTACAGCTCTAGGGCAATGAGCCAAATGTTGGCACAAGAAGTGTAAACACTCACAGCTATTTTTGTCCATGCAATGGTTCACAAACTCTCAAAAACTGTAAAACTAGACAAGTTATTGCTTTGTTCTCAACTCAGTCCCCTGGAAGAGGTCATGAGGACGGCTGAGGTTGAGGTTTACCATGGAAACGACCTCTGTGGTGTTTTTTGTTTTGTTTTTTTTTTTTCTCGTTCATCACTATCGAAGGGGTATCAGATGCCTTTTTATTTGTAGCAGCTGGGCACATTCTAAATATAGACCACAGTCTGGGTGGGGAGTTACTTTGTCTAGACATGACTGAACAGGTAGAGGAGCCGGTGGAAGAGGCTGCAGAGAGCTCCTCTTCAGCGGTCAGAGGAAAACTAAGAGCTGGTACTTCAGTGTCATGGCTACTGTTCTCAGCAGACACAGCTCACAGTCAACCTCGCACTGACTGAACTGTGACTTAAATCCATTCACGGCACAGAGAGCAAGCTTAATGATAGTGACTCTGAATGAAATGTCACGCTCAGTGTGTGATCATCATTAACACAATGACCTGCGTGTCGGCAGGTCCCTGAAGAAACAAATATGAAAAAATGCACGTGCACACAGACACATACACAGACACACCCACAAACACACACACACACATATGCGCACACACACACATACACGCGCAGCGCAGTCACTCCCTCATTCTCTGTATTCTCTGCTGAGAGCTGTAGAAAGGGCCCCCGTGCCCCTTGTGAGCCTCACTCTGGTCTTGCGCGCTGTTTTGTCACTGTCAAGCGCCTCTGATTGATGATGAAGCCAATTATCTCTGATTTGCAGCAATTATCACCCATGTATTCCAGTGGCTGCTAATTACCAGCCGAGATCAAAGTGGCTTGCGGGAGGGTCGCAGACACACAAAACCACCCAGAGAAATTCAGACAAAGGCCCGCGCTGCATGGTTTCCCTTCTGAGACCCAGGCTACTGTTTACAGTCCCCACAGAAGTGAGTCTTGGCTGTGCAGCTTCTACTGTGAGTTCAATGACAATCTGTGAGTCACGCCACCCTGAATTTAACCCAGTGCAGTGACCCTACAACAGTAGTGATGTGCTGTAAGTGGCATGTATGGATAGGCCCTCTGACTGCTGCATTTGCACCAAGCCAAAGAACAAAGAGCTGAGCTCCAGTCTAGAGAGTGCAGAGGAATTCAGCTACATTTCAGCATCATCAGGCTTTGGACTCGTTTTCCTTTGTTCTCAATTCAGCCATATTATGCAAATTAAAGAGACATGTCTTTACCACTGAACTAAGGCAGGCATCCTGACATATAGAGTGAGGCTGAACTGAATGTACAACTGAATGTTGTAACCAGAAGGATGAGGGTTCAACTCCCCTGAACTGAATCTGACTGAACTTGAGATTGCCCAGTGCATATCTCCACTCTGGCGCTCAATGGCGTGAGTGTGGCAACATTTAAACAAAGGGCTTTCTTCTACAGCCACCTTTTAATGACCTAATCAAGAAGGCATAAGCTCTCCCTGCATGAGACCATATTCCTGCAGATAATGGATGCGCGGGAGAAATGGTGTTTGTTATCTGGACATCCCCCCTTGTTTACTGAACAGGAAATAAGCCGATAACAGCATATGATGCATGGCCTCTTCACTGAACTGTTTTCAATGTATGTGAAAACAATGAGGAAATAATAGGGGTCAGTTTTCCCACTTTGTAAGGTCTTACAAAGCGTGGGAGAGTAGAGTTGATAAGGAACTGTACTGTTTCTGCATTATCTCCCTGGATGTTTATTGTAATGCTTTAAGTTCTTCTGCCCGCGTTTGTACATTTTAGCATTTTCTCCAAGGCTCTATATTTTAGCATTTTAGCTTACTCTTCATCATGTTTTAGTTTCATCTCTCTTAATTACAACATTCATACATCCTCTCCCTGGTTCTGCATTATAAAATTTCGGCTTCCTTTCTGTGGTGCTACTGTACATTTGTAGCGAAGGGAGAGAGCAGTCACCCCACCTGGCCTCGAGCCCAGGTCTATGGGGTCCCAAACCTGCAGCTTGACAACAATGCCAAAGAGCCTGGCTCATTGGTATGGCAGTCAGAGTGCATACTCAACCGTAGTGACAGCACTCTGTAACACTGCCCTCCCCTTCGGGAAGTGCGCCCATGTACTTCACGCGCAGAGGCGTGCCTCGCGCATTCCCCCACCGTACTTCTCCCATCCCAGGTGCCCCACTCACTGGTGCTTCACCCATCTCTGGGGTCCCTCACACCAGGGTCAACTTAACCTGGGGGTCCTTCATATGGCTCACACACTGGGCACACCTCTGATGGCCTCACGGCAAGCCTTCCCACTACTAACACCATTTGTAGCAAAGGGCGAGAGCAGTCGCCCCACCCGGCCTCGAACCCAGGTCTACGGGGTACTAAACATGCGACTTTGACCACGACGCCAAAGAGCCAGACTCATTGGTATGGCAGTCAGAGCGCATACTCAACTGTAGTGACAGCACTCTGTCACAACATTGTAACACTTTAGGGTCCTCTCCCTGGTTCTGCATTGTGTCACTTTAGCGTCCTCTCCCTGGTCCTACATTGTAACATTCTCACACCCTCTCCCCAGCTATTTATGACAGCTCACTGCAGTGACCAGGTAAAGGTTCATGTTTGTCAACTATAGGAATGGACATATCAGGCCCAAAGCAGTAGGGCAGGTTGATTCTCTTCTGCCTGGTTAAATAGGCTCCCATCTACTCCACACTCCATCTACTATCCAACCTCTAAAAATAATACAGGTGAAGGAGACCAAAAAGCTACAGTGGAAGCACATTGAAGGATGAGTAAAACTCCGAAACATGTCTGAACATCAAATATCTCTTTTTTCATATACAGTAGAATGTCACTCCTTTTGGACTCTTCAATCCTTTCTCTTATAGGTAGAGGGGATTTGATTTTTAACCCCTGAGCATAATAAAGAAGGCAGTATTTAAAACCAATACACCCATCAGAGACAACCGACCTCAATACAAAAACATACCTAAGAGAGACCCAACAGTATACTAAAGCGCGAACAGCACTACTGGGATTTATCAAGAGAACAAGTCTCAGCTGCTTCAGCCAGAATCCACTGAGGAGATTAGGGATTTGGGATCACTTGAGGGAGAGTGATGCCCAGAGGCCTGAAATGATAGAGGGATTAAGCACTTGATACCACTATAATCGGAGCTCAGAGTGACCTTCTGTGAACTTTCACACACGCTGAAGCCGATCTTACCGACCAAAGGAGAAGTCTCCAAAAAAAGATTGATACTACGGCAAAGGCACAAGAGGGCATTAAATTTGCAACTAACTTCGGATAAGCATGCTTTGTTAAACGGGGAAAATCCGTGCAGTGGGAAAGGCCGTTTAGTTAAATCAACCATTAGAACGGAAAAATACACATTTCTGTTAGGTACAGCACTTTCATCGTTTTAGGCCCTGTTTCAGTACAGAAGTGATCTTAAAGGACTGAAGGTAATCTGAAAACCATGCAGCATATCCAACATCAACTAATAAAATCAACTGTGTTCCTTTGTTCTTGCTAATTTATTCCTGGAAAAAAATGTTCTTCACCGGTTATTTTTTTCCCCTGAACGGGCTATGAGAGCTTGGAAAAGCTCAAGGGGTCACAATTTGATTTTGCACGTTTAGCGTAAGATTAAGGATTATTTGTTCACCCTAACTGTGTTGACTGTGTAGTCTTTGGCATACAATAGGAAAAATAAGAACAATCTATAGGCCTGGTATTGGATTTTAGGGAGCTGATGTATGGCGAGTCAGAGCAGAGCAGGGCCTTGAGCTGTCCAGATGAAGCCCCCCCATTTGCTGGTGGAATGTAATCAAAATCCCCATAAGCTAGTGGCCTTTAAAGCAGTACAATTCATTCCGCCTCAATTTGATTTTATCGTCATCAGCTTCTAAGGGTAGACTCGATCATTGGGATTGCTGGGGTTAATTCTCTCTCCTTTTCTGCCTCTGCATAGAGAAAATTACCACCACCTTAGAGCAATACTGGCTTACTGGCAGCCAATTCAAATAAATAGTGTAATCACAGCTTTTCCGAGTCTTTCAATAGATCATGCATGACTTTACGCAATTAAACCTTTATAATGCTGTTGGTTTTTAAGCAGATGAACGAGGAGAGGAAAACTGTGGCTCCACAACTAGAACAGGGACTCCTGAGGGAAAAAAGGCTTCTCTAAGCCACCACAACTGGGCTGCAGTGTGTTGTGGTGGGTACAGAGGAGAACTTATATCTAGGAGGTTCTAAGATTAATTTATAGATGGCATAGAGCTGTAGCACTCTTAAGAAATTATTTTACCTGAGTTGGTTGAGCTTATATCCAACTGTTTTAACGGATAGTTACTAAATAAATATAGCAATATAAATGAATGTATTAAATAAGAAATATGATACATTTTCAGGCAGATGGAGGGGGCATAACCACTGGCCAGCACTAGCCTTTGGTTGGAACATTTTGATCGACAGTTAACAACGATGCTTGTGCCTGTCTCGTTTCTCACCTAGGGAAAGAACCAACAAACATTACAGCATTCCTGTGAACAGACACTTTGCTGTTTCCCTGTTTCCAGATCAGCCATTGATCACCTTACAGCAAATATTCCCAAAGACAATATTTATTACATTTTGCAGACAGATCTAAATAGCTTACATTTTGTACTGCGTATCCATTTACAGCCTATTCACTGAAACAAGTCAAGTGAAGTATCTCACTCAAGGGCATTAAGTTGAGTATATTCTCTGAGAATCGAGCTTGTGACCAGAGGGTAGTAAGCACAGCTCATTAATCATTTAGCAATACTGAAATGGGTAGTGGAGTTTTTATACCTCAGGCCACATGTTTTGGAGACGGCAAATTGTCCAGGGGCGAGCTTTAAAATGGCGTTGTAAAGCACCTGACCATTAACTGAGAAACAACAGACACCGGCGGACATGGTTCCGCAATCTAACACCATCTGCTGTTGCTGCCGTCTCTGTTGTTCAGACGGTGAGAGAGCCAAGACGAGACCAGCGCACATCGGCGAGACTAGCATTCTGAATGCTGCGGTGGTGAAAAACTGCTGATGGCTGTTTATGACGTTGACCATGCAAACACCGGGCCAGATCCAGTGTCACAAATCTGCCCATCTCAGGGTTGGCTGCCAGGAACAGAGCAAACTGCATCAATTGAAAAGGAGGAATTTTAACAAAAAGTCTCTTTCCTTTCTGCCTCTGCATAGAGACAACGACAACCACAACAATATTGCCTTGTTCTTTATCCCTTTTTCAGGGCAAAGACTTGTGTTGCCTTTCCTTTTGACTGTGTGCTCTGATTTAATAACCCCTTAACAATGACCTCTACACCACAGCATCATTGTATATTATCGTAAATGTATCATATCCCAGGTTATATCATATCCCATTGTCCAGTTTGCTGGCAATACTTCTCAATATTTTGAAATCAATATGAGGACACGCAAATTTTTTTGATTATAGGATAAGAAGAGGCATATTTTGACATTATGTCTCAATTATGTCAGGAAACATGTAAAATCAAGGTATGGTCATGGCATATACTAAGGTATTGTGGCTGAATTTTTAGTTTCACTAAATTAAATTGCTTGCTAAGAGTCTGCTCGCCTGGAAATGTGAGACAAGGCATGTAATTAGTTAACAGTAAGGTGAAGATCCTCTCATGGTCCAATATCTGTGCTGCTCAGACTTGGGGAGTGTTGTTACAATCAGAAATGATCCATCCAATCAGAGAGTACATGTGATTAAAAATATTTTCGTAAAACTGAAGGTGGAGAGGCTAGAAAGGCAACTCCTAATTTCTCAACTTCCATCTTGTGACCAACAGAGACTATACATAAAGCTGACCAAACAGTGAAGACACAATGCCAGCAGCTGAAACCACAGTGCAAGCAGACCTGAGCATGCATTAGCGCCATTAGCTAGCGCAGCGCTCACTTCCATCTCTGTTAGACACATTTTCTCTCTGTAGTCTAAGTTCTTTGAAGTTGTTCTGAGCTCCGAGTTGTGAGCGGCTTCTTTTGAGCTCGGGTCAGCTGTCAGTGCTGAGAGATCTCTTCAAAAAAGCAAGCTGAGAAGTCATTACAGAAAGAAAGAATTTACCATCTAACGCAACAGAGAGGAGTGGCACACTGCTGCTTCTCACAAAACAGCTGCAATGGGGTCTGTTAAAAAAGTTTTACTGAAAACAGACCCAAGAGAGCTCAATGAGCCATTAAAATGTTGTTTCCTACTGAAACACAGCACCTTTCCTAAAGGAAAACATGTGCGTGGGTGTGTTTGAGTGTGATTTTGTCGCCCCCATGTGAATATCTGGGGAACTGCAGCACACTCTACACAAGACTCTTAGGAATTTTACATCTATAAGTCCATCTACCAATCAGCCACCCTTTTTACCCACTCATTTACCAATTATACATTTATTCAAATATCTATCTATCCATCTGCCTGACCAAATATGTATCTAGCTACCTGTAGTAATGGGCAATAAAACAGTCTAACCCCAGCAGATTTGCAATCATTTGCAAGTGTCTGACTAGATATACACCCATTAAAAAGTCAATTTAAGAAATTATTCCATCAGAGTGCCTGCTCACACTGGCTCTAGATGCAGATGGGCTGATCATAATCAGCCCCCTCATACCTACGACAACTCTTCAAACCCTGTGTTCCCTCAAGATCGCTGCCTGCATCCACAGGGCAAATGACTGTCCCGACCCCACGGGCTCGCTCTTTTCAGACACAATCCCTGTCTGTACCGGTCCATCAGTGGCAGAATGAACCCCCCACAGAGGTTATGACAGTGGAATCACTGGCCATCTTCTGACGGAAACTGAAGACCCACCTCTTCAGACTGCATCTCAGTCCCACTTCAATCCCCACCCCCTAACACCTGCTACTTCTGGTATTTGATGCTTATTTTATGTGCAGTATTGTGATGCATTTTGATTCTGTGCTCTAGGGACTGTTGTATTGTAGTATACTTGGTTTCTGTCAGATTGCACAAGTTAACTCGTGGTGGGGCTTGAATAGTGTTATGCTCACACTCACTAGTCTAGGAGCATTGCTTGTTTAAATTGAATGGATACACTTACGTTCTATTGTGCTGGAAGTCGCTCTGCGTAAGAGCATCTGCTAAATGCATGTAATGCAATGTAATGTAATGATAAATCTGTTGAAAAAGGCAGTCTGGTCCAAAACGCTCTTGTGTATGGAAGTGAAACCCAAAACCTTAAATGCAAGCACAACTCTAGCCTGCACCAACCCAACCCTTATCCCAACCCCAGCCTTAGCCCTGAATTATTCTGTAGATACTCACCAGAATGACATCACACGTGTGCAGATCTGCTTTCAGCAATGTAGTGTGCTGTGAATTACTGTACTGTAACGTGATGCAGTCACGCAATTTGCTGACTCCCACAGCTCCCTGCTAAGTAGTAACAATTACTACTTATTTATGAATATTTCATATTCAGAACAGCAGAGTGTGCAGAAGCACACTGTATGTGCAATTCTGATATGAGAACTGCACAGGCAGTATGGATCTGTGTTTAAATCTCTTCAGGCATGAATAAACACAGGTCCATGTAGACAGCAAAGCTTTCAGAGGGCCAGTGCACACAGACTCAGCCTGCAGTCCAAGAGAGGGAACTCAGCCTCTCCGTCTGGGTTTCTTCTGAAAATAAAAACGGTCACCATGCATTTGAGCATTCAGTACTTCAGTACTTTAATACTTCTCAACTACAATATGTGTTATCACACACACACACACACACACACACACAAACACACACAACACAAACACACACACACACACACACACACACACACACACACACACACACAGCAGAAAGGATCCATGTTCATTTTGATTGATTACAAGTACGATATGATCTAATTATCCTTGGAGGTGGCTTCACCAAAGATGATTTCACGGCATAATATTGCAAGATTATAAAATTAATTTAACGTCTGATTATTGTATCATGTGCTGACTGATACATTTATGAGTGCTGATTTGGTTACACAAGCAATTACTTAATTTTTCCACTCACATTCATTGATTTGGGATAAGGCAAACCATGACGCAGTAATGGAAGTATGGCTGTATGTCTCACGAGTGCTACATCATCATTGTCTCCTAACAAATACTGCAGTACCTTACACTGATCTGACTCGGAGTTCACAAATTGCTCACAGGGAAGAAACAGTCCATCTTCAATGCGGAGTTGCCTGAAAGTAAATACTTATGGTTGCTATGGTCACTGAGCTTCCCCTATGCATTGTATACAGCAAATCTTCTTTCTTCTTTGCGTCAGCAATTCCTACGAAAGGGTCACATTCTATAAGCCGAAACCACTGCAGCTTGCTTTCTGCAAGAGCACAGTAATACTCAAGAGGCAAAGAACTATTTCTGAGTTGAGGCACACAGGCTCCACAAACTCTGACAGACAGGTGTACACAACCGTGAATGTTCGCCATCTGGCGGAGACAGTGCTATCACTTAGTATGTAAACTTCTCCCCTTCAACCAACAGAGGGTGCTCTAACCCTGGTCGCTAATTACGAGTATATCGCATGTCTTTGAGGAGAGGTTTCAAACGCTGTGATAGCATTTCTTCTGACAGATTGTATCTCACTGGTTCTACGTTTTCTTCCACCTTTGACTGCACGATGCAGATGTAATGGCCCTGATTGGATTGGGGAGCTGTTCCGAGAAACTATATTTGCAGGAACCACATAATCATTAGTGACAAGTAATCTTGTAACATAAAACAGACCCAATCTAACCGCAATATGCTCTGTCCTTAAGGGTATATAATGAATTGAAACAAGTGTTACATTTTTTCCCCCACTTTGAACATGGCATTTCTTGTTAAATTCATTGATCGGAAAACTCATTAAGATGTGCAAGACTGAAAAAATATCCTTGCCAATGCAGTGAGATTGCATCTGGGCCTTGGAATCAATTTCCTTCTGAATTTCCCATGGTGCATGGGGTACATGACTGACCCTTTTCAGACAAAGACTCATCCAGCCCTGTCACCAGAGGGCAGTACTGTGCAAAAAGAACATGTAACAGCTTATGCAATGCATATGCATACAGATACAGTAGAAGAGCCACACATTTCTAACTTGCTCCTGCAAGGCCTGGCCACCTGGGGGAACAATCAGCTACTTCACACAACTTTAATCAGCATCAGTAATGTGTGATTAAGCACTAGAAGCTTTAGAGTGGCAAGGAAAGCACAAGGTCCTGGTTGTAGTTGCCGTAGCTTGGAACGTAGCTTGCCGTACTTGTGATCGAGCATTTGCAGAACAACACTGAAGAAATAAAGAAGTACTCTGTTGTTAGATGGCTGCAGTGGGACTACAAATATGCCACAGCAACTGGAAGAATACACTGCTTTCATAACACATATAATTCCAGGAAAAAAAAATGTGTTTAAACAAAAGTGACCAACTGACCAAACTGAGAAATGCATAGTGGCACAATGAACAATTAGGAATTATTACAAAAGGATTGCCCAAAACCAGTAGATTTCACCTTTCAGAAAATCAGAGAGTGACAGATTCCCTCCAGATTCACCTGTATGAAACCTAGACACTGACAGACTCCCTCCAGATTCACCTTTCAGATAGCCAGAGAACAACAGACTCCCTCCAGAGCTGAGAATGACCCACCTTGGCACTGCAGTTCTTACAAGTGCTCAGCCTCACAGGTTGGAGAAGGGAAACAGTTTGCTCAGGTGCCAACAAAACACACCCCGCTATGAAATCAAGTACACACCCCGCTGTTTTTAATCAAAGCGGAATTACAGCCTCGGGCCCCATGGGGGACCCGGGCCGACGCGGGCAGGTTTACATTAACAGCACGGGGGAGAGCTGGTGCGGATCAGACATCGATCCGCGCTGCTACTGTCCCTCCGGGTTCTGCACGGGTTCCCCTTCCTCTCCGATCGACCCATCAATCACGTGTCATTTCTCCCAGGCCCTCCTGTCCGAGGAGCTGTCACAGAGCCATTACCCAGATGCCGCGCAGAGAGAAACGGCTGCAGCTGTAGCAGAGAAAACATGACAGGAGGAGCTGTTACGGTGATCTAAGGTGCTTCTTTCCGCTAATGAGGCCAAGCTGGACAGCATTTAGTTACATCGCGTTAGGTACATTGCCCTTTATGGGCCCACATGTCCATCAGACATCTTCACACCTGCTGCACAATCGACTCCTTTTACAGGGGAAGCAGAAGACTGAGAGACACATGGACGGGAGAGCATTATGGGTAATTCAGTCAGGCCACGTCAACGTCTAACAGTTTCAGAGAATTGTAAGTCCAGGCTTTCCCATATTGCAGTGAACTTAAAGATCAAAAGGTGTAATACTAGTTTATGGCATAGGAACAGTTCCCTTATTGATCTTATGGCCTGAAATCCAGCACAAAGCATTTCATTGTGTATGTGTTTGTTTTCTGCAGGAATAAATGTAACTTACATTGCATTGTCTTCTTTAACAAATATTACCTTCAAGTTGAATGATCAAGTCAATGTTGCCGATTTTGAATTGGGTATTTATGGGGTAATCTGAGAATGCAAATTATTTAATGCTGAATCATAAGCTTAATTAGCTCAGTCAAATTGTGTGGAATCACAATGCACTCGATCACATCCTATAAAAACGTTCACAGTTGGCAGGTATCATCCTCTGTTCCATGAGCATAATCCCTGTGCTGTTTCAAGTATCAAATTGCCAATGCTGAACTGTAACCCCAGTTTAAAGCCTATGACACTTTGGTGGTCTGGTAATTGCACGGGCATGCTTTTCTAGGCCTGCAACGCAGCTTGGTAGTGAGGGATGACTCCATTGTGGAGCAGCTGGAAGAGGACTGACCAGGGGAAGCAGCTGCCTGGCATGGTCCCCTGCTCCACTCACACCCATTAGATCAATTCTGAATGCCATTCCATCAAGGCCAGAGGAAGGGTCCAGGCATCAGTGTCTGCTTAAAATCCAAACCATATCCAAATATGGACAAAGTCAGCGCCAAGGAATCAACATGCAATGAAACCTACAGCCTCTAGTCTAGTTTTGGAATACTTTAATGATGTGCAAAAAAAGACAATGTTACAGAACAGAATATTACATTTACACTGAAATATACAGCATGACATTTGTAGAAATAATTACATCTTGCATAATTATAACTCGAGTGGTGGTGTAATGCAATTATTTATTGGCCTACGCTCAAGAACAAAAAGTTTGCTCTGTAAGTGTTTTCCATGAAGTACAATAAAATAATAATTAGTGACATCAGCAAAGAGTGAAGATGCTTTTCCTTGGCAAACCTACGCAGTCTAGACAGTCCCATGGAACAAATTAATCACAGTGCTTCTGCACATCATGAGAGCCATTTATACGAGAATAACAACTTTGGGCTTGAATTTCAAAAAGGCTTTGAGCCTTTTTTTCATTTTTAGGGCAGCCTAACTTTATTGCATCGATTTATAGTAGATGTTACGCATGCAAACACTCTCGGTGGTGTAATTTATAAAACACGTCACGAAAAAGGCAAAGAACTATTCTAACCTTGCACTGACTCTGCGGTCTGTCACGCATTGTATTGACTAACTGTATGAACCTGCCGATTACTCCTTAATGTATTCTGTTCTTCTCCTCACCTGCGCGTGATGAATCGAAGCGACGTCCATATTTTAATAGAAACCCGCGGCAGAGGAAGAATAAATACCTCTGCGTATCAACAAAAAGCGCCGGGTTTGAATTCCCGTGTCAGGTTTTTAATATAACATTACCGCGACGCTGTCATCGCGGCACGGCGCACAGAGCGCTGTGGGCGTTCTTGTATTGGCTTTTCCCCCGTGCGGTCAGGACCGCGGGATTTGTGCATTACTGACTCTTAAGGTGTGAAAAGACGCAGAGAGGAGATGGAGAAGCAGCACTCACTTCTACTAGCGCGGCGAGCGCCTCACCATTAATCTATAAACAGCACAGAGTGCTGGCCGCCTAATGGCGGTAAATGGACAGATGATACGGACAGGGGATATTAAATCGCTGCACATTACTCTTACGAAAACAAATGGCTCAAGGAGCACATGTTGCTGGCTCTGAATGAAGGTGGGCTAACTGAGCGTGTCAAAGGTTGCCAGCAATGAAAGCCCACTTGTTTCAACGGACCAATCATTCATGTGGCAGGAAAACCAGCTGAATGTAGCTGAACACCCTATCAGCTCTTTCTGAAATGTGCTGTGATAGTAATTATACAGATCACGTTTGGCCAGCCTCCCTACAACATGTAATATCGAGGAAGATGAACATACTGTACTTCACAAAGTGGAAGACTCACGTTACAAATTCCAGTTTCATGGCATATACACCAATGGCATACACGTACAAGAATATCATAACAGATAACAATGAACTGAAGCTGTAGGTGGCCAAAAGATAGGGCAGTTATAAAGAAATTTATCTTTTGACATCATGTATTTATATTATATTAATGTATTAACTTTCTGCTGTATAAGTTCCACATACCCCAAGTACTAAAAGCAGGACAAATGCACTAAAAGGGAACCTGATTTAAATGGAGCGTGCATGATTTAAAAAACTATCAAAGATTGTGTTTCAAAAACACATAATTGTACAAAATATTAATGGATAGAATATCAATGAGTGAATACATTTTTCAAATAACCTTTATGGTCATTGTGTGTAAGGGCGAGTCATATTTAAATCAGACATATATTGGGGTTCAGTGAACATTGTGAAAATATTATGACAGCAATTTTAATGTCATTAGGCTGTTTCTAGTGTATCTTTTTAAAAGACCCCTCCATGAATGACCCTTCGCTACACACTGAGTTCATTTTCCAGTATGGTTCTAAAACATGTGTTTTTACAAGCTAGTCTCTCTAGAATATTCTCATTAAAATAAACATGCTGACCTTGAACTATTACATGAGGTTTCAATTAAAGGGTAGATATCCCCAAATGTATTCTGCTCATGAAAAGCATTTATTCTGATGAAAGCACTTTGTGAAGCCTTGATTACTATTCCACGGCATCAAAAACCTGCATTGACAGTTTAATGAGAAAAACCCAAGGAATCTAAAGCAAGGTCTTTGTCAGAATATTAATTATTGCAGAATATGATTTTTTTGTTACCATGGCTTCACAGTACAACACTCCAGAGCTGCCTGAGTTATTCTTTTTGGTTTTGTACTCTTACAGCACGCCCTGTTACCATGCAGGATAATACTGTGCCCTACCCTTTACAGCTAAATGTGTCAAAAGCCACAAAAATGGGTAATTTCTGGTGCTTTTTGTCCCTTTGTCCCCTCTGTTTGGAATCACCAATTTTGCATTAGGCTCTTCTCACCACGGCAACCTCTGCAGTCGTTCAAGAGCGCTGAAGCAATACGAAATATAATCCTCCAATACACTGGCGTGTAGCCAACAGCTATTTTTCATACAGCTATTTTTCCCACTCTCCACCACAGTATAGTGGACATCAGCTGGAAGGTAGGTGCTACTCCACTTCCCTCATTCAAGCCACTTGGAGTTGCCTCCTATTTCTAAAATGGGACTTTATTTGTTAGATTTTTTTCTCCTTATTGTGAATACCTGAGAATAGACAACTTGCTAATAATGTTAAATTTTTCCAAGAATAATGTAACAGACTCCACTTACAAGAATCACATCCATTCAGTGACATTTTTTAAGGAGGATTCAAAAAAGAATGGAGAAAATAGATTTTTATGTTTTGTGTATTTCTACTTATTTCAGAAATGTTCTTTGCTAAATTGTTCAAAAGCAATGAATGAATAATGTCCATAAATCAAACAAATGGTCTTTTTAAGACAATTATGAGAATGAAACACTATAAAAACTACAAAAAATTACAATATATAAAAATTACATAAGAGGGGACCACAAGATCACACTAGGGTAGGGAAATTAGGTACAGTTTGAAAAGGTGGGTCTTTAGTCTTTGACAGTATGTGGCTAGAAAATCAACTGTTCTGAATGCAACAGGAAGCTCATTTCACCATAAAGAGCCCAAGATGGACTAAGGATGTGACTGTAATGCGTAATTTGTCCGAGGGGGGACGGTAAACAGTGTAAACTTTGGACTGTAACAAATTCTGCTCTTCCTGTTTTCTAGGTTCTAACACTTTGTAAACGGTGGGATGTTGCATTTCTTACTTGCATCTCTTTGGAATTAAATTTGGTATTAAGAGGGCTATCACATTGTAATATAAGATTCAGGAGGGCAGCTTTTTCCATCAAAAAAGCATCTTTCTTTTTCATCATGTTGACTGGCATCTAGGAAATATTTAAGATTGATACTACATACACAGTATCAACATTCACATCTCCACATCGAATACATTCATTTGACTTTGCACAGAAAGTCTGACAAAACTGCACCTGGCTATTACTGCAAAATGTCAGAACAGAAGTTCAGACTTACCTGTTCCCCTAGAGACCTCAAAGCAATATGACATTTTGCCTGAACTAGGTTAATACATTTTTCAGCAAAGTCATGAACCTTTTTTAAACCCCACCACGGGGATGTTTCTAACCGTCTCTCATCTGGTTCTGGTGTCATTAGTATGAAGGGTACACTATGCTGCTATCAGGTCATCTAAGTTTTCTACTCTATTTATAGCCCGATGCAACTTGCGTTTGCAAAGGGAATCCTCTCCCTGTTTAAACATTCATTGTCCTCTGTCTCTTAACCCTGAAACTGAACGCGTGTCATGCTATTAGTATCCCCTCATAACACACAACACCAGTGTGTCCTTTTTCCACATCAGTAGTGAAACAGGAGAAAAAAAAAAAGACCAGACTGAATGATTGAACTGATAACCTGAACACCGGTGACATGAAGGTCCTAAAGGACATGAGGCCTGACTGCATTCAAACTCAGATCAACCCATGCATCACAATTCCAATGGAATATTAACAAGAGGTAGCAGTAACAGCCCTTCAAGTGGAAAAAAAAGACTAACTGAATTACACACCCGCATAAATAAGTGAGTCAGAGTTGCCTAATATATTTTAACTTCAGAGTAGTTAAATATATTCTATGATGCATCCTATGGGACTGAATTTATCTGCCCTTGTTTTGTCCTCTTTTCAGCAAAGTACACAGAAAAGGAGGGTGGGACAATAGCAGGATGTCTGCAAAGTCCACCAGCTGAATAGTCTTATTCAGTTAACTGCCACATAACTACAGACATGATGTCAAAATGCCCAAATGGACAAGTTACGATGACCACTACCGAGTGGAAGCTGCAAGAACTTTTACATCTTAAAATTGCAGTGTGATGCATCTTCAAATCTGTCTTTACAGCCTCCAGGTCATTAATTTAAATTTGTAAACTGAGTTTTGAATTCCTTACGATCGGATTTAGCTGAACCTGAGTCTTCTAAGTATTCCACTGATATGAAGCACATTTGAGTTAACAATGGAGAGAAATAGATGCAGTATCACAGAACATTTTTACTGAGGTAGTTATCATCACAGTATTCCAACATAATCTAATCCATAATATATAGTTGCATACTGTAAGCTATTCCACATTATTACATTTTTCTACTGTATGGAAAATTACTGCTAAATACATCTCTTACTGTAAAAGTAATTATCTTATGTTGAATGTCACAAGCAACTTGCATAACATTAACTTGACAGCCAAAATGTGGGTCTGAATTATGTGCTGTGATTATTAAAATTATTAATAACCATTCAAATTAATATGCATTGAATGAACCCCTGAGACAATGTTATGGTGATATGCATAATCCATGCAATTGGAACATTTCTAAAATGTCAAGAATCATACATATTAATAACGGACTTCATTTCAAAAGTAGTTTAGTCCTCCTTAGCCAGGCTGTGGTGACCTCTGAGAAAATTCATTGAGAGGGAACATTATGTAAGACATTTTAACGCAGCACATCTGATTAAATCATCTCCGATTAAGTGTCAAAGAGAGAGGTCTAGCATTCTAGAATTGTCACTTGAATCAATGTAACATTGCAACGTAATGAATTATTACTGTAAAACGAGGTTATACGTCACATAAAACTCTATGCTCTGTTTTTGTTTATTTCAATACAAAACTGATGGTTATTGGAATTAATTTAAGCATGTTGGACAAGCCTACAGTAGACATCTCCTGTTTATGCAAGAACAATTCACAAGAATTGCTCATTAAAATCAGGTTGGATTTCTGACAAGAAGCTGTCCTGCACAATTAAGATAAGAAAATAAAGCAGTAATAAAAGGCAGCAGGGACTGTACAGGAGTCATGGCCGTGTGCCATGCTATGGCTACCTCAGACACTGAACATTTAAGCATCACTCTTTCCAGCCCACTGGAAAGTGACAGTATGAATCAACCCTAATATCTAACATCCCAAATATCAGGCAGGAATGGCTGTGGCCAAGAAAAGGACTCTCTTGTAAATGCCACATGACCCACTGCTATTACATTTTTGTACAAGTCCATAATGCTAATAGGTAGCACATCCCACTGGATTGTTCAGGGGGGGTGACGATTTGGGGCATCTTCCACAGTAATCTTTTCATAACCAGGAGGATGAGAGGAGAATGGTGCGCCCCCCCTCCCCCAAGACATGAATGGTACTGTTCCATCACTTGCTTTGATGCATCACTCCAGTGCTGGCTAAAATCGCACTCTGATGTATAGTGCACTACATAAAACCTTGCTTTGATCCTCCCCACAGTATGTAACAGGGAAGAAAAATGTGAGGTGGGTACAGGACTGTGGAAACACTTTCACAAGACAACAACATGCAGGACCAACGCTGCTCAAAAGCACGCAATAATAATCCATTTTACTGGTATAAACTAAGTTTCAAAACTTACTAACTTCGAAAGTGAATGGACTCCACTCTAGCATGAACATTACAGTACTGTCCTCACAACACTAGCAATGCGATCAAATTGCCAAAAAAAAAAAAAAAAACCTCACAGTAACGTTGAGAGAAGATTATGTGTCAGCTGAGACACAATGTATAATTCATTTAATACAGGAACGCACACCTCAGTATTGATAAACATTCCAAGTGGGCCTGCTTTGAGTGGCTGTACAATCAATACTGCATGAACCGCATGCCCTAGATTGATAGCAAGTCTAATAAAAAATGAATGTTGGCTCTCATTTTTTTTTACAATACTTATTAAACTACTGTAGACGTCTTATATTGAATTCCACAAATCAATTGGATATGATTATTATTATAATGATTACAGTTCTATTACATAAAATTGTAGAGATAAATGTAATTTATAGACATTTGTCAGAAACCAGAGTGTGTTGTAAAACATACACAGAGTGTACCAATCTAAATGATCTCTGTCTATATGCTTAAGTCAGTGGTATTGACTTGAATACAAGTACTCCTATAGATATGCCCAATTTATTCCCTACCACATATCATAAAGGGTAGGATGTTTCCCAGTGTTCTGGCAGAATTCAGAATGAGGCTGTTTCAAACTGCCCATTGCATAATCCCCCATTTTAGGTAATTCTCTCTCCACCTCAGCTTGTGTGTAGTAAGCATTGTGACAAAAAAAATGGCTGCCATGCATCACCCAGGTAGGTGCAACACATTGGTGGTGATTGAGGAAAGTCTATCCCTTCACTGTAAAGTGGTTTGGGATCCTCAATGCATAACAGAAAATGCATAAATGCATTACATAAATGCAAACACTGGGTTCCACACAACATTAACTCTGAGAGCACAGAGGCCTGCTGGTGTTCTCAAACCCCACAGGGAAAAAACAGGGCTTTCTCCACTATAAACATTAATGTTTCTTCCTTACAAGGACATGTACACCACATAACACAATTCATCCCTTCGTTCACATATAACACAATTTGGCTCTCCCTGTGGACCCAACAGGTTTCCCGGATCATTTACCCACAAAGGTCCGCCGGTGTTCCACAGGAGACAGAGACGTCATCCGAGCAGAACCAGAGGCACAAGGCCCAAGACACGAGACGCTTTGAGTTCCTTTCCTCAGCCAAGATCCGGTTGCTGGGGAGTTAAAGGGTTCTGGTGTCAAGGCAATCTGGTGATGCAATGTTTATTTCAGCCAAGACCGGGAAAGAATTGCGTAGAGTATGATATTACCTTACTATAAACACATCTTCACACACTGTAGCAGCTGCTTAGGAGCAGGTTCAGATCGATTGTAGTCTCTTCCTTCAACATTAATACAGAACATCCACCAGGGATCATGTTCTTTTCATTGGACTTAAATTGCAACAAAAACCCCAGCAGACTTGGAACTGCAAACCCACAACTATCAATGTGTAACAAAGATTTCTGTCTTCTTTCTCTCAACTAAAGATGCACACCAGACAGTGTAATACTGTACACAATCTGAATGTATTTCAGTAATGATCACAGTGTGTACAGCAGTTAGCTAGCATCTCTACTTACATTTTTGGGCACAGCCCGTAGCAGTGACATCATTCTCTTGCTCTGCCCCTTCAGTACATGAAAAGCATGATGACATTGCCCATATCCTTGTGACCCCACAAGGATGGACTGGGTGCTTCTTTTTATCCAATCACAGTGAACAAGTGAAATCACAAATGGTCGGTGACTTTTCCACAGGGTACAACCGTCAAGTGAAGGGCGCCGTTTGAGATGGTGCCATTTTTGTGGACACACCTCTTGTAATCAAGCTGTTTCTTTGTTTGGAACACATTGTCTAAAAATAAAATTCCAAAAATACCTACAATTTACACTGTTGTGCAGTCAGTTTCAGAGTAAACTTTGTGGTGACGCACACAAAGATATTTTTTAAACCACCCACCTCTGAACACAATATTCATTGAAAATTAGTGGTTACTGCTATCACAAGGAAGGGACCAACAGCAGCTGTGTATAAGCACATGTTCATTCCCTTATCTGCTAAGAGGATGCCCTTACAAAGCTCACATTTCACACCTCCACCTGTGCTGCTGCAAATTACAGAACAGCGGATTAGCAGTCCAGATAAATACGTTTCTTAAGGGTATAACAGCAATATCACAGCCAGTATTCAATTCGGCAAGACTTCCAAAGATAAAGCCCATCCCCCAACCATTACAATACAGAGCTGGCGGGGATCCCGCTGCTCATTTAACAGTGAGAAAAGCAGCAGGTTGAACAGCACCCCGCAAATGAGGAGGGCTTCTAAATCTGCAGGTATCGATTGCTGATCCTCTCAGATTTTGAAACGCGGAGGAACATGAGGCTGAAACTGAACTAGTGTTTTCACTAAATTAGCCACCATCGTTGGACCACTTGACACTGTTGGCTCCTATTTAATGCCCGGACAGCACAACACAAACACAGATCGGTTTCTGGAACACAAGCAATCTGTACTAATGCTTAGGGTATCAAAACACCTGACGTTCACCTGCCGTCTTAACGTCTTAACGCTCCTACTCATTCGGTGCTTGTTGAGCGGCAGACTAATGAATGCAGGTCCCAGCCTTGATTTGCGCTGGATGCAGCCACAGGCAAGGGGGAAAAGCATTCCACCCAGAGCCATTATCCACGTACACTTCCTAGCACAGTAGCTACGTGCTAAATCTAAATACATCTGTTGTGACTGGCCAGGGGTGTGAATCCGCAAGTATTCAGTATTGACTTGACCTGAGTGTGCATGTGACAATCTGTTACAGTGTCTCCTTGCTAGTGTCAGAGACTATGTTTAGCTCCACTGTATACTGACCTGGGTCTTTAGCTCGATGTGCTAATTTTATCTCTGGCTTCACCATGTAGATGGTGAAGGTGGAGGTTAAAATCCTGCAACAGGCCTACCCCGCTTATACTTGCATTTTATCAGCAAAACACTGCATTATATATTGTTCCTTATAATGCTGGGTCAGCATGCCTTCTGTTTTCAGTAAGGTTCTTTGTAAATCATTTCAGATGAAGGGATACACCTTGCCCACTTTTAGCGCGTGAATTGTTAAGCGGGGGAAAAGGAAGTCCACTGCTGTGCGCACCCTAACATGAAAAGCACACCTATGGTCCTGCATGCTAACGCGCTGTTTTTATTTCCATCTCAGTTCTCTCCCCGCTGACCTAAACCTTTATTGGATCAATTTTTTTTCAGTCTTGTTTAATGGCAACCTGCTAAATTAGTCCCTGCTTCACGCTGCTTTCTCAGATTAATGCTTTCACCAAAGGCCATTCAAGCCTATGCTGGCACTCTCCTGGATCTGTCTAAGTGCATTTATCACTCTTCGGCACTGCTGTATGATTGCACCACAGGAAGCCTTTCCAGCAAATCTTGGCCTTTTTCTCTACATTAGAGCTGACTCGGGGTACATTTCATCTGTTTGTCCTGAATAATTTATTTATTTTCATAGCTCATCCAACAACCGAGGGACGAGTTGGAGAATAGGGTTAATCTTTCTCTGTGCTTATCCTCTAAAACACCTTTAGACAGGAGAATGTTTTCCACCTGTTAAATATTAAAACTTTTTCTCCCTTCAATATATTTCCTCTAATGGTTGAACTAGGTTGGCTTTCATTTATAAAACGCTGTGAGAGCGCATCACCGAGAATGTCCTGCCCATCATGCAACAGTGATAGAGATATTCTCCAGGTCTGCACATTTTGAGGCATTTTGAGAGCAGAGAGAGTAATAGTCGCTTATTCAAGGGTTTTACAGTATGCAGTATCTGTCACACAGATCTATAGGTGCAATTCTCCTTATCGCACGGCCACGCAGAGCTGGTTATTGCATCCCTTGCTGGGTGCCCTGCTGGCCCGGTATTAATTTACCCCCACTATGCACCTGGCCCATCACTGTCTCTAACAATAGTAAACAGCTCGCCCTGACATAATGAGTCTCGTTTGTTCATTAGTCTCAGTCCGCACTCTATCTCTACAAAAGGACCAGGGAGTATAAATCATACAGGAGGTATAAATCACACATACACATGGACGTGCACACACACAGAATGAGAGAGAGACAGGTCAAACAAAGAGAATATTTCAGCAGCATGACGCAGTGGTAAGGAGCAGAGCTCATAACCAAAAGGTTGCCGGTTCAATTCCCAGCTGGGGTACTACTGCTGTATCCTTGGAGAGGGTACTTAACCCACAATTTCCTCAGTAAATGTCCAGCTGTATGAATGGATAAAAACTGTAAGTCACTCTGGATAAGACTGCTAAATGACAATAATGTAATTTCTTCAATTAAGTATTTGGTTTTTACACCCCAGTTTACATAAAGAAACTGTAATACTTCTGCCTATGGTACATACATGGGTATGACTATGTATTAATTTCACAAGTACAATTACACATGCCTCAAACAGTTCTTACAATTGTAAGCACCGGGTACTGTACCTTGGTATATGTACAAAGTAGCTACGCTGTGCTCAATTATTTCTTCTCTAATTCAGAAAAAGGTGTTTTAAATACTAACTTCATTGGTACAACTTTTACCTCATGCATATAGCCAGTCATTTGCTGATTCCTTATTGTAAATATATCTGTGTAAGTAGCCCTTTACATCAATTAAGCAAGTCACTCATTCACTATCCAATAACCACAGTGTAACTACTATGTAAAGACTGTGTTTCTCCATCTTTATACAAAGTACTTGAGATTATAGCTCATGAAATGACACATTTTATGTAAAATGCAAATAACCAATGTAAAAGTAGAAACAGCCCTCCCTATAGCAAAGTGGTGTACTGGAAGCGGCGCTGATCCAGGGTGCTTCTCCCTGTACGCCTCACGCTCATAAATAATGTGATCTATTTTACAGTTGAAGGTCTGTGACAGGAACCGCACGAGATGAACGATTAGCCGGATTCACAGAAGGAAACCGTACACTGTGAATCAAGCCTGCCGAGGTCACTCAAGCTCTGAAATGATCCTGCGCCACCCTGACTTTCACGCCCCTCTGCCTCTGGCCCCGGTCCAGTGTGTGAGCCTGCTCATGCCCTACAAATGGCGTGCTCTCCTCGCCGATATCTAGGCTAAAGTCTGCAAGTTCAAACAGAAGCTTTTTTTGGTGCACTACGAAGGCAGCTTCTTCAAATGCTGTGTTTGAGTACTCTTTGGCAATCTGTCCATTAACAAGTCACTAAAGCACCTTATTATTTTTAATTTACTTTTTGCTAGTGTGAATGAAATGGCAGAACAGAAGCCAAGCATTGTTTATGGGAGGACACAATGAGAACTTTCTGTGAGACATAACATGGGCAAAGTGATAAGCATCATTAACTGAACACCTCTTTTGCTTAACAGATGCACTTATCCAAACAGCTTACATTTCACATATTCTACATTTACACAGCTGGATATTTGCATAAGCACAACAGCAACATTATTTCCGTGATTAATGAACTAATGCCGGCCTCTCATGACTTACAACATTCTTAGATATGATACTGCTTTGAAGTCAGTCATGGAACATTTGTGAAACTGCAACTGCTTTGGAGAACTGGTTACTTCACTTGTTATGGAGGAGCTATTCTGTATTCTCAGTAAAGAGAGGGTTTTGATCAAGGAGGCAATATAAATATTTTCTGGTTCAAAGCAAGCAAAATTAAATTATGCAAAGGCATTATTGGGTTTTAAAAGGCTGGGTGATGGTTATGTGTGCCTGACTTCACAAGCTCCAAGCTCTGCAAAGTGTTGCAACAATTTTTCCCCAAAATCTTTTTCTCCTTCAAACAGTAGCCTCAAAAATAATAAAAAAATTAAAAGCCACAGATATACAACAAACTGTGCAATGAAATATAGGCATAGCCTGTGTAAGAACATTATGAACATTTTATCCAATTCAAATGGTTGTTGTAAATGTATTGATGTTTCTTGCCATAAAAAGTTCTGAAATGGATTTTGAACAAAAGAAAGTCCTTTCAAATCTTCCATATTTCATCATTTCATGGTGTGTGATTATTAAAATTTTCATGGATGACTGCTGGGTAAATTATTATAGCTATGCATTATTTGAAACATGCCAGGTCTTATGAAGATTAATCATAATATAACAAAGAGCACTGGGGTGTAGTACCGGCACAGGATGAGTGCACAGCATAACACTGAAATCTTACTGCAGTTTCATAAACCCCAGACCTGCTATCCTTCCTGCTAATGATATTGCGCATAGCAGGAGTTTTAAACCTTGAACAACATGAAGAGGGTCCTTGGAGGAATCAGCAAATCAAATTAAAGCTTGTAAAATAACTCTTATTACAGCTATAATGGCAAAAGAAGCTATAAAATTATAACTAAACTGGTGTCAGGGAAGTGGATTACAGCATTCTTCCAATGGTTTTTATATCATACAGTTTATTATGCTCACATGATTTATCGGAATTTTTGAAAATTGGTATATTACAAACAGTTATACAAATTGCTTTTGCTGTTGATGACAATTTTAAAGCTTGATATCTGATTTTATACTAACTATAGACTGAACCCTTTAATTGTAACCTTTCATATTATTTTCATTTCCCAGACATTCGTACCCAAAGCAACTTATGATGCATGAGACAATGACTGTGCAAGAATGTTGATCAAAACCTGAAAATGAAACACATCTGTACACATGAAGAACATGTTATGCAAATTAAAATGTTGACAGCAAGTGTAAGTAATATGTATTCATTGGATGCCAGCACAGTTGAAATAAAGCTAGTTAATGAACAAAACCGAAGCAAAACTAAAAATTAAATTATGGCAGCATATACCTCATAGTGAGACGGGTTGGGGGAGGGTCTGGATTGTGGAGCAGGTGAAAAGTTCCCGGTGTACAAGAAGTTAAGAATGATATTATTCACCGTGCAGGTGAAAATCCCAGCTCCATTTTCTCGTGACGAGAGCCCACAGCGACGGACAGCGGCGTTCGGCATTAGCATTCACGGCACGGCGGCGTGCCGGTTTGAATAGCTGTGCCAGGAGAGGGGACCAACCGCATCCGCGTTTCCAGAGCCGCGCTAGGAGCAGCTGCCTCCGCATTAGAAGGCATTTCTGCACAATAACGCGCTGATGAGAAAAACGTTACGAGAGACACTTAGCATGGGCCTTCTGCGCTTTCACATTATGAGGATAATTAGCCCCTCATTCGTTCTGGGTCCCCCCCCCCCCTTTCAAAATGGAACTTTTTTATAGCGACACCTTTCAAATGAACTCTTTTCATCTCAAAATGACTCACATCGAAGAGGTGAGGTGGAATTCGGCTGAAAATTTTGACAGAGTATTCTTACATAATAAATAGTCTAAGTTCAGTTTCCGCATAAAGTGACACTGCGCAATTAGTTATTCTTTACGCCCTGAATAAAAGATTAATGTTAGCACCTATTGGAGCAGAATGCTTAAATGAGTAATTGGAGGGTGCCACATGTGTGTACGCTAATTACAGAAACACAATTAGGAAACACAACTGCCCCCCTCCCTCCACATAAAGGTATATGTCCTGCATATGAAGTAAGAACAGAAGCTTACTTGCTTAAAAGGCTGCTTTATGCATCAGAAAACAAGAGAGGCTGAACAGCGGAATACAATGAAGCAAAATACAACGTACTAATAATACACATATGACAAAATACACACAAACACATATATGTATATATGACATGTATTTGGCAGATGAATGGTTTGAAAAACCAGTAGAGTGTGATTTGACCTTTTGTTAAATCAATTGATCAATACAGCAAATTTACCTTCTTTTAAAAGGCATCAGAGCCCAGAAGACATTACATAATACGGACACATTAGGTCCCTCACAAGTGACCTGAGGAATCAGTGAGTCATTAAATGACAATGGGATATTTATGCTTTATAGCATGCAGATCAGGTACTGACATAATGTGGCCTTAGGGGGCAAATCGTTGCAAGTGCCGAGTTCAGAACAATTACCAGCTCATTACATTTGGGCAATTGCAATTACGGTTGAAATGAAAACCAGCACAGACAGGGAGGCCTCAGGTCCTGCCCTTTACCGTAGCACGCTCTGCCATATATTATCTGTTTATTGAATTAGTGGGGGAACATCACCCTGCTAAAGGGGGAAATAGCAGGCTTCTACTAGGGACGTCAACCTGCAACCTGACAGAACCACTTTGGTTGCCAAACAAATGCTACCACAACTACTGCAAAAAGGACTTTAACAATTCCATCAGCGAGGTTGGGCAGGTTCATCTCTGCGACTCAGGCAAGGCCATACAGAACAAAGAGAGAGAACTTTCTGAAATGACCCGCGCTTCCGATCACGTTCATTAGATGGTCTGGTGAGGCAAAGCAGCCCAGCTGCAGCACAGAGGAAAAAAAAAACAACAGAAAAAAACACAGACAAACAAACGCTACAGTGGCGTCTGGAAATGCCAGATGGTCCTGTCCGACCTCTGCTTTGTTTGCTCGCGCAACTCGGTTTCAGTTCGATGGACTTCGTTTCTAAACTTCATTATGTAGTAATGGAGCAGGGGCCGTCGTCCGTGCAGCGTTGTGCAAGACCACACGCCGTGTAGTTATACGCTTTCAAGCCCCTACGACAACGCCATCGCCGTGCCTGGACCTCAACCACTACTATCCAATAGTCAGTGGGCCTGTGCCATGTCTCGCCTCTAAAAATAAACCCATGTTTCTCTGCTAAAATGACTCTCATTTACAAACATTAGTACAAATGGGAAAACTGATTACATTAACCCAAAGACTTAATGGGGAACCATTTTGGTTTGCACAGGTTGCTCGGGAGCTGGAGAATAACAAACATGGCAAAAACAAATTAGTTCTGGACTCCAAAATAAAGGATGGTGGTGACTGATGACTGATGCCTCTAACTGCCAGAAACCGGGGAACAAAATGATTGCCACTTTCATTATTGCCATGGTAATAACAGACACTTTCATTCTTGGCATCTTTAATTTAATTCCCTTTTCCAAAATATGGTTTTATTGTTTTCATTTAAAAAAAAAAACTAAACCTAAGCTAAACCATTTTAACTTAAAACTTAAAAGTCAGGTTTATTCATTTCAAGGCTCTGCGAACACATGACTATGGTAACCTTCCTTAGAGCTCCGAGAACTGTGGGCCGTCTCGCTTTGAATGGAAGGGGTAGACTTCTCAAACAGCCACACGATCCACCGCGCTGTATGAAATATTCAGCATTTGGCCGGCAATATAGGCTTTCTGCTCTGCCGTCACCAGAGGACGGCTGCAACCTGAGCCGGCGGGAGCTGTCAGGAAACAAAGGGGGACGGACAAAGATGGCTCCCGCCGGTGAATGCCGTCTAAACCTTGGCGCGCTCTCCTGCCCACTCTGAGCCATCGACGCCATCGCCCCCTGGGACAAGAAACGGAGTGAAGGGCAAGGCTGAGTGTTCCCTTTCTCCTGATATTTGCTCCTGGCGATGGGAACTAATTGGAGGGCAGATATAAAGGACAGGTTTTTGGCCTTGGAGTGAGCCGTACCTGTGGCACAGAGTGAGAGAGAGAGAGAGAGAGAGAGAAAGAAAGAGAAGCCGGAGGGGCAGTGACGACACGAGCGTGACACATCCCGAGAGAAACGCTGAGACCAGCGGGTGATTAGACGGTTACGGTAACCCTGAATGAATTCATGTAATTAAGGTGGAACCAGTGGAATCAGTTGGTCACGCCTATTCAGTTTACTGAGAAATTTCGACTCCCACCAATCCCACGAATGACACCCGAGTTCATTTTCTAAAGGCTAGGCCACGTGGGTTTTTCCCTCATCAAAGCTCTCTTTACAAGGCCACTGTAAGACGGAGCGCAATATGTGTGACTGTCTTCAACTCTACCAGCTCTTCTGCTTTCAAAGTGCCTGGCTGAGGAGAAAATTTACATTTACCTTATGTTACCCTGTACAACCACTTACAGCACATGTCAGGCACCTACTGCAGAAAACTAGCTGGTACTATTTCACATTATTCATTTTATTCTCATCAAATTTTTAGAAGCTAATAATGTTATGGGATGCATGTTTAATACACAAATGATATACAGGCAAAAATGTATTATCCAAGCAGTAATATACAACTTCTTATGCACAAAAAGTCACCATTCATCATTTTTGACCACATTACACTACTAAATATGAATAGCACAGCAAAATACACATTATTTAAGTCATTCAGTGTTTGTAAATGTGGACAAACGGAAATGATTGTGCTATATTAGCAGGTAAATCCCTTAATTACTATTCATACAGACTATAAACACATTTTCCTAGTTTGAATTGTGCTGGAATTCATCTGACAGATTCATACATCTAAAGCCAAACTCATGTGAAGACAGAAAGGAACAGTTTTATATTTACGTGTTGCTTACATGAAGCCATGCTATGTTACTCATCTGACACTTTTTCCAAAGCCACATGAACTACTGAATCTGTGTAATCTTCAAGGTCTGCCAGGTAAACCTGCATCCTCATACAGAAACACAGGTTTAATTTCCACTGAGGAGGTACAGTAAATGTGGAGGTCTTCAATCAGATGATAAATATTTAAAACCTTTCCTCAAAATAAATTATGACAGCAAGTGAAGGTAGTGATTTTTCATCCAACATCATTGTTGTTCTTCACTCTGGGACTTGCAGAGGTAAAGAAACTCTTGTACAGGTACAGAAACAAATTCAGAGCTTCTTTCCATCAAATAAAATGAGAAACGTTCAAACAGAGCCAACACCAAGAAGATAGCTTTTCCCAAAGTCTTCAGTTTTTCAACACTTTGAGGTTCCTTGGTAAACAAAAGGAGGCCCTAAATTCAGCAACAGATGCACAGCTGAATCCCATGGACACTAAGCCACTTATTCACAATGACAGACCTGGGAAGCTAGGGACAGAAAGAGGCAGTGCCTAATACACAGTGATTTACTTTACTTACTGTAAAGAGCAGCTTATTTTCAGGATACAAAGCAGACTCTCTGCTGTCATGCTAATATCGTTGTTTTCATCCATTTGTGTTATTATTTGCTTGTGTGCAGGTCTATTATCAGTCTCTCTTTGTGAAATAAAACTGTAGTTTGGTCCTCATCACAATAAAACACCTTTGACTCAGTATTGAACCGTTGTCCATGGCTACTTGCTGTAATACTTCTTCTCCCTTATGAAGATGGCAGCAGGTGCCATTTCTTTCTTGTGAAACTGAGTTAGAGCACCTGGACCTACTTAGAATAGTTTTCTACCACAGGCAAACAAGGTGAAGAGAGAGAAAAATGGATTCAGAACTTGCTCTAAATGCGTCTGCGAATGTTACTTTAAGTGGGCCAGGACCAAGGAACCAAAAACAGTCCCAGCTTTGCGGTTGCTATGATAAGTCTGTTTTTTCCGGAATAATGAGGTGTGTAGGTGGCCGGATTGAAGTTCAGCCTTAAAGGCAGGTGATGCTAATTTTGGTTTCTCTTAAAATGGTTGCCTAGTTGGTGACCTAGAAACAGGGAGGGACGATAAACTCAACCAGAGTCCCAGTTCTGTCCTGGGCTTCCCGGGACTCTCTCTCACACAACAGGTGGTGCATGGTTAAGAGTGAGAGATGTGATATGGGGTCAAACATAATTACTCTTCACACTAAAATGGTTTCAGTGCATGCTGCACATAAACCAATCACTGCCAGTCAATCCTTTAAAATAAATTAATAAAAACCAAAAAATTTTCATAATCTTTTTGTACTGAAGTCTGTTGCCATTATGAAGAACCATTAAAATATATTGTGTATATATATATACAGTATATATATAATGTATAAAATATAAACTCTGCTGCTCACCAAAAAAAAAAAGCAGACCTACGGACCTACTGTATCACTCCCTTCTGGAACCTCGCATCATGCGGTGTGGCTGTATGTGCTGCAAACCTTGCTTTTATCGTTCTAAATGCACAATCAAACTCAGAAATCCTGCCATTCCCTTGGGCTGCCCAGTGCCACAGCCATAATGGATTTCTCCATTTGTTACACCGCTAGAGGTGGGATCAGCGCGGCGAGCACAGAAGCAGCCTCAGGACAGCAACATTACACAATGTCAACTGTCAACACACTTACAGAATTACAAATTACCCAATTGCTGACAGGCTACAATAAGATTACTTGTGTTCCATCACTAGATAATATGTTCACATTTGACTTTTTTTTTTCTTGTTGAATCCTGCTGACCATCTCCAGGGTTTTACTGCAGCACCAGCACACCAGTGGACTTCAATCTGTAATAAAGCAGCTCATGAATATGTTTTACAGCCATAATGGCATTGGAAGTCAGGACAATTTCCCATGGCAAAATTCAATCAATCATATTAAACTCATTTTCACCACATCACAGGAAGCCATATGTTTGTGATTACATTTTTTTTTTTTTTTTTGGACCTTGACCCATTGATTGGTCGGATTTGCCCACAGCACAAACGGGTTCGTAAATCGCCCTCCCCGAGTCAAATGCTCGCTTGGGTCTCTGCAAGGGCAGAGTGAAGAATTATTTCTATTCAAATGTACCAGGAGAATTCTGCATATATTCCGCAGCACAGGGTGAAATCTCTCGCCTCACATGTGAGCTCAAGGAACAGCGGATTGACGACAACAAGGTCACTCTGCACCTGCGCCTTATTCGTTCACATTACACATTCCATGGGGGTGCTCATACAACACACGGTTATTTCTCTGGTTGGGTGATTCTCAGTTACAATGGAGTTATGACCATCAGAGAATATACAGTGTCACATAAATGAAATGGGCCTGACCTCTGAAATGTATTTCTGAAAACATACTGATTAACATATTGAGTTTATTTTCATTCCTAATAATAATTATAAACTGGTCACTATAGAGAGGTCAAGTGAGTATTTTGTCAACAGATCATCCATCCAAGCAGTGACACTTTCAACTATAACTGAATTCATTTCAAAAGCCTTAGAATCAAACAGACGCTGAATGGGTTTTAAAGACATTCTCCCAGGAGGCAAAGCGTTTCCAAGTGACAGATTCAAGTAGGAGGCGCCTTCTTGCTTTCTGCAGTTTTTGCAATGTGCATTTGGGTTTTTGCTTTTTGTCTGGTTTTTTTCTCCTGAGGAGGACCTGTGTCAGTGCTGAAGCATGTGGCCTCTTGTCAGTGTTCTTGTTCCATATGGGATGTTTCTGAAAATTTTCCTTTCTTGGAGTGACATTAAGATAATGTGACTGCCATGGCAAAAGTAAACACGGCCTTTATAAATAAAAATACGATAAACCTTAAAAGGTTACGGTGTTCTGTCCTATTCAGTACTCCCAGCAGTCTGCCACTAACTGTGGCATCTCCACTGTGAATGCTTTTTCAAGACTGTTTTCTTGTGATATACAGCTTAACATTATTTTAACCATTACTGTATATATTATGACTGTCATTGAATTTTCTCATTTAATAGATATATGCTGTATTATAGTTATATGGTATTTGTATGCCCT
This sequence comes from Megalops atlanticus, assembly GCA_019176425.1. Taxonomy (NCBI): domain Eukaryota; kingdom Metazoa; phylum Chordata; class Actinopteri; order Elopiformes; family Megalopidae; genus Megalops; species Megalops atlanticus. The sequence goes on from CM032894.1 coordinate 18,558,878, forward strand.
ATAACTGGGAAGTTTTGCAACACCACAGCAATATCTGTTATTGTACCACTAAAATGACCACTAAAATACAAGCAACTCATTCATAATGACCAGTAATATCTAGCGTTGACAGTCGTGACAATAAATATCTGCTTTTATCTCTGCCTCATTCTAGATGTGCCCACTCAATGAACTTTTACAACACAATACCTGATGTCAAAGAAGCCCACAATTAACAAAGCAGTGCCACCAAGCTGTCTTACTTTTGCTGTGAACATTAGGATAACTGAGTAAGAACGTAAGGGCTTTAAGACATCATATGCTGGAGCCAGTTACTGAAGTACTGAAGGCGTAGTTATGGTGAGAGTAAAGCAGGTGAACTTTTTACCGGTGTTGAGAGTGCCTGTGATTATCCTGAAGACGTACTGGGCGAATTTCAGGATCTGCCTCTTGCATCTCTTCCTGCAGGTGCTCATGGTGTGTAAGGGAATCCTCCTGTCACGTTAATCCCCTCGGGACAGAAGTGTCTGCGGTGGAGGATTTCGGCACCTCTTCAAACAGCAGCCTGCGCCCCCGGCTGAAGCGCTCCGAGCCCAGGAGAGGTCCTCGGTGTGTCCCCCCTGTCTGCCACGAGAGGCGAGTGGAGCGACCGGACGCCACGGGTGGGGTAGCACAGGCAGCGCCGCTGTCCACACGTGGAACCTGTGCCGCACAGGCGATTCCGAGCTTCCCTGTAGCCTCTACCTCTCACTCTGTTTCTTTTTTCTCGTACTCACTCTCTCTCACATGCACACAGACACGCGCACTCACTCCACTACTCAAAGGACTGAAAGATCTAAAGGAGACTCTCTCTCTGGGTCTTGGTCTCTCCTCCTCTTCTCTCTCCCTCCCTCCCGCTCACGCCTCTCTCTAATTCTCTCTCTCCCCTTTCACTCCCTCGCTGCCTGCTTGCCCGCCTGCCTCCCGTGCCTCTCTCTCTCTCTCTCTCTCTCTCTCTCAGGACTCCGTACAGAGGCACTCCACCCCCCACACATCTGCGATCGCTGCAGCCGCACAGACCGCTGCCTCAGAGGCGGGGCCTGTCTGCCCCTTCGGAAAGAAAGCCCTGGGAATTGGTCTTCCTCAGCGGGTTCAAATCAAATTGCCGGCGACTGAGGAGAGCCAGCAGCATCAGCTGTGTGGAGACAGAGTGAAAGGGAGCGTGCGATGAGGAGAAAAAGCCCAGATGTGAATTTCCTACAGCCTTCAGCAATGAATTTCTGACCGTGTTACATTTCCTTCCCCCCATTTCTTGCATAGTTCTTGCTTTTTGTTCATTTTTCGTTCTCACAATAATATAAATTTTTTTTTTTAAAGCAAAGTGTTGCTTAAATTCATTCCACAAAGTGAAAAACAAAGTGGACAAAGGAGAGAGCAGTTGGACAGAATGTGGGCCAGGGAGAACAAGAGGGGGAAAAGCTATGAAAACGAGAGGTGGAAACTTGATTAATGACAGCAATGAAGCCTTAAAACCTATGGTCCAGCCTGGTAATGACTTACACACCACGGAGACCCCATTACACTGGCTGAAAATAGCGAGGGGGCCAGCGACAGGCTGACCTGTGGAGCACGTTCCTTCCTAATCACCTCTGCCTCAATTAACGTCATCTGTCAAAGGCAGGGTTCCTGTGCGAAGCGGCGCGTGTGAACTAAAATTAACTCTTTGAAACGATGAGGGACTCTTAATCATCAGCCCTCAAAGTGGTGTATTTATAATGTGATTACTTCTCATTGCTTAAAACAGGACCACAAGTGGATTTCATGGGGCTTAGGGCAGGAGGGAGCATCCGTGCATCAGATAATAAGCCAACTGTGATGCCCTTATGAAGCCTCTTGCTTCATCAGCTTGGAATGAAGAGTGTTCACCGCCAGTGTTTTTCTCGGCAGGCGTGTCGGACTCTGAAGGACTCTCAAGGCCTCCCTCATCTTGATTATTGCCTTCCCACCTCTAGGAAGTGCAGCAGTTTAGTTCAAACCATTATATAACAAACAAATCGATGTGTCCTCCTGTCAGGTGTTACAAAGTACAACTTCCCATGTATAGTTTCAGACAACTGCATACGGATCTAAACTAAAGACTACAGAGAGACTAAAGACACTACCCCAAAAATACACTGGCCTTACACTACATGAAGCATGCTTCACAATGGAGCTGGATACACCTGGATGAAGCCTTTTGAGGGACATAGTGAGCTGTTCCCTTAACCATGACCCATAGAATAATTATCTAACTTGCACTCTACTGTACAGCTACAGGCCATACATGAAGCTTGAAACGGATTTCACAGCTGTCAGGGAAAAAAAAGCCAGGAAATGTTTGAAAATGAACTCCAGCGAAAATGTTTGGTTGAACCCGCTATGCATCTATTCAGCGGCCCTTTATATACAAATTAAGGTTAATCTATTACTGCTCCCCACACCCAACCAGACGTTTCTTTTGATTTTGTTTTCCACCCGTGGTGCCTCGCAAGATTCTATAATGACTCTTTAAAAATGCAAGCCATTAACGCCCTGTACTAATCAAATCCATTCACTCTCCACAACATTGAAACATTAATGCAGTGCATTGTATGTATTAGGTTGCAAACTATTTAGTCTCAGGCTGTGCAAACTAAGATCCTCTCCCTATTGCAACACAATACCGCGGTGCACAGACACTCATCCCCCCCTTTTCTAATGCCTGCTTGTAATTCAGCTACTAATGCCACTGTTCTTTTTGCGCTCTGTTCCTCAAAGCTAATTTCAATAAAACCCGCATTTAGGCTGTTGCATGCGGCAAATTCATCCGCAGAGGAAATGTTCCGACGGTCGGCTGCCGGAGCACAACCGCTCGTGCTGTTCTGACACGGCTGCGAGCTCCCCAGAGCTCAATCTCAACAAAGTTTCCGGCGCATTGATCGCCAGGCGGGGGCCCTTGAACAAACAGCAGGTGGCTTTTATCAGCGCAGCCCTGACAGGGGGCTCTGGGACTTCAGACGTTCCCCCTGCAGTGAGGAGATTCCTTCCGATCAGCTGCTGCGCAGCTTACCCACGATCCTTTTCACGGTCTCATTTTATTATCCATATTTTACGCTTACTACTTCACCTAAAACAAAACACTTAATGCTGAAATCTGCTTATTTCAGTGTTGTTTTGGTGCAGAAATCTGACACTTTGTGTATATATAACTATTGGAATAGGTGTTATATATTATTGTATACTGGTTATATTGGTGTCAGTATCTTTGGTATCACTGCAAAACTGACACTGTCAGTAATGCTCATACCTACAAATGTGTCGATCTGCAGCCAAATCATTGTTAATTGGACAGGGGTAGAAGATTCCAGAAAATCAGTACTGGTATTAATATAGAATTGTCAGTATGGGCGCAGATTCAGAAAAAGCCAAATCAGCCTGATATTTGTAGAACTTGAAATAAATATTTTACAGTTTTCTTGGCAGAAATACATGTCTTAACCCAGTGGGGTGAAAACCAGGCTCAAAACATGCGAAAAACATAATAAACAGATGGTGAACGGTTAATTAGATTAAAATACACTGCGCAGTTGATAATATCTCAACCATCCCTGTTACGCAAGCGTCTTTGATGACCGCCACTGTGGTCAGAGCTAAGGTGACATCTCTCAGAGTTTGGCGGGCAGACAGGTAAGCCATATAAATCATTCTAATGGCGTCTCCTTTACACAGGGACACGCATGTGACATACTGTGGGGCATGTATACGTGTCCCGGCTCTATATTTAGCCTCCATTACTCAACACAGTGCATCACTGCTGGATAGCCAGAGGCACCTGAAAGTCGAGGTTGCGTTTGACTTGCTCGTTCAAAGGTAAAAACCTGCAGCATTTGCCGCGAACGCAGTTCCATCCTTCTGGGACAACTGAGCATGTGCTGTCATACCGGTGCGGTCACCTACAGCACACTCCTGTACAGCTGTTTGGAAGTGTCCTTGGCTCCAACCGGGCTCCTTACCGCACTCTGGCCTCATTAGGAAACCAGAACCAGTGGGAACCAAGCCCCGGGATCTGGCTCCTGCAGCAGCACCTGGATCCCCAGGCTCCAGGAGACTAAAGTCATAAACTGCCCCAAGCAAGGAGGAACTAGAGGAGGAAACGCTGCCACACTTAGAGGTAGAGTCAATCCACTGCATAAGCTGAAGCTCAAAAGACTGAAAGGTGAGGATAGTGTTTGATTTCCATTCTGTACGATGAGTCGTAGATTTTTTTTTTTTTCCTTTGCGGAAAATGTTTTAATCCCCCAAATGCATTATGGTTACTCTACATTCACCTAATGTACAAGACAGTGTAAAATAATGTTGAAATGGAATGGGAAAGGTTAATGTTTTGTGAGAATTTGAAATGCAGGGTACAGTGACATTTCATAGTGTTTGCATAGTAAGGTATTTTGTTACAATCCAGAGGCTTTGGAAAACTGTAGGAATGCCTCTCATGGATTATGTAAATGCTGGATTTTTGATGAGATTAAATAACAGTGCTTGATTTTACTGTATACAAGAGCCTTGTTTTCTGAAGACTTCACTCTCACATCAAGAGAAAACTAGATTTCGTTTTTAGAATACATTACCGACCCAAGCCGCCAGAATGGCCAACCCTCCAATTGGCCTGGCTTGAGAAGCACTAACCAAGCTTCTGACTGCAGTGGTTACTGGATTTACAAACTGAACACAGCAGAGATATTTATATTCCTCTCCTGAGTTATACAGGTAGAGCTGCAGCCAGAGGAAAAATGACCTTGACTGCCTTTTTTCTCAAAATCAGTATCATTACTTCTCTGTATGGAATACTAAAATCTTCTGAGAAGTTCTGGGATTTTTAACATCCTTTTCCCCCTTGAAAGCCTGTTTTTGAACCACCAAATGTACATTAGCCTTATCTCAACCACTGCACTCGTAAAGGAGTGCTAAGGTGAGATGCACACAATACTACAATACATACGCATGCAGCCAAAGGCTCACTTTGTAACTCACACAGTACCCCGCAGTGAAGGGGATGCTCACAGGCCCTATTCCACTGATGCTGTCCAGGCAACTCAATGACACCGGGCAAGTCACAGGATGCCTGAGGGTGGAGAGATGAGAATACCCTAGCTGACCCACTCACCACTATCCCCAGTGGAACAAAACCAATATTTTCCACCTCTGTGGGATCCTGGTCATTGTTAAGACCCGCTCAGTTTCAAAACCGGAGCTTTAGCCTATGCTAAAACTAAAGGTGAATGCCTTGCTACTTACAATCCCCTTCTGAGATAAAATAATAGAAAATTAAGTTATGTATTCCTACACATTAATTTTTCTCTCATAACCACAGAATAACAGAATGTTTTAAAAGTGCATAGCAGACCAGGCTATCTTGAGACATAACTAGCTGTGTCATAATTATGTTGTGACAAGTAATGTGATAGAACACATATAACATCCACACTTGAATAGAAGACTTTGATAATACTACATTTGCAATTTTTAAGTTCATTTTAAATGCAACAGGGTTATGGATAAATGTGGATATATATTTCAGCCTCCCTTAGTTCTCCTTGCATACCAAGGTAGTCTTCAATATCTGTGAAGCCACTGATCAGTAATTAGTAAGTGGGTAGCACACAGTATATAGGCATAGTATATAGTATATAGATAGTATACACATCCTGAGACTGACACACTTTGTTCACTGGAGAAAGATGCACATGTCGCGTATGGGGAGGCAAAAATGTTGGTCTCAGAGATGACCCAACCCTACCCCTAAACCCTAACCCTAACCCTAAACTCTAGAGCGTGCTGTATGAATGAAATTCATTCTTTTTATTCATTTTATTCTTCTTATGAGTTTATTCTCATTTTGATTCTTCTCTCATGCTTAGAAGCACTACAGAAAAACAACTTTCACCATAACCAAATTACACACCCTACACTGCTCTGTGAGATTTAAAAGAATCTTTTGCTGCACTTTTATAAATGAGTCTACCTTGCCCTCTAATTGCATGTAAAGCCCTTTTGGCACAAAGCAATTAACATTCAATCAGCACTGCTTTTATTGAAAGTGAGTCACATGATAGGACAGGTAGAAGGCATGTGATTGACATGGGATGCAGCTAATCGATGACACTTTTACTGCATGCAAATTGCTGTTAAAAGCTCTAAATTGACCAAAAGAGACATTTAGGAGATGAGAGGGTGAGAGACAGAGAAAAAGGGAGGAAGAGACAGATGAAACACTGGAGAGTGATTCCACAACAACCTGAAGGCAGTCTCTCTTGCCTTGCCGTCACAAGTGATTTTCGAGAGAGCAGGTTTTTAATAATGTCCTGTGTGATCCTCATCCGGATGAATGGCCGATGAGCGTTCTCCGTGGGCGGGGTTTATTACGGAGACGTGCCGCAGTAAAAGTGTCACCTGGGAGATCAGAGGCGGGATTAACGAGCGCCAGACAACGTTCCCGTCCCCAGAGTCTCGGAAGCATCTGGAAAGGGCAGCTGCCCACTTTTAGTCGGGTCTTATGTAACTCACCCCCAGAGTCATGAGGGACGTCAGATTAGGACCTTTAGGCAACCGCTTGAAACCCCCCACCCCCTTCCCTCTTCCCCCCCTTCCCCCTTTCCCCCACCCACTCCTCTCCAGCTCCCATCTGCACTCCATGAGAGACACCCCGCACAGATGTGCCATTTGGGCTAATTATAAACCCGCCAAAACAGCCATTCGTCACTCTCTGTCATTCAGGAGCATTAAGTCACACTACTCTTCCGTTGCCGACCTCGGCTTGTCATTTTTGCTCCACGGCGCATTCTTTAAACCGTGTATCTTCTCCCAGGTTCAATCTGGCACAGGGCGATGGACCATCCCCAGCCTACGTTCAAGATGCGGTCTACTGGTGAGAACAAAACCATTCACCTTTTAAAGGGAAGCATTGGGAAAGAATGAAAAAAAATGACGACAGAAATGTTGGAGAGGATGTTACAGCTGTAAGGTTTACAGGGACACAAGAATCAACACTCATCACTTCCATGTGACTGGTGGCAAAAGCTAAAGTTGGTAAAGGTTGACGTATACTGACACATTTACCCAGAGACACAGTGACTCACTACTGTGATGATTTCATCACTGACATCTTATAGGCTTCATTAATAAGAGCAAAGCTGTTTGTCAAGATATTGAAGTTGTCACTGCATGCTCAGTCTATCCCCCTTAGCACGGCAGTGGGATTTACAGTGACTTCCAAGGGAATTGTTCTGGAGATCTGATTCAGGGGCTTTCATGTCTCTTCTGCAGCTGATGGGTGATATTACTCATTGTTCAAAGGAGAGTGGTGCTTCACTTAAGCAGTGCTACTCTATTCTGGTGCAGGAAGGCCATTCCTCATGTCTCTAAAAAGAATAAACACTGACAGCGCTAGAGAGGGAAACTGAACTGATTCAGCTGAGATATTGATTACTTGCATCAGGTAGCATCAGGAATCTGACTGCACAGAAACCTGTGGATAGTGCTGCCTTCCAGTAACAGGGTTGAGAAGCAAGATAGTGGTACATTTGAATTTTTAATAAAATACTTTCAATGGTTCTTGTCATGATGAAATATGAGTTTTTATGCCCACAGTTTATCATACATATGCGCAAAAGGGCATAACAACAGCATAGTGATAGAATGGTCTGCATATACCACATGTTCCATCTTTTCTGTTTTATCCCTAACCACAAAAGTCTGCTCTTTGCCATAAAGGTGAGGCTGTCCCTTTGATTTTAAAAAAGATTCGTAAAACCTGACATTTTGTCAGGTCCCTCTGCCCAGGTGGTGACGGCCCATGATGCACTGGGCCCCGCCGGGACAGCGGGGCTGGCATTTCACACCGTTACCCCCTGCCGCTCACCCCCCGGCATCCTGTTGCAAACACATCTCCCACTGGGGCGACGGAGTGTATCCTTAACCACTTCAGCTCCACATCTGAGAACTTTCACTGGCACTTCAGTCTAACTTACGCAGGCACGTCATGGAGCTGAAAGGGTTAGGGTTAGGTTTTCACTTCCACTGAGGGATTTGAAAACTCCTATCCACAATATACGAAGATGGTACTGACAAGTCAACCCAAAGTGCCGATGATGTACCTGCAAACAATTCATTAAATGCATCAAATGTGTGCTTCAGAGTAAAAATTGGCTGAGTATAACAGTAAATTGATTTGGTTTGAAAAATATGCTCAAAGGTGTACACCTAAAATGTTATAATCAGACAGGCAAATGCATTTAACAGGGAGCACATTAAGTAATTAAGATCTCTTACAATCCCACCTTTAGAGAGGGTTAATGGGTGTTCTAATCATTGTAAGACTTTTTTTTTAATAATAGTCTCTATGAATGTGTGTGCATCTTAGTTGGTATCCAGGGTGACACACATAGTTTTTACACACTATCAATGAACACAGCTGGATAACTTCTGAAGCAACTCGGGTTAAGTAGGACACACAAGCATGGAGCAGCAGTGAAGAAATTGCAAGCTTCTGGGTGTAAGCCCAATAGTTAAACATTAACTATTACACCCTCTTCTACCACACATTACATTTCAACTGTTTGGTTACTTCATTTTCATTTTATATGAAAATATAGACACAGTATACTTTCTTCCTTCCTTTTTTTCCTACATGCATCCTAGAAACACCAGCACCGGGGTCTTGTTCTTTCTAAACATTGTAAGACTTTCTTCTTAATGTATGAGAATCACATGAGGGACTACTGCACACAACACAGCAGGAAAGATATTCCTGTTTTTAATTAGCAGGATAATAACCTTCTGTGGAGACCCGTAAGATGGTCTGTTATTACAAATCGATTACCATTCACTAACTACAATTCTTTTGAGTTAGTGCTGGGCCCCCGGTACCATTTCTAATAGCAGGGTTCAATAGCAGCAGTAAACCAATAAACTGTATTAGGTCATTCGGCCCAATGATTCCAGACAGAAATGACCCACTCGCATTAAATAAACATTACAGCAATGTTGTAATGGACCAAATGCTGTAATACTTAGCCATTCATTAGCTTGGGGACCCCTGATGTGAAACCGCACAAGGCATTGCCTATAATTATGCCATAAGGGGTGAGACAACTCAGGCATTTTGCAGCCTTGCTGTTACGCTTGTTTTGTTCATTACCTGTGCTACTGCCGGCCTATCAGGGGCACACTGCCCGCTCCTTTTCACCCCATAACAACAACACCTTTGAGATTTGCCTGCTTCTAATTTCAAGCATAATCCTGCTGCAGATGAGACAGCGGATACTTCAAATCCAAATTCGATTAATCCGAGCTGATTAATTCCATTAATCAAAAGCCCAGTAAACACTGAAAGTCCCATGGGGAGTAAGCCTTTTGCTTCAGGAACGTAAGGGATCCTCGGCTTAACGTTCTGCTTCTACAACGAGAATGCGGTCCTGTACAGAGCAGTGTCCCTAGCAAACGGCCTCAGAGGTCTTTCCGCCTTTACATCCGAGCATATTCTGAGAGGAACTCTATAATTAGATTATTGATGGAGTTATGCGGAAATAGGGATCAGCCGTGACACTGGATACAGCCTCTCACAAGAAAAAAGAAAAAAAAAAGCAGGACAGGTTTAATTATCAGTTTGGAAAAAAAGGAAAAGTTTTACGCACAAGTAGAAGGTCAAATGTCCTTTGTTTCAATGTAATTATAAATTACGGGACCTGTTCAACTAGTAGATCACCATACATTTACCATGTCGGCTGTTTAACAAACTGGTTGGGTACCATGGCCCAAAATATATGTGAAATGAAGTTTCGCATGAGGAGAGAGGATATTAACACTTATGGGATGCATGACTGCAAAATAGCTTCTAACTTCATACTAGAAAAACAGACCAAATAAAATGAGATATATAGGTCCTATCATATTTGGATGTGCTAACACAAGATATTATGCAATCCACCTCAAGTACAGGCACAGGAATATTAAATTTGAAAAAAAAAGCAAGGCAGAAAATATTTAAAAGCTTCTTATCTATTTTTATCCTTGATCTGAATTTACTGTAAGAGACGTAAATGGTGACAATACATTATGGCTGCATTTTCCTCTGTTTGCTGTAATTTAATTTATTGAACACCCCTTATTGTACATTCACTGCAAAAGTTTACCAGCTATTAGATTAGAAAGCTATCTTGCCTGTAGACTACTCCTCAGTGGCACTGGCTTATTTCATTCCCTTCTATTTTCAAGATGATGGATTTATGTGGGTACATGCTATAACTTAATCGGCATCTTAAGCAGACATGTTTCGATTGGGCGTACGTTAGCTGTAGTTCTGTTTCTGCTTTATTGCATTGTTTTGTGGTTTGATATTGTAAGCATCTCATACATTATAAATCATCCCGTGCCATGCCATCTGCTAATGAACAGAACAAGAGCAAAAAGAGCGAAAAGAGGAGGAAGAAGAAAGTAGTAGTAGTCATAACAGTATGTGGAAACAAAAACAGACTCCTAGTCTATAATAATTTCCATTACGGGAGGGAGGAGAGAAAAGAATACAAAATTGCATTATAGGCTGTGTATTGTTTGATGTATTTGTTTGAATAGTGTTGTTGCCCCCGAACATGGCAGTAGTGGTGGGGGATTCATACATAAATTGAAGACGTGTTTACCCTGCTCTCCAGCACACTTTCTGTTACCACAAGGGCCTGCTTTATCTGCATTTTCCATTACTGGATTGCGGCAATATCAGTTCCCTGCAACGTGGCGTAATAGACTCGCCTGTGTCCTTCTCTGCAATTTGAGGTGTCCTAGAGGTGTAATAAATCACTGGGAAATCATGATGGAAAAATGCGTTTTTAGGGGACACCACACGTGTGTGTCATTAATGTTTCTCGTCAAATTGAATTTGCGTGTGAGCACACGAGCGTGCGTGCATGTAAACGTGCACATTTCCAGGGCTCATCTCTCAGTGTGACAGGCAAGAATACAATTTTAATTACAGATACTCACACTGTCAGTCAACAAGCTCACTTGCAATCCCTTGGATATTCAATATTCCCAGGCATCGGAAAGAGTGATCACTTGTAGATATCACACTTTGACAGCTTTTGTGCGGATTCTGTTTCAATGCTGCATGATGAATACATTCAAAAGAACTAGAGTTTCTAAAATCCATCATCAACAATTCAAATAGGGAAGAGGGACACCAATACAAACTGCAAGAAATTAATGGAACCCTTTTTTAAAATCCTAAAACAACTGAGAAGAAAGTCAAAGGGCTAAAACAAGCTTTCTGTTACAGAGGTCTTTATCCATGAGACACAAGAGGTAATAACCACTAAGTCAGTATGAAGCAGTGTATAAACGGGCAGTGTTTTCTTTGGCAAACACAAGTGTATGCCCTAACACAGCTTATCAATGTGCCTCGGCAAACAGCTCGAGTATACGAGAGCCACAGTTACTTATGGCTCTGTGGCTTTCATTAGGTTTGTCCTATTTAAGGTCCTGCTTTTTGTGCAGACACCAGCGGTTTCCGGGCGTCGCGCTCTCAGATATGGCACGGTTATCATTTCTGTAATTAGACACATTTAAGTGGTTCCGGATTCCAGGCTCCAGAGAACCTGGCTCTCTGTCTCAGAGAGCAGAGAGGATACAGCTTCTAATGGTTCATAAAGCCAAATGGAGATAAAACAAAAGACCACACAATTTACAGCTTGTGGTGTTTTCCCTTCTTTTGCACATTACTATGTAACTACTCACTAGTAACTATGCAGATAGATGTACACAGTATGTACTTTGGCACTGTACCATAATTTAAAATACATATACATGGTTGTCTATGGTTTGATGTATTCATATAAACCATTATTCATAATATTGATGAAACTGTTAAATTGATGCTTACATCAATGTAATTACTCATAATTTAATTATTCACAATGGTGGCTTTTGCTCCATATTAACATATACTCACATACTGTACCATTTAATAAGCTGCCCCAAAAGCCAGAGGGGGATTTTAAAAGGTATTATACAAGACATACTACACACACGCACACGCACGCACACACACACACACACACACATGCACGCGCACACACACACACACACACGGCTACTTTTCTTCGAGATGCTTTACATATTCTGTAAATCCAGTGCAGTCATGGGCACTGAAAATGGCCATGAAAAATAAAAACCTGTGTGGGATCTATACAACATAACAGTTTACTCAAACACGGCTTCACACATCTAATTGGGATGTCATTCAACTCAGAAACACAAAGTATTAATCAAACAATAAAATGTAATTAAATACATGATGGCAACAATTTGTGATCAAATTGCAAGTATCCCACCGGTGATGTTGTGAACTGCTTACTGATTGTCATTCAAATATAATACCAATGTTTCTGTGTCTTCATCACAATGGAAACTTTGTACAAGAGCACACAGATAATTATACCTACAAGTTTTGAGAAAGAGAACATCCAAATCTGCAAAGGTATAAGCCTGTTGGGTTAAGCTAAGTGGGTTTGGCTAGTATTTGGAATGGACACCCACAAATGAGAAGACCCTGTTAATGATGGTGGTGTTGGTGGAAAAGTAGGTGGACACTGTCTAGCATGACATTGCAAAGCCCTGTTTCACATACACAAAGCAACCCCATCTGATGATGAGAAGAATAATGTGTTGATACTCTTTCCAATGACACACAGCTGAATTTAATTTGTGTGGTTCTTCTGCGAATGAAAGGAAAACAGAGTAGGAAACCCACTCCTGCCCAATCATAATTCTGACACTTACAACAATGGGGAGTCCTCTTAGGTAGTACTCAACAGTCCACCATTCACCTCCTGATAATGGAAAAAATAGCCGTGATAATTAGCCATGGTCCGGGGTTTGCCTCTGAATAATGAAGTGTTGACGTAGCATGGCCTTTCCCACTTCGTTCATGCCCCCGTATTCTTTGTGACATTTACTGAAAACACGACAAACCATAAAAGAGAGAGAGAGAGAGAGAGTACGGAATCTGAACTTAACTCAAGGACAATGACGTCAGCCCACGCCATAGTTTACTGCCCCAGTAGGAGCCCTGGAGTTCTCTCCATCATTGCTGACACTCAGGGGGAGATATGTTACATTTGAATGTACATTTAAATTGGAAACTTCGGCGCCTCACTGGCCAGACTGTCAGCACAAGGAGGAATAATGTGCTGCTGTTCGGAGGAAGTTTCAAAATGAAACCTTAAAAAAAAAAAAAGTTTTGCTGATGTTGTTTAGAGTTTTCTAACAGCCAGGCACTCCTGGCAAGATGTTTGGGAACACACATTTTTGGTTCATGCCAGCACCAGCATGTTATTCGAATATTTATTTTTATGGACTCATGCAACACATTAAAGAGCACGGTGCTCTACTTAGATCCTTAGTTCAACAACCCTCGGTACATGGATTCTCACTCCACCATTGTGCACAATTTATGGGACAAATAATCCATCCAACATTAAAGTTCATATTCTTAATTTGGAATTTAACAGGTGCTATTGCATGAATATATTAATGGAATACGTGATATAGAATTTTACTCCTAAACCAGTACTCCTAAGTTTGTCTTTTTTTTTTTTTTTTGCCATGATGAGCCTGACTGTACTGTTCTGTTTCAGTCATTTCCATTTGGCATTTCATTCATAAAAGCAGGTTAAAGGGATAATACTGCCATTACTGGGAAATGTCAGCATTCTTGTGGAATCCACCCCTTTTCTCATTACTGTGAGTCAAATTGAAACTGTGACAAAAAGGCATGGAAAATCCATTTCACAAATGCAATTCTACTGCACAGGGGTACAGAACGGGAAAGGGAGCAATAATGTGGCCAAACGCACATTGACCAACAGTTACACATTTATATAAAATTGTCTACAACACTGTAGCTATACAGATTCACATGTGCTTTATGCTACCACTTTACAACGCAGTAATTTTATGTTAAACCTTCTGGTTACATACTAAAATGCTAAAGCATAGAGCCAAGTCATTTGACAAAAGGTAACATTGGGTAGCGTTAATCTGGAACAGTGGCTCGTTAATGTGTATGAAGTGAGGGCAATTAGGTTGGTTGTTAGTTAGCATTCTGTTAATATCAATACTATGAGTGGCTGAGCTATGGCACATTTGAGTGCTGCAGGTGTTTTTGTTTCAAAACTAAGTTCCTGACCTATTTTTGCAAATGTGCATGCACTGACTTGTGATTTGTGCGCATTGTTGTTTAAGATACAAAAACACACAAACACAAGCACACACACAGTCACATTATTAACCAGAAATTGACCTGAGGTGGAAGGACCATTGCCACATTACTAATTAGCGTTCAGACAGATTTCTAAGGCATTTATTTATCACATCTGTGCAACAGAGGCTATTCAAAGCACCTGAGCTGTTAATGGCTGTAATGCCTTTGGCCATGTGAACAGATTGCCCAACTGCAAAGCCATTTAACCATTGTTTTTCACCTGTCTGATGCCCCACAAGCTTTATACATTCAACAAAGGTACTTTCATATTAGTAAGACAGAGAGGATGCTGGTGAAGTAAAATATTTTGCCATGAATCAGTGACCCTCTCTATGGTAGTTTCCTAGGAGTGCCTGAAGCCCCTCCTGGTTAGGCCCCATGCAGTAAATGATGGGCCCATGAATCCTCTGGTGTTCTATGAAGGTCTCCACCGTATCAATCACAATGCCGTGTTAAAATGGAGCCGAGAGGAGACAGGAGGAGGCAGTGGTAGGAATTACAACCCCAAGAAGAAGGTCCATTCCTTACACAGTGCCCAGAGACACGTCCCGGAGAGCCAATTAGCTCCGTGTTTGATGTTCCCGGCTGCCATGTTCTACTTCTGGACTCTACAGCCAGCCTTCCCTAATGACCGCCGTATTTCTGCCGAGTTACTCGCATCCATTAAAAACTTGATGTAAATGTGGCTGCATCCGGAGCCAAAGACACCTCCCTTAATCAAGACCTGAGTGCTGCGCCGGGCCCTGTTTATTTGTGGAACGGCGACACGGCTCTTGGGTGAAAAATGGAGCAAAATATACCGTAGGTGCAAAGGCGGTTTGAGAAATGCCCGTCTCTGCTGAATATTTATCGGCCTGGCATTTGCGGCAGTGGTAGTTAATGTGAGCGGTAGAAGGCACAGATATGTCTGCGTTTGTCTGGTGACCTCGTTTAAGTTCCCTGTATGGCTGAACCGCAGCGGTTGAAATGAGGAGCACGGAGCGAGGCTAACGACTGCCACGATCGTGTTTTCACTGCTAACCAATGTAGCCTCTTAGCTGTGCCTTACAAAGAGGGAACAGCTGTGTCTGAGCCCTGGTGACTCTCACAGTTTGAGTCTTTGTGGCAGGGAATGCCTCATGTATGGCATAGCAGCAGAGTGACCAAGAAAATAGATTTCTAACCAAGAGACCCTCATTCAAAAACTGAGATAAGCACTAGTGTTGTACCCTTGAGAGAAGGGCTAATATTAAAACTGTGCTGTGTCAAGTCAGAGTGGTTCTCTCATCACTCTCATCACTCATCCACCCTCATTTTAATAATATTAAGAACAATAATGATAAAAAAATAATTACAATGGTAGTAGTAGTAACAATAATGGATTCCATTTATATTATGCCTTTTTGCCTCCTTGTGGATTTCACATGTAAAATGATACATTTTTATTCTTCTGTACATATGCAGAAACCAGGGATCATGTTACCACATGAAAGCAAGCTCATGGTGGTATCAGCTCATAGAATGTCACCTATTTATGAGTTGCTGAAAGAGGAGTTGCTGAAAGAAAATTTGCCATTAACAATGTATAGGGAAAGTGGAATGACCAAAGCAACAGTAACTTTTCACCTTTGAGCAACACCATATTGAGGCTGAACTGCTTTTTCCTGTGAGTACTTTTAGAACTCAGAGACAGATCAGTGCAAGATAATCCAATATCTGTCAGAAGACAATGCAGCTGGAGTGGAGAGAGATGAGGCTGTTCAGACAAATAACCAGGTGAATTATTCAAATGGCTACATTATGAGAGTCTGTTTGGTCAGTTTGGCCAGTACACCACATGAATATGTGCTGCCACCTTCTGGCTGTAATTATGTTTGTTTAGCAGGTGTCTTCCAAAGTTTATCATGAACACATCTCTTTCCATACACAGTTTAGCAGAGTGTTTAAGTACAGCACGCAAAGCAAAGCTATGACAGCATATCCAGTCTTGGAATTCACATCAAAGCTACATATTCTCAGAATATGGACCAGTTAGTCAGCTTTGAATGCATCACTTGTCATTGTTGAAGCTATAAGCATTCGCTGGATTGCTATAAAGATTCTTGAAGGGGTGTGGCCAGAGGCAGAACATCCATGTTAAGAAAGGAAGGAATGGAGCACAGGAGATGGTCACAACAGAGCATCTATGCCAAAACCCTCCAGTCCATGGCTGAGCATTCTGAGCTGTGCTACTGTACATAGCAAAAAGAGACCCTTTTCACAATGCAAATAAATGAATGTCACAATAGCTCCACCCTCTGGTCATACAGAGTACTACATGGAAACATGGAAAAAATGAATATCATACTTCATAATGCTTCAAAGAACATCTGCAAGATAAGCCAACTGTACATGTATTTAACAATATAGTGACATTAGAACTGCTTTGATTTAGCTTTACAGGCACTCTGAATCAGTTACACAAATTGCAAAACAGTGTGTCTAACTACCCAAGATGTCTGCAGAGATGAGCTCTCAGAAATTAGAAGCAACCCCCCCACAGCACCCACCCCTTATTCACAAAAAAATGCTGCCGTTGGAATCCCAGCTCCAGTGTCACAAACCCAAAACACTACATTAAACATACATTATTGATATTTAGCAGATGCTCTTATCCAGAGCAACTTACATCAGTTACAGGTCTTTATTTATACAGCTGGATATTTACTGAGGCAGTTGTAGGTTAAGTACCTTGCCCAAGGGGACAGCAGCAGAGCCCCTGTGGGGAATCAAACCAGCAACCTTTCGGTTATGAGTCCTGCTCCTTAACCATTGTGCTACACTGCCGCCCACAAAACCTTGTGGGTGCGACGTGACCCCCTGCCTCCTTAAACTAATGACTGATTGTTCTGTGAGATCAACCGGACACAAGAGGGCTGGCTCCATGGAAGCAGACAAACACAAATGAGGAAAGCAATTTATGGAGAAGTAAGTACTAAAAGAATGGGACTTTGATGGGAAAATCAATACAGGCCCTTTTACACAGAAGCAAGTGAAAAATGTTAATTACATCTTACAAGAACAAGAAGGCCTCTCTCTCCATTGTGTCCATCTCCAGGATAATACACACAGATAAACCTCTTTAGATCACCCAGAAAACCTTTCTGAGTCTTGGCATAGACTGGACAGGTGGTCATCATAGCCACATAAATCATTATCTGTCATACACTATGGCAGTGTTTCTCAACCCTACTTCTGGCGGCACCCTGTCCTGCATATCTTCTATCTATCCTTGCTGCTTGATTATATCAGGTGTGCTCAGCTAATAAAACGTGTCACTGATGAGTTCAGTCAGGTAGGTAGAGCAAGGATAGATAGAAGATATGCAGGACAGGGTGCCGCCAGGAGTAGGGTTGAGAAACACTGCACTATGGTATGTGATAACATTAAGGTTGTGTGCTCAAATGATTGAAACACATTTACAAAGTTTCTGAATATAGCTGTGGGAGCTGTGCAATGAATGCATTAAATTAGCATTAGCACTTTGATTTCATTCTTAAATTTCAATTCATGTTTTGTTTATTTAGCATACCATTGTTTCACATGCAATCACCCCTTGCCAGTAATGAAAAAATATACATTTTTAAATTTTTTTTAATTTTTTTTATCAGATCTGGGGTGTATGTTGCTGTTTATGGCCAGATTTTGCAAAAAACTTCACAGCCATCTCACACGTTTTTTTTAATCTTGGATCTTGAATCTTGAAGAGGAACATGATTTATCTGAGAGAGTAGAATGAGAACATGGCTACTGTGGGAATGCCAGCAGTTCCCACCAACCTCATAAAAATCCTCCCGTTTGAGACAGTTCCACTTCCTGTCTGAGCGCATGCTTCCTGAGCAGCTTAATGCAGCTTTGCCCTCTCGCTCCGTTTCGGCCCACACCGTTTCTCTCCCCATTGTGGGGGCTCTTCGAGATAACAGCGTGACCTGACTTTGAATATCAACACTCACAATGTGGCTTTATCAGTGGCCCAAGACAGGCTAGGTACTGAGCACTCATGCAGTTCGTCCTTACTGGCTGAAAACTGCTGGCAGTTGTCCCTTATTGGTTCAATGCTGCCAGTTATAGTGTTATGACCTGATAAATGCTTTCTACTGTTTCCTTGGAGTGATGCACATTTCTTAAAATAATGTGTCTACATTGCAGGCTTCAAGGTTTTGACCTATAAAAACAGTAGACTCACTACATTCACATATGCATCGGTATATTCAGTAGCTGCATTTTTCTAGGGTAGAGCATTGTTTTCCTGCCCTTCAGCTAAGTATGCAGAGTTCAGTAAATACACTGCTGTATAAATGCATATTATGTAAAATGTTAGTTATGTAAGTTGCTCTAGGTAAGGACCTCTTTAAAGCAATATCACGTGACACAGCTATAAATACCTGAATACATAAATGCTTAAAATCCTTCTATAATCATATTTAAGCATATTTCCACTGATAACGGATGTAAGATATGAATGAAAGGTATAGGGCGCATTCAGAGAAAAATATGCACATTCAAAGTGTCCAAAAAGTCTAGCGGGATGGGAAATAAATTGCCATTACGTTGCATTTTTCTCCAGCCCATTGATTGGCCTTTACCATATAATGGCTATCCCCATTTAGCACCTCCACTTTGGGACCACACACAGCAGAATGTCACATACGGTAATAATGTAATACCTAAAACTACTGTACAATAATAACTGTAATAATGTTAAATACAAGCACAGACCATCAATCTACAAGTCTACTCTCACTGGAATGGCCACTGATTGATCAAAGGCAATACATTATAATAGATTTATTCTGTATTCATATCAATAGGGTCAATTCAAAAATACATACTAAATAATGTATTATAAATAATGTAACAACTGTAAATAATCTAACCTCAGACGTTTCCCTCATTCTCAGATACTCTCAAAGCTTCTCAAGTATCATTTGATAAAAGAATTGTTGCTCGCTGATCCAGAAATTTTCGGAAATTTTTGAATTTTTGTATTGCATTCATGGAAAAAGACCAATTACCTCCTCCAGACAGCCAACATCACGTTGCTCCAAAGCACAGGAGCCACAACAGCACTGGTGAATGTCTTGAAAAAGCATTCTGCCCCAGTGATTTGCCTAACAATGTCAAGCACAACCCAAGACGCAAAGGACAGATATTAAAATACATCAGCATGTAAAAGCCAGATAAGGTCATGGACAGCCTGTGGCGTTTTTGTACAGGGAGAGGAGGCATTTAAAGCAGAGCGGAGGCAGAACTCGACACGCAGGGTCCCGTTAAGGACACGCCGCACGTCAGCGCCCGTGTGAGAGCGAAGCCCAGGGGGGCGCCCGTACCTTTGGCGGCGGGCGACGCCCACCCTCGAACCCGGCGCACCAGGAGGCAGCCGAGGAGAGCCTTTTTGGAGATCCAGCGGCTCCGGCGAAACTGCTGCAGGTCCTCCCTCCACTTGACCTTCTGCTTCGCCGGGGCGGGCGAGGACGCCATCCACTGCGGGACAAAGTGCGCACGCACGTACGCATGCACGTACGCACGGTCACACAGTCACATCAGTCTGCTTTCGGCGGGACGAAACGGGCTGAGCTACACTTACATTCAGCCATCTGGCACACCAGTGCACACAGTAAGGCCAAAGGAACAACAACGCACACAGAAAACGCCACTCCACATCTGAATGTGTGTCAATATGCCATGCATTGCTATAATAACTGGCACCACACTGAATACAGACTGAAATTCTAAACCCTATTCTGTACGGTTCTGACACATGCTCCACTCTATTCTCTACTGTTTAAACTTACTGTACTCAAGTATATTATTTTATGTGCTTATTTTATTTCAAAGCTGAATCATATAGTTGCATACAGTACTATCACACAGTTGCTACCATCTTGTCGAATGTCTGCTCACAGTGTACAGGATTACAGTCTATCTATAGAACGAATATGCCACATTGACTCAGAGCTCAGATCAGCAGCATGGCTGCTTCAATCTAAGGCAGCTGCTTCACAGGTTGCATGCGGGGTGATACAGAAGGATAAACAGACATCAGTGCTGATGCACAGGCATTCATGTCTTTGCTTCTTCTTAAACTCCATCTTCAGTCCCAACAGCTTGGGAACTTTAGCGCCACGCCGCTATTTATAGCCGTTCTCATGGCAGAGAGACCAGGCTGCTGCCCTCGACCGAAACACTCCCCTGCACTCGAACGCGTCCCAGAGAGGGGCTTACCTTGCAGGTGCGTCTGGGCGCGACGAGACGTCTGGCTGCGAAGGAGGAGGGGCGCGGAAGGGGAGAGAGCGCGAAAGCGATAGCGGTTGATGGTGACCGCCGCTCTGCCCTTGATCCCCGGATCGGCAGGAGGGCGGCGCGCCGCTTGCCGTTCGGAGGGGGAGGAGGAACGAGGGGAGAACTTAACCGGCGGAGCGGACGGATCGCCGGCGACCTTCACCTCGGTCGGCGGCACCAGCCAATCCCGGCGGCTCCCTGGGGTGTTTTTTTTTACGGCTCGGCATCGCCGTCGCGATCGTCATCGGCCTGCCTCGCGCCAGCGAGCCAATGACAGCGTCGCCGTGTCCACCTGTCTGAATCAGTGCTGCTTCACACTTGGCTCCGGCGGCCTAAAATTAGAACACTCCCCCCCCTTCCTGCTCTCTCCACACTCACACTCACACACACACAGACACACACACACACTGAGCTACAGCCTGGTGACCGGTCACTGCTACAGCAAGGAAAGGACTTCGCAGTCTACAGCATTCTACCCCTGCTTTACTAAATATAATGGATTATATTAAATTCTCAGCTTCAGTTCACTGATTTTTTTGTTATTTTTTCTCAGAGCATGAGAAATTAATAATCGGCTCAAGGCGTCTATCTCCCGATCGGGGGGGAATACAACACTGTCCTCATAAATGCCTAATTACTTCAATTACTTAATTGCTACTCTGACCTGCATGCAAAAGCCGGTTACAGTCAGACGGACATTTTTTTGTATCCTTCACAGTTTGCTGTCCGTGTGTTTCATGAAAATGCACATATCCAGGCAAAGCACCACTCTGAATGGTGTGTCCAGGAGCTCTGTTCTGAATGGCTGCACCAGAGGTGCACGTATGCAGAGCAAACAGGGTGTCTCCCCTCACCTTACAGTGGACCTGCTCTGAATAAAGGAGGAGTGTCAGGTTAAAGCCAGGGATTCTGGTCAGATCTCCGCATCTCTCCTGCTCTTTCACTACAACATGATCCAGGTATCATTTACACACCCATCATGCCCCTGACTCAAAAGGCAGCCGGAAATGCACAGAACTACACTCTCTCTCTCTCACGCACGTCTTATAGGCAAAAAAATAAGGCGAGCGCGCAGAAACCGAAAGTTTTCATTGTGCCTGTCCATGGAAAGAAAGCTGTCCTGGCTCTGATCCGATCAATAGGACCATAGTCTGCAGAAGAGAGATTTAACAGTCAAAGAAGCTGTAATGAACCTCCCAAAGCAGTGCATGTTAACAAGGCTCTGCATGGCAGGTTGGTCCTAACCAACGGTTGCCCGAATGATGCACGTCCAACAGCCCGTTCTGTTGAAGTCTAGCCGAGCGTTGCTGTGGTGATGTCCTTCCCCTAGTGATCTAAATGACCAACTTCCCAGTGACAGCACTGTATCACATTCATCCCTTACCTCCACCAAACTCTAAAGCATAATTAGACACCTGCTAATCCTACAGTTGAGTCAATGGCACTGCAATCAACCAGAGAGTGATGCAACTACACCCCACCGCTTTTCTGTCTAACCACGACTCTGAGATGGCTATGCTCTGGCATCATCATCATCATCATCATTAACCACTTTGATTATAACAGAGGAGGCTGGATATGGGTTTTTATCTTGGAAGCAGTTTCATAACCAGTGCTTGCACATTACACCCACAAAGGTATGAAGAAAACACCTTCTTATGGGTAATCCTTATTTGTCGAGGGGGCAAAGATTTCGGGGTACAGCGTAATCAGCTGCCGAGGAGTGTCCCTCACGAAAAATTTAGCAAGCTTTTAGAAATCAAGACAAAACAATCCAAGATAAGTTCCGGATGATGAACAGTCTTCCCTGTACAACCTCACTCCCCTGACGGCGGTGTGTATTTGCCCAAGTCTTTGCAGACTCTTTATCTGTTTATTGAAATACTGAGATAAAGGCCCAGAGGACAAAGTTTCCCTGGAGACCCCCTTCTCAGGCCAGCACCGCTGTTTCAGACCCAGCGCGTAGGAAGCTTCCGATAAATAATGCAGCGGACGGGGTGAACAAAACTGAGGAACTGAATGTACCGGAGTGAGTGTCTGTTAAAGGCACTGATGTCACAGCCTCTTCTATCTGAACAGTACTGAAGGCAGGCCATCTCTCTCTGTGCATCGCAGCACATTGTCAAGCAACACAAAAAGGCATCTCCCAGGAGCGTTTTACAAAACTGTTTTACAAAATACAGCAGAGGCAAGAATGTGAGGCACATACTCATGAACATCAACGAACCACATGTGTATAACCTTTAAAAAAATCAGTATGCACCTGTGAAAGAGTAAGGTCAAATTAACTGCTGAAATGCAGCAGCCTTTATTTAACATTGTGACTGGTTTCAGATGAGTTCAAATTTTGCTTTTGGACAGTATTTAAACAATGGGACTGCAGCTGTATAGGCTGACCAAAATTGTTGCTTTTTTTGCTATAACATAGTGGAAAAAGTAAACAAAAAAACACAAAAACTCCACCAAAACAAAGAAACAATTCAGGCTCTTAGTTTACCTGTAGCAGATAAAATCATCATCACCCTACATAAAAATCAGCCAAAGACTAAGGATTCATTTAGACATACAACACCTGACAAAACGCGGGCAGAACCCCATTGATAACGTGAATGTTGCATGATGTGTATTGTACAATCAGTTAGTATTCTACAGTTGCATCAGATTGGTTACACTCAAACACACTGACAGCTTAAAAGAGGTCTCTCCATTCTCAAATATGAACGGGAGCTTTTTTGTGTCCCTGGGTGGGTACTACACAACAAGTGGTAGTTGAGATGAGTTGCCTCACCTCGCTGCAAAGCACTTTGAGAGCTGCGAAATGCACTACATAAACGCAATTTTCAAAAAATTATACTATATTCATCCTCACCTCACCAAATGCCTTTTATGCAGTGTAACAACCGACCTGGAAACATTAATGTACATTAACTGACTAATAGACTCTGATTCAGAGCTACTGAGAGATATGCCACAGGCACTTAGCGATGAATTAAAACTCACTCTTTGGAACACAGTCACTGCGCTTCTCTAAAATCAGACCCTGCTCCACTGACACACTGCCAGACAGAGCAGTGCATTACACAGAAGACCGAGCTCCCTTAATCGCAGTTGATTAAACAAATCAACGATTAAAAGGTATCTCAGAGGAACATGCACCACGAGCTGCATGCCAATAACCAGGATGCACGCAACAGTAAACTATTAACACCCTACAATAATACCTAATGCTGATAACAGAAATATCCCAGAATGATGATTAAGAAAAAATATACAAAAACAATATCTCTCATTCCTCATAGTAACAGGACTTAATTAAATAACTTTGGATTCCAATATGACTACAGTCTATCAAGGCATAAATTGCTGTATGCATGTCAGAAGTGCACAAATGTACTTGCTCTTGCCTGTTCTCACCATGACGACATGGTAATTTGACCTGTCCGTGAGCAGTTAGCCAATGGGGGATTCTGGGCCAATGGGGGATTCTGGGCCTACAGTCAGCAGTTACCGGGAGGACTGGGTTTGACCAACGGCCTCCAAACCCGGTGCCAGTGAGCAGCCGTTCCTAGGTTGTTTTTCATATCACACTCCATCACCTGTTTCTGGAGCAGCGGGGGCTACCTGGTTCCCGCTGACATTTAAACCAGACACTTGCTTTAAGCCAACACAGGCGACAGCCAGCACTGACGCCTCAGCGGAGTCCGGGCCACATGAGCGAAACGCTCCCCAAATAACGGGCCGTCTCTTCGTCACCAGCCTCACTCTAGCGGCAGGTGTGCCCTCAGCAGATGGTGCACACGTTTTCTGCTCTTGCTCCCAGCAGGGGGTACAAAAAAAATATCCAAAAGTTGGCTCTGAAGCGAATGAACCAGGTGGAATAACCAAGAAATAAATAGGAAGCGCTCCGCGGCAATTAATCCCTGTTTATCCCTGATCTGCCGCTCACGGGGAGAGAGTACCCTGGCAGAATGCGCTGTTCTTAAACCCTCCCTCCTCCCTGGGGCTGTGCTCTCTCTTATCTGCGCACCGCAGAGTAGAGCCGCTAAAGGTACCCTCGCTGGAAGCCGACCGCGACGGTAAACCTGGACAGAATACTAAAAATAGTACTCACACCGATCCCTCGGCCGAGGGAAGACCGTATCGTTAACAGTTCCGATCAGTCAGATGGGGTGCTGGCGGCATCTTTGAAATTCTAACAACCGAATCCCGTCCAAGTGAAGCAGCCCAGGGCTGCTGTGGCCTCAGGCACGTGCTGTCCCCCATTTTACCCACTGTTTGAAGAGTTCAGTCCTGCAACCCTCGGGGAGCTTCCACATTGCAGTTATTTTTACCTCGGCATTGTTCACCTTTAAAACTATTATATAGTTTAATCTTTTTATTGGTACAGTGGGGGGAAAAGTACAAGACTGTGGTAAAAATAGCAGCAACTCATTATGAGCCAATAAGGCGGGCCGGTTTTGTTTTTAACAGTATTAAAGCGGGCAAGGGACGTCACAATGAGCTAGACACATTGCCTATTCAGATTAAATGAATCCCATTACTACCCCCATCACTGTGCAATATAAATAGAGTGTTACGCAGGCAGTGACACAAACTGGGCTGACTCAACAAAGAAACTTACAGGAAGTTGTATTTAAAAAGTGAGATGAATCAAGCTGGGGTTAACAGTCAGAGGATTACGTACTTCTGCGTGTTAAAACCAAGACGTGCTCACTGAAATTCATCCTCTTTCTGCCTAAGCATGATGAAATTATTATTGTATAACTCCTGCACACTGCATTCTTGAAAAAAAAAACTTATTTGAGGGTTATTTTAATAAAAGATCCATTTTCCAGTTTCTTCACATGCTTTGACAAAGGTCCATGTGTCTGAAACATTAGCTTGTAGTGCTGAAATCATTTATGCAAGAAGAACACACTATGTTTCCTTATTGTGTTCTAAGTATATGGCACTCCTGTAAAGACACCTCAGGAGAGCAAATGCTATCATCATCATATGCATTATGCCAATGTCTAAGCATAAGTATGTCTAAGTACATACACCTTAGACTGATGGACACAATGGAGGTTAATCACCTCAGGGTCCTGGCATGTTGAGGGGGACAGCAGAGAGTGTTGAGTGGAGCCCTGGGGGTGAGCACTTGTTAAACTGCTACACAAGTGGCTCGGTTAGTAAGGTGCTGGCCTTGAGAGACGGGTGAGCTCTACAGCCCGGATTCAAAACTGCCCACGCCAGGTGCTAACAATAACTGCAATACCACAATAGCAGGACAAATCGACTTCCATCTGCCAGACTAAACCGAAACATTTTTCTTCTCTTCTACCTCTCCCTCAAAAGAAAACAAACTTTCACAACATGACAGTTTTCTCTTTTTTTGCAAACTGAATAGTTCTATGCACACAATACCAGTGTGGCTTCATTATTATTTTTTGTTTGTTTTATTTTTTCCATATTGGCCAGGGTGTTCTCATTTCACCACTATCAGGCACCCTGCAGTTGATCAGATGTCTGCAAGCTGACAGACTCTAATGAGCAACCACTTCGTTTTGGTGCACAATGCGGCTTGTGGTGTGGAAAAAAAAGCCAGTAGCTACTTGTGTAGGATGGTATTCATCTTTCTTCAGTGCTCCTGTACGAATGCCGAGGTTGTCACAGTGAGATAGGCCCAACGAACAACTGGCACCTCCAGAAACATTTACTCTGTAAGTGTGTATTAATTAACTGGCTTCTATCCCCTTAACTTCACTTCAATGGATTCCCATGCATTTCATTTGCAGGGTCACTTTCTCCCTTCCTGTTTTTCTCACCTGTCTGTTTACATCTTTGTTTATGTGCTTTATACTGCATTTCAAATGCACCTTTCAGCTGGCTTTTGAAAACCTCGCTGTGACTCTAAAGGTGTCTGGTCAAAACCAGACTGCTGAGTATGGCATTCTCACTTTTTTGGTCATCTAAATCTGAATGCATACTATTCACTCCCCCTCCCACTCCCCAGTTAAACAGTGCTCACAAGGACAGTCCTTTCACACATACAGAGAATACTGCTTTTAGACCTTTCTGTTCAGTCCAGTTTTGTACCAGTGGTACTGTTTTTGCAGATGTTGCATACCTTCAGAAAATGCATGCCATGGTGACTAGCAGAACATCTCTGCACTGCTGTAAATTTGTATTAAAGGCTACCCAGTCAGCAAGACAGCAATAATTGCATTTTCAAATGAATATATGGTGAAGTAAATTTGATTGTCCCGCATTAAACATATATTAATCTTTCAGAGTGAAGCTGGAATCCTCACAATTTATAGCAGAGATTAATCTAATAAAACCCGTTCATGCGGTATAGACAACAGAGCATTCAAGAAATTACCGGACAGCTCTTATTTTACACAGCCTTGCCAAACAGCTGACATGGCATTATAGACATACATATTACATATAAAATCTATTATTCATGAAACTTAGTGATTTTGATATGACAGGGCACAGCAGAATAGACAGATCTTGTTCTAAATTCATATAGAGTCACATCACACATAAATGTGTGTATGTGTTCTAACACCAGCTACTGTAAACAGCACACACATGGTAATTGTTTGAACAAAAGCTTAAAGATTAAGAGGGACTATTACATTGCCCAGTTTCAAGGATATTGTAAAAACAATGTCATTTGTAGTACTATAATGCAAAGTGAAATGTGCTCTGCATAAACTGCTGCTCGTATGGGAACCCAGAAAGGACAAAAACATCACTGTCCTGGAAATAACAGATCCACGCTGGCTGGAGCTGTCCGTGGTGCTGACATCTCATTTCACGCTTCAAGAGAAAATCAAAACATCATGCAAAAGCTACACACATATTTCCCTTAATGACACCACAGCTGCTCTTGATCAAGCTTAACATGAAATGCTAAGTCCAAAATTCCTGTGTAGGATCTTGACGAACACTTGCACCAATGAGACCGCACATGTAAAAAATACTAACTCGGACAGATTAAGACACTTTGAATGCAACGCACAGTGGCTGTCTAGAACACCTGAAGAGACGTTTTATTAAGGTGAGCCGAGTGCTCGGGTTCAGGCAAAGGTGGGGACAGAACACGCACAGTCATCATTGGTGGCTTCACAACACATCATTCTATCTGCCATACACAGCAAAGATTCTTCCACACATTCATAGAGGAGGTGGAGATATTTTTCTCCATACACTACCTCATACTGTGTGTGCCATCTGAAAACACACGGACGAAAAATCTTGACAAACACAACAGGGACTGATGCATTTATCCTTGTGAACAGTTTCACAAACTCTTAATATTCTGCTACAGGAACTGATGTCACTGATGAAGTGCATTTGGAAAACATAACATAAAATAACCAAAAAGATTACTGAGGAACTAAAAGCAAAGCAAACATCATATGCAAAATAAAACATATAATAAAACATATCATGGACCTTAGCAGATCAATTCCTATTGTTTTAGATAATTACAGTAGCAAATGATCATGTCTAAGATCATTCCAAGCCTTCCTTCTGTCAGACTCAAAGCTGCCTTTGATTTGATTGTTTAATGGGCAGCAGGAAATAATGGGCAGTTGCAATAATCACTGTAAACTACCTGGAGAGCACAGCAAAACTGATGGGAATCTGGGGCGTGAAGGCACACTCATAAGGCAAACTACACGCAGAATGATGGAAGATGAATGGAAGATTAAGAAAAAGTCAGGACTATGTCAACATATTAGCCATGTTAAAAACAAGAAATACATTACTTAGGCTACTGCAGAGGGTGATCACACATTGAGTTGAGTTTATCAGACAATACAAGGCCTTATAAGGAACTTCCCCTAAAGAGCAACAATTTGTTCTGTCGGAAGCAGTCTGTGATCCTTTCTACTCACATTGCAAAGTAAATGTGCCATGAGCTTGAAGGCACAAAAGAACAAAGACGGCATGTTCTTCCATTCACATTGATTTGTAAGGCCTGCCCTGTCAGGGTTAATCTGTATGGATTACAGAGAACAGGGTTAAACTGGAGCTGGGGCAGCACTGTAGCATGGTGCTTGAGGAGCTGAGCTTGTAACCTGATGGCTGAAGGTTACAGTCCCAGTTGGGAGACTGCCACTACGCCGCTGAGGAAGGAATTTAGCTTGCTTTGCTTTAGTAAATGTCCAAACGTACATAAGGATAACATATTAAATAACTACCCATGTCCACAATGGTATATACTAAGCAGACAAAGCATGTCAAATTAAAGTCCTTCCCTGACTGCAGCAGCCTCTGCAGTTTCAATCTGCCCTTATTATAATCAACCTCTCACCTTTGACCCTGACTGAGTCAGAGAACACTGTTACATCACAGTTTTATCATATTACAGCTATCCATGACTTACCCATGATTCCATACTACTCCTACTCCAATACCAGTGAAACAATCCCAAAGGTCAGAATCCAGATGAGAAACTCCACTGACTTACTGCATTTGTAGACATGCGAGTGGTGCACATGTACATGAATGCATGAACAGGTATTTTATAAGCCTATCCATACAGTGAAAATGGAGGAAGACATCAGTCAAAGCCCTTCTTCCTTTTGAAGATTTTTCCATCCAACAAATGACAAATGCCTCTTTTTATCTCCGCTAATTCTCCATGTCAGGTGGGTTTGATGTTCTATAAGCCAAGATAAGTAATTGTTGATGAATAATCATTGCATCTTTCCACTGGAGTTAATGAATCTCTGCAATGTGGTTAAATAGAGCTAATATATATACTTCCAAATGGAGATACACGGGTGTTTTTGTTTTATTTCGGACAGGTCGTATTTGCCTTGTCCACCTTATCATTCTCTGGGACACCTTACTGCAAAACTAAAATCGCAAGAAGCACGCAATGCATCAACAAGGCATTAACTATTACGAGGAGCACTCTTGTCATTTCAACCATCAATATATCATAATTGATATAAAATAATATTCAGCGTTTCATGGTCGTTAACGTCAAACATTTTTATAGCAGTTGGTTCTGAACAAGTTGAAAAGCCAATCAGGAGTTCTGGCTGCTTTACAAGATTTGGAATGGATTTGGAATTTTCGACTGTTTTAAGACAAGCAAATGTTGTTAGATTTTTCGCAACGAGAAGGCAAAAGTACTAAAGAGATGCAAACATGATTCAATACGCAAGCATCATTGTTGTAAGATTCAACTAACATGCAAAACACTGATGGAGGCATGCGCTCCGCACGTTAGGCAAACCGCATCTTTTTAAAACGGGATAGGAATTTATAACAAAACAGCATGCTCTCTCAGTCCTACCGCCCGCTGAACCTTCGTCCTGTCGTCTGGAGACACGTTCTACCCTTTTCTTATTCATTTTTATGCCTGGGCAGCTTTTCGGTTTAACAACTCTCGGAGTTCCGGGCAGTTATCTCATCTACTAACATGCGCGGCTTGTACACTCTCACTTGCCAACTCTGGCGCGTTCCTGTGAAACGGGAACGAGCGAAGACAATCCCTCACCCTTCAAGAGAGCACGATTTTACATCAGTTGTTGGTGTAAATTCACACAACAATGGTACATGCTTCAGAGACTAAAACCTAGAGTGGAGTTGGTCAGAATGAATAAATACATGGCACTCGTGAGAAAGCACAGAATCATTCATCATGTAGACAGTAATGGATATCAGTAGCAAAAATACAGTGATAAAATGGCTTAAAGGACAGAAGCAGGGGGATATGTGTATTGACCTTGAGAAGCAGATGCACCATCCATGCATTGTCACCAGCTGGCCACTAACTACACACATACACTACCATATACCATATGTACCAATATACCAAATGTAGACGTAAAAAATGTATGACCAAGGCATAAGTCAAGGATGGCGTTGTCTGTTTCCATGCCATACCTTTGAACATCCATCACATGTGTTTTGCTTCAGTGCAAGCATTCAAAGCAGTGAATGTGTAATTGAACAGCGTGGCCATGACTAATTCATCACCTGTGAAGGAGAGAGCCACAGGATGATTGCACTGACACATCCAGCTGGCGGCAGGCAAGACTGCCTTCAGGTAATGGTCATGCCCCATATCATGTGATTAGGTCATGTGACTTGTAGAGGTCACCCAAACAGCCATTTTGTGCAGGTGCCATCAATTTAAAACAGGACCGCCTTGCAATGAGCTTGGGAGAGGGGCAATACTTAATACTTGTCTAACAGCATGTAGGCTCCAAACATGTTGTATAAACAAACCTTGCACAACCTTTCATCTGTGTGAATTAGCTTGTTTTAATAATAAATGACAAGAAGGACATGAAACTTTCTGAAATATAATTTTGGAATTTTGAGTACATATACTGGAGTGAAGTACGCATGTTCTTTGAACAATGAATGCCTACAGGGCTGTGGAGGATTGAGCAGAGAAGAAAGTCATTGTGTGCAACTTGGATGGATCCAGCACTTGAGACAACTGTAGAACTACTACAGTTTGCTTTTTAATACCATTTCACAAAGCACTTATAAGTGTGGCAAGTGGTGTTTGGCTCATGACATAAATACTGTTCTGATGAAGTAATTGTCATTTTTAAAATAACACAATCCAACACCAGAAATAAGAATTTTGTTCCCTATAAGTATTAATGAGAAGGATATTGAGTTTATATGAGGGTAATTTAGATCTACGTTAATGGCACATGAATACATGCATAGCCTTGGTGCTCAGTGCTACAATTCCATTTTATCTGCCCCGTTTTATTCCCAAGGATAATTCACATGATAATGACATGATAATTTAGTGTCCTTCAACACTGTCAAAGACATACATGTACCGCAAACATGGCAATGTAATGTTCAGAATGTTGTATTATGATCAGATGAAATCTATGTGAGCCTGAGCAAATCCCTTACTGAAATATTCAAAGGGATTTCATCCCAGGAAATCACTTCACCTTGGAAATGGAAAATTGGCATCTGAGAGAAAAGCGCTATAGAAAGGATGTCATTTGCCAAACATAGTTCCCAGAACGCATTAACTTCCACATATGATAGAAATGCTTTTGCAGTGATAAAGGTAACATGACAGTTTGAAATCTGTTAGTGCATAGTTTGACTGTCTCAGTAAAATGCTGCACTGTGATGCAGAACAACAGTTTAATGTTTGCAACATTCTGGATTTGAACCTGTATCTCCTGTTTCACCGTTTACTACCGACAGACTGGGGAGGAAGGGTAAATTGACATCCTTTGTAGATGTACATTACACTTAAATTTCATTCAATTGTACAGTATTTTTATTTGAAGGAATATTGATATATCTCAAAATGTCATTGTAAAATGTCTCCCAAATATGTGTTTGAGATGTATATGTAAACAGTTTCTGAACAGTAAAAGTACACATTCTCAAGTCATTAAGTCCTTGGACAGTGTCCTGTGGGTTTTCCACTGTTGTTGTGTTGAATATTAAAGAGACAGAAGGCAGCAGCTGATTGCTGATGCAGTGATTGGGGCCCCCGGCTCTGTGACTGTATGCTGCGCTCTCAGTCTGTGGCCACGGTGGCGTATTCCCTTACAGGCTGAAACACGAGGTCCCTGACAGAAACGCTAGACAGGCGATTGGTCCTGATAAGGATGGCGGAAGGCAGTAACTCACATAGCTGTCGAGCTGCAGGAGGGGCCCCACTTCAGAGATGGGAACGTGGTTCGTTCAGATCCACTGGGAGGAATCCACAGTGTTTCACCACAAGAATCAAGGCAGCACTTTACAGCTTAGAATAGAGGTGATACTAGAATAAAAGTGTAACACCACTGAAAAGTTAAATTGCTGTGACCTGAAGTTTCCTCTGTAGCATGTGGCTAGGTTTATAGTATCAGAGCTCTAAATAACATGCTACCAGGATCAAAATGGATGGGTTTCTGACTTGCTGAATTGTAAATTTATCCTATACCTCCACTCCTCCCCCATAATACTGGCACCTTCATATGTAGCTCTTATTTTGTATTTGTTCCTTGTTTGGTTGTACCAAGCAGAGAGACCTATCACTTAGCATAATGCAGTTTATCACACATAGTGTATGTTGTGACCTCTCTGATATTGGAGTAGTTACCTTTGATATACTAACCCTTTTGCCAGCAATACACAGAGATAAAGTTGCGCTAAACTGCCAAATAAACATGATACAGCAATAGCGAAGGTGACATTGTGGGACCTTGATGGGTGGAGAGGTGCCGCAGAACAGCGTGGGACTCTCCGTGTCACAGATGGCGTAATACGATTTGGGTCAGTCGACCCTGGGCGTAGCAGCAGGAAGAAAACTGGTCCAACAGACTGTTTCAGAATGTCACTGCTTCTGTTACTCAGCTCATTTAGCCCCTGTACTGTGATCCACATCTAATGCTATCTGACCTCCTGTATATCAGCTCTTAGGGAGAACAAAGCACCAGGAGAAGACACCAATCTTTCAATATCAAAAAATAAGGATGCTCATCTAAATGCACTGACCTTTGACCTCTTGTTCCAGAGTGATGCCAGCTGCCAATCACAGCACATTATATCATTGTTTGACACTTCATCAGTCATCAACCAGAAAATTAAAATCTGGACTTAAGTAACATTTTCACATCAGGCAAATGGTCTTGGAGACAATTTATTGTGTAAAAAACAAACTAAAAAATAAAAAAGACTAGCCCACAGTTTATGCACAGGGCAACAGGCCATGCAATTTCACATAAAAAATCTGAGCACATGATATTAACGAGGACTGCGTGATACAAAAATACATTATTAATGTGTTTTCTTACAATGAAGTGTAATCCTCCACTCACATTTACTCATGTTCACACTCTTAATTACTGTGACTTCAATGCATAACAGAATATAGGGTGTTTCACACTCCTGGAAACTCTTCACAATTGTTCAGAGCCTAAATTTAAATATTCACATAGCAAAGGAAAACAGGATGCATTTTTACAAGAAGGAACCATCACTACACAGTAGTCTCATGTTTCCAAAGGCCAGTCTTTATATTGCCATTTCTGTCGGGGTTGATTAAAAGAGCAGCATTCTGCACGCTGTCTTTCAGTAGTCCATTCTGATTGGCCAGATTCAGGCCGTACGACTTGGGCTGCCCCTCCAGTTCTGCGTTCGCGGGCTCCTTCGAGCTCCCTTTGCTTGTGCTTGAAACTCCTTCCTCGTCCGCCTCTAGTCCTCCTTCACTTCTGCTGCTGTTGCTCCCCCCGCCGCTCTCCCTGCCCTCATCCGCGTTCAGGCTGGGCTGTGATTGGGCAGTGCTGACGTCACTGCTGGCCTCCAGCTGGTTCTGACTGCGCTGGCGCCCCCTGTGGGCCAGGTGAGCGGCCCGGCGGCCGCGCGGGTGACCGTCGTGGCGGCCCCTCACGGGGCAGTTCTGCTCGCTGCCCTCCACGCTGGTGGAGGCGTCGTAGGCGTACTCCCGCAGCACGGCCAGGCGGCTGGCGCGGTGGGCGCGGGCGCGGCTCTTCTGCGGCCGCCCCGCCGCGTTCCCGTTGGGCCGCGCCTGCGCCTCGACCGGCGCCACGTGCATCTGGGCCTCGCTGTCCGGCGACTGCTCCGTCACGCTGCCGTCCGGCGCGAAGGGGGCGGGGGCGGGGCCGGGGGCGGCGCCGTCGCCGGGGGCGGGGCGCGGCTCACGCTGCGCCGCCTCCGCCTGCAGATTGGTCAGCTTGGAGCCCTGGGCGGGGCCCCTGAGGCTGGAGGAGGTGCTCCTGTTGGTGCAGGACGACTCTGCGCTGCTGCCCGGGTGCTTGGGCCCCTCCCCGTTCCCGGCGGCGAAGACGGGCGGCGCTGGCGGGGCGTTCACCTGCTGGGAATAGTCCCGCCCCCGGCGGCAGCAGGCCGACGCCCAGAGGCGGCGCACGTCCTCCCGGTTGGCGCAGTGGTGCGCGATCAGGAAGGCCCCCAGGCCCAGCGCCAGCGCGCCGAACAGGCAGGAGAAGAGCAGGCCGAGCAGGGGCCCCCGGGACACGGCCAGGGCCCCGCACACCCACAGCCCCGCGGACAGCAGCAGCGCCAGGGCGACGCCCAGCAGCTGGGCCGGGAAGGTGTGCTCGTTCTCCAGCTCCGACGGAGGGGCGTCGCCCTGGGAGAAGGGGTCGTGGGCGCCGGCCCCGCCGGCCAGGTGCAGCTGCTCTTCGGTCGGCTCCTTCAGCTCGTGCCGGCGCTCCGGGTGGCGGCTCAGCTGCAGCAGGATGCAGAGGAAGTACATGCAGTCCACGAAGATGATGAAGCCCACGGGGCCGTAGAACGCCCCCAGACTGGGCTCCCAGGCCATCCAGCAGCTGGAAAACACAACAAGAACCAGACCGTTACATGCTTCTGTTCTGGCCAATCTACAGGCTACTTATATAATACTTGATCACCTGGCACCTAATCAGCCAGCACCTGATCACCTGGAAGAGGCCAAGAAACAAGGAGATATACTCACAGAAGAATCAAAAAGTTCGCCAGCTAATTGCAAATGACTTCAGGAATTACAGATTTTTTTTATAGTTTGTTTTCCTTTTTATGCAACTAAGAACTTAGCATTATGCTCATTTCACAGCGACAACTTCTTGTGCAGGAGCACCGAAGTCTGATGACCACAATCCTCTGCTTCACTCACACGCAGCTAACGGGTATTTTTCACACTACAAGACATACAGTGCACCACAGGCACCGACTGGGGGACAGGCGCTACTCCGCTGATGGAATACGAGCAATCTGCAGGTCTGGCATGACAAACAATA
The DNA here is from genome assembly GCA_019176425.1 of Megalops atlanticus. Taxonomy (NCBI): domain Eukaryota; kingdom Metazoa; phylum Chordata; class Actinopteri; order Elopiformes; family Megalopidae; genus Megalops; species Megalops atlanticus. Next base: position 18,594,212 of record CM032894.1, read on the forward strand.
GGGTGCCTGAAAGCAGCGAGATGAAGAAACTTGGCTGACCTACCCATCCCAATCCCTGGAAGAACAAAGACATTTTGCTCTATCGCTACAGTCTTCCCTATCGCTGTCGGCAGATGACAGGGCAGACGATGAACACGGTCCATAGGGCTCAGCCTGCACTCAAGACGGCACCATGCTGACTGAGCCACTCCCAGACTGGAGATTCCCTTGCCAAAAATGGTGACCATCTAAATTTATCGTTTATAATGAGCTCTACTCAGTGCCCCACTGTACAATGACTGTTTTTTGCTTCTGTGACCTCAAGCACACCTATGTGTCTGATGTTCTAATAGCCTCTGTGTTGCACTGTGTGATTTTAAATATAAGCTTCAAGTGTTTATTCATTCAAAATTACAGTTGAAGTTGGGAAGTATAATGGAAGATATCATTTATCATCTATACAAAACATCCACAAGAAAAAGACAATTCATTCAACAGTACTCTTCTAGACCTATAAAAAAGCTGAAAAGTTCTTAAGTACGATATGCTACACTATCTCATGCATAATGCATGTTACCTTTTTCTCCACTCTCTCTAAAGATTAACTCCGAAGACTTCAGACAGCCAGAACAAACAATAACAAAAAACAGCATTATGCAACTTATCTCATATGTAACAACTTACTGCCAAAACTTCAACACAAGCTTTAAGTCGAGAGCCACACTAAGGTGTTTACTTCTTTAGAAAAGTATTTTTTTCCTCAAAAACGCCTGTTGGTTTCCAGGCCAAATGCATGCAGCTAGAATGCAAATATACAGGAGCAGTCTAGCAACTGCTAGAAATTATGATCTTTTGTCATTTGCTAACATTTTGCTCTTTTCAACTAAATGGCTTACAAATTTACATACTGTATATTTATACAGGTGGATATTAAATAAGGCAACTCACACACAGCACAGCCACAGAGTTATTTAAGGTATTGGCATTAACAGAGGTAAAGAGATAATCATGTAGCCTGCAGCACTCACTATGGCGCGTTAATCTGGCTTCCGTAATTCTTGATGTTGGCAGCAGCAGTTATACCACAGACGATGATGGGTATCCCTCCGCCAATCAAATAGAACCTGTGAAAAGAAGGAAAGGTCAGTGCTCATCTGAGCTTTCTTCTCCTGTAACTAACTGTATTATCTACACTAGGGCACTGCATGCCCTTACCCTAGAGTATACAGTAATTTACATATCTTCCATTGTACATGTCATCCATTTATAGAACTGGATATTTACTGAAGTAATTCACTTCACTTGCATTGCTAATGGGTACAACAGTACCCTGTCTTGGATTTCAGCATAAAACGTTATGGTTCCATGTCCAGTTCCTTAACCAAATATATGCACAGCAGACCCAAAGAGCCATGATGACTGTCTGTGTCAGAAGCGGAACCTACAGAAAAATGGTTAATTCAGAGTAATCCAGAGACATCACTACCATGGAGAGCTGCATTAAAATCGCGTGTTAACTGCTCGCAAAGTCTTACAGTGTCATTGAGTTAAATCATGCAAATAAATATTAAGTGGCATGCTCTAAAACAGTTTTTCTTGAAACAGAGTTTCCATTCAACTCTGCAGTCAGTGTACCTGCCTCTAATATTTCTTTTTAATATAAAACAGCTCTTATTTAGGAGGCAGGAGTACAGTACACATGCGACCTTGAGTTGATCTTGATGTGTGTCATATGCTGCTAAACCAGCTCTTCCCTGGGAGCTGCTAATCCAGCAGGCACATGTGTGCACTGGTTTACACTCCAGCTGAGCTCTCAGTTAATATACCTGTACACAACAACAAGCATTGTGTGACTTCTACATTCACAGGCATTTACAAACAACACTTTCATCACAAACACAGTTCATTAACAACTTAATTTGCCCTTTACTCAAATGATGGGACATAAGCCATTGATGGGCGACTTGCCCTGTTTACTGTGCTTTCAAGGATAGAGCTAGAAGAGTGGACCTGTTCATGCTTCCCAGATTATTGTCATTCACCAAATGAGTCTGCAGACTGGTACCAGAATGATATCACTTAGCTTTGTAATTTCTGGTGCATTCTGGGATACGATGTCTCACCTCAGCATTGGCCTGGGTGGGGGCGGGGGCTCGTCCAGGTCCTCAAAGCGCTTGGCCTTGCGGGTCACCTGCTTGTAGATGTTGCGGGCGGTCACGCCCACCCAGAGAACCGTGGCCATAGAGGAGTAGTGAAGGACGATACCCACCTGAAGAGACAATCAGAGGCCTTTACAATCACTGATGCAGTAAAGCATGCTCAAGCCTGGGTAACAGAGATATGACTGGAGGAGCAGTGTCCCAATCAGACCCAGCTACAGTAAAGGCAGGTGTTGGTTTTGGCCAATGACAGTGAATGTAATTTATTCATGACAGTCTGAAGGCTTGTTCTGTGGGGGCTCTTATATTTTGAACAGTAGTCCAAGAGTCATCTGACTGGCATTAAATTCAGTGTTTGTCTTCCTCAACATGAATGTATATTAGCTAATGCTTCCATGGATGGATGCTGTTATATTGGCACACAGAATACCAAGACCTTTGTAAATTAATACAGTGCATTTTTTCCAAATATAATTAAAAATAATCTGTTGCAAATAAATATGAATTTTATTCCAAAAGATTTTGTGAAATATTGAGAGAAATATGACAACCACAAGCAATGAAAAAAACCAGAACAGAATGTGCCCTCACACAAATGAAGAGAAAGAAGTTTTATTTCAAGACATTAATTAACGAGAAGTGTTTTCCTGGACGAGCACGCTCCCTGCAGCGCAGACAGCGCACTGTTGCTGTCGGAGGTCTGTGGCATCTTGCGCAGTCGTGCCGCGTGCCGTTTGCGTGGACCGCGATCGCAGGGGGAGGGTGACAGATGGCACTCACCGCCTGGCACACGCTGGCGTGGCGTGTCTGAGTGACGCCGCCGACGAACGCCAGGCACGTCAGGAAGATGTGGAGGCACAGGTTGACCAGCATGTGCCAGCACTTTCGGCTGATCAGGATGGACCTGGAAGCAGACGGGCGCAAACAAGGCTGTAGCTACGCACGTTTGTTCTCCTCCTTCATATTCTGCCAACATGTACAGTGCTTAATGTGGCCTTATTTAATTCAGTCGAAATACCTAGATTACAGATACCAGATTGGAAAATGGAAATGTCTGGTTAAACAAAATTACATTATTCTGTCAATTCTAGTACTATGCTCTGCCATAGACGGTTGGTAAACTGAAAACCTTTCGCGGGTCCTCTCAGTGGAAATATGAAGTTACATGGTAATTAGGAAAAAACTAAAGTAATTGAATGAGATACAAAACCATTTCTAAGCAAATAAATATAGAAACCAGGTAATAAGATCTTTCTGAAAGTCTGTATTCCACTTTGGTAAGGAATGAGCTGTAACTTCATTTAACTGTTAAAAAGCCACATTAAAACAACAATAACTGAAAACAACAGATCTGAACACAAAGAAAGTAATTTCTTAAACATTTTTGCTTAATAATGTCACATAATAAAGTTGGTAATTTACTGCCTATTTACCCACTGTTTTTAACTAACTGTCTCTAATTGACTTATTTGACTCACTCAGTTTATGGGCATGCCATTAAAATAAAGTATGAACAAGGCTTTGAGCATGTGCCCAGTAAGTGACTGTAGGGAAATGGGGAAGCAGCGTAACCACCCACCATGTGAGGCCAATTTTACATCACATTACAGTTGCTTAGCATCCACTCCTATTCAGAGCGACACAGTGCGCCATCGGTGAATAGAAGTGGCAGCGATTGGGTTGCGTGCCCCATGTCTTGCTACTACACCACTCACTTGTGGTGGTAGATGTAGCTGATGATGACTGAGAGAAGACACAGCAGCAGAATGGTGGCGCTGGCATAGACAACTGGATGGAGCAGGTCTGTACTGGGAGAGTAAGGTTCTATCTCACTCAGGTCCTGGAAGGGAGAGACATTACTGAGACCATGTAAAACAGAAACAAGCTTTTAAATAACCTCTCAGCAGAAGACAGGCTGTATATAAATGTTGGTGCTGTAGACGTGTGTGCTAATGCACAGATCAGAACATTAATAATGCTGACAGTCAACCAAAGCCAACTACACACAGCTGTCAAATCACTGGCACCTTTGCCAAGAAAGTATAGGAGATCGTGAAACAGCAGAGGGCGCTGCAATACTGAGACTACATTAAAAGCATAAAAATGGGTATTTCCTCTCACACATTCTAGGATATCTAGCCTTGCTACATGACTCTATGGGAAAATAAACCCCTGGGAAAGTGTTTGGTTGGACACACCCCATTTTCATAAACCTGTCAAGGAAGGCCTATGGAACTGTTGTGTGCTCTTTATGGCCCACTAAACACTTTTATTTGGATATTTTCAAAGGTCTTTTTTCATAGTTTAAGTCATAAAACTGACTCTGAAGCTTATATCTTCAGATCATGGTAAATGATAAAAGTGAGGTAAACTACTGATAAATGTCCAGAGAACAGTCCTGGGAGCTTTTTATAAAGGCCCAAGGTCTTCTCAGCCCAGGGAAATAAGCCCACACAGAACGCGCTTTCTCTACATTGCCACAGGGCCACTCACCATAAGCAGGGCGTAGTTGCCGAGCGAGTCACAGGAGATGGAGGTGAAGTTGTCGTCGGAGGAGACGATGTGGCAGTCACCTGTCTCCCAGCCGCCCTGGCCGCCCAGTAGGGCGAAGTCCCAGGTGGCTGCCACCACGTCGCCACCCCGGGCGAACCTGCGCAGAGTGACATTCACCGGGCTGCGCAAGGCCTGCAGGGGCTGACCATCTGCGCAGGAGAGGAGTGGGGTGTCAGAAAACCACATATTACACCGCTAACAGCCTCACCCATACAGGGCTATAAAACAGGCTCTGCGCCCTGACTGACTGAACCTTGCACTGAGCACGATTGGATACAGCTTCAGGTCAAGCTGAACAGCCTTCCACTGAACCCTCAGAAGTCAGTTTCACCATCTGCCTCAAAGATAACAGAGCTCAACTGAACCTTCTACCTTCCAACATCTGCTGTGGAGACATTTTTCAGAGGGGTTCTGAACACGGTCTCAAATCTCATTGTTTGGTACAGTCAAAGTTTGTGAGAATTCACCTGGTATTTCAACTCAAATTTCAGACACTTCCTGTGGATTTCAAATCAGCTTCCTTGTGAACGATTTCATGTCTGATATCACACTGCATAACTGTAACGCCCATAAGTGCAATGTTACAGCTGTAGCGTCTACCCAGCGTGTAGTCATGTCTACAGTGACACACCCACCGACGGTGACGAGGATGACCGGGGTGACCACGCTCCTCCTCTTGCCCTGGTCGGCCAGCAGGCTGGAGTTTCCGGTGGTGGGGAAGAGCCGGCCGTTCCTGAAGGCCAGCAGCTGCAGCCTGTGGACGGGCTCCTCAGACTGGCCCGGAGCGGAGAGCCGGGTCAGGAGGGAGGGCGGGAGCTGGACCGTCGCCTCCACCACGGTGTTCTGATCCGGGACATGAAGGGACAGCACGTTAGTCACACACCCTACTGCTCTGCTGTCATCTCACCTCTACCCAACCGGGATTTACACTTATGCTACTAGCATAGCATAGGAGTTATGGTGGGCCAGGCCCCATACGAAAATGTGTTGTTCAGCCCAAGAGTATAATGTAAACACATTCAAAATATATTAATGCAAAGCAGCAATACATTGCAATATACCAAAGTAGTAATAATTCACATACATTGATCGGGGTAATACATATAACCTCTAAAAAGGATCCTCAAAATATTACTTTTTGTCTGGGGCACCAGAGCACTGAGTAAGGTGTCAGAATGGAATCCAGCCAGCAGACAGTTTGATGATGAATAATGAATGATATTTAAAGATGTTAATTTTCAGGGACAAATATGAACCTTTAATAAGAGCCTTCCTTCTCTGGGCAATATTCCTTCAACATACACAACTAATATGTAACTTATATACCATTCAAATCCTGCTCTTCAGACTGACATTTTATAATAAATGATGAATGCTTTTCTTCAGTTTCACCACAATGCATTTTGTCCTTAACTGTGAGTATTCAGTTGAATTTGTTTCTTGACGTACTTAAACCAATTTGAACATTATGAGTTTGTCGATAAGAGAAAATAACAACACTGTTCTGTAATGAATGGAAAATATTCCTGTTCTTTGAATACCTCACTCAAAGCTAAGACGGAAGCACAATGAGGTCAGATGAAACAGAACCTAAATAAAGGGCACGACGACACACATGGGGAGAGGGAGGAGAGAGGAGGCAAGGCGGGGACTAACTTTGAGCGGCAGGGCCGAGGGCGTGCTGGTGACATTACACTTGAAGCTCAGCTGCCGGTCGCGGCTGGCGTCGGGGTCTCTGTCTCGGGCACTCAGCTCCCGGGGACCCCTGCGTTCGGGCAGAACCTTCTGGAACAGTGTGCAGGTCATCCCGTTGAAGCTGCTGGCCTTGATTGCGTGGGCCTCCAGGGCAATGCTGTGGGAGTTCTGCCAAGACCACGGTCATAAGTAACTTCAGTAAAAGTTAGCCAAAGAACAAGAGACATACACAACAGACATGAAAGGAAAGCTATCTGTCCTGAAATGAGGGATCACTATGCTTATACAAACAGCATTTCGTGATCTTCATCTCAAAAAAACACAAGAATTTTAGCCCTACTGGTTGCCTGTCCAAAATGTCTAAAACATGCAATAGGAATACTTTTTCAACAGTAAAGAGTTTGTATGAATATTGAGGCTGAATCTCTCATTTTGAGAAGTATAACTTTACCATAACTGTTGAATAGTATACGGCAATGCAACATCTACCATTTACTACATATGAAACAGAACTACTTAAGAGCACAACTTGATTAAAATGCCCCACTAACTGCATTATAAAGCAGTGTCAGGCAACTTTAGGCACATAAATCTGCTTCACAGGGAGGAGTGTGTAGGCCCTGTATATGTGGCTGCACAGTGAGTGTGTGCAGACTCACAGTGGAGTAGCCCTGGGCCCCGCTGGCGAGCCGCTGGCTGGCCATCCTCTGCAGGCACTCAACGATGCGGGAGCAGGCCCGGGCCTCCCGCTGAGCCATCCACAGCACCCGATCATCCGCCAGCATCAGGTTACTGGAGATGTCCACCATCACATCCCCCAGCTGCAGGCATAGGGACATGCACACACAGGTACAGAGACACACACACAGGTACAGAGACACACACACACACACACACAGGTACAGAGACACACACACATACATACACACACAGGTACAGAGACACACACACACATACAGGTACAGAGACACACACACACACGTACACACGCAGGTACCGACACACACACACAGGTACAGAAATACACATACACACACACACACACACACACACACACACACACACACACACACGCACACAGGTACAGAGACGCATGCAAACATGCAAACACAGGTACAGACACACACATAAACACACAGGTACAGACATACCATAAACATGCACAGAGACATGCATAAACACACAGATGGAAAGACATACATATGTACACAGACACATATGTGCATACACACATACACACACGTGCACAGAGGCACACATATGCACCCACACACACGCAAACAGATATACACGCACAATATTGTGTTGGTAAATATGTGTGTAAATGGACAATAAGAAATTAATTAAAGTAATAAAGTAGCAATGAAATAACGCCACAGGACACCTTGAATACACTTCCCTCCCCCTGCTAGTCAGCTACCAGATGTCTAATGCACAGTTGTTCTCTCCCAGCATTGTGTTGTGTGTAATGCATCCTCATTATAAGCCACACAGTAACATGCAGTAACATGTCTAAGGCAGACCCTTGTCTCTGCTTATACTCTGAGCTCCTCATTAGCACCATCACACATAAGCTGCTGCAGCCCAGCCTCCCGGGAGCCGGCTCGCACCCACCTCCTTGTACTTCTCCGCAAACTTCCCAAACTTCTCAATCATCTGCGCCACGAAGATAACGTCCATCTTGTCGGAGAAGTTGGCAGCCTCCTCGGTGTAGACCAGCAGCTGGCGGGCTGTGGTCACGGCGTTGGTCAGGTTCAGGGGCATCTGGGGGGAGGAGGTGGGGGTCATGACACATGAGAATGAATGCTGACTGAAGAGGACCGTGGTCGAAAGACCGCATGTTCCTCGCGTCCAGGTGCAAGTACAAGCCAAGTATTTGGTGATCAAGATGCCTTTTTTTGGGCCAATAGTGGTTAAATAACCTTTCACTCCACGCAATGCAATGGTTGCTACTTTCTTTTTCTTATACTTTCTGTTTAGCACCTTTTGTTTTTCCCCCACCAGCTGGTATTTCCTTTAGTGAAGCTGGGAAAGCATTTGGTTGGACAGACCAAACATTCATTACTCAGCCTCATGAGGGATATTAACTTGGGAGAGCGTATGTCCAACTGAAAACTTTCCCCAGGTTGTTTTCTGTTTCCAGGCTTTTTCCAGAAAACTTCTAATTAATTTTAGGACCCAGTGAGATTTCCACATTAAATTACAACTATAAAGTAATCCTCTTTCAGAGAGCCTTGAAGGCTATTTCATAGCTTTATGTAGCAATGATATCTACATCTAAAAATAATGATGCAACATCAAAACAAAATGAACTATTCCGCCGTTACATCACAACTGAAGTCAGAGAGAGAGAACACACTCCTGCTGTACTCTCACATCTCTTCTGAACACGAAATGAGGACGACTGGGGTGTGAGCGGAGAGGGCGGCGACCTGGTTGATGATGTGGAGCACGCGGGTGACGTCCTTCTGGTACTGGCAGCGGGAGTAGTCGTCCTCGGCCCACAGGCCGGCCCTATCGCACTTGCGCCAGGCCCTGCGCTCCTCCACCGGCGAGCCAGAGTAGAGCGCCGCCCCGGAGGCCAGGCGGTGGCAGGGCAGGTAGGCGGTGATGCCGGCCATGGTGCGTGGCCACCTGGCAGGGGCACAGGTGCGTCGTTGGCGCATCTCATAAAAACTCACTGTTCTGTGTTGGCAAGAGTGCAGCACTGTGGCCCAGAGGGTCAAATCCCAGGTGGGAGACTACTGTTGTAACCCTGGACAGGGTACTTTATGTCTGTTGCTCAATTAATTCCTCAGTTAAATACCTGAGATTACGTTACATTATTGTCATTTAGCAGACACTTTTATCCAGCGCATCTGACATAGGTTACAGTTTTATCCATTTACACAGCTGGATCTTTACTTACTTACTTTACTTAAGTACCTAGCCGAAGGATACAACAGCAGTGCTCCAACAGGGAATCAATCCAGCAGCCTTTTGGTTACAAGTTCTGCTCCTTACCACTATACAACACTGCACCACAGAAAACTACCCTCTTTGTTAATCACTGTTAGTCACTAGACATGAATGCATTAGCAAATGATTAGTCATGCAATCTCCACCACTTTATTTTTGAATACGGCTCTGATATAAGAAGGGCTAGATGTAGGCCTGAAACCTTTATTAAAAATAAGTGCCTGCAAATAAGCTGAAGACAATGACTGTACATGTTACTTATTCTACTCATATCTAACACAAATCTGCTTCCTACAGTGTTATCATGTTGATGATCAGGATCATATTGCAAATGTTCTACTTATTACAGTACTACTTTTAATAGCAAAACACTGATTGACAGTGGAGAAGGACACCATTTGAGGAGGAGGTCAGAGCGGAAGGGACCTTTAAATGCTAAATACTGGATCAGAACAGCTACTCAAAAGCACAATAAAATGCGATACTTCCTATGATGTACATCATCATCATTTACACAACACTGTGTAATGAGAGTCCATTTGGCCTACCCAACCCTTGCCCCAGAGTAAATGAGACAAAGGAAAAGTATCCAAGCTCAATGTCCTATAGAAATTACGCAATGCTGCTTTACAAGGCTCTCAAGGTTATATTGCTTACAGTTAAATACTGACGTTTTCCGTTCCCAGCACATTTCCACTCCCATTTAGATAATACCATGGGAAGAATAGTACCTGGGCTTCACGTAACAGCAACAAGCTGATAAACTGTCTGTGTCTGTTGCGTGAAGGAGTAATTCAGACCACCACTAGGGGTCAGCATTGAGCTAAGCTGAGTCACAGAGGCTGCTGTAGTTAATAAAGAGTGGCCGTTTTGACTGTGCAAGTTTCTTTGCTCAGCACAAGACGGGCTCCCTCACAACGCAGGGGCCTGTATTCCCCAGTGGTGCAAGGCGTTCCAAATTGACTGTCCGTTTCCATTAAATTCAATACAGCCGCTCCAGCCAGACGTCAGGGAACTGCTTTTGTCCAATCCGAAGTAAATTAAACACTGAACGCTTGACAGGAGCGGGGAAAACAAGATTAAGTTACTGCCAAAATCTATACACCAAACCACTCCGTGGCACTTTCTACTGCTCCCACACTTGAAAGGTGCCCGGAGCAACAGTTTATTGAGTAAATGCGCCCACACTTTTGAAGGAGTAACTCTCCCTCGTGCTGGGGTGCAGATGGGGACAGGATTCAGGACTTCTAGGGGCCTCACCTGAAGTCGCCTTTGTTGTTGGACACCCTGTCGGCGGGGCAGTATTTGGCGGAGCTCTCCAGCACCACGATGTGGACGGCGCGGGTGTTGTTGCCGCGGCTCGTCCTCACCCGGCACTCCCAGTTGCCCGAGGACGACGGCTGGATGTTGGCGATGGTCAGCGCACTGCATCAGAAAAACTAGCAGTCACTCCAACGGCACTCAAACAAGAGACAGTACGGTCACTCTTAAAGGAACGTCCCACTAAACAGAGATATTTCTACATCCATGCTATATCTACACTACATGACCATAGGTCCATGTGCTTCCATAACACCTATACTAAAGAAGACAATAAATTAATGCTTTAGTAGGCAGTTGCCAAAAACGTTTTTCTTGTCAGGACATTACCTGGAGATGAGCGAGCAGTTCTGCACCATGCTCTCCTCGATGAAGAAGCCCAGAGTGGCGTTGTGCTCCACCATCCTGCCGTCCTGGTACCAGAGCACCTGCATGTCCTCATCCACGTAGGAGGCCAGGCACTGGAAGGGCAGGCTGTCCCCGCGGAACACCACCTGCCGCTGCGACGGGGTCAGCTGGAAGGACGGCAGCTCCAGGGGGGCGTCTGCGGACGGGTCAAAGGGTCACGAGAGGCCCAGGACGCGCACCCTGAGACTGTCAACACTCACAGGCTCAGCGGCCAATTACAAACAGTGTCATAAACAGAGAAGACCACGGTGACCTCTGAGCATTATACTCCTGCCTTTTCCTCTGGTTTCAAGCCATTTCTCTTCTTGACAGAAATAGACCACAAAATGGCACTTTGTCTTTATATCTATAGTGTATAACACTGAATGAGCGCTATCCTTATTCACTTTGGTGGCTATACTGATTACTTAAATGCTGAGTTGAACACAAACATAATAAAGCACAGGAGACATTTCTACTGTGCCATGCAGCACACCTATATTCTGAATGGAAAACATGCAAAGGCAGAGCAAATCTTGTTGATCCCACAGTTTGCTCTATTGTGGAATCTCTTAAGTACCGACAGCTGCTCTCTGACAGTCCTTTTTTGTGACCATAATCATATTTCACAATCTTAAACAATAAACACAGTGATGGGATTAAAGTATTTTCAGTTAACAATTGTCACCCTTACGTGCCTGGCACACTGTAACTGACACTGCAGGTGGTTCAATACATGGCAAATCCTTATCTTCTATAATGACCGCTTAGTCACGGTGCTGCTCACATTCACTAATCTGTATAGTATGTGGATCGGCTGATATAGTGGGCTCAGTTACCAGGAAGAGGGGATTAAAAGATCTGTGACCCCTTTAAGTATCTGCACAGCACCGATCGCACAAAAACAAGCCCAGGTTTTGACCTCCCGCCTCCCAGGGGGGCGGAGCCTACCGCAGGTGAGGAGTTGGGGTTTGAGGGAGGTGACGAGCTGGCCCTGCAGGGACCGCGGGTACGAGCAGCGAGTGTCCTTCACGGTCACGCCCCTCTCCTTGATCCAGAGCACCAGCCACAGCAGGTTGCAGTCGCACAGCAAGAACTGCGTGTGGAACTCCCTGAGGAAAGGAGAGGGTTGCCAATGTCACCCAACTGACCCTCCCAAGGATTACATGGAAGTAATGTAATCACTGTTGAGGTAAACTGAAAATGGCTGCCCGAGATACAGGAGCTGAATGTAACTACCGAGCCCCTCTGAACTCCTGGCCTAATCAGAACACTAGTATTGCCTTTTATCGCCAAATATAAATACTAGCTGTTCAACAATTACAAATGCTTTTAGTGTCCTGAGAATATAAGGAAAGATAAGGAAAAGGAGGTACATTTGTTTGGAATGTGATAGCACATGGTTTTCAAAAATTAAAATGAATTAAATTAGAATTGAATAAGTATTAAAATGACATTTACTGACAGTAGGAACAGCATGAATTTCACAACACTCACAGCATTTTCAGTGAGACAAGACTGTCAAACGTTCCTGGTGACAACGAGGAAAACAAATTCCCCGAAAGGTTTCTGAAATGAAGAATCGAAGGATAGAAACAGTCATTTTCTTCTTAAGAATACGTTCCAGTCCAGCTGATAATGTTCTCACAATGATTCTGTTATTGAAATCACATTGCTATAATATTACAGTCATGGTTGAGAGGGCATAAAGACAAGGAGAGGCGCTGCAAGAATTTCCCAACAGCCGCGCCAGAACACAGCCCTTTGTGCAATCATCTGATAATGATCATTCTAGCAGCATCCCCAGCTGCTCCTCACAACTTATTCAACTAGACAAGAACATTCAGGACAAATATGTTACTTAAAAAGAATTCATTACAATAAATTTTCAAATTATTTTATTTTAGATCATGAACTGATTTAGCAATGTTACAATATTGAAAACTGTCTTGGCATGCAAATGACCATAAAAAGTTGAATTACTCACAGTTTGACCAGACTTACAAGACCTTTAAATATATCCATATTCAGGCAGCCAATTTTGTTTTTGGACAAGTCGCTGAAATGAAAAATGATGATCAGGTTATGCTATGTTAGCTTGCTTATCTGTTATGTTTTTTCTCTCAAAATACACATTTTAAAATGCAACTCGCCTTGTATTTAGGCACAAGTTAAAACTGCTAATGCTAAGTGGTAGAAGGTGGCACTATTGACCAAAGCAACACTAGTGGACAGAGTGTGGATTCATTGCAAACAGCATAACAGTAGGAAGGTGTACAAGCCTACCTACAATAACCAAGCTGAACAAATTTGATCAAAAGCTGGACAAGTACCCAAGGGATACCAAGTCAGATGAAACTTAAATGCCCCTTGTGTCATCATGACAAGGGTATTTCTGGGTCATTCCAAAATTTGAAATATCAAACAAACTGTTCAGGAGTGGGAGAACATCAATGTAGGTTTAACACAACCTATTTTAATAGGCTGTATTAAGCCTACAATTTCACACCTCCTATGAGGATTATAAGATTCTTAAATTGCTCATTTTACACTCCTCTCATCTTCCTCTGTACAAGCTGCCTTAGGGCTTTCCACATCAAAGATGTGTACATCTACAGTTTACATAAAACCAGTTATGATTTATGTCAGAATTATCAATTCTTACTATTTCTTTCCACTATGGATCCTAAGAAACATGCTAATCTCCAGCCTTGACTATGAAACAGAGGCCCAAGTGTGAAAGAATATGCCAGTGAAATGCAGACAGTAATACTGAAAAAGACACATCAAAAATAAGGAGGAAAGCAAGACAAAGTGCCTCTGTTCTCAGGCATCAGTTTCCATGACAACACCCACTTCAATATGGCCACTGACAAGGTGAGGAAAAGAATGGCCCTGCAGTCAGAGCAGCCTGTAAGACCTTCATTCCTGGGTGGCACCAAAACCCATTTTGGCTCAACATGTTATTTTTGTTTCACAGTCCATGCATGGAGAGCCAAGGGGCTGAATAGCTTTCCGTCTCCTCAGGGACGCTGTCAAGAGATGCCTTCACACCACTAGCAAACTACAGTCATGCAAAAGACTTTTACTGGAGCTTGACTGAAGTTGAACTAAAGTGTTACCATTTTAGCGATTTTCCCTTCTGAACTAAAGACATTTCAAACCATAAAATGTTATTTATATTCAGAGGTTGTGAGACGGCAGTTCTTCCATACCAAGCTTTCTTTACTCACACAAATAAACTGAAATGACTTTCATGCCATTAATCACAATGTTGAAAAAGTACAGAAACAAGGCTGCATTTATAACACCTTAGCCATTCCGCTAAAGGTTCTGGTCCAAAAAAAGCCAATTTTTGAGGGAAGTCTTTCTGCTTTGAAGATTTGGCTTACACTCCTTAACACAGAAAGCACCGGCCAAAGCCCCACACAGATAAACAAGGCCAAAAATAGCCTGCAGCGAGTGTAAACATTGGTTATGTTTTCAGGCTTCGACAGCAGCTGAGGAGCCCACAGAGCTTAGGCATTGGTGCCGCTGTGGAGGAAAAGCTCTTCAGGAGGTGCCAGGGCTGTCTGGAAGGGCCCGTTTGGGAGGATGTCCTTAGCTGGGGAGGGTCAAAGGGCCACACCTGAGTGGGACACAGACCAGGCACAGGGCCAGCGACTGCACAATAACTTACAGCCATCCAGCACAAGTTATAGCACCTTCTATTTGAACAGCAACTCTGCACCACTTCTATACATGGGGCGGGAAGCCTTCCCATTAAGGGTGACTCAATACAATTACTGTGATTTTTAAATACATGAATTTTACTACATTGTGAGTACCATTTTTTACTACTTCTACATTTTTTTTTTTACTGTAACTAATTACAGTCAAATTTAAGTTTGTACAAAACTTCAATTTTCATGAACACATCCCACTCAATACTGTTCTCACTCTTAAAAACTAAACTTTCACTGACTTATACTAAATCAGGATTGTCATAGTTTGTAACAATGTAAGAATTTGGGTACTGATCAAAACTTATCATGAGAATTAAATGTGATCGATGTCGATCGATTGTCACTGTGTTAGCTCTCCTTGGCTGTATATGAGGTATAAGCCCATGTTTCTGCTTACATTTTCTCCACTGTTGCCAACATTAATCTGGCAGTGGACACATCAGTCCCCTTCAATGCACACAGCTCACACACAATCACAGGACAACTACTCCCCTGCCTGACACTCACATCCAACACCAGGCACAGGCTTTGGAGGAGAGGAAAGGAGGAATTCACTGCACGCAACTATGTGACAGTGTAATACCAAAGCACAGTAAGAATGGAAGACTGTGCAGACTGATGTAAAATCAGGATAAAGTCTATGAGAGGAGTGGAGTCAAAGTGCTGCACTTTGGCTTTGGTGAAGCAGGCCCAAATGCTGAGTGAGATCTAATGACGCACTTTGAAGAAGGGCAGGAACAGATGTGGAGAATCACACATCAGGGCCAGGGGAGAGAGAAACACAGGGAGTCTTTGTTAGGAGTCCTCTCATCAGCTGCATTAAACAGGACAGCGTGTTTTTGCCCCCCCCCCCGATGAACACTAACTGTTTCTCCCCTGTCTGAAATTAGAGCTATGCACATAGGAGAGTTTCCAAAGAGGCTCTGATTGTCAATGGAATATCATCTATAATCAGCTGCCTCCACTCCCAGCTATCGATATGACAGCCACATCTGTGCTGCATGAGCAGATTAAAATTCGACCCATACGCTGATCAAATATTACAAACCTGCTACAGTTTATGGCTTTAGCCCAACAAATCAAGATGTTCTGTCAAGGGAGATCCTGTCGAGACTGGTTAGGTCGTTTCTTTGATCGATTCGGTTTAATCAGGAACCTTGAATACCAAATGAACAAAACGCACAATTTCAAGGAATATAAGTGCTTCCTCCTTCCTGCAATAAAAAGTGATTTAGCAGCGCCATCCCCAATGCTGGGGAGGAGCACGGTGGAGCATAGAAAGGGAATAAACGGTCATGGCCAAAGCGAATGCGGGGTCTCTTCGTCCATGCTGTGGAGGCTGCCTCGGCCTTAAGGGCAGCCTCATGCTGCAACAGCTGTGCCAATGTCAGATTACACTGGCAGGAGCTGGGCATATCAAATGTCCGCACACACAAACGCACACATACACGCACATGAGCTCTCTCTCTCTCTCCGTCTCACAAATGCACACCGCTGTCTACGTGCATGTGAGCGTGTCTGTCAAAAAACACCTGGCCCACAGGGACTGTGTGTTTACGATACAACTTCTGAAAAGCAAACTGAATCCTTAAACATGTAGCCTACATATTTTGCCCGAGTCCAATCCTGGAACACTGGATCTATTGGCATGAGAAATGTCAACTCTCTGTATTGAAAGGTATTTTCCATTCTCAAACCGCAGGGTAATTGCAGAGACTGGCAGCAGTGTAGACGCAAGGTAAACTATCACAGTTATGCCACCATTCTGGAGCAATTTTGGGGGTATGTAATGCATAAAAACACTGCATATTTAGAAACGACCCACAGTTGTGGGGAAATGCTTGGGAGGTAGGAAAGTAACCACAGCGGCATCCAGACTATGCAGGACAAGGTAAAATAAGCAAGGAAACCTTGTGCATTAACAATGATGCTTAACATAATGGAGGCATTTAGCACAGAGACAATGGCAACTCTGTATATCTGCCCTCATGCCCAGGGTACAGTAGCTTGCTTTGTTTGGGAATGTGAACCATGTAACGTGTGAGCTCCTGTACTCAGAGACTAAACCACAAAATTAAATGAGACTAAAAACAAGACTACTGTTTCCTCCCGAACATCTCACCCATGCCAAACGCTAAGCATGTTTACACAGCACAATGGGGCATTAAGTGCATGAAAAGAGGGATTTCAAGCAATTGTCGTCCCCTTCCAAGTCAATAACCAGATAAACCCGGCATCCCATCAGATACGGCCGCGGCATTACTGGCTAATGGTTTCAGGAAACTATTCAACTTGACAGTCCTGTTGGGAAGACAATTACAAATCTTAGACATCCAGGTCACGCTAATGTATAAAGTTTAGCCGTCTTCAGATTCTGAAGACAACAGCGAGGTGTGAACTCTCACCTCATTCTGCTGAACAGCAGATCTGAGAATGTTTAGCATGTCATGTGTCACCTTTGAAACAAACAGAACCACCACAGACACAGAACCATTACCCTTAATCCCACAAACAAAAAATAAACTCTAGGCATACACATGAGATTAATACATCCAAACAACATAAATACTCATGTGCGTTTCTTTGCTTTAAGAGCAATTCTTGATGCCTTGTAAATCTCAGAAAGCGTAGCTCTGTTGGACCACTGGACTTAACGCCCAGCAGAGACAGGCAAGGGAAGCAGAGGGCACTCACAGTCTTTTGAGGGCTGGCAGCCCCAGAAAGGCTCCAGGTTCGATGTGACTGATGGCGTTGTTCCGAATGTCCCTGTCAAAACAAAAAAAAAAAAAAAAAAAAAACACAAAACAGAGGTGGCATTAGGACTGGACCTCCAGGTCACACTGCTGAACAAACAAAGCATGCATTTAACAAATGTCCTGTACATTCAACTACACATGTGCCCTGGTAGGGAAAAGCATTTCCCTCTTTGTTATTGTCAAAAAGTGTGAAATATTGAATGTAAAATCCCATCTTAGCTTACCACAACATGCCTGCTGTAGGTGATCATTCCTAGCCCACCACCTCCAGGGGCTTAGCACTGCAAAACTTGTGGCTTTTAACCGGAGTGCACAGTCATTCATGGCAAAAGCTCTAAAAGCCTATGTGCCCCAAGAAGCCACTGTGAAAGTGTCACACTTAGTCCCCACTCCAAACTATCCTGCCACGTTATCATGTGGCCCCGTATTACCAGCACCTTTTGCAGTCATCCCATTTTGAAGTCCCTGACTATGGAGTGTTGCAGTGTTAGAACAGATTTCAATCAGTCTGCAGTCTGTGTGTATGAAGTATATTGCTGGCTACTGATTGATCTTTGATGTCAAAGAGTTGGAAACAGAACATCAGCTGTTGCACCTGGTTCCAGGTGTCCACACTGCCTGCTTGCCTTTGATGTTTTTAACATGAATGGCTTTCTTTCTGGCCATTTCTGGCCAATCACTCAAAAGCCCAGCCTGTGGAAGGACTGCCTATGAGAGAAACCTTCTAATCTTTGATTGGAGGACTGGTTTAGTCACCATACCAAGGTTTAAGTAGGGGGTAGGTACAAACAGGTCACTGTAGAGGTTCACAAATATACGTGGTAGAAGCCTAGACTGAATAACACTCCAACCATTCCCATCTCATACATGAGGAACAATTGACTAATAATGTCAACCACTTCCCTGTACACAGGAATAGCTCATTTTAATAACTCAAACTTCATTTAATTATTTTATCTATTCAAAGAAAAGATTATCACTTGACCGTGAACCAGTTGTCAGGTTTTCCACCATATACAGTACCATGATCTCCACAGTGCTGTTTGGATTATCATCATAACTGTACAACTAATAATGGAGGATTATTCGCTGTGAGACACCAGAGAGGCAGCGTGACTGGCCTGAGATCAGTGTCGGTGCTTGACATTTGAACTGGGTCAATAAGAGAGGTTGCCAAGTTCACAGTCTATTGAGATCAGACTGGTGTAACCATGGCAGATGTCAGAGTTCACAGGAGGTCACGGTGATGCAACAATTACAACCATTTCAAATCTCAACTGCCACAGACAGTGATAAGATTCCACCTCTTCATTCCATTGTTTCATATGGCGCTGAAAAGGCATTTGAATGCCTAAAAATACAGAACATGGAGCTGAAGATTCAGAATGAGATCATAATATCATTTGATATGTCAGTGGGTTTATGTGTTTATGTTCCCAACTAATTATTAACATTTGTAAGACCACGAAAACTGTCAAAATCTTTGATTACTCTTCATGGTTTTATCTTTCACTGGATACACAGTACAGGCTGCATCTTACAGCAGTTTAGAGATTTGGCATTAGTAATGCAGTGTTACAGTGCTGCTGTGCTGCGAGACCACATGTACTGTAATTTCAAGGAAAGGCTAATTTTTCGTTCTTCAGTATGAACGTATTACCTGCCACATTTAAAATCATACCATTTGCAGAAAACCAATTTAGGAGCCACATCAAGATAAATATCTAAATGTCCCCTGAAGTTTGAAACCCGCAGGGCTCGGCTTCAAATATATTCTGCCGGAACATGTCAAGGTTGGCAGTCATTCTACTGTACATGGAAATTACAGGGGAATTAGGGCTAGGATCATTTTCTGCTGTATGCTTTAAGGTATTTCAGAATTGAACTTGATTGCAGCAGAAGCCATCCAAAAGCAGTCTCTTGGTAGAGAGTTGTGCAGTCAGCTAAAAGGCGCACAGCTAAAGGTGAAAGGGTTAATTAAAGTGCATACAAGGGAGTCATCAGAAACATAGTGAATGCTCATTTGGTTCCACTGTTGTACATCAGTCAAAGGGAACAACAGTCTATGTGCAAACTGAGCCCAAGCATACGTCTCCAGCACTTTGCTACTTTGACAACTTTATTGAAAAGAAACCCTGACAGTATCCACTGCTGAGGGAGTGTGCTCAGCTCAAACTTCCTTTCCATCCGGCCACTTGAATTTCACTTATGCAGAAATACCCTGCCCCTGTCAAAACTAACTTAAATTACAGCCATAAATGATTAGCCAAACAAAATTGTGCCTTTGATTTATGATCACAGAGGACACAAATGTCAGTGTGTTTTGGAGCAGAAAATCAAATTTGTTTTCCATTACGTGTCTTGGAACCTGTTATTTTTACTCACATGTAATTTTATTTTAACTTTTATGTAAAATAAGCCAGCTGATGCTTTTCTATAGCAGATTCTTAGAGGGGAAACTCTTAAATCAATTGAATGTCCTAAATGCAGGTTATTAAGCCATAGTTTGTGTTCAGATTTAATACAGCAGTGGAAAAAAATATTTTAATATCTTACTTTGTGCACTTCCCATTGGGTACTTTTTAACAGAATTTTTTTGCCCTTTAATGATTAACACATGCATGCATCTTTCATCTAGGATTGCAAATTTTGACATTTTTTCCCTCTCTCTTCCAGTAGCATTGTAAACAATTAGTCTGCTGTTTCATTTGTGTGTTTTCAGCACTTTCAATCCATTTCTCCATTCATCACGACCCCAGACCCTGGCCCTGGACACATATGACTGCTACTCCCTGATCCATCTCAGGGAACCCTCCAACAGCAGAGACTGATCTGCTGTAGTCAATATGCTAAATTCCTGTGGGCTCTCAAGGGTGGGCAGATCAAAGCTGTTTACACTTCCCCTGAACTCCGAACACTCACGGAAGAGGTCACCTACTCCCCCTGGTCCACAGCTGATACCTGCAACACCAACCTACAGTAAAAGGGGACTTTCCTAATTCTCATTATTCCCTAATGTTTTGGAAAAGCAGTGTGATATAGTGGTAAAGAACAGGGCTATCCATGGTAGCCAGTTTGATTCCCTGATGGGATGTCAAATTGCCTCACTAAACATTCAAATATATAAATGTGAAACGTGAAAAATCTTAGGATGTGCAAGCCTGTCTGGATAAGTGCTAAGCAACTGAAATGTAATTTTAAGGAAACACAGAGCTTGTCCAGCCTGACTGTGTGATGGAAGCTGTGTTTAATGTATCCTCGAGAGTTCTTTTGACAAAGCTCCCTCGGGATTTGGCACTAAAAGCCGCTTTGGACGTGAGGTTCAGTCACATGACCACAACACTCAGCTCTGGCTCATGACTTTAATTGCATATGTCACGCAGGATGGGTCTTATGGTGGAATCCAGATGCCTTGTTTCAGTAATGACCATTTTAGCCCCTCTGTTGGCCATTCACAGTAGTAGGCAGTAAACGGGACAACTATTGGTCAGCTCCTAACCTTGCCCTCTGCTAACCAGACCTCAAATGATACAAGATTTAACTTGATTGCATGAGACATAACAGAAAATGGAAATTATTGGATCCTCAGATAAGAACAGGCAGGTTGATGCACAGAATCAGGGGATATTTTCCTCATGAATTACAATCTCAAAAAGAAGGGCAGACATGCTTCATGCTCTGGCTCCGCACAGCTGCAGCCTCATAACTAGTAACAAATGGCCAATTATGGACAAATTATGAATGGAAACTTCTCATGCCCTCCGATCTTTTGGACGGGCGCGCGCTGTTCGAGCTTCGGACCGATGACACATTAAAACGCCCTTAAAATTCCTTACTAATACAATCATTTGTTAGTCTAGGTCCCCCGCAGAAGCACGCTGTTAATGCCCTGGCTATTTTATCAGCGCATAGCAATTCCAGTGCCTTAACTCTCCGAGATCCACAGGCACATGGCCGAAGTATTTCCTTCCATTCTCCAGGGAGGAACAGGCCCAGCTCCCAGCTTCGCCGCCAGATGCCTCCCTCTCCAGCAGGAACAATGACCTCTCTCACCCGCCCACACAAGCCCCCTCCTGTGCGTATCTTTTTAATTTGAGCTGTGCAGAAAGTACACCTCAACGCCGCGCGCCTTGACTCTGGCAGCAAGAACCGTAAAGTTAAAACCCCAGTAACCTGACACACTCTCTCTCTCTCTCTCTCTCTCTCTCTCTCTCTCTCTCAGGAAGACTTTCCTAAAGAGCAGGGAAAAAAACTCGAGAGTTAAAAGCAGGGCGGGGGCTGGGACTTGAGTGGTGGAACGAGGGGAAATGGGTCGTATCACTGCCTGCAGCTCTGCTGCCAGACCGCAGCGTGGGGATTGATGCTAACAGACTGCAGGTTCAAACCCCAAACGGGGCACTGCCATAGCATCTTTGAGGAAGGCGCTTCAGTCTAGCTGTATAAATGGACGACATGCAAAGTGTAAGCTGTGAATGAAGGTGTCTATTAAGCAAACATTCAATACGTACATTATGCACATTTAAGTTATTAACAGTGAGGTGTCAACTGAAATTCAGAAATGGCCCACTCAATTTCATGTACTGGAAAAATGTCCATAAACCCCATCTCTTCCCTTTAGGATAAAATCAGAATGGCAAACATGCTGAGAGCACTTTGACTGACTGCAGCTCAGGCACACTTGGCCTCATATTTTTAATATATGATGTAGAGATGTCGCTTGTGTGAATGCAAAGCTATAAGTACAGATAATATTTATTCTTATTAGAAAATAACAATAACTGTATTTGTAGAGTGTTTTTCATGCCACTGGCTCAACGTGTTTAAAATACAATTATCTGTCATGCGTGTATTGATTAAATTTTCACCACCACAGTTTATTTTCCTTTCTATCTTCATTTAAAAGTGCAGTGGCCACTAATTCATCTTACAGTACAGGCAGATGTTCTGTAAGAGGCTTCAGGGACCCAGAGATGGTGTTTAAATGCTTATGTGCTTAGGGTCCCAGACTGGGGGGTAAGGAATCCAGGATTTGGCTTCATTTTTTGGAAACATATCAGATTCAGAGCGTTTAGAATTTAAATAGGAAAAAAGTACAAGTAGCTACAGAAATCAGTACTTCTCAGTGAATAAAGTATTCTAGTCTAGCAGATATGCATGTTAAACAATGCAGAATTATCTTATGATGCTACAAAACTGAAACAGCCATTAAGATCCCACTGACACATTCTCTGATGTATAACATTTGTACAGCCAGAGGAACGCCCATTGAAATGACTGACAGCAGTGGCAATAATTCTGCTGACTTTACGATGGTAATGCCAACAAACTCTCAGACACAGAACGGAAATGTAACTCAAACTACATTGCTGGATTTGTGCTGTCTATTTTGCACAGCCCCCAGGCTAAAAAGCTTCACACAGGTATTGGCAAGACAACAGCAGACATAATCTTCCATTGACTAGGATTGCCACCTTTCAAATAAAAAATATAAACCTGCCAACTAACACATACACACACACACACACACACACACACACACACACACACACACACACACACACACACACACACACGGACACTCGCACATTTATTTATTTGCATTCATGGTACATTTTTACAATCTAATTCATTCCCAGAATACCCATGCACTTTCAAAACATAACTGTAACTTTTTAACATAACTTCATTTTAAATGGAAGCAGCAAATATAAGGAAACCCAAAACGAAAATCTGGCCAGTATTCAAAATTATTGTCAGGGGGGTCAAAGACCATAAAAATATTGGCACGGTGAGTAAAATACCAGCTATACGGAAAGCCTAACATCAGCACAACTTCATTCTGGATGGATGATGATTACAATTGCAGAAGTGCAGTTTCAGAGTACTAGGCTTTTGACACCAAGCACGTTGTGAGATACATCACATATTCCCAGCTTGAGTTTTTTTCCAAGTGTAAGGATTTGCTATTTGGACAGCTTTTGGGCTAAATATTGTTCTCAATATCTGGTATTTGCCTGAAGATGTATTTGGGGAATGCCATTCCCCAGATATTTGGAGACATGCAATTTTTTATTGGTTTCAATGTACAGGTGGTAATCAAATAACCTAGGCTTCAAAATTATATTGTGTGTGTCGACACTTGATCAAAATGAGTTGTCAGTCCAGCTAAATAAAGCATTACCATTCTTAACAGTGGAATACTTTCACACCCTCACTCCCCATAGCAAGAAAATGGACATAAAGACGGGCTGAAAGAAGAATTCTAATCTACTTTTTACGTACATTGTCAGACAAAAGGGCAATTCATATTTTAGCATAAAATTCATTTTCAGATTTGTCAATCAAATATAATGGAAATAACCATTACGGCAAATTGGGCCAAAGGTAGTCTTCCCAGAGTGCACTGTGCTATACCCATTAACAGAGCTGACTGCTGAGGCTGTCGTGCTGCTACTGACTGAACGCCTAAATGAACAGACTGCAAACTGCAGCAGCATCCTGCACCATGCCAAGTTCGTAACACCTGAGACTCGGCTTGGCTACAACTGAGCTAATCCACATCCCAGATAAACCCTCTCACATCCAGGACTTCACATTCATGCTAAAACCGTGGTGTCAGTCTCAAAGATCAGCAAAAGCCACAGAGTGCCATTCAACAGCAAACTGACATTTGCAAGCTACATAGCAGTGGTCAGTATGGCTGTTTCTTCTTATAGAACATGCAAATACTGTGCCCCTTTCTCACCACTTACATGGCCCATCTATTGGTCCAGGCCCTGGTCCTCTCCCGCCTGAACTACTACAACTCCTGACCGGCCATCCTGCATGTGCAATCAGACCTCTGTGCTTCATCCTGAATGCTACTTCTTGGTTGGTCCACAATCTCTACAAATTCCCACACCTTACCCCTCCTGCTCTCCCTCCACTAGCTACCAGTAACAGCTCACACCCATTTCAAAACGCTGGTGTTAGCCTGGTGTTAACGGCTCCTCCAAATGTAAAATCGATAATCAGACCCTAACACACCAGCAAGATCAGTCCATTCTGTGACCTCAGGCTGCACATGACAGTTCCTCTCCTTCATAGTCACATGTCCTGGTCACATCCTCTGCCTGTTGTGGCCCCAATGTGGTGGAACAAGCTTCTTGTAGCAGTCAGGACAGCAGCCATCTTTCATCAAAGACCAAATCAAATCCGACCTCTTCAGACTACATCTTGGCTCCCCTGCAGAAGCATAACTCTTCCTTCCCTTATTTTTGTAGTTTAACTTAAGGATATGTTGTATGGTACTTCTGTATTACAGTATGCATGCACTAGCTATGAGAACACTGTGTAAATGGCCAATGCATATTCTAGCATACTCAGTGTTTGTACCGTCCTGTGTACTGTCTTTTTAATGCATTTATTAGATGTAACTTGTTCTCTTCCTCACTCTAGATAACTGCATCTGCTATATGATAAAACATAAATGTGAAATACTCATAAAACACTCACAGTCGTTCCAGTGCAGTGAGACCAATGAAGGAACCATTCTTCAATTCTTCTATTTTATTGTTGCTTAAAATCCTGTGGGGAAAAAAGAACATGGTGAGGGATTTTTCATCATTTTCATGACACAATCATAACACAATCAGGAGACAGAGACAGTACAGTGCATAATATTCTTCCACTAACACCAATATATGATCTTACTATTAATTATTCCAGGTATAAAAATGCAGAACATGGCCAATACAGCCTGGAGTAAGAAACACACATAAATGCTTGGTAGATAATGATACCCTTAATAATAAAATTGAACAGTCAAAAATCTAGTACATGCAACTACTTTACTCTGGAACTATTTGGTCATTACTTACTTTGCAAAGCTCATACCTAAGTGTACATACATTGCATGAATTTGATTTACATTTACATTAGGAGAATCCTCAAAAAGTGAAACCACTAATTGTAGCTATGTCAGTTTTAGCTTTACGCTATGATTATCATTGCCTCTTTCACTCAGCAATCACTGAAATTTTTTTTATTCTGTTTAATTTCCCGAAATTCCTGAGTCTCTGCCTCAGCTCAGAAGGAATGTGCAGATATTGTTGATAACCCTTTAAAAAGGTGCTGGTACTACTCCCTCTATCCACTGCACAGAGGGCTGCTGCCACAGCCAAAACATTCCCTCGGCAACAGCTTTTATCACAACACACACACTCGACAGCCTCAAAAATGTAGATTTCAGTGACCTAACAGCATGATAAGCCCCGTACAGAAGACTGGCATTCCTGTTACCTCTGTTCTGAAATCAGAGCTGGTCTGAAGAACGATAACCTTGTACACTGATATGGCTTGCTGAAGTTGCGCTAACATTAATGAGGTTATCTGCGGCAGGTTTATCCATGCACGCGCCTGACGATCACACTTTTGGTACATCTGATTCTTTCATCAGATTCAAATGCTGTGCATTTACTGTTGCATATTCCCTTTAGAGATGTCTCGTTCCCATGTAATCTTGATTCTCAATGCAATTGCATTCATGTTCCAGCACACGAGATTCGTGCTGTTGCTGGACTGGAACAGTTCTCTCATAGAATTGAAGAGCTTTCAACAGAATTGTGACTTCCAGCTCCTCAGGTTAATGCAAGAATTTTTTTTATTAATGTGCTTATTTTTTTTACCATGAGCAACTTACAACCCTGACATGATAAAGTATATCAGGGTTGTATGATAAAGTATATTGCATGATGCATTCTGAAATTAAAATCATTATCACCCACAATGCAATTTGTTTAATGTAAGGCTGCACTGTATGTTTCAGACTTAATGGACGTGGGTAATCACCATCACAGCGCTTTTTACACTGTGAAAAACCATGTTTCAAAGCATGTCAACCACCGCTACAAGGTGCTAAATGTGATAATGATCAGTGTACCACTGTGACTGAAACATTCAACGTGAAAGCAAATTGTCCCATTTCATTTTTCCTCAAAAACTTTTGAATATTTGCCCAGATGGTACACAGCTCTCACATGACAGAGGTCATTTTCTCATTACTGCATTTCACATGCGCCAGCCGGGACAACAAGCATCCCCCTTCTGCACGCCAGAGCACAATAACTCAATTTACATGTTAAGCCTCCCGAGGGCTGACTTGTGCTTTATGCAACATTTTTCTGGCCCTCAGGGATGTGGTGACTTGCTAAACCAGGACTGGTAGCCACTTCTTGTCTGTCATTTCCTGTGATTATCTGCTGTTGTGTCTGGCTTCATTACACTGGATGTCTGCTTACACAGACAGGACAGTACTCCCGACCCTCTGAGTGAAGATAGTCGAAACAAGAGATACAGGAGCTCTAAGAGTCAGAGATCCCATAAAAATCCAGATGCTTATTTATGTTTCAATATTTAACATCAAAGTAAAGAATACTCAGAGTTACAATAAAACACTGCATAAAAAAGACCAATCTATGCATAGTTGCATGTCATTTGGTGTAGATGAAGCATGATAACATTTGGCATGATCTAAGTTATGAAGGATGAGTCATAATTAAATGCATACAGAATAACTACAAAAGGAAAATGTAATATATCTGCAAAAATATAGCATTCATACACTAACAAAAGAGCTTGATGACTCTGGGACAGCAAGAAAATGCCAGTTATCCCAGTCTCTCCGATACAAATACTTATTGAGCAAAGGGAAACACAGCAGTCTTTAAGTGAATTAAGCTAAGAGTGTAAGGGTTCGCAGGGAGAAATAAGTGGTCTGACCTGGATTCCTTCATGATGGCATAATCATGGAATGTCAAGGGTCTAAAGCAATATTTCCACGCTCATTGGCTGTGATTGCATGAGTAATTGCGCTGCAATTCAGGGTGAAACAAAGCACATGTAATCGCCATCCCGACAAAGTCAAATCCATCTCCCTTTCCACTATGGCGCGACCACCGTGATTCGAGCTGACGGGAATCTGATGGCCTAGGGGAGAACGTCCTGTTCGAATTATCGTTGGGGTCACTTTTCCATGCAACTTAAAATGACTATGGCAAAAAAAAAGAAGCCTGTTTCTCAGCCTTCTTTAAACCGCTGGCACCCTAGGAGCTGAGAGGACAGTGAAGATGATGAACTCTCACTCAGATGGTTAAGTGCCTGGTTGTTATGAAAGACTGTAAACACTACTGCTCTTTGGGACCCGGGCTGAGCAGCCGTGCAACACACTGCTCAGAAAACACATGCCATCCATTTTCTCATAGAGGGGAAAAAAAAGACTTATTTTACGAGTGATAATTAAGCAAACATAATCTTGTGCCCCATGACTCATCAAAATGAACACGTTCAATGGGACCCTTCAGCTGGGCGCTTTCTCTCACGGAGGCAGGGGAAAGGAGAAATACCTACGTCAATCAGAGACAGACCTTCAGACAGTTCACTGAAATGAATTTAACAGCACCGATCAATGGACTACACCCCATGAAAAACACTGCTTAATAAGTCCTTAATTGGTCCCTCATATAGACCTTCACAGAGCTCCTTGTGGAAAACATTACAAGTACAGTACCCTGTTATTTTTTGAACATTTCCACTTAGATATTTGAACATTTAGTCACCAAGACCACAGGCTACAGCTCTCAGCTTCTCACCACTTTGAGCGTGACGAATGGAGGGGACACAGAGCAGGTCTGAGTCTGTAAACAGCTATGTGTCCTGGCATGCTTGAAAGCTGGTTCCCCTTTTCCAGAGAGATCGCTTGTCAACCACAACATCCCCTCCAGGAAGCTCCTCTGACAGATTAAAGAGAACAGGCACCTCCAACAATAATGGTGATGAGAATGGACTTCATTTATAAAGCACCTTTCAAGGATCTCAAATCACTGTAACTGGAGGGGAGGACTTTCCCACCAACACCACAGAAACCTTCAGGACAAAGGTCACTTATCTTAAATGTTATAATGTCAATAAATGTCAGCAAAACAGTGTTCATAGAACATTCCTCAAATCATTTGAAATGCACATGTCCACTTCACAGGTGTAATGACTTTGGGAGCTCAGTTCTACAGCCTCAAAGAAGGCACAGGTATATGAAAGCAGACTCCTTCTCACCCAGCTCTTTCTTTGTGCCCAAAGGACCGGAACAAAAGAGGACCTGAAACCGGACATTTATCACTTTGAGGACAGAAAGGTAACTAGCATGTAGTGGTGACAGCCTCATAAAAAGGTCTATCTGTCGCTGTCGGCTCCAGTAAACGAATGGCGTTGTAGACTGTGGACAAACTGTTTTACTAGAACAGAGGGGGTCAGCGGCGTAGCGGCTGGCTTTACGGGCGAAAGCACATTTGTCTTCAACAAACTCCACTGTAAATCTCCAGGACGCTGTATCTGACCTCATTTTCAACAGCCCACTGCGTTTCCTGCAGGATATGAGGGCAGGTCCTCTATAGATTCTGAGTATGACCCTCCTGCTATTCAATAAAATAAAGATTAAAGTTGCACTTTAGAGAATGTGTGTCTTCAGGAGACAATGACAGGTAATAAGAGACTTTGCATGGAGAATTCTGTAAATTGATTGCCACTGCCAGCTAACTCTGACCTACTTGTGTCCATCTGTATTTAGAATACAGTGAAACTAGAGAATGTAACTAACGCACACAGTAATTTTAGTTTCCGTAGCAGGGAGAGGTTATTAAGTATTGTGTGGGTAGGGTAAGGTTCGTCCCCTCTGGGAAGCTTAATTTTCTAGAGCTCACAGAAAAAAAGACATGATAAAATATGAAATCGCTCAAAAAGTCACGCATATCAGCAATTAGGTATTTGCTATTCATATGATAACACTTATTGCAGTACATGCTTACTCAAGTGCCTTGTAGCACACACTCATCTGGCCCTACTGGGGCCCATGAAAGCTGGCACGCAATTTTTACAGTCCGAGAAACGCATGCCAGAGACGTGACACAGAGGTGAACTCAGTATAGAATGACTGGCTGTAAAATCGTATCGACTCTCAATGTGTCTTTGTCCTTCAGAATCTTAAGGCTTGGCTGTGCTTGTCTTGGAAAATTATCTTGACCTGAGGACTACAATTTGCTAACATTCTGGAGGAGGCAGTTTTTAAAATGCTGGGCGTTTACAACAGAACGACAGCATAGAATCAGAGTTTTAACAGGCCACATTGATTCCTAGTAGTAAACCAGTGTCTGGCCTCCTCGTGTTTTGGCCCCTGCACACATCATTTCATGCTCAGTGGAATTACCTCAGTCAAACAGTTATCATCTAAATAAACCATATAAAACTGACTACATCTCTAGAGTAGTGATATCTAATCTCAATGCATCATGTGCAGTGGTATTTAAACCATGTGTGTAGATACACATCATATTCTGATGAGGGTCAAACTGCCAAAATGTTGAGATGAGCATCCAGTTTTACTTGTAACTGTCAAACAAGATATAGCAAGTGCAATAATTCTATGGCTTTGATTGGACAGCTGCTCATCATTCTCTTATGGAAACATATTTCTGTCCTAATTCATGACTTAATACAGGGCAGCCACAAAACTATCTCTCTGAGAAGTACAATTCATTCTTGCCTGTATTTTGTTAAAATAGTCTTCCTCAGCATTATTACATACACACAAACAGAGCTGAAGGGGGCTTGTTCAGTATGGCTAGAGCTGCTTTGTTGGCCTTTAGTGGCAGAACAATGTCACCGAAGGAGCTGAGATGGTCATTAGCAAGTCGGTCAGTTTAAGGACTGCTTCCTCAGCCAAAGACATGAAATGCTACAACAAATGAAACAAACAACCAAAAAACCCATCCAAACACTGCATCAGACAAACCTGGCCTTCCAGATTTGCTACTCAGCGTTCTGTCTGTCAGTTTCACTTGGCCTTTAAAAAGTTAGGTTCTGCCACCACATTTCAGACAACAGCAATGGAGACAACCCTTCCGGCACATGCCCTGTACCTCCAAGCTCTGCCTAAAAGGTGAGGAGCTGAACTACCATAGAACAAATGCTGACTGTTGCAGAACATGCTAAGGAAAAACTTTTATTTTAATTCGTTCCTGAGATTAAACTAAAATTTAGCATAGGATTGTAGCTGAATATTTACTACGAGGCATAAATCTTAAGCAAGAGGATATGTTTAGACTGAAATGCTAAGGCATTCAAAAGATACACCCTTTATGCCAACAAAATGTCATCTTTTCCAGAATTGATAGATGCCTCACCTCATCCAAGAAAGAGCTGTTTGAATCCACGGCATACTTTGGCTAGACTGACGGGCCTCCTTGCAAGCGAGCCGCTGTGAACCGTGACAGTTTAAGGCACTCCACTGCGTAATAAAGTTAAAATCCCTTTCTGAGGACTTGCTATTCCTTTAACCCCCCAACACCCTCGTCCCCCATCTTTTCCCCTCAACCCCTCTCTACGCCTTCCTAATATTATTCCTGTTCTTCCACCAGCATTGAAGAGGACCCCAGCTGTGGTGGATCTCGGACAGCTTTGCAGGTGAGGTTAGGAAGGAGTCGAGCAGCAACATAAGCACTACCACACTACGGTCAGCAAGGATTCCCACGAGGAAAACAGCCAGACTGTTTCTTGCCAACAAGTTGCCAGTGACATTAAGTCGGCCACACTCAAGATGGCTAACACAGGCACTATTACTGTAAGAATGCTGCTTGTATATAAACACAAGGAGTCCATGGTGCTTACACTTCAATTCTATTGAAAGGCTTCAGCCAAAGTGTTTCTGCAGGGAGGCATTTAGGGAAGGAACTTTAAACATTTCTCTCCCCTTAATGTGTTCTACAGGAGCCCTAAGGTTGATTTGTAATCCTTTCCTGGCCTCGTAGTAGTTTGCAGTCTCAAGTCCTGCTTTATTAGATTTCATACAGATCCAGGCCACATTTCAGTTTGACATATCAGACCAAGATATGAAGGAGGGAGCATTTTTTGTATTATTTCTTGCATTCCATTTTGAATTAATAAAGGTCAAATGTGATCTACTGATCTGTGGCTGTCAGTGAAACGGTATTTGAAGAATGTGTGCTTTCCTCTGAGGAACCTCACTGGAATATCATGCAGAATGAGACATCCAAAAGAAAAAAAATACAGAACCAAAAAGGTAGTACATGATGATCTCCCTTCACACTGCCCTTAAACAGATTGGCCAATCACTCTTCCCAAGACTTCATTTACCTGATGCTCCCCAAGAGCCAAAATGGCCACGCAAACCAAATGCATGTGGAAATCCAAATCACATTGGAGACATCAAATCCATCCATTTGGAAGGAAAACAGACCACCCACAATCGGCTACACAAAAACTGTAGCTTTCTTTAATGGGAAAAATTGAACAGGTTAGTAGAATGTTGTGTATGAACTCCAGGTTCCTGGTTCAGAACACAGCCAACCAAAAACTACTCACAAGCCCAGCTGGGTCTCAGCAGTTGTCTACTGTCACAGAGCACACAGCAATAACTGTCGCAGTCACAGACGTTAGGTCACATGAGAGCACAGAGCCATGAGGTAAATTCCATCACACACATTACCACTGCAAATTAAACCCTATCCAAAACAAATTAATGAAATTAATACGGCAGCCTATAGAAAGGCAGGGGGCCGCTGGCCCTGTAGCCTTCGAACGCGTTTCTGAAACGAACCACCTCTCAGCAAACTCCTCCATCACTCGTGACTGACCCATCTGCTGCCAAGCCGAAAGCTGAAGGCATCAATCACCCCGCAGAGAGCTGGGTAAATAACTTTAGTGGAAGTGAATAAATCTCCGCTCCGCGCCTGATGCAAATACGAGGCACATTCTTGCACTCACGGCAACAGAGCACACGCTCTGTTTACCAAAAACGCAAACTGGGCCTGTTAGTATTCTACCGGATTCCTCGGCAGGATACTCCCTCTTCAGGATTTCGAACAGGGGCTGTTCAGCATTCAATCAATCAAGAGGAATCCTAATTTGAACTCTGCTACCTGCACCAGCTTCAACACCTTTTCCAGAGGGAAGCTGCAGTAGCCTTGACTCCGTGGCAATGCTGGCCATAGTCACCTCGTAGCCTAATGTTTCCTAACCCCAGTCTGGGGGTCACACCATGTGTTCTGATTTCTATTCAGAGATATTTAATAGTTTGTTCAAAATGAGCCGTTAACTGATACCGATCTTGATTTGACAAAAGGCTTATGCTGTTAATCTTATGTGAAAGAAATGTAATTTGAGCTACCTGGGTCTAGTCTGTACCTTAAACAAATAAGCAATTCTGATTTGTATTCAACTTCACTGAGCCAGATGAACAAATTGTTCAACTATTTTACTATACCGCTTTACTACATTATTTATGTGCAAAGCAGATGCCCTTACGTTATTACATTATTGCCATTTTTACTTACATATCTTCCATTTACACACACACAGTTATTGAAGCACTCAGGTTAAGTACTTTACTTTGTAAGGGTACTGCAGCACTGCTCCATGTGGCAATCCAGCCAGCAATCTCTGGGTTACAAGACGTGTTCCTGACAACTCCACACTCCTTGACTGATTTATTATGCAATCAATTATGGTTAATTGAGACAGCTGCCCTGACTTCGTTTGAGGGCCACATCCAAACAAAAACGTATTTGATAAACACCTTTAATCGCATCTGACAAAACATTCTCTTTTCAAGCACTTGGAGAGGACAACTGCCAGGTGACGTCAAAACCTGATTGGTATCACATCAAGAGCTCGAGCAAAACCGATTACCTGGAAGCAGCTGGAGCAAACAGAAACATGCACAGAAAGGGGAAACTGTTGAATCTAGCTGAAAGGGAGATTTACAATGTTTGGACAGGGGGGATGAGATTGATTGTCTGGGTAGGTAGGGGGGAGGGAGCATGACCAGAGCAGCAGCAAGGACCCTGCCTAGGGGTCAACCACAGTCCTGCCTCACTGCGGGATACTGAGAGCAGTCGTAACCCCTCGGAATCCACAGAACCAATGGGAGGGAACCTTTTGTCACAGGCAATCAATTAACAACCAATCCTGGCTCTGGACTGGCTGCTGCGTTTCATCCAAGTCAACACAGTTAAGTCCATACCGCTGTTCCTTCCAGGTCACATAAAATTCTGAAATATGGTGGCATTTGGCTAGGCAGACTGTTTCAAGTTAAATTCAGTTTGGTTTGAGCGCTCGGAATGCTAAGCTTTGTTGCCCAGACTCCTTTTTGCACACTTCACAGCTCAGACAGAGCAATCACGTTCATTACTCTGAGAGAAGACATCTTACAAACTGCAAAGAACAGAAACCAGTGTGGTCCAATGTTTTGACTAGATAAACGGAACCATTTATCACTCAGAAAGCATAAAGCGGCACAGCAATTTAATAACAAAAGCAAACTGAAATGTCTGACAGATGAGTGTGTCACTACGGCTTCTTTCTCACTCAGAAACTAGCTGAAACAGTTGAAGACATGCCTTTGCGTTTCACGCCCGACTGGACTTTCAGGGGGAGGGAATTCCTTTTTACATCAGATTTTATTATTTTTTTATAAAAAGGAGGCCGTGCCGATATTAGGCTTTTAGGCATGCTTCACGTGCATTTGTGAAAGTCATACCGTCACGCAGTTCGCGGTCTAATTGTACCATAATAAACAGAAGCAACTGAAAAAACCCACACAGAACAAAGTTAATTCCACTGCCACACCAACTCTTTCCTGAAAAGCAACGTTTCAAACCACACGTTTTACAATCTGACACTGAACTTCCATGCTCGCGCCAGCTCTCACGCTAGGGGTGATCTGCGCCTTAGACCTCCCCGTTTGCATACTCAAGGAATTCCTTCTCACCTAGCTGTCCAAGTAGCTTTAGACCAGTGAGACATCTTCCATATATCTGGTAGCGGTTAACACAGTGTGTACATGTGTTCACCAAATATAAACTGGGCTTCTCAATTGAGCTCTATATAATTAAGTGGTTATGACGCTAACCCAGAGACAGAGAAAGTGACTCCACTTCTGTTGCAGTTGCTGGTGAGCACTGACGTCTCTATGGTCTTGTGGAGGAATATTGTGAGTGTGAATGTTGTTCATGGGAATCTACTGCCTACCCTGTTGTATAATATTATAGTGTACAATAAAAGCAAGAGGCCTCTCTCACAAGGGGGATGATAGTTAGCTGCTTGCTCCTGTAGTCTTTGGGTCACCACGCCCTACCACAAGGACACCTTTCGCAAATAGTCACACACTTTGGGGAGGAGTGTGGACTCTGGTTAAGGAGATGGGCCACAGCTAAGGTGGGACATTGCTGTTATACCCTCAAGCAAGGTACATAACATAAACTGATTCAGCACATCTGATCCAGCTGTACAGATAGATAGCAGGCAAAAATGCGGTTTGCTGTTTTTGTAGACTTTGGAATAGTTAGAATTAGTGCTAGAACTCATACTTGACTTGACCACTTTCATAGATGGACATAGACTATTCAGTTGTTAGGCCCATATTGAAGGGAAATGCATTATTCCTTGCTAATATGAGGCCCAGCTGTAATGATTGTGATGCTTGCTGCAAATGAACACTTCTTTCAATACTGCTCTTTTAAAACACACCAAGGATACTTCTGACCTGAAATCTAACCAGACATACAACAAATGACTGTGAAACACGCTCAAAGGGAACTCCATAGATCCTTATAAACACTTATTCAGCCACTGCTGCCAATAGTCACTGTCACGCAGTGAATAGATTTAAACACTATAAAGAGACGGTAAATCATATTACAATGTTTGAAGAGGTGAAAGCGACCTCTGTCCTCTCTTGAAAGGGTGTGGTGCCAGTCTCCAAGAAAGACAGCTGTGAGTAAGGACACAAAGAACGCTGGTCGCTTGTCAGAGAAGAGCATTTAACTGGGCATTCACTTCAACTCACAATGTTCATTGAGTGATGCATGCAAAAACCATACCATTTTATACTTATACAAGGTGGTCACTGAAATTGACTAGAGCCATTACTTTAAAAACTGAAAAAAATGTAACAATTGCTTGCAGCTGACACTCCCAAAAAGAGAAGGAAACAGTAAATGCAAGGGTTGTCAACACTGATGTGTTTATATCCAAAACACACATGGTACTGTAATGCATTATAAAAATTAACATTAAATTACTAATCTACAGGACACATAACGTTAATATAAGCACAATGATGTATGCACGAAACCGCACAGTAGGTAGTCCTGCTAAAAACCGGTCCGTAAGAGGATTGTAGGCCACTCCTGAACCATACCTGAGCAGAAACGTAGCTTGAGACTGAAGTCACACACATATAATTTATGTGATGGTTAGTACTGAGGTATTAAATCGAATCTTCTGTTTGTTAGCCATGATTTATGTAAGCTTTGGCATAGTTCTTGTGAAGTTCTTTTAAGTTTTTTCTCTCAACCATGTTAGGCTGTGACACGGCTCTCTGGTGACAGCATTTTTCCAACTTGTACAGTAAATATGAAAACCTAATAAATGAGTATCACCTGTACAATCGTGCAATCCGCCGTTTCACAAAAGAATGTACAATAATTTGACCTGTCAATCACGCCAGTCCTGTAATATATGATTGTGTATGGTTGCAGGAAGACCCTGAATAAGGCTTAACGTTTAAAAGCGTGTTTTACTGTATACGATACATATTATAGAATAAAGTGACAATTGACAGTTTTTTTACAGTACTTACAGCGTCACCGTTCCGTTGGGAAACGAGTCCGGAGGTAACACCTGACGGAGTTCAATGTTGCTGCAGACTACTTTCCTCTCCAATTTTGCTGCAGGTGGGGACGTTTTCCCATTGTTTTTGGAACGTTCATCATATAATTTACAATCGCTTGTTAACGACACTGCTATGCCATTGCTTCCGAGAAGCAACAATGCAATAAAATAAAAAACATTAGCTGCAACAATCTTCATTTCTAAAGACAGCTAGCTAATCTACCATATGTCTATGCAAAAAGTAAACTAAAACAAAAGTTAAATCTAAATGATAATAGGGCGTGTTAAAATGATAAAGGCGGTATTCCAATCTTATTAAAAGTAAAAAAAATAAAAGTGTTTTAAAAGTAAAGTCCCAGTTTGAGTCATTCTCCGAGCATCCTGTGGTCTGTACCGTTGCTTTCCTCGTCCATTTTTTGCAGGGATTCCACTGCATGTATTTTGCGTCTCTGGGACACAGCTACGGGTTTTCTCCACATCCTTTGTTTGCAAATCAGTTACTTCAGTTCCGTCTAGCTCATAACCTTTCCAAAATAACTAAATAACTTGCCGTAAACTATATAGAGGGACGATCAAAAATGGAATGACGGTATGTTTCAGAATAGTGTATGGAGCGATAAAGATTTATTGCCTGGTGTGAAGCCAAGTGAGGACCATGCTCACACCACGAAGAGACAGCTGCGGTCTCCCCAAGATACGGCACTGACTTTAGGAAATCTGATCACGCTTTAGACATGGAAAAGTTTCTCGTTTCCAAGTGTCTGAACAAACGAAACAATTGAATCAAGCCTAGAATACAGAGCAGCACATTTACAAACAGGTTTCCCCGTGCTGGTACATAATTTTATTCTGTCCCGTTTTCGCAGAAATCTATATTCTAACTAATACCAAAAACAGCGCTCGAAGAACTTTGTACTTCAATCCTCTGACTCCGTGGTTCAGATCCACTTCTAGTCGTTGGGGATCGTCGAGTCCTTCCTTACAAGTTAAAATGAATCAAATGACTATGCAGCACACGGTTTTCCACAGGCGATCCTACTTCTGTCCAAGCACTCACGGGCTTCCCATTGAGAATTCCCCTCTACCCCGTGCTCCATGTTGAAATTCCACCCCCTGACGTCACCACAGGCCCCCTGCAGTGTCATTTTACTTGGTAATTCCAAACCCGCCATCTGCAGAACCAATACTCATACTGTACTTTTTCGAAATTCATCGATTTGCGCTTACTTTTTCTTGTCTTTATCTTGCGCAATGCCCATTAGTTTAGTCATAAATATATTCATTCATTCATTCATTCATTCATTCTTCTTCTTCTTCTTCTTCTTCTTCTTCTTCTTCTTCTTCTTCTTCTTCTTCTTCTTCTTCTTCTCCTCTCTGTCGTGGGTGTCTACAGGGAATTCAAATTGGTGTTTTGCTTTCACAGAAATTACAGCAGACAGTAATTGCTATCACTTTATTGCTAAATGCTGTGCAGTATCATTTTAAGATATAGGTGATTTCACCTTCAAAAGCATTTCCATTTTCCTTAAAGAAAGGAAGATTAAAATGAAAAGAGACAATAACAGTGAGAGATAATTGCTTTTACATTTCTTCATTTAGCAAACACTCTTATCCAGTTTCAAAGAAGGAGAAAAAAGGGCATCTAGTATCGTTGCATGAGAAGTGTTGAAACCCTTTTATGGCTCACCTTTGACAAACAGGCCTCAGCTGCAAGTAAAAATGTTAAATGGTACTAAAAGCGAGACAGACATTCAGATAAATGCAATGCAAGTCTGCTGGTAGCTTCAAGGTTTCCTCACCCATTTTTTTAGCTAGAATTATTTACTGAGGCTCTGACAAGGCACATTAGCGTGTGCCAACAGCCGATCAGTGCACATTATATTTTATTGATCTCTGAACATTAGCTTTGAATACAAGCTGGCTGATTTGTGTTTCTCTCTTCATAGTTATGGCCAAGTTATAACAAAACAAGCCTCTGAACAGCCCATCCAGCTGTATAAATGGATGCTATGAAAGTCATTCTACATAGGCTGCTTGAGATATAAGCAAATAAATAACGTAATGCAATGTGGCCAATGGGCCTTTTTCACAGCCAGCAATCAGATGCTTCCGCTGGAGGCAGTGGATATCAAGCTCTCTCAGCTCAGGGGTTCCTTTTTCCCCAGCCTTTCAGAGATGTTCTTCTGACAGTGACTGTGTCCACTCAGTCCACTCAGACAATAATTTCAGAGGAGGTAATGCACCATGAGGTATCGACTATAGTGCAGTTTTAGTAATTGTACAGTTCAGATCATGGATTTTCACATATGTGCTAGTGTTTTGGCAAGTACGTTCATGCTGAATACAAGGACAGGCTGCATTTGCTGTACAACATACTGTGTAATGTATATGTAATTTACACACATAGTTTTCTGCAAAAGCCAGCTGAATCAAAGAAACCTTGTAAGCTTGCACCACCACAGTCTGAAGTGTGCATTTTGTGTATTCCAGAGGGATTCTTCTTGCCCTTTCTGCGATGGCTTTAATACGAATGAAAAATGCTGTCACATAAAGGCAATGGCAAGAATACAATATACAATGAATGCAGACCTCATTGAGGTAAGACTGTCTGAAGCTCAAAAGGGAGGATTTTTTTTACTTCGAGTTATTAAAACATTATTAAAGATTTTTATTAACATCAGGTAATATTGGCCCTAGGGCTCTGTGAGTTTCAGTTACACTCATCTTTAACTCACTTCTTCAATTTGATAGTTTTTCAACTGTTTTACAGCTCTTTGAAAAGTTTGACAGTGACTGAAAAAACACAATGTTCAACATAAAGGAGGCAGCACTCTTGGATAGATTAATGTATTGTGCTCCAGGTCCAACCATATGTGAAAAAGAATATAACAGGAAATAGGTAACATGACATCAGTGAAACTTGAGACAATCCCATGAAATATTACACCTGAACTCAAACAGTCTTCTATGGTTGTTTCAATAGATATATGCTTATACTGTATGTAATCTGGATTGGAATGATTTCAACGTGTCACATCTTTATAAAAAATAGTATCTGCCAAATTATATGTATGCAGAACATGATTTAAGACATTATAATATCCTTGTCCTGCTTTTTCCCCCATAGAATAAATTTGCTATTGCTGTGACAGTTCAGATGAGGAAGGAGAGCCGGGTATGAACCAGTGCATCGAATGTTAAAGGCTGTGATAGAACAATAGAGGATTTAGCTGCTGCCTGTGAAAATGAAAACATAGAATGAACAGAGCATTGGTTATCTGATTTAACCAGGGATAGCTGGGGGCACAGGCACACAGCATTGAGAGAATGCTCAGAACTATACAAGCATATATATCAGTTTCTGCACCGACAATTTAGTTAGCGGAAATGTGAATTGAGCTTATGATAAACAGATGCACACAGATGCCTTTAAAGATAGCTGTTTAAACACAGCAGTTATTCGAAGGAGAACCTAAACTGAAGTCTACTGCTTACATAATGCCGCTTTCAATTGATGAAAGTGGCATTGGGATATTCTCTGAAATCTCGTTAGTTTACCTTAAAATCAAAATCATATCATTACCAGCACGCAAGATATATATCATTATCATTCATTGTATTAATTATACCTGTTCAGAGCTTGAAATTACTATTACCTGGGGTGTTTGTCAAGCTAAAAACGCAGTATATAATGTGTATTTGTAATTGAAAATTTACATTCAACAAAAGGGTAAGGGCTGTGAATCTGCCCCAGGCAGATCCTGTCTAGTCTATTCCCAATACAGTGTCTTGGAACCAGGCCAAGAGTCATGCATACAGCCCAGTGTTGGGATGTCAGCACAGGGGAGATAACTCATTGTAGTGTAGCTATTGTGTAACTGGATATCTAATACAGCCAGACTCATGCACACAGCAAGCTGCACCCAGCATGCCGCTGCCCCTGTGGCACCAGAAAAGGTTCAGAGATTCCACTGCTCTGGGGTTGAATGGAAATACATGGTACTTCCTACTGTGCCACTAACGCCACCACGCAGCCTTGTCTCAGTCCAACGGCAGTGTGTTCCTTCTTTAACTCGGATCTACTTGTTTAAACCTGTGGTACTTTTCCAATGTCATGCGATTTAATGGTGACAGACAGGTGTGGTGGGATCATCTGGGTATGAGCGTCAATACAGGCTGCATTTAATTGGTCTGCACTGCCTCAATGTGGTGTGTGGTGGTATTGCAACCACTCTGAATGAAATTATAGGGACGTTTTCAAAACAGATTGATGATCTGTCACAAATTGCAATTTAACTTCCACTGTTTGGTCTGACAGGACATACAAACCTCCATTTTAGCCAATTTTATGTAATGTGTAACTATACAACTAAAGTTTAGTGCCATATTACACAGAAAATCACACACATTGCCTTCATTACAGGTGATGTCTATTGGGCAAATGGATTGGAATCAGTATAATTTGTTCATTTTCTGGGGACATTTCAACATTTAAAGTTTTAAAAACTTTATTTGAACAGATGCTGGTAGTGAACCACTTACGTTTCACTCATTCCTATCCTCATAAGGCAGTAGTGCATGTCAGCACCTGGTAACATAAACATTACAAAGTACAGCAGTTATGACAGCTCCCATGCATATAATTGTGTGGAACAGGAAGAACAACAAAATAAAATCAAATAATAAAAGACTAAAATAAAAAGAACAAAGATGGTGAGAAGAATGATACAGAGAGGAAGAACTCAAAACAAAAACGAGAGGGAGAGCAGGAAGGAGAGGAAGAGGAAGGGAAGAAGGAGGCAGTCCCTGTAAGACCGGCAGCGATGTAAGCCCTGCTTGTCTGCTGTGCATCGCCTTACCTCTTCTGGCGGGGTCATTTGCCGTGTTGCGCTGACAGAGAGAGATGAGACAGAGCTGGAATGCCCTCCACTCAGGACTTGGCTCACCATTTTAAAGACCCGTTATGGACTGGTCCACTCAAAATGGAAGGCAGATGATCTGATGAACAATCCCATTATGTTATATGGCGAGAGATTCGTCACAGATTTTATGGCGATGATATGTACTCCATAAACTATGGAGAGATATTTCACAAACCTCTGTGGCCAATGATTTAAGATTAAAATGCATAGTAGTTGTGCTATATTCATTGTACTGTTGCTCGGAACATTTTATATTGGAGATGTGGTTGATGTTGACATATAGCCTTTTAAGGTATCATGGTATCCAAAATGCCTCCAGTGGTGGTGAAACAACCACGCATTATCTTACTGAATCAAAAATAGCAGAGAAAGGCATGAGTGGGCATTGTCATGCTTTAGAATAACATGTGCTGATTGCGAGTTATTACAATGAAACATTCATTAGCGTTTTAATTATTCACCAGTAACATTTTAATAGCCCTAAGAATATTATACTAGTAATTAATTATGTGGCTTTCTTCCGCTTAGGCTCTGATGTATAAAATAAGAAATGAAAACCAC
This sequence comes from Megalops atlanticus, assembly GCA_019176425.1. Classification (NCBI taxonomy): domain Eukaryota; kingdom Metazoa; phylum Chordata; class Actinopteri; order Elopiformes; family Megalopidae; genus Megalops; species Megalops atlanticus. Next base: position 18,635,947 of record CM032894.1, read on the forward strand.
TTTTGACAGGGCTCCCCAATTAAAATGCCGATATATCATGCATGTAGATAAGTTACTTCTGACAATGAATTAGTACTTTTAATTGTAGCATTCAATCACATTCACTCAAGGAGATCTCAACAGATGAGTGTGCGCAGACATTAGCATTTGTGACTGACCAAACTGATCTTTTCATATTTTGACAGGCCGTACAGAACTATTCCAGAGAAGAGAACCCATTTAAATAATGTAAATGAACTCAACAATGTAGCTGCTAATTAACTGTCTTCATCATAAATTATAAAACCTAAGCTGCGATTTTGATGTAGTGCTCACAGGTAAAGAGCCACTGACTTCTGGCAGATAATTACCTTTGCTATTTACTGATTACCCTCATATGCAAATTCCTCAGGAGACAGGGTGTAATTAAACAGTTCCTTTAATGTGGTAGATACAGAAGTGTCACATATCCCATAATCCTTCGGTGCCCTGCACTTTCCTGTGCTCTGAATCAGAGGCAGAGCAGGAGAGATGCTCTCCAGCGACAGGTTACTCTGCTTTCATACACAAACCCTGCATAAACCTCCCCACTTTCCACATTCACTTCTCTGAATTTGTTAGATATGTGGAAATTCTTATTACTATGAAGCACTATGAGGAAAAAATATTTCTCCCAACTGTGTTTTCTTCACAATCATATTAAATATCCTGTTACCTCTCTGGGCTCTGAGCCCTGTTATATGGATATGTGTGCTATGGAGGGGTAACTGGGTTCTCTTTGAAGACATGGTGCTACGTTTATCAGCGCCAAAAGAAGTATGGTAGCAAGATGTATTTTGCATTTCCTAATTTTTTGACTAAGCAATGATTTTTCTTACTAAAGAAACCATGTGATAAAAACTACTGATTCACTCATTGACTATCTGAGTGGCACCCCCAAAGTGATGAATGTACCTTCTTTTTATCACTCTAGAATCTAGAGTCTAGATGGTGCTCCACAGAAGTAGTTACCACCCCTGAACACTGGGAAAAAACAGAAATGCATGGTATTAAGGGGAATATGCAGCCTAGAGGTTAAGGAGCTATGCCTGAAAGCAGAAGGTTGCAGGGTCCATTTCCAGGATGCAGAGGTGCTGTAGAGATCAATTCAAGGTTATTCAAGACTTAGTACCAAGACCAGAACAATTTGAGTCTGATTGAAACCAAGACTAGTATGTTTTCCAAGGTTACCACCATATCAATTGCCAAAAATGTAACTATGCATGTTATGCATATTTCAGCAAACTACTTCCAAGCATATTTTGATGACTAAATTAATAATAATGAATTTTTAAATTAATATAGGTGGCCAACAATCTTGATAAATTACTTTGATGTTTCTTTCAAAAATAACATTTAGTTATGTGGTCTGGGAAGAAATTAATACAAGTCTTCAACGTTAAGCATCCAAGACTGATTCCAAGACTAAGTCCAAAATGAGACTAAGATTGTCAGAATATAGTCCTGAGTACTACAACCATGCCAGACAGGTTGCTGCTGTTGCACCATTGAGCAAGGTACTCAGCCTGAACTCCATCAGTAAATATCCTGCTGTATTAATGGATAATGTGTCTCACCAGCTGATGAATGATGTAATAATGCTGTAAAAGAACAGAGGCAAGTTTGCTTTCCCCCAGAATTCTCTGACTTCAATCATGGACCTGCTTGTGCTCAGAAAGGATTACCCTCACCATGACAGTTTAAGGTGCTTTTCCAGCAGACTGTAGCCTTTACTGACAAGAACTCATGAATCCTTTCAAAAATGTTACATCCCTTTATCAAAGTTTTGAACCTGTAAATGCATTCACATATACCCATTCAAAAAGACAGAGTAAGTGTGGACCATTTACATGAAAAAAATGGAAGCATAAATTAATAGGAGTTGCACTATGCCGCAGTACCACCAGGCACCCAGGCATAAAGGAAATAAGATGATATTCATATAAATATAGGAAAATAAAATGGTTTTATCATATACGTATGTCAGCTGTTTATCTGCCTAGACCGTACATGTCAGCTCAGCCCAAAATTAAATCTGTCCCTGTTTTGTGAGTGTTTCTGTCTACAATATGATATATCGAGAGCTACTGTAGGTGGCTGGCCTGATTTCCTTTATTGTGTTTGTTACTGCAGACTTACCTGACACAACACATGAGGAGCAGGAAGACAAGCCTATTTCCTATTTTTGGAATGTTCAGAATAACCAAATGTGCCTGAGCAAACAATCAAAAGGGAATTGCCTAAAATTGAACATGAAATCTTGGTTGTCCATAAGAATAAGCCTCTTATGCATATTGAGATGATGGATTGGATGATGGATGAATTGTACAGAGTTTACTGTTAAACTTTAAAATAGACAAAGGTGCGGGGTTAACATTAGTCATTAGCACCAGATTAGACCATAATAGATCAGAATAATGAATGAAAGGAGGGATTTAGCTAGAAAAAAATGAATGGCGGGAAAATAATCTCATAAATGATAGATTATATAATTATGTATATGCTCATATTAAAAAGAGAGACCCCATGCTGTCATTGGATGAAAAGCAACAGTCTCCATTTACAGAAGAATGAATCCCTGCTGAGATGAATTTAAGTTCAGACATCTGAGGTATTTTGATTCCTTCCTATTTTTCAGGCTTGTCTGTCTTTGAATGCAATACAAAACCATTCAGTTTTTGAAACCTATGAATATGACTCATTGCAAATCACTTTATTTCTCGAAACACAGTGTTCACAAGAAGCACTATTTTCTGTCCTGTATACACATTTTCACACATTTTCTTATGTCACTGTTTTCATTGCTATGTTGCTTTTTAAGTGGGAAAAGGCTGTAACCCGACAGAATGATATTTGTTATTGTAACTTTGGCGAGTCCATTCTAAGAATTGACATGTGTTCGCAATTTGTGAGTATATATTGAAAAAAACACAGTTTTCATCTTCAGTGGATGAATTCGATGGATGAATTAATGCTATATCCTCATGTTCCCCACTGTTACTTGTTTTGCCATTGTAAACCCAGCTGGATCACTCAAATGACTAAAATAATGTGGAAGGTTAAGACAGCCAAGTGGAAACAAAACACCTGCTTTAAATGAGCATCAACAAGTTTGCCCTCTGAATTTGAGATGTCTACAGCTGATACATCCGTATTGGGTGTTACCCATCACCCTGGGCAGTTACACATGTTCAAATACGTCTGCCCAAAAGTCGTGTCATGTTTGAATTTACCTCTGTTTATTTATTAAAATAAAAAATAAAAACCAGAAGCTGAAGCATTGTATTTGTCCTCATTAAAAAAGTATTGTGAATAAACAGTATATTAATGTGCATTTTGGTTGCATGCACCTTTAGTAAGGCTGGTTTTTAGGGATGAGGTGGCTCATCCCTCGTTCCTGTCTTTTTTTGGAGGGGGTGGGGGGTCCTGGTATCAGACAGTGTGTGGGAGTTTAGAGTTGCCCACAGATTGTTTTCACTCCCTTGCTTTCACCCTGACTCTGGAGGGGAGCTAAAGCCATGGTCTGAGGGGTGTGTCAGAAAGCACCTGTTCTCTGCAGCTGTTCTGTGAAATAAATATCGCTATCTTACCTTACAGTTACTTTTTAAAACAGCCTATCTAATTGCATCTTTAAACTGAAAGTTTTGTGAGAAAAATTTGTGACAAATTCCTTTCTATGAGAGAATTCTGTCAGATAATCAAATATACACACAAACACACACAAGCAAACAAAAGCAATGAACCTGAACATGCAGATTTTTAACCTCTTGTTGGGTCCAATCACATCTTTTTTTTCTGGGTTTGATCTTATTAATGTACCACCTTTAAGGCATTTTTATTTTCAGTTAATCAAAGTCCAAAGGCTTTGCCAGCATGCAAAGGAGGATTGCTAGTGTGCTCAGGAAGAGTGTGCACAGAGTCTGCTGCACTCTGCCATTATTACACTGCATGTGGGTTTGCTAAAGGAGCCAGAAATTTAAATGAAATAGCAAACAGTGTGAACTTTAACCTGCAGAAAAACACAACCCTGGCACCACTGAAATTGCTGGAATTATGAGTCAATCCCAGTTCCAGACCCATGATTTGCACAGCAAAACATCCCTCCCCTGCATCAGATTCATTCTAATAGAGATGACCTGCATTGCCTCAGAGAATAAAAGCCTTGCACTACGTGCATCCCTTGGGGCGTATATGAAGTCACGATAAATAATGTAGTCATACCGCATGTGAATGGTGTCCATTTGGGAATTGTCCAAATTTTTTTTACTCCTTTCAGAAGGTACCTTTACTGGCATAGTCTCCTGTGGTAGGTGAAAGGTGTGTCAAGGCAGTTGGACCATGTCAGTGGCAGGTTACATTGAGGATCACTTATGCTGGTGTCAACCAGCAGTATGGCTGCTAACAGGAAATGTAGTCCAGGGCAACGATGGATCAGTCAGGCCCGGTGCTATGGGGGTGCTTAGGGGTGCATTGCACCCCCATACGGACCTCAGCGCACCCGCAGTTATAATTGCACCCCTCTGTATGTTCTCCTGGCACTGAGCCTGGGCTAAGTACACGTGATTCCTACACCAGCAGCAATCATTCAGTCTCACGGAAGTAGCCATCCTCTAAACAAGCCTCTGTCCAGGATTTTCATCATAGAATATGCTGCAGTGAAGGATGTAGAGCTGCAGGAGTGTCCCAGAACACCCCTACATCCCTGTAGATGCAATGGGTATTTTACCCATTAAAGTCAGGACGCTCAGTGATAACATCTGTTTCTGAAAAGCTTCACCATGTGGACATCAGAGGGTTTATACACCATTAAGCAGCGTAACATGCATACTTATTTCTCTCCAGTTTCCCTCATCCGCTTGTTTTCCTCCATTTACACAGCTGGATATCTATTGAAGCAATTCATATTAAGCGCCCTCCTCAAAGGTACAACAGTAGTGCACTGCCTTGGAATCAAACATATGGTCTTTTGGTGACAAGCTCAGCTCCTAAAACATTGCGTTGCTGTTTACATGATCCGTTTATTCAAGCACGCTGAGGAATGAAACTCCCTTTCAGTTCCTGAAACCGACAAAAAAATGTTGTGTGAGAAAAAAAAACAAAAAGGTTGCACTCTGAGATGTATTGCCCCAAATTTAAGGGTACGTGCGTCGGGAGAAGATTGAGGAGAGGTCAGAGTTTGCTGGCCTTCTGCTCCAGCGTCTGTTCCATTCCATTCCGTTTCATCATTCTGCGAGAGTCAAGCGCAGAAAGCAGAGAGGAGTGAATGAAAACCCAAAGGGTGAGAAGCGCAGGGTCAGATCCGTGACATCCGCTGTCAGGGAAACTGCGAGAGGGCGTCCGTGTCGCGCTCAATCAGCGGCCGCTGCTTTTGAAGAATATCCCGCCAGAGGCCGCCGTCCCGTAATGAGCGCTCGCCTTCCTGGCGGGGGCAGGGGCAGGGGGGAGGGGGAAGCCCCAGCCACCGGACCCCCCACGCACGTCAAGCGTCCCGCTGTTCCTCTGAGTCTCGATTGCCTCCAAATCGATTAAATATCAAGAAGGCTCCTGGGGTTGGGGGTGGGGGGAGTTTTCGCCACACACTCCATCGCTCGCGTCCAGACTCCTGGACTGAATAAATATGGCCGTCACTGGCTGTCAGGGTGTCCTTAAATCTTCATGATTAGTGCGCCTTGGCTCGCACGTGTGGACGGAGATCGATGCGGCCTGTCCATGTGGCCCCGTGAATTTCGCACGAGAGGAAGGGCGCTGGGAGAGTGCGATTAAAAAAAAAATGGAGTGAAGGGGCAGAGAAATCAATTTACATGATTGTAACAAATGGACTCGCGCCACAAGATTGAATTTGGGCCACTCTCTTTGTGTTGTAATTACCCTCCTCCCTCCGCCCCCCCCCGCTTCACAAATGATAACACACCCCCACACTTGGGGCAGTGGTCCAGGAATGCCGCAGATTACTTTCAACCTGATGGGAAATCATTTCCATTTGGCCTACATGAGCATGCCAGAGTACTGCTCTATAGCTTCAAAGGCATGCAACGTAAGCCATAGCTTACTGTGTGAAATCTGCTATTGCTTCAAAGATGCATCAAATTAGCCAGGAGAGACTCCTGGGATGGGAGCTCTGTATAGCAATTGAGATGTCATCTGTCACCTCACAATACAGCACAATCAACAGCCTGGAGCTATAAGCATTTCATGCGCAAACCCCATATGCCACCATGTGTTCCTTTGGAGGGCCATTCAATGTAACTAAGGTGGTACATTGACCTTAAACAATATTTTTAATCTTACACAACCTCACAAGTTTTGCCGTTACTGAAATTAAAACAAAAAAATCCTGTGTAAGAAGTGAAAAAAGAGAAACGCTGCCTCTGAATTTGTTATCGAAAGTTAAGGACAGAACGCCACAGCTCTTTGATTGAACGGAGTCCTCAGTCTCACGTTCCGGCCAATGTGCTAACAGAATCCGCCGCGCTCACAATAAATCCATTAAGGGCTGAGAAATGTCTTCCCGAGGTGAAATATGTGAACGACCTCGCACCGTTCTTAGTTCTGAGGAAAGGTGAGTCATTTCCGAAACGCAAGCGTCTGTGAAGAATGATTATTTTCACCCTTTCCCGCGCCCACGGCTCTGGCGCAGAGGTTACAGTGAACCCTCTCACAAAAATGGATTTATTTTCAGGTGGGGCCCGGCAGAGAGATTAAGAGGCAGCACCACAGTTTGGAGCGACATAGCTGCCGAAAAACACACAGGTATGATATTTGTGAACTGCAGAGAGGCAATGTTTGCCTGTGAAAAATGTGTGTGATTTCATATATGTGGTGCACCCAAAAAAGCCTCTGCGGTTCTGTAAAAATATGCTTACACATGTGGACTCATGTATGTTCTTGTTCCGTTCATACACTGTGTATTAATTAGTCTGCAGTCTTAATTCAGTCTAACAGCAAAGCACTTTGCGCTTAACACAGAACATATTTGTTTCATTTCCTATGTCACATAATTGCATAATTTGCATTAGATTAGTTTGGAGCCCCACAAAATGAACGTATAATTTTAGGTAAGTAGTGAATTAATGTAATGCTTAAACGTGCCCCTTACATTTAGGAATATTTTACAGTTTGATTGAAGAGAACCTTACTGGAATAGTAGAACTTTGAAGCCATTTTCCCCCCATTAGAGTGACAGAGGGGAGAGTGTGTATTTGGGCTTGCATTGCTGAGTATTCAAAACAGAGGCAAAACAGCCATGCGGTGCCCTCTGGTGGCACAACATTGTGTCTGCAACAGAACAGGATACATTATTAAATCTGCGGGAAGCACCGTGAGCATTTGGACTCCTTGTTAACATGAACTGAAATAACCTGCCTACTGTATAAGGACAGTGAGTGAAAGGGGGAGTGATGCACCCCTCATGTATAAAGCATGCAGTGTTTTAGTGCATTGAAATGCAGTAAGACCAGAATGTACCCTTTGCCTTTTTTCTGCACAATACGGCATAACTCATATATTGCAGCAAATTTGAAGCCCCTCAACCCAATGAAAGGGCCAGCAATATCCAGGTGACTGTACACTCACAGCTTTTAGAGGTTATGGAGTCTAAAAGAATTGGCTGACTATCAAATGAGCATTCATGTAGTCTTAACACCTAAAAGTCTGTATTTTATGTTAGTATTTTTTTAACTGTGTTGATTTGAGTCAGAGCCCTATGCGGTTTTGTTTAGTTTAGTTTGCCCTCCACCTAATCATACCTTTCAGAAAATATCCTCATTTTACACCGCAGAAAATGAAGAGCACTGCGTCAACAATCCGGAAAATTCCTCACAAATCTGATCGACACAGTAGATGAGATGCCACTTCGTGATTGATTATAATCGATTTGTAATGGATTTCTAATGTTCTGTTAGTCATTCACCATGAAATCACAAAATGCTGAAAAATATGTATCCATATGCTATAATCAGGCAGATTTTTTAGTCCATGATCCACAATGTCAGACCACAGTGTTCATGAAAAAAAACGGATGGAGTCTGGACCTAATAAAGTGTAGTAATACAAGCTAACCTTATCTTAGTGTTATGGCCCTCCGATCTTTGTTATCAGAATAACAAATGTCCCGCCCCGTTGGACTCCAAATGAATGTGAGGAATAAATCAAAGCCAAACTAAACGGTGTCTGGCCTGTTTGCGTCTTGACTCTAAACTCCACTGGGACTGCTGTGCTGATATCACTTCAACAGGCACTTAGCAACAGCAGATTACCTTTGTGCTCGCCTGGGTTCCTTTGCAGACCAATTTACTGAAAGCAGCCTTCTATTGGACATCACTTCCTGAATGATGCGAGTGATGGCCAATCGACTAACCCATCTGGGCACTCTGTACATCCAGTTATAGGGAGTTAATACAGTCAGTGCTGCCACATGTCTGACACAAATAAAATCTGTGAGAACATATGTTTCTACATAATGACCAGATGTACAAATATTTAACATTTCAATTGAGATTTCGAATTTTAGACTGTTTAAAGATAATTTTTTCTTAATGTAATCCATGGTTCTGTGTTAAAAAGTAAACACCAGCAGGGAGAGCTTTGGTTGCTCAAACTGCCACTAGCTTTAAATTGGTGGATTCTGGACCTGAAGCTGGAGCGACATTCTCTAAACAAGGTAATGCAAATAAATAGCTTCCACAGCTCTAATCCTGGAGAAGGGCTCAATGGTCTCTAATCAAACCGTGTTCTCCAGTTTTAAGGTGCAGTTTAAATTCTGCACTCATCAATTTTGTAGGTGGCCTCATTTGTCTGCTCTGCAAGCATGTGATAAAGCTGCTGTGTCCCAGTTTCAAATTGCAACGAGCGACGCACTGAGCAACAGCCAATGTGGCCAAACTCAGAGTTTCACCATCGCAAGGTGGTCGTTCGTGAACATGTCGGCCCGTCCCGTCCTGGTACACCTAGACGCAGACCCACACCGCCGGTCAGTCCAACGGCCACCTCATGTCACCAACGTCACCCATTGGCCACCCACCGCAACAGTTGTTTGGATCAGAATGTTTTCGCGCTTGTTAATGCGTAAGTATGAGCAACCTTTTCATGCGCTGAGCGTTTCAGACAGCTTGTGACACCTGAGACCACAGAGGATGTCATTCCAATGAGCAGCCGGAAAGGCGCCCGGGGCGGTTTGATGAAAATGGTTGACTGCGTGTTTGGCTACATGCACCAAACATTAATGAGTTTGATTTGTCAGGGACATTGACTTAAGTCAAGATTCAATCTAAAGGCAATGCAATCTGAACTCATAAGTAACTCATAAGTAATGTTTTTTTTTTTTTCATTTCTAACACAACATTATTCCTTCACTACAGTAAATGCCCTATTCACAGTGACTCTGTGTAGCTTTGCACAATAAATGATAACTGATAGATAGGTCACTGTAAATGTCCACAGAGGGGCGTTAGAGTGGAGGAGGGCTTTTAGGCTTTACACTGTCCTCTTATGTTCATTTATCATATAATTTCCTGTCAAAAAAAAAAGACATCCCACTCTTACCAACCAATGGGAAAAAAGGAATTTGTTGGCATAGTTACTCCATGTCAAAAATACATAACATGATGACTTGCACTCACGTTTTATTACGGTGCCAAACCAAATTAAAGAGCAAGGTACAGTACCCCGTGACTGTCCCGGCTCTGCCTTATTAAAGGTCAATGCCCCTGCTAGTCTCACACATACAGCTGAGAATCCTGACCTTTGGCTAGCCTTTTTTATAACGTTATCCAAACGTTATTTTTATCCGCGGCGACTCTGCACGGGGGAGCCAAGTCCACGTTTAAGCAGCGGCGGTGTTAAGTCTACTTTTAATATTAACCTTCACGACATTATTAATGGCTGTCCGCGGGCAGGAACCGGCCGCGTCGGACAGAGTGTTCCAGGCCAGAAGTCCCTGGCAACGCCCGCGTCTCCTGACGGGCGCGCTGAAGGTTGTCTTTAAAAGCGTGACACGACCTGGCACTCGCGCGGAGCGCGGCGCGTATGTAACCGCGGGCCGGAGCCATGCGATGCCGCCGCAGGGCCTTAGTGTTCTGCATAACACCTGTCTCAAATCAATTACATCACAATTACTGTATACTATTTTTTTTTTTGTTTTGTTTGTGGTGGCGAGACTGGCAAATTTATCTCTTGCTTTGTGAATCTGTTCAGGACGACATGTGCCCCACAGAGGAATTTTGATGACTGGGATTGATCTAAGGCTCTGATAAATCCCTTTGCAGAAAGCCGAAATTAGTGGCTAATGTCACTCTTTAAAAGATCTGTTAACGCAAGACCTGACACCCAGCTACCCAACTGAAAAACAAATGCATAGCAACAGTCATCGCAATTCGATCTGAAAAGGGAAACCCAGATTTATTTCAATGTAGTACATTCAATGAAAAGTATTAAATTATTGTTTGTTCTGATCTGAACAGTAAATATGAATACACAGTAGCAGGCCCTCTCTCTCATGTTGTGAAAATAACAGAAAAATCTAGCGATTAGTAGAATGGTAGATGATTTAATAGTGTTTGTTTGTACTAACAAATCCATCTCAGACAAATCGCATTTCATCTTGTCTACCTCAGCTCCAACAGAAGATCTTAAGGGCAAAGAAACGTCATTACTTATCTCATCAAGTGCATTCTGCATAGGAGTTTAGGCCTTGCCATTCACGTCTGACCAACCAGCCTTATCCATCCATCTTTCAAACAGCTTTCAGGACATTTCAGGAAGGTCTCGCTCCATGAGAACTAACGAAGTTGATGGAAAGAGTGCAAGCGCAGCCTTCGCGAGGAGAATCCAGTGATACCATTCAGAGAGCTTTTGCTTTGTGTGAACCTTAACGTGAATGCTATTCTCTTTGTAAGAGGAGATGGATATTGCCTTTTCTGGACTGTGCTCCAGGTAATCTCCCCTCCACCCCTCATCCCAGCATATAACTGTCCCCTAAATAACGCTCGTAACGTCATCTAGGGGAGGACAGGTAGGGTACACAGAGCGATGGGCACAGGTAGAGAGGCATTTTGGATTCATTCCAGGGACAATCCCTCCACAGGGGGTCATTTTTGTATGTTTGTCATTGTCAGCAGAGGTGTGAACAGTGCATGGGATTGTTTTAGGCTCTCATTGGCTGGACAGTGTGACTGAGAGAGAGGAGAGATCTGGTGATTACACTGCAGCCAAACGGTGACAGGTGACGCCTGGAAAGCGTTTAGAAAATAGCTCTGGCACACGTCCCTCATTCACCAATTACAGAGAGCAAACACCTCAAAGCCTCCCCCTGTGGCGTTACACTGAGTCTAACACACACCACTCCTTCACACCTTTTAGAACAAAAAAAATAAAAGACTTATCCTTTATTTAGGTAGACATTAATACACACACACCTGAGAGTTTTATAGCTCTTGGAACATGTTCATTTTTAGTTCTAGATTATGAATCTTACAAATACACTAAGCCTTCTTCTAAATTTTACTGCAGTGTGCTTTGTCCTTTGTTCTTAACTTCATAAATAACTGGATGATGCATTTTTTTCTTTCATCTAGTTTCTTCCTTGAAATTATGATTTTGGTAGATGCCAAATGTACCAGAAATAATGGTTAAAAAAAGTATTATGTTATTCCTTGTGAAAAGGGCAAAATGCCAAATGGTTTGTCTGAATAGAGCCAATTATTATTTATATGTAACTTTTTGGAAGATAACCTTATCTCTCATCAGAGAGAGGCATTTTCTTGACATACAGCCAGTGACATTACTAGTCAAGTCAGGGTGTAATATAAACAATGTACCACTAATAAGATCAGGTGAATTTTAACCCTAGTTTACCAAGCTGTTCATTTTAAATCTCAATATTTTAGTATCCTGTAGCTAATTTTTCAGTACCGTACCCTCCTTCCAAAATGATACTGCTGTGTACATTTTAAGATGAACAACATTCAGTTTAAAATTTGTGTTGACACACTACTGTATATCAGACAGTACTGCTTATCTACTGAGTCAAAAAATGATCAAAATCAAGAAATAAACACTCCTTTCAAACTAATACAAACAATCATATCCACAACATTTCTTGTCATGCTCTTGCTGCCATTTGACTTTATGCTCATCAAGAAAATAGCAGCAGAAATAAATTATTTTTATGAAGCACAGTCTTCTCAAGGAGTAGGTGCAAAGGTAGGTTGCATTTCAAACAGTGATCACTAGAGGGTGTAGTTTTACAGAAACACCAATGTACTAGCCAGCCTTGGCTAATCCTCAGCCAGTCTGTTGTGTTCCTCCTATCCTCAGTTCACTGCTGGGATTTTAGGTCAGTACTTTCCAGCTCTAAATCCTTGCTGTCAGCGGTTTGGATAATAAAGTGTGTCTCTCTCCACTGTGTTACTGGTCAACCCTAATCCTCACTGAACTACACTGCTGGGCAAACGGTTTCGCGAGGGTTTGGGCAGGGTGCAGGCAACAGACATAGGGGTCAACATTTCCCCTCTGGTTGGGAATCTGCAGCCACATCTTAAAGTGATTTTTCTGGAATCTGTTTGTCTTCCTCTTGAAACAGACCTTGTCTTTTGCACCACTGTTGCTACTCCGGTGTCAATGGCCATGGCAAAGGCATGAAAAGGGATCCCGCTTCTTGTGCTGGTTATAGAAATGAAAAAACATCAATTGATAAGAATTATCAATTATCACAGATGACGGTCTCTGCCTAGGAAATAAATAAGAATGTAAATGATATATTTTGTAGTGAAGGGAGCCGTAAAGCTGTCCTGAAGCCCCGTGTGGCTTCCAAACGGCTTGCGGCGCACTGGGACATCTGAACGAAGAGCAGACACCTCTCACACGCAGGCGAAACGTGCGATAACACAAAAGCACTTAGGTTGTCCTGCGAGAAGGGCCGGAGAGGCAGAGCGGAAGGGTTCCCGTCACTGAGAGGGAGAGAGGGGTCCCCCCTCGCCAGAGTGCAGCGGCTGTCATCTCCGCTGATGGGCCGGCTGTCACAGACGCCCTCCACACTCGTAACGAGGCCCCACACTCCCCATCAAACTGTACCGCTGCGGCCACGCTGTCAGAACCAAGTCTAATATAGAGCAGAGTGCTGTGCTTTTCCCTTGTCACATGTGTACACATACAACATACATACACATTATATTCATACATATACACACATAATCATCTCCATACATTCCATCCCCAACACATAGAGTGTATACACACACACACACACATTCATACATACATTCAGTATCTGAAAATATTGGGACAAATTTCACAAAAAAAGGAGCAGTCAGTAAGAAAATGTGATACATTACGGTGCTGTCAAAATGTAGGTACGCCTCCATTTCCTTGCACCATGGATATACTGTGACGGCAACGTCAGGGGCAAATGAGGATGGGAGGGTCATAAAAATAAACACCCCGATGGTTAAAAAAGCAAGCATGGTGCCCCTCCTCACCAGGGTGCTGGGTGCTGGGTAATGGGGGCCTGGCCATCACATTATTAGTAAGCTTATATGGAGTGTATAAGAGCCTTATACCGGGTACAGCATGTGAATCACTGTGGGAACGTACCCTTTGAGGGGAGCAGTCAGGCATTTGCCGCCCGCACCGGGCCTGCTATTCTTGGATTCATTATTGAAGGCATGTGCACTTAAATGCCCTTAAAGGGATGGCGTCCCGGACGGCAGCAGACCGGCTCACGCAGAAGAGGAGGGCAGAGATTGGCCCACTGTCTCCGATTGCCTGGAGGCCCTCTGCTATTAGCCGCCGCTAATTCAAAATGCATAAGGTGCGTGGGAGAGGTGGGGGGCAGGATAAAAGCGTGCGTTCCATACAAACAGCGCGCATCCGTGAATGCCGTGTGCCGTGTGGAATGACGCAAGCGTTCCTCCCCTCGCTTCATGAATAAAGGGACACAGGAATAGTAATGATGGCTCAGAAGCTGGTGGTAGATACAGATGTGATGCAAAGTGCTTTGGGTGGCAGTGTAGCATGGTGGTAAGGAGAAGGGCTTGTAACCAAAAGGATGCTGGTTCAATTCCCACTGCTGCTGTTCCCCTGGGCAAAGTACTTAACCCAGAATTGTCTCAGTAAATATCCAGCTGTATAAATGGACAAAAATTGTAACCTACATGTATGTAAGTCACTCTAGATAAGAGTGCCTGCTAAATGACAATAATGTAATGTAATGTGTGTGTGATACTTGTCCTCAGAGAGTGGAGTGTTGCGTCCAACAAGTGCCCTGAGGTAGAGATTTCCCAGGGTTCTTGGTGAGAGCTCTGATATGTCCTGAATGACATCAGGACCTCTGATGGATCAGCAAGGCTTTCCACAGAATGAACAATGGGCACGGAGGCTACTCAGATAGCATTTCTGGAGATCATTGCTTTATCTCCAGAAATGCTAAGCATTCTTAATCATACTCTCACTTTCAGATTCACAAGGTGCCACTTAAACCAGTTATTTTTTAATTAAATCGTACATTTTCAATTTTATTTTTATACCTTCTCGTTTGTTTTATGCAGTCATGTTTAGAGTAACTGACAGAAATTGTTGATTAACCTCTGTCAAGTATTCAAACTTCTCAATTCACCACCCTGATTCGAGTGACTGTACACATTACGCATTCTCCTGGTACGCCCCTGCCGCTGTTTGCACTGCTGAACCCGAGGAGCTTCGGTGGAGGCAGCAGCTTGTGAATATTCATCGGCCGCGCGACCGTAGTTCCTTGTCTGCTTCTGATTCTTATCACTATTGACACGTGTTGAGTCACTGTACCCACCAGCCGTTTGGGCTGATAATGCTTTCGCGGCCCTGCCTGCTCATGAATATTCACGAGCGCGGAGACACAGAGGGGCCTGCACCCCCAACCAGGAGCTCGGCCTCATTGGGAGGGAGGCAAGGAGGCCACCTCTCACAAAAATCCCTTGCCTTTCATGTCACGGCGGCAGAACAAAAAGGCGACATCACGGGGGCTGGGGGACAGACTTCTTGACGGGGAACCTCAGTTTCAAGAGCCTGTGTAAGACACCACTACTGCCCTACAGTTTTCTGCTGCAGTGAATAAGTGCACAAGTGCGCATAAGTGCACGGGAGAGCTACATCTGAATTCAGAGGTTTGATTGGCTCCCAGGATGAGGCCGTTAATGTGCCTCAGAAAGGGCGTGCAGCAGCCGCACAAAAAGTTCTCAGAGCTGCGGGGGAGCAAATTACCGCGATGCTCAAGAGCTCCACTGCTGCCCTTTTAACTCCCCAGACTGTTTAAAGCCTGTTCCGCTGATGACAAGACTCCAAGGCTATGGTGATTCTTCATTATTTCTCTCCAGTTCAGAAAAAATACTGCAATTTACTGTCATTATCCATGGTGGAATATATTTGTTTCTAATGATCTGAAACACAGTAAGAAATGCAAAACCTATCTCAGTGCACAGAGCTTTTGCAGTAACACAGGACAGTGAAGGGCTACTCTCAGAAGCAGTACACTTATCTAGAGACAAGTAATGACTGCAGCCATCACACACTAACATGATTTCAACCAATCACAGTATCCTGCTACAGAGAGCAGTCTTCTGATAGGTTCATACACATCAGTGATTGACAGCTAAGGGTTGCTCCACCCATTGTGGGGTCTGTGAATGCTCACCACATTGCTGTAGGTATGGGGGAGGCCGTGCTTGTTAAAATCCAATCCTGTGGCGATTCTTCACTTTATCTCCCTGTCAACACTAGTTAACGAGCTCGGGATGTTGCTTGTGTGGTCTTACAGGATGTCTGAGACCCTGATCATACCGCAAACTTTACATGAATCATTTAGCACCAGCCGAGCACCACACCATTACAGAACAAAGGCTTTACAAGAGGTGAATCCTGCAGATGTTGGTCATCACCAAACAACCCATCACTATATGTTCAAAACGATATACAGAAACGTACAGAATAATAGCAAATGGTTGAATATGAATCTGAAAAAGTGACTAGCGGGCAACACACAGCCGCAGCTCACTCCGCCAACCTCCGAGCTTCAGAAGACACCTGCGTTCCGCGACACGGCTAAACCCGCAGAGCCGAGCCCCTCCGTTCTTTCATTTGTCAGAATAAGAGAGACGTATGTGTTTTGTCCATGGGTGTATATTTACAAATGAGCACGTTAATATTAAACAATGACCCAATTCTTCTCAGGTGTCAAGGGCATGATGAGTAATGCTTCGCCCGGAGGGGTGCCGTGGGTGATTGGTTTTCTATTGCATGAAAATCAGCAATTCATAGATCATGATAAAGAAGCAGCCCACACGATGCCTCGCTAATGACTCCAGTCTTTCACAGGAGGCTGCTTTTTAAATGGCCGCCGTTGCCAGTGCAGGAGGACAGGAGGACGAGGAACGGTATTTATTTATGAATTTTTTTTTAAAGCACACATTTTTTAAGTGTCAATCAACATGGACACGGCACACAGGTGTGTATCTGATGTAAGATAATTTATACATTTCAAATCCCAAACAGCAGAGAACTTTTTGACAGTGCAGAGAGCTTAAAAATTATTTATGATGACCCCTACCTTTTGACATTGCGCTGGAGGAGCCTGTGACAGGCATGAGGGATTTGACATTGTGGAGGGCGATACAGATACAGGCGAGTCCTGTCCTTTGATTTCCATCAGTAATCAGCGGCGGAATATTAACATCACTCAGGATGATGCCTTTAACAATGTTTTCATGCACATGTCATGCAGTGCGTATGCTACTGAGAGAAGACATGGCAGGAGGGTTTAACAAAGTCTATTTGTATCAGTGCTCACCAGCGCCACCTTCAGGAAGTTAGCGTATTGTCATCCCCATGGAGGTGGATCTGGCTGCAGAGAGGACCACTGTTGAAAAAAGGTGGTCTCATTCCAAGCGATCCTGTCCACAGGCGCAATATCACAAACCCTAACCTTCACCAACAGCTCTAATCCTAACCCTGACACCAAAACCCAGCTGCACCTGAATTTGTAGCAACTAGCCAGAAAGATGTCACATGGCACATTCACTCTAGAGACGTTGCTTTTTTTGGACAAATTTCCCTCTGGCGTTTGCAGCCCGTACCTATTGCCTTGGGGGGGGGGTGAAAGAGAAGCCATCCCACATGGGGGTCATCTTCTAGACTCTCAGTGACCTTACTGTCCACTCAGCAGTCAGTCTGGGTCCAGTGAGGCAGACAGCCCCCACCAGCACCCCTCAACCTGCTGTGTAAGGGCCAAATTACCAGGACTCCCTCCATAATGGAGCTGACCTCGTCACAGAGAAGGCTCACATAAGGCAGTTCCCCGGGGTCTGAAAAAGAGGAGCGTTTTTCAGATTTGATACTATAAGAAATCAATACCACAATGATGTCTGTCATGGAGCAAGGTGGAAATTCAGCCAGCGGTTTGTGATCATTTCTAGTTGCCCTTGTCTGGGACGACAAAAAAAAAAAAACAATCAAAAACACATTTGAAGCCCTTTCTGAAATCAGCGGAATAACCACAATAGAGGTTTAAATCACAGGAGAAGAGGACGTGTATAGCCACTATTGTTGTTATTTAGTACCGTGACTCAATCAGAGCCAGGTCTATTTTGGGCAGGCTGTTCCTCTGGTCTAAATCCAAAGTCACTGCATCATATATAGAGCGCAATCTCCCGGTCAGCGACCTATCAGCTCGCAGGAATGACAAAGAGCGACAGGCGCCATGGGTAAAAATAGAAGCCGCAAGAGTCAATCAGCGAGTCTTTACTGACAACACTAGGAATTAAACTTGGCAGAGTCTAGTACAGATTAGCCTCCCCCATCACCCCCCACCCCTCCCCGAGTTTTTAGAGTGGCCAGTCAGCAAACATCCCCTTCTGAGGTGAATAACGGGAGGGAGAAACAGGCTAGTTGACAGTGGCATGGCTATGAATGTGTATGCTTACTAAATGCTTTTTTCGAGGCTGACAGAGCCCCCTTTCGTGCTGTAATGGGGGGGGCTGTGGGGTGTCAGTGTTCTAGCGAATGGTTGAAAAAGTCAGAGCTATATGTAGAGAGCGGGCGACGGGTTTGTTTGTGACCTATGAACAATTTGGACCGGTGTCCTTCTCTTTTTATTTCGCAGGGCAGCGTTGTCTCCTGGGGACAGAGGGCCCCGGGCCAGTCTGGCCTGCCTGGGGCCTTTGGGGCATGCCAGGCATCTGTTTATTGGTCAGAGCCCTATCGCTCCACCCCCCTGACCCTTGAGCAATGCCACCCCCGTGTCAGAGGCAAAGGCCTGAGGCAGGAGAGGGGAGAGACGCACGCGAGGCAGGGGGTGGGAGGGGCAGCAGGGCATCTGGCCTTACGCATTATGTGAGGGTGACGAGGAGAGAGAGTCACGGGTTATCCCAGATTACAGAGGAGCGGGAGAAGAAAAATAACATTCAGAAGGCAGTACAGTGGTGCATCCACAGGGGGGTTCAGTCACAATTTAGAGTCAAGACACATATATCTGGAGCTTCAAATGAAAGATAAGCGTTCAGATAAAAAGTCAACAGGTGCTTGAAAATCCACCACAAAGGGAAAGTCATCTGTAAAACATAACAGGCACAGATTAAGTCAATGCCCTTACTACTTTAGGAGTATCTGGACTACTTCACGCATGCTTGGAATGGCCAATCAAACACGCTCCCTGGTTTCTCCTACAAGAAAATGGTGCCTTTTAAACTTACAAACTCACAAAGACTTGGCAAGAGAATCCATTGTATATCTGCATTAACAAGTAATTGTTACCCTTTGCCCTGAAAAAAGACATCTATACATTTTCAATGTAATATTTCATAGATCCACACTGTATTGTAGGTTTACTGAGATGTTGTTTTACTTTCTTTTTTAACAGAGATCAATTCTTATTTCATAGGGGATGACAAAGCTGTCCACATCCATCTAAAAGATTTGCTCTTCCTGTCCAATTTTCCCTCCTCTGCTGGGAGAAGCTGGGAGTTAGAATCCATACTAAATATTTTTGAAATGCTACTTCATAGAGGTATTCCCCCAGACCCTACAGCAGAGATGAGAGAGACGCATCTCTGCTGTAGGGTCTGGGGGCACATTAGCCGCAGACATCCCCTGGAAACTGTGCACTGCCTGCAGGTCTGAAAGGGTTAGGCTCCCAGCCCACGATGCCACGGGGCCCTCAGGACCTCTGTTCGATGGGAGAGGCTAAGGGGACACCTGCGGCGACATCACGTGACTACCAGCAAGCTCTCGCACACATTGAAACGAAAGTCACACAATCCTCGCCTTTCCATCTTGTTTCACACAATGGATTACAAAATTTGCTCACATGCCTTACCTTTCTCTTGGAGACTTTGCTGAACTGGGGCACTTTCTACCTCAACAAGTCAGTGAATGTACTTCTTACTTCTTTGTCTGGTAGCTCTAGTGGGTTAGTCCCTGTCTAATTGAACAGAACTTGTCTCTGTCACCCCTAGCTCTGGTGACAACATCACAGGTTTAGTCTCTAAACCTAACCTGTTTCTTTTGACCTCTAAAAGCTGATCATGGGCATAGAGAGAACTGTGATGCCAGGGCTGTTTACTGGGTCACTGCTTCAGTGGGTAGAATGCCTCCTCTGAGGAAGATCTGTGCAAAACTATTGATCATTTCCAGCAAAGTCACCCCCCAACATCTGTACAGATGGGCTTAAACTGAAGGTTAAGGAGCTGCAGAGAAGCATAGCTGACACAGGAATGTATGGTGTTATCCATCCGGTTGGCCAACACCCTGATCCAGAATGAATTTCATAGTTCACATTTTACACAGCATCCCTTCATAAGGCTGAGTATTTACAACAGCAAATAAGGCTAAGCATCTTTCTCGAGGGTACAACAGCAGGGAAACACCTGGGGCTTGAACCTCTAACCTTGGTCACAAGCCCAGTTAGTTAATTATTACAGGTTTGCAAAATGACCCTCCACCTGCTCATATGTCTGCATTTCACTGGGTGGGGCTAGACTGAGTGTGTTACATGTACGCTACACCAGCCTAAGCCATATTCTAACCAATATGGAACATTCCCATTGTATGGTGCTAGCCATGGAGCAACATGCTAACTCTGCTACCCAGCTGCAGTGGTATTGTGAGATCGTCCCGTGCCAGCTGGCTGAAAGGGCACCTGCAACGCTGTCAGTGCCCTTTGTCCAAGCAAGGCAACCGCTGCGTTCTTGGACCGGCTAAGCGTTTCCAGCGTGCTGATGCTCATATACAGTTATACATCCCTTCACAAATATCCTGCCAAGTGCATGCACTACTGTACGCCATGGCAAAGTTTTTTAAACAAAGTGGAATCTTATGCTGAAATCACAGACAATGCTACCGAGTGACAAACGGCAATATAACCGTATGCAGAAGAATTGTGGATGCAATACTGCAAGAATTACCCTGATGTAATTTGTGTAATTGAAACCATTTAAGTACATTTTTCTCAATATCATTTTCATTGTGCACTGCTTAGCATTATCGGAATCCAGTCAGCCATGTTTTTTTTTCCCACTTGGAGTTGCACAACAGGCAAAATACACCATTCATCGCAACTAAGAGGAATGCAACTGAAGGGTGTAATATTTATTGGGCCTATTAAACATCCAAAATTTTAGTACATTTGAATGAGCAATCAACACAACCAAACGTTATCCTGCGATGCCTGGTATTCTGTGTGTGTTCCCGTTCCGTCACCTTCAGGGTTGCGCTACAGCTATGCTTTACCATCCATAGCCATGTCATTCAGAGCATGACAGTGTTAATATTCATGTGCTCACAATAATAATGTAAGCAGGTGAAACGTTTGTCACTCCACTGGTAGGTTTGGGATGGCCCACACGTGTCATAACATTAATGTGAGCTGCTCCATACATAGCATTTATGTAAACCACATGCAAATGAGGTGGTTATTGAACAACCAGCTAAATGTTTCACGGTGTTCCTTGATTTAGTGCTCCCAAGCATTTTCTCACAGGAAAAAATGCCCCTCTGGGAAATTGCTGTCATACGCCTGAACACTATTATTGTCATGTAATAAATTAGTTTGTGATAGGTGTTTATTGGTGGTGGGTTTGAGGCAGTACACGCACTTCCAAACATATATTAGTACACTTTGAATATGTTTTGTTTTTTTGCCCACAAAATCATTACTTATAATACATAAGCATCCTCAGATATCATTACATGAATAATGTGCAGGGGTTGGATAAAACTGGCATAAACTGTGTTATGTAGTGACACCACAAGGGGAGAAGTGATTGAGAGCTGTTACTCCCCACACCAGTGACTCCGCCCCTTTCCCAGGTCACACCACGCCTCCCCCATTTGGCACACCTGATTGTCATTTTGGTTCATCAGCACCTGGTGAAAGGGAACTCTCAGACCTGTGCCTGGTGTGGGAGTTTGGAGTCTTGTTGCTGTGGAAACTGTTAAGTGGAAAGAGGTTTGCTGTATGTTAGAGAAGTTTCTGTGACCTTGTCATAGCTGAGAAGCTAGTTATGTGTTCTTGTGCTCTGGACTGGACCAAGTTTATGGATTTTCCCCATTTTTGGTTATGTTTGCCCTGTTTTCTTAGTAAATGCTCAATGGAGTCACCACTGTGAACCGTATTTGCTGTGGTTTGGGTGATATTATCACAAACGTTCTGCCACCTTGGGGTATGGCCTCCCTTTGGGTTGAAATATGTACACATCAAGCTATATTGTCAACATAAGTCATTCTATTACACTAAATATTTCATTATTTTTAGCTATACTACAAAGTAACATACACACACACTGATATAAATAAAGCACTGGAGTTCAATGAATATTACTGGGCTCTGTCATCGCAACTCCATTTCACTGTACTGCCCTCATGATTACTACAGTGCAAAAAGCAGGACTGGAGAGGCAGAAGCCACGCGCTCCTACATTACAAAAGGTCACATTATAGGGCGGTCAGGCTGTGTGATTGACAGGTATAAAAACCCTCCTATTGAACATTCCCCTCCATCAACACAGCAGAAAGCGGGAAGCACCAGAGGACCTCCCCTCAGCTTTGGGTTTCACAGCAGCTGCCTATCTTTCCTCAAAATGACCACGTTTCCAGGGATCTATCCCAGACAGAATTCCCACAGCATCTTTCATTTCAGTTACGAAGCAAGCTCAACCTGATATATGTATACATATATAGTGTGTGTATGCATAGAGATGAATAGTGTATGTAATTATATATACACCTTAAATAGTTGACCCACAGGGGTCATTGAAGATATCAACATGTGCACACGCATAACACACACATGCAAGCAAGCACGTACATGCTTGTGAATTTGTATATCCGAACACACACATGCGCAGACACGGCCACACCCACACTCACATATACACACAAACACATACACCCACGTGCAGACACACACAAACACATACACGCACACACACACACACACACATACACGCCCCCCCCACACACACACACACACACACTCAGGCACGCAGACGCCGCGCCGCTCCGGGAGCGAGCAGACCCCGGCGTGTGACAGCTTCGATCGAAACATCACCGGATCACAGCGCAGGCCGTTCCGCTTTGATGCCAGATAAAAGGCTACACGGGAAAGGGCCGGGGCGGGGAGGGGACATCAAACGGCGTCGCACGCGCGCTGTGACAGAGGCAATCCCGTGGGAGGAAGCCTTGATTTCCCCCAGGCCAGGTGCCATCTCTCCCTCAGCAATTCCCATGAATCTGCGGGCAGGCCTGCGCCGGGCGCTATCTCTGGCCGCCTCATCGATTCATTTATTGAGGCTATCACCTCTTAGCAACAAAACCAACAAAGTTGTCTCTTCGATGCTTTGATTGCAACTTTTCTAAATCACTTTTCTTGGACTGTGGATGCCCGGAATTAAAACGAGTAAAGTAAACCTGAGGGGCATTAATAACACACATGTTTAACTGCTTGGAATGAATCTGTTACAGTGTTGGTATATCAGAGCATTACCATGGAATAAAGCAGTGCTTTCTTATAATTAACCTAATATACAATGGTTCACTGGGACGTTCATATACACATTCCAATGGTATATGCGTTATCATTGACATTGCATCTATGCAATGTGCCCTGTGGTAATTCTTTTACTAAGAGTGTGAATCAAAGTGTGATAGTCTAATTCATATACTGACATTTTATTGCATACATATTGTGTCAACACATTGTCTGATAATTACATACAAAGGGGCATTGTAAGGCACAGATAAATCTCATAGAATGATTCATAGGGTTTGTAAAAACGATTTACAACTTTTAAAAAGAATTTTAACTTTTAAAATTTGTTACCTTTTTATTACCCTGTGTGGTCTATTAAAAGGTGCAATTGTTAGCTGCAATACTGTTGTTAATAGTTAAGTGATAGTATCAATAAGCCTATGCCTTGAAACATACCACAACCGGATGCAATACCCACATCGGAACAGGTTAAACTGGAAATACCTCAATCGCCAAAGCGGCAGAATGCCAAAGCAATTCTCCTGCTTCCTCCTAGCTCTCAGTCCCTGCATCAGTGTGTTGAGTTGGAGTGCCTCTCGCTCTGTGATGGATTTCCAGGCACACAAAGTTCAAAGCCTTCCAAAACCTTCCAGAGCACAAAGGGGCTCTCCAGACTGCAGCGAGGAGGGTGAGGCTCACAGTTTTTCCCTCCGCAAACGAGGCCTAGTGAGATAAGACACTGAGAGTGCTCTCTCACTGGGCCTTTCCCTCTCTGAGCATCATGGCGAGAGGTATGGCAGGTGTGTCTACAGAAAATACATCACAGACCTGGAGACAGACTGCGTGTGATGTCACACAGAGTCTCACGGAGCTTCCCATAATCCCCAACACACACACACACACACACACACACACACACACACACACACACACACACACACACACACACACACACACACACACACACACACACACACACACACACACACACACACACACACACACACACACACAGCAGCTAAAGTGACTTAATCGATATTCTAATGGCGAGAGAGTGAGGCTTCTTGAATGCCAACCTGGGTAGCATATTTTATCAATGAGTCGCTGATTTGAACCAATCATGCTATTTTGCTGTGGAGAGCAAAGTCATTTGATTGGTTTACACAAGTCACAATTAGAATTCCTTCCATTGTTACGGTTGTGAAGCCTCACTCACTGTAACGGCTAACAGCTGGACATTAATTCTGATGCATTGTGCACTGTTTGTGAAACAGTTCCTCCAAGATGCCTGCATAATGAATCACCTCATTCTTTCATTCATATATCTCTCGCGTTTGTTTGCTGAAGTCTGAGTAGTGTGGACTTGCATGTCTCGAGCATTATCAGTTGTGCGTGCAGATGCGCTCGCTTCGTTGCTGTGCTGTGGTCATCCTACTTTCTGTGTGTATTTTTAGCCGTTTGATTTGAAGACGAGCAAAACAGAATCAGATCTTCCGCATATAAGTTGAACAGCCTCGCAGTATGGTAAGCTAATGGCAATGTAAATAATGCATTAAAAGTGATCTTCAAATGCATACCTTCGCTGCTATTGTCAGAGAACGTTCTGTATTATTGAACATCTCGCTAGAATTTCACGCACTGCCCGGTACACACTGGTCAAAAAATCCAAGGGCAGGCCTCTCGGAAGGCAGGCCTCTTGTAATGTTCAGTGCTGTCAGATGCTGTAAGATGTTGATGCCAGTAAGAACTTAAACATTAGTGCCATTAAAAAGCATCCTCCATTTTCAAAAATGCCACTGCTCTGAATATTTCCAGTACCCATCTACTCTGGAAAACTCCCAAGTAGAGAAAAACATGTTGGTTTAAGAAACATTAAAAGAAACTGCAAGGACTCCTGTGTAAAAATAGCTTTCTCAGGTTTTTGTTAGACTCTGAATCATTCACCATGGCCAGAGAAGTGATGCTGTTAGACAGAAATGAGTGAAGGTACTTCTGCTCTGCTTTTGACACATGTGGTGTATGACATACAGGAGGAGCAGAGCAGTGAATCTAACTGTGACATATATAAAACATTTCAAGACAGAGCTTGACAGCATTGTGCATTACATAAAAATTCCAGTATCACTAACAGTGAACATGCCACCTATAAATGTTATCTAAAACAATTAAAGTGGTGGCTAAGATACACCCTTTAAGAGTTTGTAATAAGCATCACCATCATCTGAACATTCCATGGCTTTACTTTAAAAGAAAGTCCAACTTTTTATTGCCTTTTATGTTATTTTAGTGGTAAAGTTTAACCTTTCTGTTATGTTTTTTAAAGGTGAACTCAAATGTGCCATTGTGTTTTCTAAAGGTAAAGTTTAACCTTACCTAAAAATAAGTTCTATCCTTCAGTTGCATCATTTCAAAGCTAAAGCCAAGTCTTTTATTACCATAGAGGGGCTTTGAAAAGCCTTTTCGGTGATGGGAGTATTTTGGTGATGGTGATTTCTCCCCCTGGCTGACCTGAGAAACTGTAACAAATTGATAACTGCTCTTCATTTCTTCTCTGGATGATGGAGACCAGGCAGACACACCATGATTCTTCTATTAATCATGGTGCTTTTAAGTAGGAAACAGCAGTGCAAGCGTGATATTAAGTACACCGGAAAGCATGTACGTTAACATTATTTCATATACTTTAACACGTGCATACATAAATTCTTAGTTTTAAATGTAGTCTGGGATTATACTATAAAGTTCTGTAATTCAGTCAGGATAAAGGGTGTCAACTCCATTTAAAATGAATAAATAACATGATGTAACATAACAAATGTTAGGTATTTTTCACAGTGGCAGTATGACAGAGCGGTTCAACAGGGGCTGCTTTAGAGAATAATAATGAGCTGCGCTTTGAAGAACTGGCCCCTTGTGGCTCTTACCAAAAACTGCACCATAATTTTCACTGCATTAGCATCACCTCCCTCCAGCTCTAATAACACACAGGAGTCAATAATTTGATGGATGCGCCCTGAGTTTCCCCAGACCCATTACAGACACCAGTGAAAATCTACCACATAAACCTTGAGCAGAGGACACACTTGCATAGTGTGAACAGGCCGCTCAGCAGAGTTATGTGCATGTCTGAGATTGGAGGTAACACAGACCTGAGAGTCCACTGGAAGTTGTGGCGGCCTAAAAGTCGCACC
Organism: Megalops atlanticus; assembly: GCA_019176425.1. Classification (NCBI taxonomy): domain Eukaryota; kingdom Metazoa; phylum Chordata; class Actinopteri; order Elopiformes; family Megalopidae; genus Megalops; species Megalops atlanticus. The sequence continues at coordinate 18,662,140 of CM032894.1, forward strand.
TTAAGGACAGCGTTCCTGGGTGTGGAATCCAGAAATTTCTGATCAATCATACCTCTTAATGGAATTTGGCCTACATGGTGTGTCAGTTTTCCCCTCCCCTAATTGCAAAGGGTGGAGCCAGTCTGTGACAGTGACCCTTAAAGTTTTGATGGTATCAAAGTTGCAGTAACTTGCAGTTCTGTATGTTAGAGGGGCATGGTGGTGTAATTATAAAAGAAGGACATTACCAGACACTGTAACACACTTCCACAAAGTATTTTCTGTGGATTTCTTCACTTAATATCCACTTGTGATCTGTAAATAAGTTATATTTACAATTCAAGTTACACACAGCAAGCCAACCTGAATATGGACATCTGATAAAGTAATGCATAATACAAATTTAAAATAATATAATTATCTCACACTGATTCATGTTGTAATTTTGCATGCTTTGCTCTCACTGATGTATGAGATGTCAACCTTGCACACCGACTTCATCATCTAATGCTTTCTGAGTGTGCGGCCTTAAATCAAACATCTCAGAGCGAAAGCGACACGTCAGAAGTCAGAGCGTCTCTTTACGACGGGACGCCGCCGCTAATGACTCCCGGTGATCAGACGGGCCCCCCGGCCGCCCGAGAGAGAAGCGTTTGACCGAGCGGAGCGGATCCCCCAGCAATCATAACCGCCCAGCCCGCGGGCCGGCGCGGAGCCGCCGAACTCATCAGCCTTCATTAACGAGCCGTCAGTCCCGGTTACACTCCTCCGGCGCCTGGGCCGCTGTTCCCGCCGAAGCTGAATCAATCTGCATTTGCGGTAATGAGGTGCCAGGGCTCAATATTGTTGCATTACAGGGAATATGTTCATCTTCTGATGAAACTGTGTGCACAACATTCTCTTTAAGGCCAGCGCACTGCAAACCCGGGCGGAGGCTCTGGCGGCAGAAGGGACAAGAGGATACGAAGCCGGCCACATTAGCGTTCCTCTCTGGCTCTCTCCTGTTCTGAGGGAGATGCCGCTCACAGCAAATCAACAACACGTGACACATGCTCTTAAGCTGTTGATTGTTTCACAGCCAAGGCCTCACAGGCGGGGTAATATCTATTCACTTGATTTATTTGCTTGTGCTTACACAACGCTTAAAATACCAAGCGAACAATGTCTGCAATGCATTTGACCGCTTCTGTATTGCACATTGCCCAGATGTCCATGACTGTATTTTGAAATGTTTCATGTAACCTTTTGTATTATCATCTAAATATTTAAGGTCTCTGTTATAAATATTAATATTAATCTCACTTAATACAGAATGTTGTAAATGTTGTAAAGTTTTGGAGATTATCAATATTGTATCTCAGTCTGTGTCAACACTGTATATATGCTAAATAAATGTTTAATTGGTATTGCATTTGCATTGCAACTTTTTCAAAAGAATTTTTTTTTCTTCCTGGTTTGTTAGCATGCAATTAAAACACTGACCTCCCTCCTCAGATGTGATGAAAGAGATGACAAATGTTGAAGCAGTCAAAACTTTGAACGCTACAAATGTTATGCTTTCTAGTAAATTCAACTGATGCCTGAATCACCCTGTGAAGTGGCCATATCCATTCAGGGCTAATCTTCTGTTAGCGTTCTGCTAGCCTTCATGTTCCCATGTGGCAGGGGGCTGCATTGGTCAGGGATGGAAAGCGTCCGCTCTCCTGCCTCAGGATGGAGAATGCAGCCACTGACGAGCCAAGTTTCGCCGCACCACAGCTGTCGCACGCGATATCGCCTCTGAGGGTAATACGACCTTCAAACGAGACCCTCGACCCGCTTGTGTCAGCAGGGTCACGCGCTACATTGAAGGAGTACCGGGGCAGGGCACATGCCATTCTGTGAGCCTGACAACTGCGTCTGACCCAGCAGCAGTCATTCTATACCACAGTGAAACTCTAGCAGCCCACGTGCGTAATTAATGCTTGGTGTGTCCACATCATTTTGTAAGGCCCTATTATTGTGGAAAGCAGAAAACCATTTGGCCGTTTTGTGTTGTTACGCTATTTGACTCACACTTTTAATACATTTCGTGATATTGTAGCATTCATGTTTGGTGGTCCTTAGCATGTTCCGTCTAATACAGTCTCCACACATTTCACGCCTCATCACAAACCCAGTTGATGGTCCAGCTGACAGAAGACTTTTGATTCTACAAAAGCACAAGAAAGTGCATATGAGTGGTAAGTGCATATGAGTGGATTCCAATACAGACAAACTGCAAAGATAGTAATACAAAGTGGAAGTGGTGGATTTCTTAATTTAGTCATATCCAGCAATATATCTTTCCCAGTGTAAGTCCACCCTTCTCACACACACACACACACACACACACACACACACACACACACACACTTACGGCCAGCTTTGCCTAAATTAGCAGTTTTGTCAACAGCTGTTGCAAAATGTCCCCCCTGCTTTTCAGGGGCAGAGAAAGAAATCTGTTCTGCTCTGAATCCGATAGTTCCATGCATATGTTGCTCTTTCTTCTATTTGAACTTCATTTTTATGGTGCTGTGTGTTAATCTTGAAAAAGGTAATGCTGACAATAGGCTATGTCTAGGAGCAGACACAGAAAGGAGAAGAATATGAGGGAAGAAAAAAACTTTCATTTTTTAAAACGTCAAAAGACAACAAGTGTTTTTTTAACCCTCTTTCCTCAAACGAGTCCAATATGTCAGAGGGGCTTCAATTAAAGTGCCGTGTGCAGACTGGGGGGACACCATAAAAAGCCATTACTGCCAGTTTCAAACGACAGGCACTCTCATATCTATCAGGGCCTGTGTGTGAAGTGGACGCACGCGGCTTCTCCATGGCTGGTGTTCATGTACAGGGACCACGGCTGAGTGGCCAATGAGCCGGCCGTGATAAATGCTGCCCTTGTGACATTGCCGAAGAGCTGAGAGGCCCGCATTACATATATTCGTGCTTAGGGTAGCTGTGACATACCAGGGCTCCAGTTTCTCTGGTTCCTCCACTTAACCCTGGCTCAAGCTGAGGTTTAGGATTCCTACAGAACCTGCTAATCAGGTTGGTTCTACACAAGAGATGCAAGCAGCTGCCATAGTCGCTTGACTCTGAGTGACAGCCAGGAATAACATACTTCTGTTATACGATAGATTGACAGATTGATGCTATATGATAGATTGACAGCTAGGCAATATTCAAGTCATAAATACCTCATTCAGAGTGAAGAGGAAATAAGTAGCTATTTTTGCAGCATTTCCAAGTATTGTGGGATCAGACATTGTCAGGAGAACCATTCAAAAGATGTTTACATTATAAATATGGAGATCCGTGACATGTTGTTTCTTTAATGTGCTTTGAGACAGCATATATTTCAAAACTGCTGCATAAAATAACTGGAAGGCTTGGGGAAGGGGGGGGCAGCAGTAAACCACAAACCACAGCACTGTAACGGATTACCAGAGGTGTTGTATGCAGAACCATCGAAAAAGAGAGAGAACAGTGGACTTTAAAAAAGAGAGTCCATTTCATGTTACAAATCATAGAGCCCTGCTGCAGTCATTACACTATATATATATATATATATATATATATATATATATATATATATATATACATACACCCAAGATGCTGAGGGATTCAAGGGCACTCATGAGCAGGAGGTCAAGGTTTGTGTTGCCTGTTCTGGTGGCACGGGATCAGAACTGCTGAGTGAAGAACACTGGCATATGGTAATGGTCCCTGTCACTCTGCAGGCCCGTCTCCGGGGAGACAGAGGTCCTAGGTGAGGCCAGAGCTCTGTGGTCCCCTCCGTGGGCGAGGCGGAAGGGGGGTGATTGGCAGCTTCCTTGATGACTCTGACATTGCACTATAGTTATGGGTTCTGGAATTCATCGCTGGACACAACTGTGGACACTCAAAACCACAACCACTCACCCTCCCCACCACCAAACCCCCCGGCCCCCCCCCACATTCATTCCACCTTGATACACTGCCTCCATTATGAGACGAGTGTCATTTCCTCAAAAAACCTTCAGCATTCTGAAGCCCAACCTTGGCAATGTTGCCAACTTGGCAGTTTTGCACCCAGATCTAGAGACTGCTCCAGCACTCTTGTGATGCTTGTGCACAGAAATCAAAAATGCAAGAAATAAGTTACATTATTTTCTGGATAACCTCCAGCTGAAGTGCAAGTGGGTGGCAAGAGAATGTTCTAAGAGGTGCGCTCCTCCATCCAGGCCTAATCTCACCACCCTCGCTCACCATGGCTACCATTAAAGCCTACCCCTTGAAATGTAATGGTTTACCTAATGTCAGATCATTTCATTAAACAGAAACGCCATTGCTTGCAGAATGTTGAAAAATGCATTTTGCATGGAAGCAAAAACCTCTGTTATTTTCCTTTTTAACATCAACAGGAATGCAGCCCCATAAAAAACTCCCACCTCTGACTTTGAAGGGTGTGCATGGTGGAGAGCGTGAACCGATCAAGAAGGGTCGAGGGGCAGGGGTTAGGGCCAATGACGGTGTTTGAGGCCTCTGCCCTTAGATGCCCAGCAGGCCGTGCCTTTATAATAGGCAGACACACCTATTATGGGCTGGTCTGCCTCAGCCATGCATGTGCCGGTAGGTGTGACTGCCCCTGCCCCATGTCCTTAGGACATAATAGGCTTTGGGGAAACAGCAGAGCCATCTGACAGCAGCCAAAAGGCAGGATCACCGCCCCCTCTGTCTGTCCCATCATATCCCATCTCATCTCCCACGATGCAGGGACACTCAGTCATTTAATGAGTTGTTTACACCCCTGCCACAAGCACTCAGTTGAGCTCAGTTGTCTAAACTGTAAATTGCAAATTGTATTACCATTCAGGTGATGCACAGAGCAAGGATGTAGCTCAGTTTAATTGGTCCAACAAAGAGTTGCAAGAACACCTTGCAGGGTGTTAACAATTTTATGACTGTTAGTGCATGAGACGCTGAATTCATTTTAATATCTTATCGGTATCAATGAGTTCCAAACATACCAATGCTATGCAATGGCTTTCCTCAGACAGAGACTGAGCTTTTCCCACGTGTCTCCACATGGGTAACTATCCAGACTTTCTGCTTTTTCCAACATTTAGAAGTATCATTAACCTTAATTGCTGCCATTGAGCTGCATCAGACCTCTGACAGTCCTTTGGAAATGTTGTGACATGCTTTTTTACCAAAGGTGTTTCACAGTCCACATACTCTGTCTTTGGTGCATTCATTTCTCAATGTATTTGTGAAGGACTACCAAGTAAAATACTTTTGAAAAGGTATCTGCTAGAAATATGACCTCCTCACTTTATTTTTTCCTCAGCTGTGTGTTACAATCTACCCTGCTTCTGTTTCATTGTGGCTACAAAATGTGAATCAAGCGTTTGCATAAACACACACGCATGCACACACACACACACACACACACACACACACACACACACACACACACACACACACACACACAGGCACGCAGGTATGCAACTGCACAGCTTTATACCCAGATGGACGGACAGACAGACAGACACGGCCATATTGTGTTTGCTGTGACTGTTACAAAACCACTTAAGGCAATAACTGCTCGCCATCTGCTTCCCTTGCGCACAAACCCCTTAGACTCCACTCCACCAATTCAAGATGGCAAGCAGACAGCGAGTAAAAGAATGTGCCGAACAGCTGGTGGCTCGCACTACGGTTGGGATCCCTCAGCACGCAGTTCATCTCCCGGTCATGATTCCTGCTCTCTGTGTGTAGTAAAAAGAGGAGGAAGAGTCGAGTCTTGGGGATGTTACCTGTGACGGTGCGCTTTGGCTCGGACTCAAACCCCCTCACCCAGACCACTATCACACAGCTGTTCCCTGCAGTATCCCTTTGGGAAATCCTGCCAGCTCACTTCCTCATCCCCCCCAATAAAAACATTCCACATGCCCACTCCTGCCAAAAGTAGAGTAGTCACACTCTACACACATAGAGAATGAGGCAACCCAACTGTACCAGGGGCTAACTGCTTTCAGCCTCACCTCACCTCACCTCCAGAAGGCCATGAGAGGAAACAGACTCAACAGCACAGATATATTAAAGAGCACCTGGCCGCAGGTTAGTGGAAAACAAGCCATCAAGCCTAGAGTGTGTCTCCCTTAAAGTCTGGTCTGAGACTGTTACTCAGTCGACTTGAATGGATACGCTTCTGTTCTTTTTTTGCTGGAAGCCACTCTGGAGCGTCTGCTAAATTAATGTAAACAAAGTGATCAAAGAACTCCACCCACTGATGAGGGCGCTAGTCCACACCCCTCCAGCACTCACTGAGCCAATCAGGTGGTCTCACACAGCATTCCAGCCTCCCCTTCTGGTACATTCCCCACCGCTGTGGAGAGAGACAGAGGCCAGAATGTAAATGAGGGGACAGTGTTGTTGATGAGTGAAATGATTAGATGATGAACACCACCAGGCAGGGCTAAGGTTGATGAATAACTGCGGCGGAGACTGGGGGACCGCGGTGGGATGAGTGATTGCTCATCAGTGAGGCTCAAATGAGTCCTATTAGCACTTCATTCATCTGTCTTCTCCTCCTCTCTCCTGTGAAAAACCACCGCCACTGATACTGTAATGCTTTTTGTTTGGACACACTGAGCACTCAATTACGTTTGTTCTAGAGAGGAAGAGAACAATTAACTATATACATATTGAGGAATTCAGTTGTAATTGGCAATGGGGCCAGTCCCCATTAATATGGAGAGAGCTGCATCGGTATTCAGGCATATTATAAAATGTACATTACAACTGTAAAAGGAAACAGATTTTAATGGTGTGTGTGTGTGTGTGTGTGTGTGTGTGTGTGTGTGTGTGCGCATGCGGGTAATTGCATTGATGATGTTGTGTAAGCATCTTTGAGTTGTTGCATGTCTGTTTACACTTTGTGTGTGTATGTGAATGTATGTTTGTGTGTGTCACTGTGTTGATGTCTTGGTGTTGATGTCTCATCTGTTCATGGTTATGTGTGTGTGCATTTGAGGGGGAAAGAGAGAGCGAGCAAGTGTTTGATGAATTGATAAAATTACTGGTAAACTATGATCAGTATTTTGGTATATATGCAAAAACATAGAGGACAAGGGGTTCCAAACATTTCTCCTCGCTTATTAGGGAATGGCATGAATTCCTTCATTAAAGCAATTTTAAGCTGACATTCTCCACTGGCATGCCACCATCAAGTTCGGCTACTCCCCATATGCATACAAAATCACTGCGCTTCCCTGGAAGCAGAGAACTTTAACAGTTGCAGCACAGTCTGTTCCTGGAAGTTAATTTTAAATAATTGAATTAACACTGGGCGTTTTCAAATCTGAGGCTTTGCAGCATGGTAGGTCATGCAACTGATCCACCGGCATTAGAATTCTCAGTGGTCTGGCAAACTGGTTAATTTCATTTCTTTGGTGTTGAAAACATCTTTGAAACTAGCAGATCGCTTTAATCTGAGCGAACAGGGCCTCCTCGGATCCAGCCCTCAAAAGCGAAATAATTATCTGAGTCCACAGCCATACGACATGGCCTTAACGAGATGGAGACACTGGTGCTGGAGAGCACTCCTTCCAACAGTTAATAAGGGTTGGATATGATGGGGCTCTTTAAACTTGTGGAAATACCCATCCTAGCCTATACTCACAAACTAATTTCTTACTTTACCACAGGTAACGAAAAAAACGGGCAGCTTGCGTCTCCTGTGTCCTTTCAGAACACAGCCTTCTTCCCGCCTGCTGCTTCGACTATTTAATAGCTGCCTCCATTCCACATCCAAGAGGGATTTTATTTTCTTCTGTCTGTCAGATAAAGGCTGCAGTTGTCTGCCAACTCCTCTCCCCGGCACGGAGGGAAAGTCTATTTACTTTCACAGTCAAATTCAGCCATCTCGCTCCTCAATCTGTCAGAAGCCGGAGAGGAGATTCTAAATGATTCTTCAGGGCTTTCTGTCTCACTCACATCAAGCAGTTCGGACTGATTGATATTCTTCAGTGAACTTTATGACCGCATAACCTTTTCCAATAAAGAGAGTGCGAGTAAATCGTGACTCTACCTTTGTCAATCACAGAGTCAACTTCAAACTGGTTAAGTATCTTAATCGGCTCTGGCACATGCTTTAGATTTTTTGTTAGATTCTTGCATAACGTTCAGAGTCGCACCATTACTGAAATTAATGACATTTTATGTGAGGTGAAACACTTGCTTAAAATTATTATTCAGAATTAATGACATAGAACATTTCAGCATAAATCCAGGCTACAGTCTTAGAATGTATTTTTATTGTCAATGACATTCTTTTTTAATCAGTGGCTCTTGTTGACATACTTTACATTATATTACATTGATTTAGCAGACATTGTAACTCAGAGCAGCCTCCAGCACAAGGGGACAGAAGTGTATCCATCCAAGTTATAGGGGCAACAGTGACAGACCTGGTTAACAACACTCCCAGACCAGCAAGTGCATACATTGATATCGGCATTGTTAAATGATTTAAATTGATGTGATAAATTAACCATGATACACACTGTTAATAAAGTGAACACTGGACATGAAAACAACGAACAGTACAATTCTGTCAATGTGGTTGAAATATACTGATAACCACTGACCTGCTACCTCTGGTCATGAGTGTGAACTTGGATTTCTAACAGCAGCACTAGAACTGGATATGCCAGAAGTCATCACACCTTAATAAATATTAAGGCGAGTAAATGGCTGGACTTGAGGCTGAGATTTTGATCTGCTTCTCTTTGAAGTACAGGCCGGACATGAGAAGGGAAACAATGATCTCTCATTACACAAAAAGCGGGATGGAAATGCCATCTAATGGCAAAGAAATGGGAGTGAAATAAAGTCCTCCATTGACACTACAGACAGATCAAAGGGCCAAACGCTGAAGTGATTTAGACTTTCCCCACTTCCCCTCTCAAAGGTGCGGCCAATACAATCATCTGATTGGACCAGAGCCTTCTCAGCATGTTGGGAAGATTAGTGACATATAGGAAACTATTGTGTAGGTTTACTGTATATAACCCACTGGTCACACGCTGTCACTTCACTTGCAATTATCTTTGATTAAAATTTAATTTTCATTTGAAATTGAGATTTGATTAATTTGCATGGCAAACATATGTTCATGTTGCCAAACTGCATGCGTGTTGAGAACAAAATAATTTATACAGCATCAAATGAAAAAATAACTATAATTAGCAATTATTCATGCATGCTCTCTCTCTTTCTGTCTGTTGTGATGGAAATTTTAAACATAAAGAAGAGCAAATAACTGAGTACAGACCCCAAAAGGCTCAACTGGCCTCTGAGTGCAAGAAAAAGAACAATACAAATAATTTCAAACGCTGTCATTTCTGACAAAATTCTGATTACAATAAGAAAGTTCTTTTTCTTCAATGAGGCTGATATACATTATGTATTGGCTAAAGAAAAGGGACACACATTTTCAGCTTTGGAGAAAATCCATTATTGTCCTCTCAGACATGAAAATCATTTGTGAAATGAAAACATAATTCATGCACCTTTGGCTGGTGAAACGGAGAGGAACCTCTTTTCTTTTTTTTGCTCTTTTCTTGACCTCATTTGAAGACTTGCCAGTCTTAAAACCTTCTCCCCCTCCTGCAAACTGGTACAAACACAGCACAGTCTGAGTTTGCCGGGCTTTTAATTTGCATTTTAAGTACTCAGGTAATGATGCTGGTGAATTGAATATTTAATTGTGCTACCGGGATTAAGTTAAGCTTTCAGCTCTTTTCTGTACAGTGGGTATTGGCCAGTGAGGGATTGCACCATTTCACAGTGCTTGCCCACTGGTGCCACATTGGAAATGAATTAGTAATATTTTCAAATCGATTCGCCACAGACTGCGTCCCGCTTCACCTGTGCTGTCACCTGTGGCTAAAAGTCGAGTTCGGCTGGCATGCCAGTTCCTGGCTGTGGCTATTTCCTGTTGCAGGGGGTTTCTGCCCTGTGACAAACACAGACAGTGTTCCTGAAAGTCTTTCAGGGGAGGCTGGGAGAGACATTTTCATGCAGTTAAACAGATAGGGTTTCAAAGACACCGTCTCTGATATTGCGTCACCCACATATTCAGGGAGCTAAAATAAGATAACGTGTGACCCAACCCAAGGACGCTTTACCCTTTCGGTTCCCATGCTCTCTGGAAAAAAAAACAAACCAACAAATCACTCACTAATCAGACATCTTAGATGTTCTAATACCAGAAACATCTGAAACATCTGCTTGTCTTCAACCAAATCCTTGCATCTTTGCATTCTGGACAATAAGAAGAATGCAACCAACTGAGGAGTATGAAAGCTAACATAAACAAAAATAAAATATATCGAAGGAGCAGGTCAAGCTTCCCCTCAATTTCATTCCTCCATTGAGGCTGTGTGGCCTATCTAAATTGACCCTGCAAATCTGTTGTTTACTCTTGCTTACATGCATCAAAGATTTATGAGATATATTCAGCCCTGTTCATTGCTCCTGTGACATGTAGTGGGTTTGCCATATAATGCAGATGCCAGACCGCATTACGATTTTTATTTTCAGATTATTCAAGGTCAGAACCCTCTCCTGAAGGCCACCCAGAATGCACTGGGATAATGTACCAGACGTCTGTGATAGACCCTTTTTTTCCAGAATTCACCGAAAGGATTGTTCATGACTACTGATACTGAACCATGATTTTCAATAAACTGAAACAAGCACGCATTTCGCATTGATTGGAGCCAGTGGCAAGGAAGTAATTCCATCTGAAATGCTGAAAATGAAAGCTGTTTTTTTTCGGCTGTCCATTTATGGACAGTGACATATGGACTTACATGAGATCAAAATATTTTCATATTATATTTCATACATATACTGGTGTAAGCAAATAAAAATAAAAGTTTAGAATAAACTACCTAAACCGATTTAACCAGGTCCATTTGCCAGTTTGGTTCTAATCTTCCCAAAATGCTTGCAATGAAGTAAACAGTCATTTTAGTAGGAACATTCACACATCCACCGGTCCCTCGTGCAGCAGAGCTCAGTGATCTTGTTACACATAGAACAATCACCCACAGGAGTGAGGGCAAGAGCTTAGTTAGTATCCTGTGCGAAATCTTTTTTTGCAATCTTTTATGCAATTATCTAATCATGTCTCTTCTCTGGAAGTTGTACAGTGTCATGGTGTTGGGAGCATGGGATTTATACTTTTTGTGGATAATTTATCCATTGTGGATACTGATGTTTGGAGGGCCACAGTTCTTTGACTTAACTTTCAGCTATTATTCAACATTGATATCTAACTGGAGCTTGAAATGAACTTTTAGTTCTTAAGGAATATAAAATACATATTTGAAAATTGATAGTATTTGGAGTGATTTGAAAGTTTTTTTTTTTCAATCACCCTTATGGAGGCACAAACACTTTCCCTGGGTTCTACCTTCTAAATAATAATACACCAGCTCAATCACCCTTACAAGACTGATTCACACTGTAAATGCAGGGTGATCTGCATCTAAGTTTTTAAAGGCTTACATATGTGTGATGCACCATGATTGGTCAGATTTATGCAAGTCTAAAAGGACCTATCAGTGGTGTAACAACAAAAGGATCCAAGAAATAGTTACAAGTATTAACCTGTATGTGTTATGATGAACTCATACAATGTCCCTTTAGTAAACAGAGAAGTAATGCAGGTTTAATTGCATTGTGACACTGTAAAACATGTGCTTGTGAGATCATGAAAACACAGCTAATGACTAATTAGCCTCATCACTTGCCCCTCTGAACTTCCATTACAGACAGAACTATGTTTGGAGTGATATATATGAAAGATCCATCTAAAAATAAACAAACAACTCACCAGGAGACATCACTCACAGCAAAGTAATCTATAGGGGAATAAACATCAGAGATGATTACCATATACTAATATTTTCAGCTTTCCATGCCTTAAACTATGACCTCAGAATAATAACCAGTTAATTTTCATATTCATTTGCAACAACCACAGGATGGCACAGAAGATTGCCGGTGTGATATCTACCAAAGGAGGACTTATATTAATTTGAGTATTTAAATAATTTTATTGATTTAATTAATTAATTAATCTTTTATTCCTAATAAACACTGGGATGATGCTTTGCTGCCTATGTGCACCTCTGAGCTCTTGCCTGGGCATTACATAAAAGGCAAAACAGTAGGGTCAGTGGCTGGATGTTTTTCTAGAATTAAATCTACATAGCTGTGACTCTCCTGTGCAAATGCATTTTCAGCAAGGCAAATGCTGTTGATAAGGTATCCACACAGCTGAGCAGGTGAGTAGCTGGTGAAGAGGTATGTATTTTTCATTGTAGTTTTATCTCTGACAGGCTCACGTTGCCACATAGTGATTGCAATTTTAGCTCCCTGAACAATTGTCATTGTACAAAGCATACAAGTCAAAAAATCATAAATGGAAATCAGAAAATGGAATTAAAAACCTGCAAATACTGTACGAGATAGTCAATAGAGATGTCCTTCCCAAAGTGACTGTAGTACTAATTTATAAGCGGGGTGTTTACCTCCATTACATTCAAATGAGGTCTAAAAGAAGCACAGTGTATATAGTAAATGGAAATATAAATGAGCTAGAGACCTTTGACACAATTTTCAAATTCACTGCCACAACGGTAATGAATTCAGCTACCAAAATGGGTTGGCTTTAAAATCAGAATGAGGGCAATTACTCTTATCAGAATCAACCACAGTGATCAATAACAGAGTAATCATTCCTATATGAGTGCTGTGTGTTTGTTCTGCTTTTAAGTAATTCTTGAAGAATCATTTTTGTGCTGCATGCTGCTGGGGTAAAGTATATATTATATTTGTGTGTATTATAATGTGTTTCTCATACCTGACAGTAAAAACCATAGCATCCAGCACATGAAATATTTTGAGAAAAATCTGTGTTCATAAGCTATGCCATATCAGGTCTAGTCTCCTAACTGCTATATCACAGCACTGCTGTGCAGAGCAAGATATATTCATTACCAGCCAACGTGCCTATTGTTTCATAGACATTTTGATAACCTCTTTGTTGTTGTTCTTACTGCATCAACGAGATCACAAGGAAATGTGTTTTCAGAAATAAATCTCTGGCGAACGAACAGATATTTTTTTCATGCGCATTTCTTTTTTATTGAATGTGTTGCTCGCTGATAACGGTGATTATCACACGCAAAATCAGAAGTTTCAATAAAAAACATTTATAATCCTAAAATTCAAGGGGAGGGATGTGGGGGGGTGAGACATCATTTGATGACAGTGCTGTCAGCGTCTTATCTTCAAGACTTCAAATCCAGGGCAGGGGTGTACTTCAACGGTAAACACAGATAATCCTACAGTATTGGCCAGGTTTCCTTTCCAACAGCATACTTTCTTTCTTATATGCCGTGACCGGGATTATAGGGGAGGGGAAGCTAAATTTAGCGCATCTGAACAACTCTTTCAACCCACTAGATATTCATAGCTGTTTCTTCTGACGCCCTCGTTGCCTTCCTTGCATAAAAGATTTAATTGACAAACTGTTACTTGCATCCAGGTCTCCTGCTTCCACCCGAATCCTCTTTGCTCCTCTTAACCCCGCCAGCGGCTGACTCACCCAGTGTGCCCTCAGCTGCATCGCCTCTCTGTGAGGTACTTCCGTCCCTTTTCAAACTTCAGCAGCAGGAGCTGGCTACAAGAAACATTACGTACACGCCGCATATGCACTGAAGCAGCTTCAACCAGAGCAAAGCTCCTGAATGCCCTGTTGGCTGACTGTGTTTTTTTTTTTTTTCTTTGAGAAATTGCAAGATCCTCATTGCATCAGGAGCACATTCGGATCTTGTTTTGCATTTTTTCCCTGAACAGGCCTTTAACTGCTTCCTTTCCGATTTTCTACATTTATGTGTCGGAGGATCTTATTTGAAACATAGGTGGTACTTGTCACACCCGCTCCCAGTCAGCCAGCCCAGCCACGCCCAGTTCAACCCAGCTCAACCACACCCAGTCATCAAGCGCACCTGTGACTCATTCCTCAATCAAGCCCTGGCTACATAAGGACTCTGTTTCTGTTGCCTCATTGTGAGGTATTGTTCCAGCACTCTACCAAGCCTGCTCTCTGCCATTCTTTCATTTGGAATCTCGTGTTTGACCCCCTCGCCTGTTCTTTGGACCTTGCTTGTGTTTTTCTGGATCTGTTTTTTTGCACTGCTGCTTCCTGTTGCCGACCTGCTTTGTCCCTGACTACGTTTTGGCTTTTTGTGATTAAAACCTTAACCGCACTTGGATCCCAGTCTGTTTCATTACAGTACTCTGGCCCCTAGTCTAATTACAGCATGCCCTATCCTTAACTAAATAATGAATTTTAAGCTTCACTATTTGCTGTAATATGTGCTGTTCAAGCTCCTTGGATGTGTATAAACGTCTCACATACATATTGTAAAAGTAAGGCAATCTGCAAGAGCTTGCCCTCAGCTTGCACTTTTCTTTGAGGATGCAAACGTAGGTCTGGATTCAATAAATGTGTGTCCTTGACTTTCACTAATAAATGCAAGTGTTTTTTGTCAGTAAAAACAGTTTTTTCCTTCATTTCCTTATCAGCCAAGTTGCCAAACTGTCCATTTAATTCTGAGTGAAGAACAAGGACAATTGCGGACTGACCCCTGTCCACACTTTCTGAGATTGGCAAAAAAACAGGATGTAACATAAAATCCAGTCCTCTCTGGTAGACGTGCTTGGCAGGGGAGGGTGAAGGTGCAGTTTCAGGTAGCTTCACACCCAAATATGGTAAGGGGATCTAGCCCCCCGGGTTATTTACTGGCAAACCCGCTCGACCAATGGTAGCAGCACAATATGCATGGCAGTGTGGCTTCAACAGAGATTCATTCAAAAAGTATGAACAAGGATGATTGTTTGAAGTAATGAGGTCTCTGTGCCAGGCTTTAAATGGCAAGGGCAGAGCAAGAGGCGGGACACTATCATATTTTAAGAGTTGACTTATGGTTGACCTGAGAATTTTATATCAAATATAAACCCTACCGCTCCTCCCAATCATTGCACTCTATAATATCCTGAGACACTAAATTCCACGGTCTCCTAGCAACGCCAGCACCCTTGGTTATAGGCTGTGCATCATCAGATATAACAGAAAAAGAGAAAAATATGCAACTGGGGTCTATCAATCTTTTAATTATTAGGATTATAATTAAAGCACAGCTGACATTTTTAAGGCTCACATCAAAGTTATGATTAGGTGTCTCTGAACCATATTAGTAAAACAGCAGTTTGGTCTGATGTGGCTTTGGGTGGTTTACTTCGAATGAGCTCTACAGCTTGTGGTGATCGTCTGCCGAATCAGATCGGTAAGTAGTCATCGGTCAATGGACATTACTGGCTCAACAGCCAGGCAATGCGAAAAGGCAAACGCAAAGCGCAGCACAAAGGGAGACCACAGGGAAGGCGTTGGGCCCGGCCTGCCTCTCCACACGAGGAGAGCAGCACCGTGTCCCCACCTCTTGTTTGATCTTTCATGGCATCTGGCTGCCAGCTTTCACAACATTCACAGGTTGTTTTGCAGTTCCAGTTATTAGCACTAATTAATTCTTACGTAGTGCCTATTATTAACATTAATTATTTGTTACACATGTCTTACCCTAAAGAAGACACCACTCAAGCATTCCTGGGCTTTTTTTTTGCAGCATCTGTCCCAAAGTTCTTGCATGTAATGATTACATACATGTATTTCAGACATGCATCAGATAGTATTGGGCATGAAAATAAAGGTGTAATGAAGCTCGAACCTCCACCCCCATCTATATCACCAAAGTAACCTGAGCAGCACTATATTTTCCCCAGATTTCTGTTTACGATGCAATTTTCAAGTCTGAGTCTTGAGATAATATGGATGGAATATGGATAAGCATCAGAAGGGAGCTTTGGTGTTTCAGTATTATTTGCCAGATAATGTTGCATGATGGCAACATTCTTCCTTCAGTTCCTACAGAAATAAGATGTGATATGCTATTAACACAATTACACAGGGAAACAGGACAAAGTGTATCTGTGGTGGTTAATTATACATTCAAAATGTTTAGGTCACTTCACTGTCAGTGTGATCCAATAGCAGGTGATGTTGAGAAGCTGGCCAACACTTCTCACAAAAACATGAACAGAAGAAGCAAAACTTTTTTTTTTACTTATTAGAAATGCTACACAGACAAAATGAACCAGAGCACACAGTCACAGTCCTTCACACAGATCCATAGAAAACTATAATAGAAACATATTAATCACATTAGCTTCACTTCCAATAACCTGGACTTTATGTATGTTTATATATATGTTTTACTGGGAATGAATAAACCTTTTCAAGTACATAAATAATGGATTAAGAAGTCATTATGAAATGAATGTGGAATTTATTTAAATATAATAATTATGTTTATCCATGATGCCTTAAGAATCCCAAATGCTGAAACAGTAGATGTTTTTAACAGATTTTTATGAACACAGATATTGCTGTCTCCCACTCGTGCACCCTAAAATTAATTTTGGGGGGTTATATGTGTCAGGATATTGCATGAATAATTGAAGAGCTCAGGAAAATATTGAAAGCTCTTATACAGAAAGGCTTTTCAATAAAGATAAGTTGCAAAAGACTGTTAGCTTAGACTGCAGATGGGTTCTGGAGATTTTCACAAATAGATGTTGTAGGGAAAATTAATCCTCAATGCAATTCATTATCAAGTGTGTGTGTGCGTGTGTGTGTGTGTGTCTGTGTGTGTGCGCAAGCACCTGTGTATGTGTATTTTAGGGTAGACCTCCAGATACAATTATCAAAATATGAAAAGGCAAACTGAAGTAAAATAATTATAGAGATCTTTTTCAAATGTAAGGATATTTGCAACAGTGAAAGTAGGCCTACTATTAAATTTCTTCATTGAGTGTTTTAGGGTAGATTTACAATAGCAAATGTACACAATGGTAAAGCGTAACTGTCTCTGACTTGAGTGCCTTGCACATTCCAAGCACACAGTCGCCTTCTATTACTGTATGTTCATGCAACAAGTCTTTGGAAAAAGTGCAGTCATTTACGAGAAGCGGTGTTAACTAGTTAACATGGACTTCCATTAAAGCATTCAAAAAAGAGAGTATCCTGATACTCAATGCAGAAATGACCTTACGTAGCCATTCCAAAAAAAGGGACGCAATCAGGTCTCGTTGCACATTGTATTGCATTTCTTTCACAATGCAAATTGCATAGATTGCATCAAGCCCACTGACCGGCAAACACGTGGTGATGTGCAAGACACTGTACTTGCCAAGATTTGAAACTCAAAGCTAAAGACAAAGTGCTGCGGCATTCGGATTAAGTGCCACCCCTTTGCGTCTTTCGCCTGGGGCATAATCATATGCATTTGCACCTTTGCACCTGGGCCATTTCTTAGCCTGCGCTCACAGTGAACCTGTTTGACATGATTAAGAAAGGACAGAGGAATGAATCTGTCATTCGGGGTCCTTGTCACCATGGCAGCCAGATACTATTCTATTACCTGGAGTAATGCTCCCTATCTATCAAATGAATTAGCAGTCAGTCGTACCAGGACAAAATTTAAATAAATAAATATAAAATCGAAATGGCATCTGATTTATGGCCACATATTAATATGAAAAAACAGTACACGGTGTTCCTTGTCTTCTTGCCTGGAACTGCTTCTGCATTCATAATTTGTCCAGTATCTCCTGTAAAGCTGATATTTACAATAACCCAACACCTGAGGGCATGTTTAAAAAAAAGAGAAAACAAAACAGAAATGCTGAGTACCTTTATTCATATTCTTTAATGTTAGTTGCTTGGTGCCTTGCAATGGGGGAGCTGAAATGGTATTTGCAAGTGATTTGCAAGGTAATGCAAGGTTTTTCTTCAGCAAAGCATTTATTTTTATCTGAGTGTGACTCATGGGAATGAATTTGGAAGAACAGCAGTAAAAATAACAATAAAAAAACTATGAGAGCAAGAGTAGTTGTGAAATCTTCTAAATTTCAGTCACACGTTATACACTGGGAGGGCAGCATCCTCAAACCTTAAACAAGGTCTCCTCAACAGTTTTTTGGTGTTAACCTGGACATACTATACCTCGGACTAAGCCTTGACACCAGACATCACTGCGTTTTTTGAAAGAGGAACAATACACGATTTGCCCCGAAGGTTAGTCAAGGATCCTCTAACGGCTTTAAATAGAAGTTCAGACATCTTACTTTCACTTACAGCCAGCAGTAGTGCTTGATGCGACCACAGCTTGGTTACATTACGTTCATCAAAAGGCAGCAGGCTTCTGGAACTGACAAACGAGGAGGTAGCAAAGGTGAAATTGCAGGTAAAGTGTGAAATCTTTTAATTATTAGACATGTCCAGCCATAAACACTGTTTACCAATTGGGAGAAGAAGCTTTTGTCTTAATTTTATTTATACTGGGGTCTTTTCTTTCCACTTATGTCCTAGCTTCAAGTGAATATGACAATGGAAAAACACAGATATCACTAATTGGACTGTTCTTCCAGCTAGCTCACTGCTAGTAAGTTACCAGGTAATCTTTTTCTCTTAGAAAACTAGCAGTTGCAGTGGTTGTTGGTTGATACTGGAAAGAAGGTGCACTGGTTGTTAGTGTTGCGAATGGAAAGAAGCCTGTACAGTCTAATGCATTTTCCAATTATTTATCAACCATCTCAGTAGTCATTTTGAAATATTGACAGAAGGTTTGCTCCTGCTGCGCTGTGGTGATCGTGTAATACCATACCCCATCAGCAACTGTAAAGCCAAAACCAGGTTAGCCTGAGCTGGAACAAAGATGGCTGACCTGATCACTGATCACGGGATATCACATATCTTGTGAATTTCTCACAACCAGAGCTGTAGCTCAAGACGTCTTACTGAACCCTGGCATCTGCCAAGAAAAAGACAACTCTATTCGTCAAATAGTTAAAAGCCTGAGCTGGCGGCAGTCCAGTTGTAAAAGCTGTTCTAATTTTATTATTTTTGGTTACTTATCATTAGATAAAAAAAGTGGTTTAATAAGCTACCAGGGAACATCAAAGCTGCATTTCATAGGCCTTCTAATTCTGCATGCACTTGTTAAACTGCCTTGAGGTAGCCATCAATCTCACTCCAAGATTTTCTGGTCAGAAAAAAAAAGTTTCGGAGAAGGTGTCTTTTCACTCTAATTAGCTACTAAAATATTCATGCAATATTTGAGCTCTGATCAAAGGGCACTTTTTATATGGCGACCTTTTAAAAGCTTTTGGCTTTATCACAGCTCACTTGATTTCGCCGCGAAACGGGGCCCGTCTCTGGGCGCAGTAAAATAATAAAATGGTATACACGGTCCTTTGTGGCCAATGGAAGGATCTGTACTGAACTGATCACTTTAAAAGCCAGAGAAGTCATTTAGGGATTAGAGTCCACCTTCTAGCGCTTGTTCAGTGACCTTTTTGAGGGGGAAGGTTTGCATGATGTGACATGCACCAAGGAGGGACACATTCAGGAGTAGTACACTTACAGGGTACCAGAATCAATTCTCAACATGAGGGAAAAATATTACATTCCTGTACAGTATTCCAGTCAGAGAGTATAGTGTTTTGTTCTGACTTTCAAAAAGAAAAACAATGTTCATTATTTATCCCATTCTTTCCAATGTAAAATACAAACAATATTATCACATATCTTGCTAAAGGGGCACTTTAGCCAAGATAATCTAATTTCCCTCTTATTAAATATATGTACATAAATTGCATATACTGTTCATTGGTGTCACTGTAAAAGGCTTTACTTCAACACAAGTAATACAGTAAACAGCTAGTATACTTCCCCAAAAAAGTTCTGTTTCCCAGTTTGATCATGTCATATTAACAGCTTGCACTCCTCAGACAGGGGGTTTCTTCTTTCGGATACATTTCAAGCAGGAGTTCTACGCTGCTGTTCTCCATGATAAGCTAATTTGTCTTTTAATATCTCACTCGCTCTCCATAATCTCTATATGTACTTCCACCAGCAATGCATCAGTGTTCCATTAAAAGAAACTGATGGATTTACAGAATATTTAACAAACCTTCTTCTCCCTCCAGAGGCATAATTACTTGGAGGGGAAGGAAGTTTTAAATGCATTGGCCTTAAAGACTGAGTTGAAACAAAGTGCTAAAACAGGGTTAATTAAGTTTTAAGACTTGTCAATGCAGATGAGGAAGCACATGACATAGCACTTCAATTATGCTATTACTATGTGGATTAATACATAGCCTTTTAAAGAATAATTATGCTTGCACTGCTACTGCATTTTAATCTATTACTTATCAATTTTAGTCTCCAAATGAGCCAATAGTGGGCAATTATATTCCATTTCCAAATAAAGTAATAAAATACTGTACAGAGCTGCATCTGCACAATAATTTTCTGTTAGAATATAAATAAATGATTGACATTATGCTCCAACAAAGCTATGAAACTTATATATGACAATAACCAATGATTAATAAACATACAGAGGAATCCCATTTTTATAAATCCCTCCCAGTATACTTCACTTCACCCTTGTCTTCTAAGTTTAATAAACCTGATTCATATTAACACATTCACAAAATTGTGTAGATGTCAAAACTTGCCTCCTGTTCCCTGTTCCTTGTCAGTGTAAGTTCTCTGTGACAATTTCAGGGAGCATTGTGAGGCCTTTTTATTTTCATTAATTTTATCTCATTCTTTAAACAGATATGTGTGAAGAGGAAAATGGCAACCAAGGAAAAGTTGCTTGAAATGAGCATTTTTGAGACTCCGTTTCCCATAGTTCTGTGGGAGAAGGCCTCTATATAGAACTCACGTGATTTCAACGTCCATGCAGAAGTTGTCCAGCAAGTTCTGTGAACAAAGTCCAGATGGTGAGCTTCCTCTATGTAAACATGGCAGGACAGGTACAGAAGTCTTAGACTGAACAAACTTGTTAGAAGCTGTGAATTTGCATCTAAACTGTTATTTTGATGTGTGTTTTAAAGACCTATATATTTTATTTAAGGGGCCTGCAGAATTTAGCTTATTACTCAGTTAATCTACTGTGTAAAAAAACAGCACAACCGTGACTGCTAGACCTGATAACAGATCTCTGCAAGACCAACTTCCATTTTGTGAGAAGTATGAGGAAGAAGAAGGTTTTTACCATTTTGAGGCGGATGGAAGCACTGGATGATGGAGTAAAACAAACCTGGTGAATTCACATCTCAGTAAGTATTGCATTATTAAGACAATGAGGGAGGCAAGAAGAAGTTTAGGGGACAAGCCGAGCAGTTTAAACTAATGTCTTAACAACTATATCATCTAAAGATATACATATGCAGTACCAGTCAAAGGTGTGGACACACCTTTCATTCTTTATTTTTTACTATTTCCAACATTTTATAATAATAGTAAAGACATCAAAATTATGAAATAATGCCAATGGAATTATGCAGTGACCAAGAAAATGTTAAATAAATCAAAAATATGTTATATTTTAGTTTCTTCGAAGCATTTTTAAAATCCTTTTTTTTTGGAAAGAAATTCATACATAGGCATCGGCTTCACTATTTGTATTTGTCTAAGAAACAAATTTCAAGCATTTAAGCATTAGTCTTTACATAAAAATGTCTTTGAATGCATGTTTCCCATTAGCTTAACCCGGTGTATCCAAACTTTTGACTAGTACTGTATGTGTGTGTGGGGTGTGTGTGTTTCATAGGCAGTGCAAGTTGCAAGTTTTGTCAATTTATGTAAATTTATGTCAATTTCAGTCACATCTTTATTACATTAGCCTTTAGCCTCTAAAGTATCTGTGGATAACAGTGTCAGATGACTAAATAAATACAAAGGTAATATAAACCAGGAAGTAAAAAGTGTAACCCAGTATTGCTGTATTTACATCAAAATTACTATGGAAGGGTGGCCAATTTATCAGTCAGGTTTTTTTCCTTTAAGATAATGATATAGCACTGTGCCCCACCTGTACCTCAAAAGCTTAACTTAGTACATTACAGGAAAGAGCAGGGTATCATCACCCTGCATTCTCCTCGAGGATTGTACTCTTTCATATACACATACTGTATATATTTTAATGCCATTGACCTTTCCGTTAATACTGATTTAAATCAGAATCAATTTAATGCGTGGTATTTGACTGTGATCCAATACATGGATTGTAGATCAGACTGTGTGGTGCGTATGCCTTTGAAGTAGGGAGTGTGTCAGTCTGATAGGTGGGTATTTATATGACAATAGTGTGTGTGTGTGTGTGTGTGTGTGTGTGTGTGTACATTTGAGGGAGAATATCAGTGTGACAGTGGAGTGTGCGTGTGTGTGTGTGTGTGTGTTTATGTGTTTGCTACAGGGAGTGTGTGTATGTATAACAGTGGTGTATGTGTGTGTGTCAGTGTCGTACAGTATGTGCTTACAGGACTGCTGATCTCTGGGATGTACTGGGAAGGCTGTTCTGGCTAGTCCTGGTCCTCCATGGCTGACCTCTCTGAAGATGAAGAGGTATATTTTAAACCATCATGAGTAGACTGAATGTGTATGTGTGTGTGTGTGTGTGTGTGTGTGTGTGTGTGTGTGTGTGTGTGTGTGTGTGTGCGTGTGTGTGTGTGTGTGTAACCAGCATTATTGAACTGAAACAAATAAATCAGTAAAAATAATAATTTGATACCAATCAATAACAAACAATAATTTTGTTTTGTTCAGCTCTTACCTTCAATTTGACAGTGAGACTAGCCAGTTGTCATTTGGTTAATTGAGATCAACCACCAATAAGTACTGTCAGTTTATTTTCTAAAGAACACATTTTATTACAGACTTTATTATTGGAGTTCATCAGTGAGGCATGTAGCACACTCAGTTGCCTAGCTGATGTTATGCCCTAGCTATGTTCATTTGCACAATTTCTTGTTTTATTAATATTGAGCTCCACGCACTGTACAGCTGTACACACTGTAAAATAAAATCTGTAATATAGATATCGTAGGTACCAACAAACCCTTACCAATAAGAATTACATTTAAGCAAAGCTTTTTAATTGCATGGCTTGGAGAGTGTTAACTAGTCTATTTTCTACATTTTTTGAATGTGTCAATGAATATTTCAAATCTCAGGAAAAAGTCAATGGAAAATGTATGCTAAATGATAGTAATTTCCAAACATGAAATTCAGAAGAAACAGTACAGAATGCAAAGGCTTTTTACACAACAAAGATGTGCCTTCATATTCCGTTTTTTCATTGTGCTAATTGGGCAGTTTGACATAGTAGAGTATGACGACAAGTAAATGCAAAATTCATGACACACAATTTTACACACAATTGTGCAATTCACAAAAATTGGAGTTCGTTTAAGGACCTTTGTGATGCTGAAGGCATTCTTTAAATAGGTTTCAATGGGAATTGAAAGAACACATTGACTAAGTCATGCATTGTAAGATGAAACAGATTCTAAAAAGATCGAAAGCGAGCAGAATTAGAAATAGACTTTGAAAAAAATTAGAAAAACTGCTCTGAAAGTCAAAATGGTGTAGAAATAAAAACAAAAAATAACAACAAAAAACAGTTTCCACAGTCGAGACTAAAATAATACCTTTCTGTGACTAACCACAATGTTCACCCTTTTCTAGCCCTCTCACGCCTCCCTCCTACTGGATTACCTGAAGGAGTTCTGTGAACAGGAGTTCAAGGAGTTTAAGTGGCACCTGAGTCAGAAAGTGCTGAAAGGCTTCCCACCCATCCCAAGGGGCCAGGTGACCAAACTAGATAAAATGGATCTTGTGGACGTCATGGTGAACACCTACTGCGATGAGGGGGCTCTGAAGATCTCACTGAAGATCCTGAGGAAGATGAACCAGAATGGCCTCGCTCAGAGGCTGGAGAGAGATCTGCAGAAGTGTAACTCAATTTCTTCTTTTTCTAATACACAATCCAGTTTGTATTTACCTCATCTTTATTGTAATACCTTCCCTCCCCTTTCCTCTCTAGTGTGTCCCATGCTGACCATGGGGTGTCCAGAGTCTTTGGAAATGCCGCCACCCTCCACAGTACTGACCAAGGGGTTCAGTGAGCCTCCACTGTCTTTTGCAGTACCACCCGAGGAGTTACCTCTGCTTAGACAGCCCTACCCTTCCAGGATGGCACCTATAGCTAGAGATGGTGAGCTGACAGCATCTTATTCACAGCATCTCCAACACAGTGAGAGCAATGCCTACATAGACATAACAGTACCTATGTGAAAGGGCCAACAATTATGACAGAACAGATTTATATCAACTTGGCACTCTTGTAGGAACAGAGCCCTGGGGTTTCTGGTGACCTCTGTACCTTTATATTTAGAGTGTGCCCAAAGAAACAAAAATGGAGGCCTAAATTATGAGTGACTCCTGCTCAGCCATGTCGTGGAAGGTTCTCTTTCTAGTTTCAGTGTCAGCTGCGTTAGAGGCATCGCTAAACTGACAGATTCCCTCAGATGTGGCTTCTGTAACTGATGGACATGCTCAATCTCAGCAGCTCATTCTGAACATTTACACTGGCTGAGCTCAATAAAGCCATTGGTATGAATGTTCCCCAGTGTACGGCAGTACATATGCAAGATTTCAGCCTTTTGTGACCCTCTCTATTTGTGTCACCATTACACTCCAAAATCCATGAAAACGCATATTTTAGGTGTTTAAGATATTGAGCATTGCCATTATCAAACAGTTATGTTTAATTTTCATGTTGCAAACCAGGAAGTAAATTGTATTTTTACATCTGCCCCATCTCAGGTGACCATGAGGGACCAGAAACAGGAAACAGAACAATGCATGTTGGGTATTCTGGGTAATTATGCTTAATTCCAATTACAACAGAAGTACAGCACTGTGGGACAGAAACTACATTTTTTTGGTAGCAAGGCCATTGCCTCATCCATTGAGCCACACTGCTGTGCCGGAATAGTTGTCACTCGATCTGAATGAAGCAAGTTTCTGTCATGAAGCTCAACACTGTCCTGTCTCTTCCCGTCTTGCCTGCAGAGAGCCATCAGGCAGTCTCCAGTATGGCTGTATGCTGTGTAAGGGTCCTCTGAAGGACCTGGTCTCTATCCCCTGTGGACACCTCTTCTGTAGACAGTGCATCAGCAGCTACTGGGACCAGTCGGGTCCTTCGGGAGCCTACGCCTGCCCTCGGTGCAGAAAGAGGTCCCGGACGCGGCCTGCACTGCACGTGCACACAGCACTAGCCGGACTTGTGCAGGAGCTCCAACAGGAAGGATGCAGCCCTGCTCTTCCTGCTCATGGCACAATGAGGCTCGGAGAGGTGGCCTTTGAAGACTACATGGGGGGGTGCCACAGACTATCCCAATCCAGCCTGACTTACCAAGCAGCCGGCACCCAGCTACCCTACGCACCAATAACAGTACAGAGCCACACGCTGCTGGAGACAACTGGGAACCAGCTGCCAAGGGTCTGCCAGCTCCACCATGGACCTGCAGAGGGGTTCTGTAACACTGACCAAATGCCTGTCTGCAGACTCTGCGCAGAGCAAGAGCACCAGGGCCATGATATTGTGTGTGCTGACACGAAACAAGCCTGGGCACGGGTAATGGGCCATTCCAGTCATTCTTTTCCCCTAAATTAGGGGTTTAGTCTATGCACAGTATCCTATGAGTGTCTTCTAGGAGATCATAGTGTACAAAACTGTGTTGTCCTACCTCATATCCAGTTGCCTCTGACATTACGTTGGATTACCAGTTAGTCAAATCATCAGCTTGAAACTAAATATCAGAGGTGCTAATGGGAAAATACCATTGAATCAGTTAACCTGGAATCTCAGTGCAATTTGGTTGCTTAGAGGAGACTCCAGATACTGTTCATTTCATCACTCAGATCTATGGAATGCATATAAAGACAGTTAATCCATTATAGATGGGGTCATTCTTTCACATGTACATATTAGTCCCCTATTCCAATGTCACATACCCACGCAGGCGTTGATTTCTGACACTCCGTAAATAAATGGGGCCGCTTAAGGACACTTAAATGTGACTCTTCTCACCCTCAGCAATATTCTGTTCTTTAATCCAGAGCTTCGGCACTGCCTGGCAGTGTCCTTACCTTTGCAGATTTGGCTAATCTCTGTATGTATTCTAGGTCCCTACATCATCGGACTCTTTGTCTCTGCTCGTTCACACCCTGGAGAAGCTGGCGGAGGAAGAGTTTCAGCAGTTCAAGTGGACTCTGAGAAATGATTTCCCAGAATACTTTGGGGGGTCAATGGAGGACTACGACATTGTGGGCATTGTCCACAAGATGCTTGAGTGCTGTGGCAGAGAGGGGGCTCTGAAGATCACACTGCACGTCCTGGGGAAATTTAATCAGGACAGTCATGCAAAAAGTAAGATTAGCACTTAAAATGCTATAAAATACAGCAACAGCAATGCTATTCTTTTTCATAATGTTAATAACATTACTAAAACTTATGTTAAAAATAATAATAGCTAGGAACATTATTGTTATGATTTCTGATGTAAGTGTTATGTAGCGCATCATTTATGAACTGGCACATTGAAGGCCTTCATTCAGACAAGGCTATGTACACTGCCTAACAACTCTAGGTTCCTAACAACTCTAGTTTATCTGGTATAACAT
The DNA here is from genome assembly GCA_019176425.1 of Megalops atlanticus. Lineage (NCBI taxonomy): Eukaryota > Metazoa > Chordata > Actinopteri > Elopiformes > Megalopidae > Megalops > Megalops atlanticus. Next base: position 18,688,868 of record CM032894.1, read on the forward strand.
GTGAAGAAGATGCCCTACACTTGTTAACTGCACCCGCTTTTATCCTTTACATTTCTAATAAGGTGAGAAGAAGCAAAATATCCAGGAGACAATGAAAATGAAGATGAAGAAGAAGTTTGAATGCATATTTGAGGTGATTGCTAAGCAAGGGAGCACCATCTTCCTCAACGATATCTTTACAGAACTTTACATCACAGAGGGCGGAAGCGGGGGGGTCAATAATGAGCATGAGGTGAGGCAGATTGAGTCAACATCAAAGAGACAAGCTGCACAAGAGACTGCCATTAAATGCAATGACATTTTTCAACCCTTACCTGGTCAGAGGAAGGATATCCGGGCTGTGCTGACAAAGGGGATTGCTGGCATCGGAAAAACAGTCTCTGTGCAGAAGTTTGTCCTCGACTGGGCAGAGGGAAAAGCCAATCAGGATCTCAGTTTCATATTTCCCCTCCCCTTCAGAGACCTGAATGTGCTGAGGGGTCGGAAATACAGCCTGATGCAACTTCTTCACCAATACTTCCCCGAAATGAAGGCGATCGAGAACATTGAGAGCACTAAATTCAAAGTCCTGTTCATCTTTGATGGTTTCGATGAGTGTCGCATCCCTCTGGATTTCCGAAACTGCGACGTCTGGTGCGACGTAACGGAGTCGACCTCCGTGGAGGTGCTGCTGACGAACCTCATCAAGGGCAACCTGCTCCCCACCGCCCTCCTCTGGATCACCTCCCGGCCGGCAGCAGCCGGTCAGATCCCCTCCGACTGCATCCAGCAATTAACAGAGGTGCGAGGCTTCAACGACCCGCAGAAGGAGGAGTACTTCCTGAAGAGATTCAGAGATCAGACCCTGGCCCACAAAATCATTGCGCACATCAAGTCGTCGAAGAGCCTTCACATCATGTGCCACATACTGGTGTTTTGCTGGATCTCTGCCACGGTGCTCGAGAAACTCCTGGTTGAGGCAGACAGCGGAGACATTCCCAAAACGCTGACTCAAATGTACACTCACTTCCTGCTCATTCAGATAAACATAAAGAATCAGAAGTATCAAGGGACCAGCGAGAAGAACGCGAAAAAGCTGTCAGAGTCAGATAAGGAAATCATTCTGAAACTAGGGGAGCTGGCTTTCCAACAGCTGGAGAAAGGCAACCTCATATTTTACGGAGACGACTTGAAAGAGTGCGGCATTGATGTCAGCGAGGCTTCGGTGTACTCCGGAGTGTGCACGGAAATCTTTAAAGAGGAGTTTGGGTTGTATCAGGAGAAGGTGTACTGCTTTGTGCATCTCAGCATTCAGGAGTTTCTCGCTGCTTTGTATGTGTTCTACCTCTGCACACAAGAGAATAAAAATGCACTTAACCCTGAGTGCGTATGGAACGAACAGCAAGAGTCATACGATATGGAGAGTGCGGGAGAGGAACTGAACCCAGCCGACATGGAGACTGACCAAGAAGCGGTAAACTCAGAGTACATGAATGAAGATGAAGAGTATTTATTGGGTGAAGAGGAAGGCTATTCTGAAGACTGTGTGTACTATATAGGGGATGACGATGAAGCAGAGGTTCCTTTCAGCACGCCTCTGTCTGATCTACACACAGGCGCGGTAGACAAGGCCCTGCAGAGTGGGAACGGACACCTGGACCTTTTCCTGCGCTTCCTTCTCGGAATCTCATTGGACTCCAATCAGGCTCTCTTAAAAGACCTACTGAAGCCGATAAGCAATAGTGCGCAGAATGCCGAGGTAACAGTCGCCTATATTAAGGATAAGATCAGAGAGGAGTCATCTCCCGAGAGGACCATCAATCTCTTCCACTGTCTGATTGAGCTGAACGACAACTCTCTAGTGGAGGAAATCCAGACTGCCTTGAGCTCAGGGATGCTAAAGGACAAAGTGCTAGAACCCCACCAATGTTCAGCTCTGGCGTATGTGTTGCTGATGTCAGACGATGTGCTGGATGAGTTTGACCTGAAGATATACAATACACAAGATTTAGGTCATGAAAGGCTTGTACCAGTCGTTAAGTCCTGCAGGAGGGCCATGTAAGTATTGCTAATTGATTAGTAATCATCACTTATGTACAAGATGTCCTCCAAAGAACTGGGAAGGTTTGTACACACAGGAACTAAAACTCACCAAAGACTTTTGATAAGAAAAAAAACAAGACTGCACATGATACATTTTATGAGAGGGTCCATACATTTGCCAAGCAAGTGTGTCTCCTTCAGCATATTATAGTGGGTCTAGATTGCATCATTGGCCATTCCTAAAATACCATAAGCTTCTGTATTAGCATCCTCCAATATAACTAGGAACATCATCACGAGGCTGATGGAATTGTTATGACTTACAAGCATCAAAAGAATGGAAAACACATTAATTGGAGGGGGGGAGTGTTTTTTTTTCATTTACAATATGACTCCAAATCAATGGTCAGATTTTCAACTTCCAAATTCATTTCATGAACAATTCTTTTCACTTCAGTTCATTTTCAGTTTTGCAATTTCAAAGACATTATATTATATTATTGAAGTGGCACTCCTACATGTTGTTTTTTAGCCACATGATAAACTCTACATTTAAGAACAGTAAAACTCATAGGAAAGGTTACCATCTTAGCTTTAAACCACTAATTATCCTGAACATGTTTTGACGGTTTTTTTCAAAAACTGAACTATTGGCTAAAAATGTGTCAGATTAAAGCCCAGCTTAAAAGCACACATTTTCCAGAGAACCAACTTAAATGGCACTGAAGGATTTTATCAACAAATGCAATTGATTTTGGTTCACAGTAAGAAGGCATTAAACATATTAAAATGTGCTGGCAAAAGATAAAGCGTATGCTAGTCGTATAAACAAATGTGTCCATCCCAATACTTGCTATACATATAGAGAATGTGATGTTCTTGCATTATAGCAAGTGTGTGCCTGTTCACAAGCATAGTGGCAGCCATTTTGGATGTGACTTGGATGCCTAATTATATGTTAACTACAATGGATTCTTATTATAAACCAAGCCAACTTCTTTATTCATTCTAGACTGGACAGTTGTAACCTCATGCAAGAGTCATGCAAAATTATTGCCTCGGCTCTCACGACAAACATATCCCACCTGCAAGAGCTTGACCTCAGCTACAATAACTACGTGGAGGATTCAGGAGTTAGGCTGTTATGTCCTGGACTGACAAGCCCACACTGCAAACTTAAGAGACTGGCGTGAGTACAGATAAACTGAATCCCTTTTTAAATTTAACATTGTTGAATCACTGGCATCTAACTGGTCAAATGTGGAGTGGAAGGGGACAGAGAAAGCTTTACACTAATAATGCAAAATGTTACTATGGTGTCTGCACATGTTTTAAAACATCGTATGGAATGTTACACATGTTGCCTAACTGTTGAAAGCTGTCCAAGATTTTTCAATGGAGATTTTACATGGTACTTTTTGAGTATTTAAAACATATTTACTGTAATGTTAAAAACATATTACATTGCAGTATCTGTAATAACTATGACATCGGTAACTGTACACTACATATCCAAAGATTCTGCATTATAAGATTACAAGTTCATAAAGTTGAACGCACTAACAATCCAACTGTAACCATTCTGTGGACCTCACATTAGTGTACAATAGTAATATGTTGGTTTTTAGGATGAAGAGATGTAGAGGATATGGCTATCCACACAAGGGGCATCAATTAATGGAGTGAATATGGTATTCCTCCTATTAATATAAATTGTCAATCCTAAATTATAAGGGTACCATCTTAGGAATTAGGAAAGATCCAGGATTGGACACCCCCTACTGCAGGGATCATATTGCTGTTAGCTTCTATTGTCTCTCAGTTCAAATAGTATATATTAGTTTAAAAATGAGATTTTGCCCATCATATAAAAGGTATAGTCATGGCTAAATAAAGAATAAAAACAATTGACTCATTGTTTTCAGAGTCCATTTGGACAAAAATGTGTGTTTTTGCTGGGGATGTGGTCACACCTCACAGTCCATTGCTTAGGTGCCTATGAGCTGCTTGAGCTGCACTGCATTAGAGTAAACTTGAAATCTGTTCTGAGTTCTTAACTCTTCCTTTTTGCAGCTTGGCAGGCTGTCAGATCACTGAAGAAAGCTGTGATGCCCTGGCTTCTGCTCTGCGCTCCTCACACCTGACAGAGCTGGATCTAAGCCACAACCATGTAGGGGACTCAGGACTGAGACTGTTGTTAGCTGGACTGAAGAATCTCACCTGTAAATTACAGAAACTGCTGTGAGTTTGCTCATCTTTGTTCATCTTTTCCTCTTCCAGGCTTCCCTCTCCATGTACCAGTTCTTGTGTTTTTTCCTCTATACCAGGGGTGGGCAATTCCGGTCCTGGAGGGCCAGTGTCCTGCTGGTTTTTGTTTTCATCTCTTAGTTACCTGTTGATTTTCATCTTGAAAACAGGTGTGCCTGCTCTTCAGCCAATCAGAGATTGTATTTAGTTGGTCAACAAGAAAAACAGCAGGACCATGGCCCTCCAGGACTGGAGTTGCCCACCCCTGCTCTATACCATACAGAAGATAATGATCTGAATGAGGGGAGTGGCTCTATGCTATTGGGTCAAGTGATGTACAGTTGGCTGATATCTTCTTCTTCATCATCTTTATAGGCTGGAAAGGTGTAATCTCTCAGAGCATTGCTGTAAAGATTTGGCTTCAGTGCTACACTTACACCACACAGAACTGAGAGAGCTGGAGCTGAGAGACAATGATCTAATGGATTCAGGAGTGAGAGTACTGTCTACTGGACTGGAGGATCCCAGCTGTAAACTACAGAGATTGGGGTGAGTGATCGAGGTTCAACAGAGGTTGAATCAGGTGATGAATACCTGCAATAAATCAGTGCAACCATTCCTGGTATTTCTGGTTCTGGGATTGGTGGTCATTTAAAGAAAGGTGGAAAAATCACCAGGACTAGGATTGGGCACCCCTGCATAAAGATTCTGTAACCATTTATGGAGCTGAAGTTCACTGAACAATGAGGTACCATGCTCAGTGGACAACAGCAGGATCAACTGAAAATTATTTGCAGCATAAATCCCAGAGTAGTAAAAATCGGATTGTTATTGTACACTACATAAGAGTTCCTCAGGGATTTGTGCTGGGACCTCTACTTTTTAACTTGTAGAACTTACTTAGATAAGGACATAAGTAACAGAGGTGTTACATTGCCTGGGGACTCTACACTGGAGGAAGTCTCCTCTGGGAGTCAGACTGAAAATCTAGTATTTGATGTCTTGCCTTGTGGTTTGTCCAAAGCAGGGAGTGTTAAGAATCCATTCCTCCTCTTCGCAGGCTGTCAGGCTGTCAAGTCACAGAGGGAGGCTGTATTTCTCTAGCTTTAGCCCTGTCTTCAAACTCCTCACAGCTGAGAGAGCTGGATCTTACCTACAATCACCTTGGGGAATCTGCTGTGAGGCTGCTCTCTGCTGGAGTGGCGGATCCCAATCGTAACCTTGAGAAACTTCTGTAAGCACTCTCCTATTTACCCTGGTAATAGATCATAATAATAGTAATCACCATTGATTTCTCCAAAAATGTATATATGTCATGCCATTGAATAATTCTTGCCTATGAATGATGGAAAGAAAACTATTGCATGCTTCATATAATTGCATAGAGGAGTCTCACTTTCCCTGTGAGTGGGTTTGTTTGCTTGTTTTTGTGTGTGTGTGTGTGTGTGTGTGTGTGTGTTCACATGCATGTGCTGAGTGGTGTCTGCTCTTATGTTCTCCTACAGAGTTGACCATGGCGGAGAGTTCAGGATCAAACATGGATTGCAAAAATGTAAGGCATTGGCTTTTCACCAAACACCAAACTGTTTTGTCATGAATGGTCATGCATCCCCAAATCTATGTTATCCTACTCTAAAACATATACCCAGAGGTACCAATTTGTTCTTCATTATGTTACAGTATACTGACAAGGCAAGACTGTGGTTATCCAATCTAATGCACCATGTCTACAGTAACATGTCTTGCATGAAAATAGATCAATATCCTTTTAAAATTTTATCACTCTGTGTAACATACATGTGTTTTCTCATACAACCTGAGTGTTTTTCTCACAATATATTACTTAAGTTATTGTTCACAACCTCTTTCTCCAGATGCCTGCCACCTTGAACTGGATCCTAACACTGCAAGCAGGGAGCTCTGTTTGTCTGAAGGGAACAGAAAGGTGACCAGGGGGACAGAGGAGCAGCCATATCCCGACCACCCTGAGAGGTTTGAAGTCGAGGGACAAGTGCTGTGCAGGGAGTCGCTTTCTGGTCGCTGTTACTGGGAAGCAGAGTTGAGTGGGGCAGTTGGTATGGGAGTAGCATGTAAAGGAATTATCAGGGAAGATACTGACACTCGTTTTGGATGGAATGACAAGTCTTGGTGTCTAGAATGCTCTGGTAAAGACTTAACTCTTTATCACAATACGAAAATAACCTCCATTCGTCCACCCCCGGTTGGATTCCAAAGAGTGGGTGTGTATCTGGATTGGCCAGCGGGAATTCTTTCCTTCTACGGCATCTCCTCTGAAACTGTGAAGCACCTGCACACACTACACACCACATTCACTGAGCCCCTCTATCCAGGGTTTTTGGTTCGTTCTGGCTCCTGTGTGTCCCTATGCATACTGGGATAGTCTCCTGTGTCCTTAAGTTGTTCATCAAGGCAGAAATTGCCTGTAAGTGCTGATCTATGGCCTAATTCTCCAGCCACAATTCTAACCATAACCGCCATAAGATAAACAACAAAACTTGTCTGAAATCAGCGCTTACAGGCAACCTTTGCCTGGAGCTAAACCACTCATCTGCTCATATTAAACTCAAAATACACACATGTGCATGTGCACTCCTCTTGATTTTAAGCTGTCCTCTAAGTAGACATCATGTCTTTTCCTCCTCTGCTAATTTTCCAGGTCATGTTAAAAGCTCTCGCCTCTTCTAATAGTCCTAACAGTGTCTGTCTGTCAGTCTGGTGTCCCAATGATCGCTGCAGTGTCCCCTCTGTCTGCTGACATCTTGTTCAGTTTGGGTCCTGCCAGCTTCTCTGGATTCAAAAGGAAATCTTTCACTGCCAGCGTTTTTTTTTTTTTTGCATCTCCTCCCAAGACATTAAGTACCTCTCAGTTTTCTGACAACACCACCCACAGATGTCATATTTTGGGTCGCATTCTTTTATTTTCTGTCCTCTGTCGAGCCATAGCTTTGAGCCAAACTAATTAAATTATTGATTTCTTAAATTATTTGTCTATTGCGAAACCGCTCTACCTCCTTGGTTTTCAAAACTCATACTTGCTGAATTGTGAGGATCAGCATATCATATCAGCATGGTTTATCTCTGATGTAAACCTTTAATTAATCATTTGGAAAGATTACAAGTTTACAACTGTTTTTCCTTCTACATGTGAAGTGATGAAATATTAGTTTTCTCTTTGATATTGTAACTGACATAATACTATTATGATGCTTGCGTTTGGAGACAGAGTATAACTGCTTCCAGTAATCTTGGAGCAATATGCAGGTGTTGGTCAGCTATGTGCTGTGAGCTCACTTTGCTTGAAGACAAAGCAACCACAATGGCTATCAATTTCTTACCAATTGGAGGACAAGAGGAGTGTCATGACTTTGATGGCACATGAATCCATGGACTATTTGTGAAGAGGATTTGATAAAGCAGGGACCTCTGTGCTCATGTCATTTCCAATCCACAGCGGTCTGCTAATCCTGTTCTACCGCAGCTTCCTGTCTGCCCCAAATATCATGAACTTTTAATTGTACAGATGTAGTTTTGAAAATGACATAACTTGCACTACCTATGAAACACACACACACACACACACACACACACACTTCTTTCAGCACTTTGAATGTCCAAGAAGGAGGCAATCCAAATATCACCTATTGCGTCTCGGAAATTTTGTTGAATGTGTCTTGTACAGTTTAACCTGATCATGACTGTTGATATTATTACTTCTATTGGGAGCAGCTATCAAGATCACATTATCCTACAGAGAAGCAACAAATTTAAGCAGTCAAATGTAGCAGATGAGTGGAATATTGATCAGGGTCAAAATATTTTCAACAATTTCTCCATTACATAATGTTCCTGCATTTTTTTACATACCTCAATGTAGCGTGCTGTTTGTTAATACTAGTATACTTTTGTACTTGAAATGTAAAAGTAAACATTAATGAAAAATAAATGGTTGGCTAAGCATGGGTAATATGAATTATTTGTGTAGAAACATGGATGCGTGTTTTCAGAATCGATGTTAAATGATAAAGACAGTGAAGGCGATTAGAGAAATGATTGAATATGGTAACAATGCACATTGCTCATCCTTTCATTTGATGTGTCAGATAAATGGCAGGAGGTGTTCCATGCAAAGAGCAACACACTTAAAAGGCACTTGAGGTGGTTCTTTATGACAATAACACCCAGTGAAAGTGATTGGACACACAAAGCATTCATATTTACATCTGCTTTTTAAGGTCCACTGGTTTAGTCTGTGTAAGGTATGTCCAGTAAACCATTGCTGGATTTCATTTTAAAATACTAATTGTCTTTCCTGAAATATTCATTTTACCAAGCAGTAATTATTAATTTCAAGCTCCAATTAAGGTCTGCGCGTTAGATGGTAGTAGAAGGTAAAGCAACATTTTTTCACAGAGCCATTTTCCAGAGAACAGCCCGAGGTCCATTAAGTCTGTCCAGTAAGAAATGGCCTTGGATATCCACAGTATCTTCCATCAGACAGGGCACATTTCAGGAGAGCTCCTGCCAAGACACCGCACAGCCAAAATGAAAGCAGCAGTTCTTTCTCTCAGGCTAAATAGCACCTTAATAAGAAACACAATCAGATGTCTCAGCAGTATGAAATTTTAATGTGTTTTCCCCCTCCATATTTCTTTTATCCTGGCGACAGTTCCCATCTTACAATGAAACTGTGAACTGGGGCAATGATTATCATAAGTAATTATATATAGAAATCTGCTGCAGAAAAGTACACAACAGTAGTGAGTTACATTAACTTTTGCTTTATCAATACAGTACCATTTCCGTTTTTTTCTTGTTAGAACACTACAACTCCACTTAAACTGCACTTGATCACTGAAGAAAGTAAGTCCAGGGAATATACATTCAACAGGACATGTAACATTACAACCACTTCAACATCAATATCAATCAATGCCATGAGGTCATCCTGCTTGGCATGTCCAACCAACCAGTTTCCTTGGGTTTAATTTTCATAATCTTACTTCCCCAGATGTCTGAAGTTAATCTTGGTCTCCAATTTGATGTACATGCTTAATTACTGGAGAAAGGCTATGGGTTGGCTATTCTTTCTGAGAGTAACCCTGGGACCCTTCTAACTTTACTGCATCAAGTGATTGGTTATTACTGTAACACTCAATATCCGTCATGTGAAAACACAGGCCATACACACGTCATCTGCTGAAATGTGCAGCGGATGACATGATGAACCTGCTTTCCCGCCAACATCCTAGCTGACCAGAGAAAAAGGCTAGCATAACAAGTTAGGAAAAAACACAAACAGACACATCTGCAGACATTTTTCCTTCTGTAGAGGGAAAATATTTACCCAGGAAAGCTTGTTCACATACTGTATAAAACAAGAACAGCCAGTGATGAGGGACCACACAATATTTAAAGAGCCTGAGGTAAATTTGCTCCCTCAGAATTAAATCATGTGCTTGTTTGCTTTATTCACTGGGAGCATAAGTGTGTAAAGCAACTATCATGAGGAAAATATCCTTCATAACACCTGGCTCACTGTCAAGGACTTCAGCTCTGGTGAAGAGCCGCAATATCTGTCAGCTTCCATTCTAGCCATTGAATTAACCAGCTGAGGTCGGAATCACTCTCACCTCCTTCTCCAGTGCTGAGGGGGCCAGCAGTTGGAGAAGAGATGAAGAAACTTCTAGAATATGTCCCTCCAGACCTGGAATTGTGTAGCCCCGATTAAACCTATACAAAGGCCAGAGAGACACAGTACAGATGGTCTTTCTTTGAAACAAGTTTCCCTTTATTGGCTCGGTGAGGCTGATGAGAATTGCACGTTAAGAAAAAAATTAAAATTCACAATAAATTCATACAATAGGTAGAACCACAAAGGCATTGGTAAGGAGTTGGCAGAAGGCAACATGGATAGGACACAAACAGACAACACCCCCCCACCCACCACTACCCTTTATCATCCAAACAAAAGAAACATGATCTCCCCCAAGTTAAAAGCAGTGCCATAGACCTCTGTACTTCACATTATTTTAAAAAAAATCAGCAGGTGCTATATTATACTGTGATTCTAGGCAATTTACAAAGCACATTTTACATTACAATGATTAGAGTCACATCTACTGAATAGGACATGACATCATTACCCAAGCTCTGATTAGGAGAAAATATATAAATCTTGATTTTCTTTCTACTATTCCATGAAAGATGATCTGTGATCGGCAGGCTTTAATAGAAAAGATTTCTGCACTCTCTGATATTCTCAGTACCTGGTACTCTGTATTAGCAGAACTTTAATTAAACCAAAAAGCACAAGGTTACCTTTTGAGTCACAATAAAGCTACAGTGATATCTGACTGAACTGCGAAGAATATTGAATATTTAATCAATGTCAAATGAGTCCAGACTTCAAAACTCTATATAGACACCCACCACCTCTTGTGCACAATACATGCATGATATGTGTTTTTTTTTTTCTTCGCAGTTAAACTGACTTTCCAAGGCTAGGTACTGGTGAATAATTACACCTGTACAAATGCGGACATGTGGCAAACTCCACTTCTATACACATACAACCACACCCACACACACACATGCACACATGCACACATGAACACACACACACAGAGGAATGGACTAATGGACTTCCTAAATTATGAGCTGTGGGGTAATGAGTCTGGTCCAAAACCACACAACATTAAAAGATAAAATACAAATGTTTTAAAAAATAATTTATTGCTTTTTTTTCTTTCACTAATATTATTTTCACTTTAAAATCAGCATTATTAATAGTGGCAATATTATATTCTTTTGTTTACAACAAGTTAGATTTTTAAAAATCCAGGAAAGAAAAAAACCCCTCTGTAAACATTTGTTTGGCATTCATATAATCAAGCACGTTTGAGAAGCAGAGAATATAAATAAGCAAAAAACCTGTAAAATCATTATTATTGCTATATGACTAATTATCAAAAGGAGAAACGACATGGGGGTCAAAAAGAAACATTAAAGCTGTATACAACAGGCTCTTGAAATAGATACGTGATCTACAAGCAGCATTTTCATGAGGGTTCATTGTTGGTGAGATTTTCTTGTAATTTGTTTTTGAAAGGCATAAAAAATATTATAAACATTTATTATTTGTATATATCCCCCAATTCAGGTTAATAAGAAAATTAAATATGCAAATAAATAGTTAATTTGTAAGGTACTCCACACATGATGGAGACAATATAAATATCTGAATTAAAAATCAAGAATAGATAAAACAGAACCCTTGAAGTAAAACGTACAGAAAGGTAAACCGTGATGTCCCAAAGGAGTTTGTTGGTGGTGAATTATCAAAAACTACCAAGACGCATTTTTACTGGACTTAGAAACAGTAATCTGGAAAAAAAGGATGGCTATTGATTGTTTTAGAATTAACTCAACAATGTTTCTGATGGGCCTTTTAAGGTCCACATTTACCTGTACATTTACAATCATGAAAAAAAAAACAATAAAAAATTTATTTCACATTTGGTTGTATATGGAAACTATGGAGTGATAAATGTCATAAACAGTTACCAAAAAAAAAACTGCAGTAGACATGTAACAACATTTTTTTTTGTTTGTTTAACCAACCCCCCCCCCAAACAAAAAAATCACCCAATTCAATACACAACACACATACGCATTTCAATACACTCATATCACATCATTGAAATGTCATGTCGTTGTGGGTGTACAATACATTTCACTTCATTGCAATAACCACAGATCAACATTCTTTGTTATGAAAATCGGCATCATTTCAAAAGGCGGCGTTGTACAGTGCATAGCTGTAACAAATAAGGAACTTTGTCAGATATGTACACAAAATAAAAATAATCTTCAATCGGAACTCCTTAAATGTTTTTTTTTTAATACACAGCTACATTTTCAGCAAATGTAGGCAACAATCTTACTGTATTAGCTCAGATATATTTACCCCGCCCACCCAACCCAACCCAAATCTTAATAATGTAACACCACATCCAAGTATCAGATTAAAAACTCCACAGAAAAAGACGATCGAAAAAGAGAAGTGAACAAGCTGCACGACGATGTTGTGGGACGAGGAGGAGCATCCGTTACAGTGCGTTCCCTCTACGGTGTCGAGCCACTCTCGCCGGCCGTTCCCGTCCACGGCAGCGCCTCATAGCTCTCCGGGCAGCTTTGTTCCTGTAAACTTTTGTCTTTGTTCTCATCCCTCCTGTTTTTGTTTGTCGTTTCATTTTTTTTTTTTCTCGAGCGCAGGGCGTTGGAGCTTTCCGGCGGTCTCCGAGCAGAGGGACATGGACACGGCGATGTGAGGTATGGCGCCTCCCCTTGGCAGACGGCTGGAGGTGCGTTCGTTACCTCCGCAGGCTCCTCTGGGCTTCCCTCAGCAGGCTGTCGAAATCCATGGAGTCGTACTTGCTCTTGGTGGAGGTCGGGTCGAAGTCGTCAGAGTGGGAGTCTGGAATCACACACACATAGCGGGCCGATAGCGTTAGCGCAAGCGTTCACATTCAGCTTCCTGCTGTGCCACCACTAGTGTTTACCCTGATGCGGGGGGGACTTTGCCCTTTCTGCTCAGATTAAGTGTGCACATACCGTCAGTTGTGATCATTTTGCTGGCAACTATTTAAAGAGGACCTCCCTTTCCTAAATATTTAAATTTTTCATTTCTAAGACTCCTGAGTGCAATAGCCTGACATGGCTGAATGTTACTTCGAACTTCAGATTCAATGTAACCTCATGAATGTTACTTCATGAATGGAAGCCATAGCTAGATATCATTTATATATCTTACCCAGTGTTATGGGTTTGACAACTGCTGAAATCAAAAAAAAATATTTTGTAAATAAGAAAACAGTGCTTGCGTGCCAAGGTTGGAATGAGTTTGGGCCTTCACCTCAGCTGCGACACATTAGACCACACTGTCGTGTGACATTCTGTGGCAAGACGCCAGGATAAGGGGCTATAGTTAGAATTAAGTGGCTGGCCACCATTTTAATGCCGCAACAGCCGAGAGCAATAACCGATAGGGCTTTAGCTTCTGAACTTGTAAAAAAGCAAAGATCAGTACCGTAGATCACTGCAGCAGTATGGTACAGTGGGAAGGAACAGGGCTTGTAACCCAAAGGTTGCTGGTTTAATTCCCCAGTGGGGCACTGTCTTTGTACCCTTGGGCAAGGTACTCGACCCAAATTGCTTTGATAAGAGTGTCTGCTAAGCAGCTGTAATATAATGTAATGTAATGCCACAGCGGATCTGGGACGAGTGACACGGCGGCCATAAAGCGCAAAACTAGGTTGAAACTGGAGAAGGATTTACGGCGCCACGACTGCCCCGCGAGCGCTCCACCGGGCCGGGACTTCAAACGACACAGATTCACGTGCGGCTCCGAGCCGCGCTCAGAAAATAAACCTCCTGACACCGGCCGAAGCCGCCAACCCGAGGTGCACGTTTTGATGCGCGATAATAGTAAAAAAGGAGGAGCCGCCTTATCTGCTCCGGCAGGCGGCTCCGTAAACGTGCCCCGCGCGGGTGACGGCGCGCTCAGGAGAGCGCGAGCTACGCGGCCGACCGCAGCGGGCGAGAGAGAGGCCGGCCGCGATCTAATTCCATGGCAGAGGGGCGGACAGCGTCGAGGAATGACAAACACACCGGCACGCTGCCAGCCACTAACGGACACTGCGCTGGCAACCCGCATAAAGTCAGAAAGGAAGAAGGAGAGGACCAAGAGAGCAGACAAAACTGTGTACGCCACTCTCTTAAGCTCTTATCTGGCTTTGCACAGACTACAGAGAGGATAACCTGCAGCTCACCTGTGCTCTTTTTATATGCTCTTTATTAGCAGCATTATGAGTCTGGGAACTTTGGATAAACATGTACTATCTTCATGTTGTGCATTTTCCCTCCTTCTTTGTAGGCAGACATCCTGCAAATACCACTACTACTACTATTAATAATGCTACAAAATAATCATGTAATAATAATTTAATATAATGATATAATAATCACAAAAATGAATGAAGAAATAATGCTTAAATTCAATGGTGAATCTTTGCCTATGTCCTATTATTCTTACTAATTTGTATATTTGCATACATGTACACTGTAACGCTATTATTAGTATTAGTATTTTTCCATTCCCACCACTGATTTTTCATGTTTTTGAAGGAGCCCTCTCATATCTCTATCACAGAAACATGAAGGTTTTTACAGCAGCAGCTTATAAATCTGAATACATTTTTGCTTTTACTGTTTTTGCGCACAAGTATCATGCCTTTATTTATGACATCACAAAGTGGGGAGAAAACGAGGTGAAACCCAAGACTGTGTGGCACGTCAGTTCACATAAAAGTAACAATTTCCTCTTCATTCTAAATCTGCCAGGAGGGTTCAGGAGATTCCACTCGCAGGAAGCCTGCCACGTGCTTATAAATTGAGCATCAAAACTGAGCAGCTATTTTCAAGCCGACAGAAGAGGCAAATAATATTTGAAAGCCTTAAGGTTAATGGATATGCCCCTAAAAATGCATTTCAATTACAAATGTAATATGTATCTTACAGAGCAGAAGTTTTTTTTTACAGTGGAGCAATTGAGGCAGAGTGTCTTGCTTAAGGGTATAGCAGCAGTCCTGCTACCCAAGGCCCAGAATCCACTGTTCTCACCACTGCATCATATGCACTTACATATGGTGATGGGTTATTTGAGTACTGTCATTCCATAAAGTACGAAGACCATTCATATACATGACATTAAAATGAAAGACAATTTGGCGTGTGGGACAATTGGCTTAATTTAAGGATGAAAGAAATGTGGCATGAGGGTAAGACCACTAGACCTGTGCCCAAGGTTTAGTGGTTCGGTTTGGCCACTCTGATCCGCAAGTGAAGCCTCTGCTTCTACAGTGGATGTGTGCAGGCTTCACAGGGAACTATATTTAACCATGCACTTCATTTCAAAGCCATCCTTTTTCATATACGGTCTATATGCACTGTCTGTTATTTAGTGGTATTTCTGGAGGGCAGAAAGAAGGAAAGAAAAGTTCTTATGGTGAGCCAATCACATTGCAGCTGCGCTGCTCAACACCCGCCCCCGGTCATAGGCTGCTGGTAGGGGTCACGGCAAGGTCATGTTTCTGCTCAGCATGGCAACAGCTGGAGTCCCCCCCCCTTCTGAAGAAGGGCGGCATGGAGGGGGTGATGGGATTTGACCTTGGCCTCCAGCCTTATATTTTTCATCTCAAGCCGTCACATGAAATATACATGTGGGTGAAAAGGTATTGATGGTAAGAGGTGCTGCGGACGTGCTTTCTCTGAAGACGAAAGACAATTTCACATGACTGTAATATTTATTACGTGTGAAAATACAGACGGATGACTCGCCTCGCTTCTCGATGACACCTCTAAATGGGGGACTGTGGTGTACTTTCAGAGACTGTGCGACACCACAGTGATCCCCTGAGCCCTGCCTGTTCTTCTGAGGCTATGCAGATGGCTCTTCCACCGCAAGTCCAGCTACTCTTCAACTCGAGAACGTCGCAGTCATTTTTAACGTCATTATCCGGAACAGACTGTCCCTACCATACTTCCATTACCTTATCCTTACATTCCCTGTGGCCAGCTCTTGAAATAAGGCTACGGTGAAGCAGGAGTCGGTAAAATGATAAAATTGAAAAAAGACTCCTTACCCAAGTCTGTGTAGGTTGATTTGCAGAACTGCTTGCGCCCGCCAAAGCACAGCTCGAATTTGGGCTCTTTGGACCTGCGCAAGGTGTGTCCGTTTTCCAGAGCCGCCATGGCGTCACAGGTGTAGCGGTACGTGATGAAGCCGAAATTGTCCCTGGTGACCGCCAAAAAAAAACACGTCAGACCAGCGGCGCTGGAAACATTCCCAGAAGGCCTCTCATGTAGAAACACAGGAGTGCAAGGCCGTAATTGGCAAAAATGTGATCCGTTGTGACATGACACTTTTTTATCACTGTTGCACAATAAGATTACACAGACTAAATATTATCAGTGTCTGCATAGACTGCTTGGGTAATGTGACTGTTTTAAACGAGCTGTATAGTGTTGTAAGTTCTGCTTCTTAATAATGAGAGATGCAGTCAGATTCCTAAAGCGCCAGCCTCCGACTCTCCATCCCTCTTCTGAACAAAACAGCCCTGAGCGAGAGCTTTCCCGCAGACCTTTATTACTAGTCATTGTGAATGCATGGAGTGGGACGACTGTCTTATGGTGAGAGGTGTATTCATCTCTCTCTTGTTCCCCTCCTCACCCGTCGTCTCTCAGGTTCACAGTGCACTCCTCGATCTCGCCGAAGACCTCGAAGCGCCGCTTGAGTTCCGTCCGGGTGATGTCGGCCCGCAGTCTCCCGATGTACACCACCCGCCTCTCCTCCTGGTGGTTAAAGGAGACACAGTGGGAGTTAGGCAAGGGATCTCCTCCTCCACTAACATTCTCCTTCGCCACAATCACACATGTTATACAACTGCTTTGTAGACATGTGTATGCAGGGTGTATTTTACATACGATTTATTTATGTAGCTGGATGTTTTCCAAAGCAATGTAGAGTAAGTGCCTCAATCAGAGGTCGAACAGCTTTGCCCCACCCTGGGGTTTGAACCTAGTACCTTCTGGCGCACTTGCCACTACGACACACTGCAGGAGCCTACAGAATAATTCTCAGGGTGTCTTTCTTAGCCTGCTATTTGTTTGGATGTATTAAACTCCTACTCGCGCCGCAGATGAAAGCCGCTTTAGATAAGCCCATACACAGAGGTGGCCTGGATCTTCCTTTCAAATGGCAGGGGAAAAAAAAAATAAAAATCCCACGCTCCCCCCCCGAGTTCACCTCACACTGGCCCCGCACTGTGTGGTTCAGGGAGAGACCACTGCTGGGCGCACTTTAAACAGGCAAGAGCACAACACGGCCATGACTCATCTAAGACGCTCTGAAGAAACCCCGCTCCGGAAAAAAAAGAAAAACATTTCAAAGGGATTGACTCACTCCCATCCCCCAAGGGTCTAGTAAAAAAACGAAAGGTAAACCCCACACCCCACGCACACACACACTCACACTCGCTTCTCCACCCTCCTCCCTCTTCATTTGGATGAGGGCAGGGGGCTGTTTGATATTTGGGCTGACAGTCTCTGGGGGGTGGGATGGGAGGGGTGGGCCCCCGTTTTTTGTGGGAGGTCGCAAGGTCACCACAAACAGCAGGGGAAAAAAAAGGAAATGAAATAAAAAAAACGGGAAACGCTCAGAGAACACGAGGGCTTTTGGCACAGAACAACAGCAGAACAAGCCGACGGGAAGAAAAAACACAGCGTTCCTGCAGCCATATCAGACAATAAGGTCATGAGGAAATGTCAATGGAAAAATATTGCTTTCTCTGCGCGGGCTGCGGTTGTACATTCTGAGCGGCGTAACATGGTCGGCCGATTAACCACAGTGGGATATTTGACCACTAACATTTTCTGCTAATCCATTCATCTGTTTGCCATGGCTGGTGTGTGTCTACTCAGGTAGCATTTAAAACAGGGACCTGTGGGGACAAGATGCATCTCTTCTCAAAGGATTCAGCAACCCAGACTGAAGGAAAACACACACACCACCTAATCCTTTTTTTAAAGTACAAAATGATAGCAAATTATTCTGTTGGTTTTCTGCCATCAACTCAAATTGAAAGTGTTTTCCAATTTAACGGTTGTGATTCAGATGTCTGATAAATAATAAATTTACAGACTCACTTCACCTCTGCATTTTTCGCTGAAGGCCCCTGTGTTGAATAACCATCTTCTGGGTTCTTGGCATATCAAACAATTTCATCTTATTTAATATGTTTCCTTCTAAAAAGGTGTCCTTTCACTAAGTTACTCTGATGTTGCTGTTGCATTTCCTCAACGTTTCTCCACAAGGGCACTGACACCACCGGATGCCACTGGTTTCTGGATACCTCAGCATTAAAACACACAGCCGTAAGATAAAGGGAAATGTGTCATTTGAATAATTCAATGGCAAACTTTGCATGTGCTCACTCTCTGAAAAGGGCACTTGCAGATTTGGGCTTTCGGCTGTCAGTCAAAGGAGACAACGTGCCGGAGAGAGAGAGAGAGCGAGAGAGACACAGAGCCGTGGGCTAAGTAAATGCCTGATCGCTCTGAAGGAGAAGTCCCTGGGTTGTTACGGTGATGCCTGTACTCACTATTGCTTTTTGCCTCTGCCTCTCTCTCTGCTCGGCCCTCTCGAACTCCCTCTTCTCGTAGTCTCTGCGGTACTCCTCCCTCTTCAGCCGCTCGTGCTGGTATTCCTCGTAGCTGTCGTACCTGCGGGGGTGGGAGGGAACCCTGTTACACAATGTGTCTCCAGGGCCCCGCGCATGCACACACACACACACACACACACACACACAAACACACACACAGCATACCCTCACCATACACACGCTTACGTAAGCACGCCAAAAGTCAGATGACCTCTGCGAAACCTTAGACATCTCCCCATTTCCCTCAGGATCTGGCCGAGTGAAAGGCACGGACAGGATGTTTCCCCCTCCTAAAGGTTACGGCTCTCGTGAGATTGCAGAGCGCTCATTTGGACAGCCGTCACCGTCAGCACTAACGCACGCACCATTAGTTTCCGCTTAGTGCTGAATCCAGGAGGAAAGTCAGGGATTACCTAGGGGCTCTCTGTGAAAGTGTAATTTTTGCCTTGGCCGTTAAGCCAGGTGCTGATGGTCATGTGAAACACCCCTGTGTTTTTTGTACAGGAGAAGAGGCCACCACTCTGCTCACATACATATAGTGTGTGTATGTAGATATAATATGTGTGTATACATACGTATGTTACTCCTGCTGTCCCTGGTGTAAAGAAGTCCAAGAAGGGAAATTCAGTCAGTGCAGAGTGAGAAAACGTGGACACAGAGGGAACATTAATTTGGTGTTGAGGTGTTCGAGTGTCATGACTGATGAATCCCCCGTACACACAGACCCACGATCCAACAAGGAAGAGGGATGCATTTCAGCGTCGCCGGCATCAGGCTGCCAGGGTTTAGAGTTTACAGCTTACTGCGGCTTTACATAATTTCCCTCATTTTGCCAATTCGTCACGTCTGGGCTCCGTCAGGCCCGGTGACTCATTCACGAGAGCGGCTTGCGGCTGCCTTTGCCGCTCGGCACTCGCCGTGGTCACGCTTTTTGCTGGTGCCGCGCCAGTGCATGACTGGACGTTCTCTTCTCCGACAGGAGCCGGTCCAAGCTACGCGTTACCAGACATTCCCGGTCGGAGTTAGCGCTTAGCTGGCACGGCAACACTCCAGACACCACAGAGCGAGAACGTGCTTGCTCGTAACGAGGCGAGAACCTGCTGCAGGTAGGAGCCATGCAATAGGCGGGTGGGGTGGGGGGGCATTTACCTTGGTCTCCGGGTGGAGGGGGATGGAGACTGGGATCGGGAAAGCGTGTGGGGGCTCCTGTGAGTCCTGGCCCTGCAACTGCCGGAGTCCCCGTAGTGACGACTCCTGGGCAAGACGAACCACAGCACACGTTACTTACACACGCACAACTCAGAGCCATTCATAACGATTATCATGACATCACAGGGTTGGAGTGTTCAGACAGGTGCCTTTAAGATCACGCTTCATGTGAACTAGTGAAGAATAAAACTGTCAGATGCTTAAAGAGTTTCTGCTAACATTTCACTTGAAGCCCATTGCACAGTGTCTGAATAAAGAAAAAAATCCAAGCTGACAGCAGACATCATGCATTATGACAGCTGACACCCATTATCCACTGCATGAAATAAGATAGCATGTACATTTGTGAACGGTTATGTCAAGGACAATGGAGAGCTATGCAGTTGCTTTGCAAGCATTATGAAGGCTGCATAATGCTTTATAACAGTGCACAAGGGTGAAAAGGGACCTTTCTGAACAGGGCTGCTGTAAGAGTCTCATCTTTCCATCCTGGCGCTGAAGACTCCCAAAAACTTTGTGGCATAAAGAAAGCACTAGTGCTACCGCTTCACAAAGTCACTTCTTCAAATACCACCATGCTGAATTTCTAGGCTAGGGTTTTTTTTTTTTTGAGGCAAATGAAACATATATTGCCCTGCCTCTTCTCCCGTGCTCAACACTATTACAGTACTTGCAGTTGTTTCACTGATGGCATTCAGAACGCTGAGGAAAAACTACAGCGCTCCCGCTGTATTGATACATCAGGTGCTTCCAGTCCAGAATCATCTGCAGCTGGCCTTTTCATAGAGGGTATTAAAAAAAGGACTCAGGAAGGAAGCAAGCCAAAAAAACATCTGTAAGGGCGCTATGGAAAAATCACTTGAAGGGGGCAGGACTGCTCTTCAGTGCCAGTCTTAAATCCACCAAGGATCACTCAGGTCAGTTCCACTTCCAGTGCCCCCCCATACATCTTTCCATCAAATGGAAATTCAGCTCAATCAATTCCAATTCAATTCTAATTCCACTCCTTGAGATATTACCTAAAATTGTGTAGCCAAGTGGAAAGTCTCTCATTCACCGAATGCGTAAGTCATCAGTCGCTGATTATTATTGTTCATATGAATAAATATCGATTTCCACGGGGTAGTTATTGGAGTAGGCAATTGCACACGGCATCGCGTTCGTAAGCACATGGAACGAAAACCTGGGAACAAAGCCAACGCTGTCAACAAGTCAACACAACGATTTCACAGTGGAAAATAATGCAAAACCATCACACCGGCATAAAAATAACAACGTGGTAATTCAGGTCTAAGGCAACTAAACTTAGCGTTCACGCTAACTGCCTCTGTTCAAGAGGTGACTGAATGACCCAGCGGGAGTGAAGGGTGTCTGTGTTGCGCTAATCTGAGGCTCATCTTCTCAGTGGGGCACTCGAGCTCAGCTGAGCTCTTCAAGGAAGCGCTCCTACTGTTGGCGCGAGCTGGAGATGTTTTAGAAGCCGGATTTCAGAACTTCGGCGGGGTTGCTTTTTGAAAGGAGAGCGGCGCGTGGAAGGCGCCACCGACCGATCTGCCTAAACTGAAATAAATAAATTAAGGAATTAATTAAAGCGCAGACGGATTCAAACTCCTTGATCTGCGTCGCTCTAACTTCTAATTAAGTCGGAGGTATTAATTAAACACCACCGAAACGACCCAGAAATGAAACCCTTTGTCTTGCGCCTGTTAGCGGACGTCTCCCTGTGATAAGCGGGGGGGATCGGTGGTACAAGAACAACAAGATTACTCCAGGTATTCGATTTCACGAAACGCTCTCGTGTCAGATCACTGTTCGGGGGCTGCGTATTACGAACGTCATGAATGCCCCGCGGGAGGGCTGAGCACACACACAGTGCCTTTCACTGCGTAAAAAGTTCAAATGTAATCATTCACTTGCATCGCATTGCTGTTCAACCAACTCCAGAGGACATGAGCAGACAACCAGTTAATAAACACTGTAGGAAACAGGCGTGCTTTTTGCAGCCTACCTGCATTTGATTTACAATTGATTTAACCCTCCTTTGAAACAAGCACACTGTAAATATTAGCATATGATGGTGCAGGAGGGGGGCACAAGGTAATCTGTGATGAGTACAACTTGATTCTTAGGTTTCTGATTTATATTTTTACGGCTAATTGGAGCTATTCAAACATTCCTCACTTCTGAGGCAAGGAGAAGGTTCTAGATGGAAATTTCATATTATGTACCATCATACTGCAGAAGAGGAGAAGGGTTGAGCCAATAGCCAATATAGCCAAGCCACAGTGTGAGGGCAGAAATCCATATCACTATTTGCATACAGTAATTGTGGTTTATGTCTATGATTTTTCCACGTGCAGTAATTCTACTCCCAATAGCAAGTTATATTGTGGTTGAGGTGTATTTATATTTACTGCACTCCATTTTGCACATGCAAACGTCCAGACTTACAGAGAAACCTGGCAGCTAAGAGAGACGTTTGATTCATGCTGTTAACATGCTATGCTATGCTAATCTCCCTTCGTCCTGCCTCTGTTTCAGCGCACAGTGACGCGAGTGAAGACACCTGCTGCGGCACTGTGGTCTTACCGTGAGGACGAGCGGCTGTAGGGAGACCTGGACCGCGACCGCGGCGACCGCGAGTAGGAGCGCCGGCCTTGGCGGTGGGACCCGGGTTTGGAGCGCGACCGGGAGCGCGACCGGGAGCCCGAGCGGGGCCAGCGGAAGTGCTGGGGGGAGAGGCGGGACTTCGGGGGGGAGACGGAGCCCCGCGAGGGCGAGCAGCTGGACAGGGAGCAGGACGGGGAGCCCTCGAACAGCAGGTCTGGGTGGGACCCCTCCCAGGGGAACAGGAATCTGTCACTCTCCTCCTCGCTGTCCTCCAGGACCCCCTCCAGGGGCAGGCCCGGGTTCAAGTAGCCAGGCAGGTTGCAGTAATACTCGTCGTCCGAGTGGCTGTCCTGCAGTGGCGGGGTGGTCACCGCCTTCTCCTCCTTGTAGATGGCTTCCTTGGGGAGGCCAAAGTGCTTGTTAAGCTCCGCCCTGATTTCCTGGTCGCGGAGCGGCTTCCTGGAGTGGGAGGGGTGATTCTGCGGCCCGCCCTCTTTGCTGCCTTTCAGCTCCGGCTCCGCCCTCGAAAACGGGCGGCCCAAGGAAGAGGAGGAGGAGGAGGAGGAGGAGGAGGAAGAAGGTGCCACGGCAGGATCCCTGCATTCCACACGCCTGAGCTCGGAGCGGCCCGGGGCGGCCGCCACGGGGACGTCGCGTTTTGTGCTTGAGGACTGGCAGTAGTCGTGGTCGCCGAACAGCCGCGGGGCAGGCCGCTTGCCCTTGCGCTCCTCCTGGCCCCCCAGGGGCAGGGCCGACATCTTGCTCAGCTGGGCGTACAGCTCAGTCTGCTGGGGGCCCTTCTTCGCGGGGTTGGCGGACAGGAGGCAGGGGGCGGGGTCGCCGCAGCCCGCCCTCTTGCTGGCGAGGGCCGCGGAGCTGCACGAGGAAGCCTTGGTTTTGATCGAAGCTTTGAAAGGACTCTCTTGACTGGCTTTGTGAGGAGGTGTGGTAGGTGGCGTCAGACCTGCGGATCGATAAAAAAAAGAAGACTTACTACATTAATTAACACCCCAGGAAGCATGGGACCTGACACACAAGGCATGTGAGCTTGATTACAATATTCACTTTTTCCTCGCTCAGATCGTAATCCATCTTTTATTGCAATCTTGACTGATTAATTTGTACTGCATGGCTGTGCTGCTCCACTTTGGTAAATCCCCACGCTACCATAAATCTGAATTAGTGGTAGAGGACTGTACAGGTAGCTCTCCTGTGATCAGAGATAATTCTACATCCTTCAAAGGGTCTAAGATGCCCTGGAACGTGGCCAACAGCCCGGAATCAAAATAAACATTTGTTTGACATTAATCCAATGGATATGATTTTCCAATCCTTTCCACTCGGTGATTTTTTAAAAATATTTTATTGGAGTGTGGGAATGGATTTCTATGCCACAGCCGATCTGTGATAATGCCATTAAGGTTGTAATGAAAACCGCGTGACTGAAGGAGAACCCCGCTGCTTCACCTCGGCGGTGAACCTCGCCAATCCTGACGGATTTATGCCGAGACAGATGGCCGGTGCGCGCAGGGGCCCCAGGGGGAGCCTTTAACGGCACCGTTAATGCTTTAATACAATCCACTCATCAACGCACTCAGAGCGCTCGGCGTTGCAGTAACCCCCCCCCCCGGCCGCCCTGTGCATTCCGCTGTCCGTCAGTACAAAGGCCTCTTGGTGAACAGAGACGCGTGGTTTCTGTGTGCTCGGACGCGTCCGTACTCGGCCTCGGCTGGATGAGACAGAGTGAGACGGACAGCTCTGGTTTCACTGGCCTTCGCGGCCAGCTCTCTTTATGACTGCATAAATGAAACACGTTCTGACAGGAAGGGGCAGAAAGTTCTGCCAAAGAACTTCGGTTTGGCCCCTGGAAATGCAACCGGTGCAAACAGGACACAACCATGCCTTTATGGTGATGAAACAACCTAAATAAGCTTAAGAGCCTGAGTAAATTTCCCTGTTGTAAATTTGATGCTAATCACAAATCACTTTCTGTTCTGTTCATTTCAGTGGCAAAACAGCACTACACAGTTCTCCTCAGTTTCATGACAAAACCATAATCACAGCGTACAGTGAGGTAAAGCACCAACCTTGGTTCCACAGCACTTTGGAACCAATGCCAATGCAGTGTTGAGAGGGGCTGGTGCTAATAACTTCTAGTGCTAATAACTGCTATGGCCGGCAGGTATGATGGCAAGTGCTGGCATCACAGGCACAACTGTGCATCAGTTATAGCTACATGCCCCCAATGCACCAGGGGACACAAAAAATGCATCAGCTCTTCCACCAAGGCCATTTGAATAGCCTAGCACACGGTGTTAGACCAGAACAGGTATTGATGAAGCAGTGTATATGCAATACTGATGTGTATATTTGCATTATGTGTTCAATATTCCTGTGTGCAATACTTAATGCTTATCTGCATCTGTCTAGTTAAATGCCTTTAGTTTTTATATTTTAAAGCATTAATATGTATGAAGACAATCCAAAGAGAAATTTCCACAACTGTGAATAAGCTGTTCTATTCTACTCTAAGAATGAGCCGGAAGGGACGTGATCTCTCCTTGATGACAAAAGAAAAACATTCACTCAAGAGAGACTTCTGTCATGAGTAATCAACAAGGATTTTCCTCATTTCAGTCTTCAAGGAGAATAAGAGGCACACCACCTACACAGTATCTCACCAACACTTTTTTTTCCAAATAATATGGCTTCATTTCAAAGGAGAAACTCCATTGAATAGATAAAACTAAGATATTAATGATCCATTCACTTGCGCAATTAAAATGACTGAACATTCCATATATTGACAGAACAGCCATAGTGGAAATTTCCATGCACATACGGAAGGCACTTATTTATTACAGCGAGTGCCTGACCCCACCCCGCCCCCTTCCGCTCTAACATCTAGTTAACAATTAAAGCAATTTAATCTCAGATGAAGCAGATTTCAGCTGGATAACCTAAACCTGTCCCTTCAGGACATATTAACTCACAGCAAGCGGACTACCCCCTTACCCTCCAATTCTTTAGACAAGGCAGTTATACCACCTGATGAACAAACCCCAATTTTTATAGACTTCTCCATGTTTCTTCCTTTGGAAATGGCTTCTTCAGAGGCTGCTACACTATATCCTAGATAAGAGGGAGCATCAGGATATAGGCTTATGAACAATGGATAAATCAAGCATTCAACACAAGGGATTCTGCTGCCAGTGGAATGCTGCGTATTTGTGCTTTGGATTTTTTTCTCTGGCAAGGGGCCAACCCCCAGCAGTAAAGCTGAGGATATATTAACAGGTTCTGATTAAAGTTGAACCTGTCCCTAATGCTGACCTGAGTGTCCCTGCTGCTCTCTAGACCTCCAGCTGTACCCACACGCACACACACACACACACACACACACACACACACACACACACCCACACACACAAACACACACAGGCACGTATGCACACGAAAGCAAAAACACATACGGATATGCGCACATATGTATAATCATGTGCACACACATACATACACACACACACACACACGCACACACACACGCACACACACACACACACACACACACACACACACACCCCGTATGTCACCGCAAGCACAAACATGACGTGCGCAAAGTTCAATCCAAACTCATGTCAGGTCAAGTGAAACCTGGAACAGCAGTCACAAGCTTCCTGGCCTCCCATCCCTGCATCCAAACTGGTTTTAAAAAACACTGATTAAACCCGCTGAACTAACCAGCACTCACGCAGACTGCCTTCAGCCATTTGGCAGGTGGGACATTGGTTTGAGAAAAATATGGATGCACACTTCACAGGCTCATTCCTGGTAGTCACTTAAAAGCAAATTGTTCACTTCCTGCAAGCCATTAAGAGTAAAAAGTCCTGACCTGAAATAAATCCAGTATAATTAATGCAGGGATGAGAACTGCTGAAGCCCGCAGTTTTAGCGTCAGCTGCCATTTTCGTCATTTAGGTTTAATTACCTTCACCTATAGCTTCCGCTGACACTTGTAATTAATTAAAAAATAATAACGGCACTACTTCCACAACTAATTATACCGCCTTCTGCACTGACCTCATTTAGAAGATGGCACAATTAACATAAATATTAGGCTAGACATTGGAAACTACCTTTGTGTTCTATTCAAATAACCATATTGTTTACAGAGGTGCAGATGATATCAGTAAAACTAGGCAGAACAAACCCAATTAATTCAAACATAATGCTTCATCAGTTCGCCTGTAATGTACTGGGCATGCAAGCGTTGTAGTCAGAGAAAATTAGGATCTAGGCAAGACTGCACAGAACCCCTCAGATGAACTCCTCAGGAGGCCCCTGGCATTCTGAGGATCTAATCATTTTGGAGCCATATGGATCTCCACCTAGTTCTCCTTCACCTCAAACCTTGGGCCTTTTGCAAAATAAACAAGACTTCAGGTTGTACGCCCGAGTCAAAGAGCCCTAGCTATAATAATCAATATAGTGAGCTGATCTGTCAAACTCCATTGTTCCATGCAAAACATTTTTCCTTCGATTACGGGAAGATGATCAGATGGCAACACTATATTAACATCATTGCATTATTTGCTTATTAGATAAGCCCTTATTCTGTGTGACATTGTGAAACAGTAGGTTGTAAACTTACTAAGGCAATTCAGATTGAGTATCCCCCTCGGAAGTAAAACAGCAGTACTCAGCATTCAAGTGAGTAACCTTCTGGTTGCAAGTTCAGCTCCCTAGCTGCTATGCTACATTATCGCCCAGTTAACCATTTTTGAGCATTTCCTCTTACCTGGGGTCCCAGACAGCTCCACACTCAATGCGCGCTCAATGGTTTTGTTCTCAAACGGTGATTCCTTGTGGTCACTGAAACACAAAAGGTACGTGTTTACCCACGGTGGAGTAGAGCGATGATTATAATGATTTTAATGAATATTTAAATGGAAATGAAAGGGATAAAATGCCTCTTTGTTGCTTTTTTTGGGGTTATGTTTTGTTTCTCTATAAAAATCTCTCACTTACTTTGGAGACTCTGGGGTCAAAGGAAGTGGCAAGGTGGTTGGTTTGGCTGTAGAACACAAAGGAGGATGGGAAATTATTTATTTAACTAGATCACACTGAACTTGCAAGATTCCAAATCCACATCTACATTTCAGTCTCAGTTGTGATCATAAACAGCATTTTTTGGTCGCAAACCCAACCCAGGGGGTTAGATATTTTCCATAGTCCTTTAAAGACAGTGGATTCTACACCTAGACCCCTTTTTTGTTCTTTTTTGAAATGAAATGATGACACATGTTCCGTTTCATGGTTTTTCTAGACTAACCAACTCAAACAGAAAATACCAAAAGAAGGAAAGAAAAAGAACAGAAAAAACACAAGCAATAAAGTCTGCAACACCAGACGAGACATTATTCCACATGCAGAGAACCAAAAGCAGAACAAGAATAAGTAGAAGAAAGAAGAATCAAGCAAGCTTGTGCTTTTGCCAGAGGCTCTGATCATTGAAAAGCTCAGCTAAGGAATGCATCTCAATTAAACATGTCACTCTACCACCACTCTGAGGCTTCTCCCACATACAAACATTCAGCTTAATCTAGTCCGAAAGCGGCAGGCTGCGTATTAATTAACGTAACCTGACGTAAAAGCCCCCTCGGCCCCTTAAACATATTCTTCAGGGACTGATCTGTGTGCAAGGGCTGTGTCTTGCTTCTTCGCAGGCTTTTTAGAAAAGCTGCTGTCTACATGAATACGAGGTACAGTTGGCTGACTGTTTTCAAAGTGATCGTTAAAGTCAGATTAGCAAAGGGGGTTAGTATGGAGTCAAATGAAGACGTGGTTAAAACAAGAGAGGAGGGGTTGCGGGGAGGGGGGGAGGGGGGGGGGAGGGGAGAGGGCAGAGATTCTGCGATGATTACCTAACAGTGGGAGGACCTGGTCGTCGGGGTGCTTGGAGAGTGCCTGCCTGTGTGGGTGCTGCTCTTGTGTGACGGAGGGGGGGAGGTCACCTACTGAGATAACAGAGGCTGGGAAAAGGGGGCTCAAGGAGCCCAGTGAGAATGATGCGGGGCTGCCCATGACATCATCGCGAACACCCCACTCGCCACCGCCCACTTGGTCCACGGAGTCCTCTGAGCGTCCCAGCTCTGACTCCTGGCCTGGCTCACTATCCCAGCAGCCTGCACCGAGCTCTTCGGGCGGTGCGAGTTTGAGATCGGGCCGTTCGGACTGCATGCTGCCCCAGCCACTGGCGGGCCATGCAAGTCGGTCCGTCTCAACTCCACCCTGGCTTGGAGGCTCACCATTTGAGAGGGATGTGAAATGGTTTCGGCTGTGTTGACTCTGGTAAGAGGTTGGCACCTGCTGGGACCAATGAGAGGGGTGGCCTGGCTCCTGTCTTTTCCTAATGGTCACTGTGACGTGTCCGTGCATCTCCCTGCTGCCCACAGCCCTGCCTGAGTGCTTGCTAACCAACACACGGTCCGCCTCAAGGCAACGCCCACAGCTGCCGGTTGGACTCATATCTCTAGGGGGGAGAGAGTATGAATGCATATATGTAATGAACCTAGCAGCTGCCAGGGCCGGCGGCCAACCTGGCGGACCTGCTTTTTCACAGGACCTGTGTTCCAATTTGGGGCGGCTGTGGCTGTCCCTGCAGGCTGGTGACACGGGCTCAGAGTGGCCCTCAACTCTGGCCCCGTGGGGGCAACCTGTCCGTTTCCCAGCCCCCGCTCCGGCCACACCACACCCGTCCGCACGCCGGACCTCACCTCGCTGGTGGTGCTGCTGCGACAAGGACGGCTTCTTCTTGGAGGAGGACAAGGACGAGGAGGAGGACGAGGGTGATGACGAGGAGGCGGACGAGGAGGAGGAGGAGGAGTACGAGGAGGTGGAGGAGGAGGCTGGCGAGGATGAGGAGGAGGAGGAAGCCTCGCCGCTTTTGTCTTTGCCGCTCCTCTGTGCTTTGGTCTGGAGGGTCTCATCGCTGGACGTGAGGTACTTGAGCAGCTCCACGCAGGGGCGTCTGGCCGCCCTGTTCTGCTGTTTGCTGCTCCAGGGATTCTCCGTCTGGAAACGGGGGCCCCAAAAAGACCAGTGTCAATAGTCATCAGCCCATAACAGGTGGGTTTAACAATACCAACTGAGATTAATTTGGGCTGCGCTGTGGTGTAGTGGTTAAGGAGCTAGGCTTTGAATGCAAAGGTTGTTAGCTTGTTTCTGAGGAATGAGCACTGCCACTGTACACTTGATTAAGGTGTTTTACTTTAATACATTTAGCGAATATTGAGCTTCACAAACTAACATGTAAAATTAAAGAAATAAAAAATAATGAGTGAGAACCTCTTAATTAAAATCTCCACTGCATTGAAACATTTAAAGCCACACTTGCTTTATGCATGAAGTTGGATCAAAGAGTTGAAAGCATCAGAAAGAACTCTTGAGTCCCCAGAAATGAATTAGTCAAAATCATAGCTCCAGCGGTGGAAGTGATAATTTTAATGTACTACACTATCGCATTTCATACTCATGGCTTTTGTATGGCTACAGACTTTCCACTTTGTGAAAGAAAATGACATCATCATATCATCAAAGGTTGGAGCCTTTTCAAGCACACAGTATCTGCAGCTGCACTGCAATAATGTGACAGTGTGCCAACAGGAACTGAACATGACTAAACTTTCAACTCAACAATCATTGTACAATTTTTTAAAAGTCCAGATTTTCAATCTGTGCTGTAAACCTGAGCAAAAATGGTCAATTTTTCCTCCACTTCTAAAGGGCCATCTTGATTTACTTCAACATAGTTATAACTACCTGCCTCTCATACAAAACATGCGTATTTTCTTATTGGATGAAACTTATTAAGTAAAAAATTTAAAGGGTTTGCTTCAAGCAATTGGTATCACTTTCACTACACAGCTGGAAGTTCTCTCCTCAGATGAGCAAAACATTACAGTAAACAGAGCACTGGCTTGCTGCTGCCTTGATGTGCAACAGAAGCCTGGCGGTAATCAGTAGGTTCTCATTACAACGATACGGCACCAGGGAGGAAAACGGGGGGAATCGGTAGTTAACAATCAAGCACGGGACGACAACAAACGCTAAACAAACGCGCAGGCCCGCTGAGGAGGCCTTTCACGTAAACATCGCGGCGGGCGGCTACCTTGGCGACAGCAGATGCTGGTCTGATCCGGTGGCTGCCGGCTGCATGGTTCTCCGCCTTGCCACCTGTGTATTGATTATAGCTGAGCTGCGAGTTGGCGGGCGCCAGCAGGAGCTTCTTCAACTGCAGCAAAACGGGAGACAAAGCAAAGTGTATGAGGGAGGCGTTTGTGTTCCGCGAGTACGTCCATGAGTGACTGACGGTCGCTTGCCTCCATCTTCACAGCTCATGTGGTAACTACGTTCAACCTTAGGTATAGCCAAACAAATGTATGATGCAGGCAGACTCTGATCCCCCCTTGGAAAAGAGCAACCTGTGTCATCACAACAGCTGCGTCCATGTACACACCAATAAAACACATGTGACATGCATTGGTTGAACAAGTCAGTTGTGACGGGCCAGTATAGAGTAAAATGAATAATGACACGACAAACAAAGTGATATATTTAAGGTCAGGTCATCCCAACCGTAAAAAAACAGCAAGGCTGAGTGGTTTTGTCAATAGAGGATTGAATGGACAAGCACACTGTATACATTCGGGCGTGCGATTTCACCAATCCTCTATAGTTTTGGGCTTGACTGAGCACCAAGGGTCTTTCATTGTGTTTCTTTTAGAATTTAACATATATTTAACTATATGTAATTCCTTTGAACTCAGCCAAATTTTAGAATTAAAGGATTTCTTGGATTTTTTTAGAAAGGGTTTGTTTTTTTCATTATTTATATGTTTTCTAGTTTATGTCAGCGACTGGTCATAAAAGTGTGCATGAGGGAAAAGACAGTAAAGTAAAATGAAGGTAAGAGTGCACTGTTGTTGAATCCAGGCCACAGAGTATATGTTGACTGGATGGAGGAGGTGAGGACCTCAGCAGGTGTTTAAAGACTTACTAGAGAAGGCTCCTCTGCCTCCAGGGTCTGTGGGGGGACGTCGGGCGTGGAGGGACAGCTCCGCTCGCTGGCATTTGTCACGTCCCCATCTGCCAGGGCCTCGAACGAAGGCAAGCCGTCCTCGTCCACCGGGATGCTGTCCAGGGTCTCTGTGAGCACAGCCAGCAGGTTGGCCTCATTCTCCTCATCTATCTTCTGTGGAGGGCAGGGGAGAAAAAGAACAACTTAGATTTTTTTCCTCTCCTTTTTTCATAGCTGTGAGTGTGCGGTACTTTAATAAAGCATGACTCCGGTGTCCGAGCAAACATCTGCAGCGCCGCGCTTTAATTTTCTCTCTCTGCGTGAGTTCGGTCTGTCGCTCGTCCACCGAGCATGCGGCGTACTGTTTCCAAAGTAATATTTCCCAAAAGGAAGGTGTTTGTGTAGGCGACACACAACATGCACTTTGCAGGGGAAAGAGGTACGAAAGGGAAGCAAAAATAATGAACCTGACGTTAGGTTCTTCACACTGCCACTCTACCCTGAAAACACCGACCCCCTGTGAATGGTTAGCCTAGCAAGGACGCGTCTGAGAGAAACCTCCACATTCATAGTGGAAAATTACGTAATCTCAATGGAAAATTACAGATTGTCAGTGGAGAAGTACAGAATTTCAACACATCAGCTTCCCAATGGAAAAAATCACAGAATCAGATGTTACAGAGAATGAATGTGATTGAGTATCGGACACTGCTTAATGTAAAAAGCCTTTAAAGGCTTTCATTTACAGCCTATTAGTAACTGCTGGCCGGTCTGTCCTCATGTGCAGCAAGGCGCTGCAAATACAATCAGGAGGACAGCCTCCCCTTCAAATGATGTGCAGCAGAGCAAGGGAACGGCAAGAGCCACCGGACATCATTCACGAAGAGGGGAGACACGCACAGAGCCGGCCAGGGAGGGGGGACCTCCTATTGGCCAATCAGAGCGAGGCCTGTTGAGCGCACGCCGCGCAGATCGCGTGCGACGCCGGCAATGTTACGAGCGAGCAGCCCCATCAGATAATGAACACGCTCGGCTTGGGGGTCTCCTGGGCGCCGGATGAATCCTTTCGTGTCCGTTCGATTTATCAGCCCCCGATTACACGCCATTATGGAAATAAAGCCCTGCTTTCATCTTTCTCATGCACTGCCACTCATCCCGGATGAAGCATAATGCTAAATGACTTCATAACAAAGCCGTAATAATGACATCAACATTTGAAATAGAACAAAGGGATGCTTATTTATTTATTTGACTGACGCCACCACGGATACTTGCACTTTTGTACGTCGCTTTGGATAAAAGCATCTGCTGAATGAATAAATGTAAATGTAAATGTAAATGTAAATACTGCAATATGCACTGTGGTTTGTCACGAGCATTAAGGGGAATAAGAGTCAGAAGTAAGCCCCTAACACATTCAAACGTGGCTACATTCAAACTTACTGACAATTTACAGTAAGGAAGATACGCTAAGTCCAGAGAAGTACCAGAGAAGTACCAGCTGTGATTACCAGCATGCTTTTAAAGGGGATACAGAGAGGCCAGTATCAGTAGGGGGTGGCTGAATATCAACAGGACTTGCAACCAGAAGAAAAGGTTCAAGAATAGTTTATGGCGTTGCTGTTGCACCCTTAGTAAAGCCACTTAAGCAAAATTGTTTCAGTGAGTAAATAAACAGCGGTATACAAGAATAAAATTGTGTGAAAAGCGAATAAATAACAAAATAATCATAAAAACAGACCATATTAGCGTATCAAAGCGCTCTTTTGGGTCTGTTTGGTTTAGACCTAAACAACATTGAAACCTGACTTTGGAGTATGTTTTCTTTTCTCTCCTTCTTCTCTGCTAAGGTTACCAGCCCACATCCCCCTTTTTACCATAAACGAAGAGCAGTTTTGATAGCAAACTCTGAAGGCCACGGGCCCGTTTGAGCCGAAAGGTCAGACCGCAGCGGCTGGCGTCTCCTTCATGCACTCCGCGCCCTTCAGACTGGGAAGGGAACCAAGAAGTTGGAGGCTCCGGCTCACAACAACGGTCTGCGGAGCTACGCTGTCACGTGATTGGCCCAACAATCGGCCCTGTCACCCGCGTTCTGAGGATGCCTGGGAAATCAGTGAGGGGACGGCATCGTGCACAACTGCATGGGAGGAAGACCTGGATTTTTAGCTGTATGTGAGCGTAACTGTGGACAGAGCTTTGGCTAATGAGACAACACCTCTATGGTGTCAGGTCTAGCTTGCGAGCCTAGTCACCATGGCCGGCGCTATGGGGGCGCTTAGGGGTGCACCCCCAGACTGACCTCAGTGCACCCCCAGTTGTCCACTTATATCCCAATGTCTACATAATATTTATTATGTTTTTTTTAAGATATGCATTGTGCCCTCCCCGTGGATTGCAAGTGCACCCCTCTGTATTTTCTCCAGGTTCCAAGCCTGCTAGTCACTGCCAATTGCTCTCTGTTACACCAACATGGTACCTGGGGTTCAACAGGCTTCTGTGGTTTGCTGTCACCCACACCATACCACAGAGGGTTTAAGACCACTCAGGGGGTACTTCTAAAGCCTCCCTCTCACGTTGGACAAATACTGGAGAACCAGGCAGTCACTCACTGAGAGGAATTTGGACCTTCACCAAACACCCGACGCCACACCTTCCCAAAGCCACGGCCGTGGCGGATGCCAAGGTACAGGAAGCTGTGGTGCAAGCTTGAATTCCGTCCAGTTCTGAACTGAGCTAATAAAATGTGTACACAATGTGGACAGGATCCAAATTCTGATTATGACATCTAAGTGTGCTTTATCTGAGGAATTTTCAATTCAATACACGCAACATATATCTGTGTTCACTGCAACACTGTCCCCACCCTCTACACACACACACACGCACGCGCACACACACACACACACACACACACACACACACACAGACTATCATCGGCCCACAAACATTAAAGGACATTTAACAATCGGGAGTAAGTCTCGAATCACAATGTACTGACCCAATACAACTGTAAAATTTATAAAGTCTGCTGTTCACGTTTTTACAAAAATTGTTATGTCAATTTGCTCAATTAGCCACAAAACACACTGACACATTTTGGACAAAGGAAGCACACGGCAGTTATTTGCTATCAGGTGAACCCTTTAGTTATCGTACAGGTTGTTGTCGACACCTCTAAAGATCTCTAAGAACTCTTTTATGGAGTTCTATGGTGCCATTGTGTTCCACTGATACTGTTCATGACTTAGATAACAGGATTGTTTTGATTGTACACTTTTGAACTTCAAGACAAAAATCCAACCAACTGCTTCTCATGGATTAGAAACTGCAAGGCAAGTACCAAGAACCAAATCTCAAGCAAACAATTTAAAAGCAAAAAGAAAAAAGGTGACAAAGTACTGTAACAAAAGCCTGGACAGTCAATCACAAATAAGGTCATTTTTCCTTCCTAAATTAAGTTCAATCTCTATCATTTGGATGTACAGTACATTTTCTTTGGAAAAACACATTTAATCTCTGTCTCTCTTTTTAATGCAAATGCAAAAGCAAAGACAATGCAAAAGGACAAGATATTATAGAGTGCCGCTCAACTGGAAAACACCAAATTGACCAAAGCAGCGCTTGCGTCTTGCCAGTTAAAGGAAGGGGTCAAACGAGTGGAAGGCCATCTGAAAAACCACCCAGCTTGAACTAGTATCATTCGCTGCCACATATGAACTCCAACATGACAACTTGTTATAAATGCATGATACTCCTTCTCATTACCACCCCTGAGCCACGTTTCACAGGAAATAAATCAAAGTAGTTTGTGACAAAATGCCAGTCTCGCTGACACATCTCATGGTCACAGAGGCATAACATATGACAGCAGGCCGTCACAACTAAACCAGAAAAGACAGATCACATCGAATACAAAGTGGCTGCTCATTTAGCCAAACATACAATGAGGGGCCGGAACTCTGCTCCAATCATATAGTGCACCTAAGCTAGCTCTGTGAGTAAATGCAACATGGGAAGGGAGTTTGGTTGCATGCATCAAGCACTCATAAATCATCTGTACAAGGGCGTGTCCAACTAAACACGTTCTCTACGGTTCTATGGAACGTTTCCAATCTCCAATTAGACATACGCCTTAAATGATAACGTCAAGGTTACCTACTGCTAACTCTTAGGAGAACAGCCCAAGGAGAACTTTAAAGTAAATGAGAAATAATTATGTTATTCTCTAGAGAGTAATACAAGCACCAGCACAGTCAGTAAGGGAATACACGACAGCCTGGAATTCAACACCATTAAATTCGCAGACTCAAGTGCACCAACTACAGACTCATCTTTCAAACAATAGGAAACTCATTACCATCCAGAAACACGACTTGTGAATGCCATAAATTATTAACACCACTTCACCATGACTGGGAATCTTGGCAGGCGGACACTCTGAAGGGGGAATCGCTGGCGTCCATGATGAGGCCCTGCCACCTCCCCCACCCCACCCTTCCCAAAAATAAATCTCCCCCCTCACACCCCGGCCTGAGCCCTTCCTTCCTTGCTGAGGGGGGCTGTGAGCGGCGGCCTTCCCCCAAGACGCGGCAGTGAGTTTTAGAGAGCCGTGGCTCGCCTCATTTCCTCAGCCTAGCTTGCCGGGCGAAGATAAGGAGTGACAGGGGAGGGCCCGGCACGGTCCGCAACAGTCCCCTTAAATGCCAGTGCCTCTGGTGATCCGCCGCTTTCGGGCAATTTCACACAGTCTGACTAATGCCACGGCAGGACTTGTCACGGGCGCCTTCCCCGGGCAGAGAGTGGAAGTGGAACTTCGGCGCAGATTAGCGAGCGGATGGAGACAGCTCGCCGGGGACGACGGCACAGTCTCCGAGACACGCCCAACGCCGGCATGGCAATGCACAAACCCACAGCCGTACAGATCTCTGAGAGTGAAAACAATGTGAAGGTGCCACGGGATTCTACATGCTACCACTGTCACTTTTCCTTCTTATAAATGACACTGGATGAACTGAAAAAATCTGTTGAAAATTTGCTTTGGAAGACCGAGTCAAGACATCGATTCTGAGGTGATATACCCAATCAATGACCATAAATTCAACTGTTATCACCAGCAGTCTGTGAAAAATCAAGGAAAACACCTTCTCCTTGGTCTCTGCTGACCAGAGCCAAGCAGGTCACCATAGCTAAGACTCAGAGAGTAGTTCAAGAGGGCTCATTTTACAATCAGCCTTAGCCAGTAAGAATCTGCAGTGATGTCATGACTGTCCGTGCCATCTCAGCCGCCAAGACAAGATGTCTCATTTAACACACCAGCCAACAATTAGCCTCGGTCATCGAAATTTGCCAAGGCGGACGCTTGTATGTGTGCCAGACCACTGTTCAAGCTCTAAATCTGAGATTTAAGGCTTTCCGATCCCAGCGAGGTGCCAACAGGCAGAGTTACCACCTCTAGCGCCATGACTGCACCACAGATCAGTGGGAAGCCCACATTCATGAAGAACTGAGCTGTTGTAAAGCCAAAGGAAATATTATTAATTATCACAGTCAACCCCCTATGACTGCACATCAGATAACTGCACATTCTATTTTATTGCATACTATGCAGCTGGTCCCTCTAACATCACATACTGTTCTTGGCATGCTCCATACTCTGCGCATAATGTCACAACATTCCAGAGCTTATGCAATTATCAGAAGTTAACTACATTACTCCTATTATTGTTATTAATATGGTATTTGCTTGGTTGATACCCTCATCCAGGATAACTCTCACAGCTGAGCCGAGCAGAGGCGAGTAACCATGGTGAATAATCTCCGCCTTGAAGAAGGCCTGACTGGTTGAAACGCTTTGCTGTGTACCACCCTGAGTGCATGTAGCTGACCTAAGGATTACTCGTCCGTTTCTCTATCTGTTTTCAGCTCTGATAGCATGCCTCCTCTTATTCTGTTAATAACCCTTTAATGAAAAACTGACAGACATTGCTGATTATTCATCAACGTTGCTCACCCCGTCTCTGTGCGGCCTGAACCTTTCTTGCTACTTTTCGAGCAGCCAGCACCTCCCAATGAATTCCAGTTGTGCATAACCCACCGGGCTGATGGTTTACAGTACATACAGTAACATTCATTATACAGCTGGCGAGTTAAGTACAGCACCTTGCTTAAGAGTAAAGCAACTCTGCAACCTTTGGTTTATAAACGTGGATGCTTAACCACCAGACAACCCAGCCGCCCCAACTTAAGTTCTGTGATAAAAAGGGCGACCAGAGTAATTGGCAGACACCAATAAAAATGAAGTTGCCAGCTTGTTCACACACAGATGATGGAACCTGATTAAAAAGCAATTTGGCAGAAGAGCACTTCCAGAGTTCCTCCAGCAGGCTGGGGGCGCAGCGGGGTGCAGAAGGCCAGACAGAGCCAGGGGGCCTGAAGTCATCCGCCCATCTTGAGAACTCTACATGCATGCAGCTGCAAGAGATGCCACCCTCCTGAGCACCCAGATAATGAGTCCGACAGAAACACCAGGCAGTGTAACATGGAGTGTAACATTCATTTTGAGGTAAACCCTCAACATTCAAGTGTGGGAACAATATAGCATGCAGTACATGAGAATTAAATGCTATGCAAATAGCCGTTAGCAAACAGCTGTTAGCTATTTTACTTAATTTTAAATATTTATAAAACTTAATAAGCTTCATGTGTCTTACAGAGGCCTGCGCTTGCAAATAGGTCAGTGCATTAACTTATTACAACAGAAAATTTAAATTGTAAATTTAAAATACTAAAAAAGTAGCATGAAGGCCTTTGTTTTCTTCCTCAAAGTATACAGTCACACGTAAGCCCCCTGGGTCTCTGACTGAGGAGAGAAGTCTTTCAGAGGGCAGACCAGAGCCTACTAAAGGGGCCTGATACCAAACTCATAAAATTCAGGCTGAATATTATTCGGTGTGGGTATCAGTAGGACGAAAAAGCCAAAAAAACACCGGAACAAGAAAGCCACTGCTGGACAGGAACCAGTCTGCCGGTCGTGAACCCAATACTGACGCTGTACAGTAGCCAGGGGGCAATGAGCCTTTGGAGCTGCGATCAATGCGACTCCGTATCAAAAAAGGTCACGCTTTTCAATTTGCACTGGACGCCGTTCACACGCGACGTGCGGGGAACACTCGAGAGCAAACGATCTTATCAACACCACACAGGGCCGCGGCACGTAGAGCCGCACACCTTCAGCCGCGTGCTGATTACTGAACAAACGCCGGACTCGCCCCTGCTTTGACTTTGGCGAAGGGACCCGCAGAAAGCGCCGCTCACGCTCCCAGACAAAGCACCCGCTGAATGCGGGGGAACGCCAGGACGAAAAATAAACTGCGCGACGTTCTTTGCAGGGCAGCGCAGGAATGGCATTTGTGTCCTCGGCCTGCAAATGAACAGCGTAGCAGAACTGTCAGAGCCGGGATCGTGCTGTACAGCCGCCCTGCCAGGCCTTATGAATCATTACGAAGCATTATGAATCAGGCAGCTGAAATTGCTTTGAAGATATGAGAAGATATATTTGAAGATTATGGGGGTCATACTGTGTATGAAGATAGTCGCCTTTCCTCAAAACATCAGTGGTGTTGCTATGCAACATTTTGAATATGTAATTATAACTATGTGACTAAGATTCCTTCTTGCTTACTTTGTGATACACTCATATTCTCAAAAGCTTCATTTTCCTCCAAATACACATGCATTTCATGCTCAGCTATTGCATTGTTACTCTGCTGTGATTCACCTACAGGGGTAGCTGTGGGTTAGAGTGTGGACTGCGAGTGGAATGAGAGAAATGCACTGCACTAATGCTACGCCATTAAATAATGGAGAGATTACCATCTCTATTCAAATGAGAA
The DNA here is from genome assembly GCA_019176425.1 of Megalops atlanticus. Lineage (NCBI taxonomy): Eukaryota > Metazoa > Chordata > Actinopteri > Elopiformes > Megalopidae > Megalops > Megalops atlanticus. Next base: position 18,728,227 of record CM032894.1, read on the forward strand.
GAAAAGTATGCATGAAAATTGTGCTTTACCATGTAGCAAATATAGCATCGCTCCATCACTGATTGAGCTTATGAGAGAGAAATGGAAAATGTTAAACAATCTGCTTTTACAAAAGACGGGGGGAAAAAAAACGGTGAGAAATCACCAGAAACTGAATGGGGTAAAAGTGCAGTTGCACATTGCTGTTGCAGGAAGGCTCTGGGGGCTAACTCAAAATCGTCGTGGGAAAGTGTGCTGTTTTTCGTTGTGCTGTCAGCGTGCAAGATGCACATTCTCAGTCAACGGCTTTAAATGAAGCAGGGAGTGGTGGAGCACACATGAGTGACACCACGTCCCGCCTCTTCCCTGCACCCCTGCACGCGAATGAAGCCGGACAGGCAATCAGAAACTGGACCTTCCAGGAACCGGTCCGCTCATGTCCCACCCATGGGAACACAAAGCTGGAGCGTTCCAGCCGCTTTTGGGTTCTAACAGGAAGTGGAAACGATCAGAGCGCGCAGAGCTTACTGGCTAAGCTTTTCAGGCCTGGTTAAAGGGACGCGTCCCTGCAGGGGTCTTAAGCAGATTAACCCCCCCCAACGCCAGTCTAAAAATAGGCCAGGAGGAAGCAGCGACTGTGTAACAGTGAGCTATTTGTCACATGTAAACATTACGGGCTGATATTTTTATAAAGCTCACCCAGAACATCCTAAGCTCCCCTCCGCCCCCCCGCGAGGCACAGCTGGATGATGAGCTTATGTCTGCGCTCGGGGGAAATTACCGGAAGCTCCGTTCAGCCCCCCCACCCCCCAGCACATCCCCCTCGCTTTGGTCTGCACTTCCGCGAAAGAGGCGCAGGATAAATGAACCACCTGCGATGTGCCTCCATGGGCTTTGATTTTCCCCGTCTTCATTCATCTCTCTCCTTCATCTCTCGCCTCAGATATCCCCCCTCTCCCCCTGCCCCGGCGGAAGCCAGGAAACGCTGCCGCGGCCGACGAAATGGAGCGGGTCTGGAGGGGTCAGGAGGCCATCGGCGGTGTCACATGCTTGACCCTCACTGTGGTTTCAACCACAGCTTCCAATGGTGGCGCAACGGTTGACACTGATCTGCATTGTATTTGCAAATTAAAAAACATGAAAGCTAAAGTGATTACGATTACAAGGCGTATTTGCTTGACTGGAATTGTCCAGACTACTGATAAGGACTTAGTGAAAAACAGGGTGCGTGGGGGGCTGGTTAAAACTCAGGTGGGCGCAATTACGAAGTCCTGAGCCTCTAAATCTGCTGGTTCTGAATGAGCCAGCGATAAAGTCTGTAACAGTGATCAGACTCGGGGCCCAGAGGGACCACTTTCCAGCTGCAAGAGCTGTTTGTTTCACCCTGCGTCCGATTTTCTCAACGCGTCTGCGAGCGAATACATTTCCTCACACCCTCTGGATTTCCAGCTTCATAAACAGGACGAACGTGGCGGAGAGCGGCCATGTGTTTCAAACAAGGCCTCACGCTAAGAAGAGAGAACTGAGGCCCGCTCGGTGATCACACTCCAACAGCTGCGGGTTTGTTTAATGTTTAATGCTGAACACTCAGATAGCATTGTTCTTTGTTCGGGGATTCTTTTCAAATTCTTGCATTGGATGTATGTAAATGCATTGTATGGGTTTAAAAGAATTGCACAAAAATGAAGAGCAAAGTTCCAAAAGTGATCACTTGGAAGAAAAAAAAAAAAAAACCACCCCAGCACATGATAATTTCCCCCCACTCCACCACAACAGGTGGAACTATTGGTGGAGCGCTTTGAAATGTCAGCATAAATCTGCAAAATAAACACCACCAGTGCTCAGCGCTGGCAGCGGTTCAGGTCTAACGCAAACATATTTGATCATGACATGCTCAAATTAAAAAGCCTAATGCTAATCAATGCGCAAGTCTCCTACTGTTCTGTTCTGGCTGCTAGAATCTCATTTAAAAGGCGAGCAGAGACCCCCGACAAACCTATCTCACCTGAAGGACATTTTAGCGGCTACTGTATGGAATCACACCACAATATTCACATCGAAAATAATAATCGCCATTCATTTGTGCACACTCTAAATCCTGCTGCTTGTCCTATCATATGTGAGACACTCCCTGCCTTCAATTCACAGATGGAGTTTTTCTGAAGGGCTGGCATGCAATCAATTCAATGTCATCACATGACTCCCACTTAAGAAAACACAGCATTCTCCATCCGCTGGAGGTCTTCGCATACATTTCCGGACCAGAGCGATCCCTTCCTTATTGCGCTGGAGATCGTCGTCCTGGAACAAGGTCGTTTTGGCAGTAAGTTTCCATTCCACAAACTTTGCTGCGGTCAGGTCAGAGGCGTCGGTCAGCGGCCCAGGCCTTTTGTCAGGGGTCCAGGCCTGGTGCGAAGCACGGCGGCCTGACCAAACTTTATGAAACACGTTCCCTAAATACACTTTGAATACAGGTAAATTTACAGCTCACAATGACCCTCCTCCCATAGTTGCTTTAAAAAGAAAGAGCGGACACAGCAGAGTGATAACTCAAGGGTTTACACTGTGTACCATTCCCTGAATAGTCCGAACGACTCCGAGACCACCGAGCCACAGTGCTGGGATCTCCCGGCCATCTAAATATACTCTAACATAGCACAACCTACCGGAACAGCTGGACAGTGCCCTGGGCATGTGGATATTACCCAAAAGCTCTTTGTCTGGCAGAAAGTCTTTCCCCTTGCCTCACTCCTCCCTTCCAAATAGCCAATTATAAGACAGAAATAGGCCACCTGTAATGCCCTAATGTGGGCTTTGTTCACCTGTCTTTCCCCCACTACCTGCGGCCACCTAACACAAGCCTGTCTCCAACCACTACTGCTGGCACCGAAATTGGCTGGGGGGATGGGTCAGGGAAGTCACACATATGACCCAACCTGAGGCAGCTGCTGCTTCAAATAGCAGGTCAGTGGATGCCGGTCTACATATAAATGGCTGAGTTAAAAATAAATTGATAAATGAATGAATTGATTAAAACTGCCCCACAAAGCATGACACTATCAGCTATCAATATGTCTATGAAACCACAGGGGCCAGATTATGTAGCCGCTGTTTTCCAAAAACAGGGTCGCTAAACACATTTATATTTATTGGACAAACTATATGATGCCATTTGTTGTCAGGAAAAAAAACAACATTCTATGATCACTGTTCAGGCCCAAAGATGAAGCCTGGTAAGTCTGAAGCAGCACACCATTCCGTGAATACAGCCCGAAGACTTCTGAAGCAAGGCACTGAGCTACACCAGGCAACCAAAGTCCAGAATATACCTCAGTGTTGCAAGGCATTGCTTTAGGTCCTTCCTCACGCCACTCTGGTAAACGCTTACGCCTTAAACCTTTTATCACTTCTCAGTTAATGATAAAACAGCATGTGTCCGCAGACTCTCCATGAAGATTCTCCCTTTCAAGCCCATACATTCCCCAAACCTCCTGAATTCTGTTCAGACACCTTCGGACTTTGTCTAAATGATGGTACCTGGTCCCCTGCATACCTCATTTAGAGAAACAACAGGTGTGTGCACTTAAAACCAGGAAATACAGTCTGCCCTTGTGTCACTGAAATGACTGAAGTAGCAGTTTATTGCCACAAAATAGCAATACAAACCCAGAACACAGATTGTATGTGTGTATATGGGGGTTGGGGGGGTTGGGGGTTCAGCGGTTCTAGCATTCCCCTCTAAACCGAGCTGTTACTGCAGTGACCCCCCACTCCCTGCCAGAAACAGCAATGACAGCTGAAATGGCCTGCCAGTCCACTGGGTTATAACTCCACCTCCCACAATCAACCTCTAGACCCTTCTGCCAATAGATGAGTCTGATTAACTGGGTTGAACATGTCCTGTGGGGCACCTGCAATCATGGCAGAGGATTTGGTGCCTTTTGCTGTTTGGCTGATCCCCTTTCCTATTGCCCACCCACCTCCCAGGGGCTGCTCAGGGCCACTCTCAGAGTGTTGGGAAAATTAACTAAAATGGAACAGAGGGCAGGCTGTAATGTCATCCAGAACTCCACTTCCCTGGACGCACATTAACCGGAGTCACAAGGCAAAGTTGTGAAAATACTGCCGGTGGTTTCAAAGAGGAAAGGAAAAAGATATGCCAACTTCTTCTACCCCAGAGCTGGTCAGTCATTAATCAACTACAGCAAGTGACTGGGTGCTACAGCAGCCTCTACAGGACAACCCTGGAAGTGTAAAAAATTGGCATCTGTATTGAACGTCAAAGCACTGTCAACTCTCCATCTTCAATACTACACTAACACTACACAAACACTACATTTCTGACTGCCAGATAGGTATACCAGGCAGTTGCATGGCACACTCATTTGCTAATTGATACCAAGTTTGAAGACTGAGCTTTACAAGGAACAGAATTTGCATTTACAAACTAGTTTTTCCTTCGCTATTTCTCCACATGTGACCCAAACGTCCTTAAGTGTGTGCGATACTCCCTGGACAGCACAGACAGACAAGACAGCCAATTACTAGGCTGCATTTTTACCACCACAAGCATACTACACACCCACGAACACCCCCTTCGCCCATCACCCTTACCCCTACCCCCACCCCCTTGTCTGCACCAACCCTTCACTGTCCAGAACACAACTGTAGATCCCCTGGTATTTTTGTCTGTCATCAGCTGCAGGGCGTATCACATTCAGACAGCGGTGCTGGAGCGAGCCACGCAGCCAGGCAAGTCCTGGGCTTTTCCATCATTTCAGGAGCGACTGAGACAGCACGGAGGCAATTATTAATGGAAATGGAAATTGCAGGCGCCTTTCTGACAGCACGCAGAGCTGAGGACGGCAAATCAGATTAGAAATCATTATCAATCCACAAAAGCCCAATGAGACTAATGCGGACAAAACGCCCCTCCCATTATTGAAACCAATAGCCACACAGCGCCCGCTAATTTCACCCCAGCTGCTTGATTGCCTGTGTACTACTCCCGTGCACTGGTTTTGAAACGAGACAATGGTACAACAGGTTTAAAGTTTTACTCCAAACCTTTGAAGACATTTCGCAACGTGACCTGTGGCCGAGGATGAGTTTGCTTAACGACGTCCTACCCCCCGGTTCACATGTGCCGATAACTTCACTTGATTCAAATGAATGACTTCGATAAGCCCCATTTCAAAAAGGAAGGGAATTACGGGTCAAAGGTCACCATATTGCTCCTTGTTATCACCCAGGGCAATTTCACTCTGTGCTTTTTTGAGTCCGCAAAGCCTAATTTGTAAACTCAAGTGATAGAGACATTTTATGGGTCTGTTTTTATCAGCCATTCTTGGAAACCATTCAGAGTTGTATATCAGGGTGCCTAATATTTTTTTAATATTTGTTTCCACACTGACAGAATCAAATATGACTCTGAAGGCAGCTTAATTTCCATTGGTGTTTTCTCGGATGAATTTTTCATCGACGAATTTCCTCTTCCAAAACTACTGATGAAAAGAAAATATTTCAAGCTTTCATCTGCCAGAGATAACACTGAAATCCTACAATAAGATACAAGGGGGGGGGGAGGAATCATCCTCAGAAGCTGTGCAAGTTGATAAGCACTCTTACCTCAAACAAGTTTGATGACTCATTGCCATACTGACTGGAAATGACTTCTGATTGGTCACTGTACCACTTGAGCCCGCCCAGAAAACTATCTGCATCCAGGTCGCTGACATCTAGTTCAGAGAGGTCGAGTTCCGGGAGGTCTGGACAAAGAGGCTGGTCTTCACCAACCAAGGCAGCACACTGCACGGGTGGGAGCAGAAAAAAGGAAAGGTTAGTCAACACAAAAACAACTGAAACATTGTATGAACCGAGGGACCAGAAAAGTGCTGTTTTTGCTGGCGCATTTGTTCCATGGAAAGAAAGAGGCTTATGACAGACATGTTCCTGGGTTTTCAAACACTGGTCATGAGTTTCTTCAGGCTATTGCCTAAAACTCCACTACATTCATTTTCGCTTGCTTATGTCAGTGTTTTTTTTCTCCTTTAAGATATCTCCTACACTGAAAATTTGTACATATGAAAATGCTGCTGCTCCTTTTCTGTACAATTTAGCTTACCACTCCACTTAAAGGGCACCTGTAGTTGCTATCTGTGAAATTATCAGTAGTTTGCATCTTGTAATTGTGTTAGCTACATATATTTACATTTACATTCCCCAGTTAGCTGTTATCTAAACTGGCCTGCAGAGCAAAGGAACATAAGTTCATAAAATATGAGTATATAGACTTGGAGCTTGACATTTTCTAGAAGTCCTCTGTACGTATTTGAAAACAGTCCCTGGGGAAAATGTTAAGTTGGCCATACGACGCACAGACCAAGTTTAGAGCTTGCACAGGGTTGCTATATAAAGGATTTGTGCATCGAACCAAGAACTATACTACTAGCACTACCCTTAGGTGAGGCCATGATTGTGTATTATGGTAGATCTATAGTTCCACACAGTCCTTATCGGATCTCCATTCTGCTTGGGGGTGGCGGGGGGCCCACGCAGTGGCCTGTGCTGGGTCCTGTTCTCTGCAACAGCAGGTCCGGGCCTCCCGGCTGACGGGCTGAGGCCTGAGAAGCGGTCGCCGCCGCTGCCGCTCAGCCCCGCGAGCGCATTGTTTCTTTTCCGCTCTTAGCCCCTGCGCTTAAGCGCAGTGTCACACTCTGCGCCGCTACATCCCTGTCTGTTGACATTTCATTATTCATCGCCTGCGTCCGTGTGTGCCAGGCTGACAGCTGCCGCGCTGCGCTCCGGATACAAATCACAAGCTTCAGTGTGCCGCGATTGAGGGTTTCACTGATTTCAGAGCTGTCAGCCTGGCCGGGCGTGTGTGCGTGTGCGCGCGCCTGTGTGTGTGTATATATAATATATAAAGTGTATGCCAACAGATATCCTCAATGTGAGCAAGCTCTTGTGATGATTTCCGTAGAATGCATGGCTGTTTTGCTGCCAAGATCCTGCTAAATGTGAACTGCTTCACCAGCTATGCTTACAACAAGCCTGCTCTTGTCCACTGTTCCTTGCCATCCCTAACAATGAATTTAAATTTTCATGTGACAATTAAAATAAAATAATTAGATTATTACAGTTTATTTAAAGTCACAGTAAGTAAAAAAGCATAGGTCCTGTGAATCGCCACAGATCAGCTAATGTTTACAAACGTTTCCCCGGGGTCTTCCAAAAGGACGTGGATCTGTGCTGAAACACACACCTTGTTTGTGGGAGACTTAAATATATCACGTGCGGTAAATCACTTTAGGTGCTGGCGCATCAGGACACACGTGCAGCCGTGCAGAACTCGAGACGTGCACTTGGACGCACGACAGATCGGCGGCTGAACATGACGGAACACCCCCGTGGCGTGTGATGACGGGGGTGTTGGCATCACGCTAAACACGGCGCCCTGGAACACCCAGCTCCGGAGCTGTCAGAATGAGGTGCCACCTTAGCCCTCCCAGCTCCGCCCCACTTACACATCAGATGTCTGCTCTTCAAAAGCATGCTCTGTCCCCTTCGCCTCTGACAATACTGAAATTCACCGCCTTGTTTTGAGAGGGGCACTTTTGCACCCTGGTGCACCGCCAGCCAATGAGAGTTCACCTCAGGCTAGCCCTAAGGCAAGCCCACTCTGCCAAGAGAACTGCAGCTATGCTGCAGCCAGACCAAATTCAACTGATTATACCCGTTACTACACAACACACACAATTCATAACACAAATCTCCCTCCATCATAGTCAAGTTTCACCATCACCCATGCAAAGAGCCTAGACTCAAGAACATTCACCTTGATTAAAAAAAAGATAGATTTACAAAAAAAGGCCCACAAGTCAATGTGAAATGAATTCCAACCCAGGCACATAAGCTTTCAATCTTAATGTCTACTTCTCAGTGTGCCACACACAGACAGAACAGACAGGTGGGACTGGGCACAGTGCCACTGATACCGACATTAATTATACCACAGAACACATAAACCCATGATGCAACGGCTCGGTCATTAGGACGATGCAGTAGAGAAAGAAAGAAAAAAAAACATTTAGTGTAGAATCCTTTAGTTTTAACTACACTGCATGATTTGAAATCAACGTGGAGGCGTTGACCAATGACATTCTAAGCAACACATCAACAGATCGCAGGAGCGCGATTCTGAAGCATCAGGGTTTGTTTTGACCAATGCACGGGGTTTGCTCTACCGCTTTAAGACGCTGCTGAAGAGGGGCATTATTTCACTAACATTGTGAGAGCTCCACTGAAGATAACAACATCCATTACAGTCATCAACCTCCGTCAAAATCTACCAACAAGTCTCACAAGATAAACTGTGTGATATGCTACAGCGAGATGTGGTATTACTAATTACGACTGTTATTTTAATGGTTGTTTAATGCCACTCTTACGGCAGCGGTGTTTGGTTTGAATCTCTGTAATGGTTTTCGGAAGGCTTGGCCAGCAACGCAGTAATTCTTCGATAATGCATACTACATCTACCTGCACGCTCTGCCCATATACACGTCTGAAAGCGCTGACCACGGCTGCGGTAATGTACATGCATTTATCACAGAGCGAAATGTCCAACACTCAGTCTCAGAGGATGCAATGAAACTGTTTTATGAATATTAGATATAATACTGAATTAAACTACTTTTGTTTTTATTATTGTACAAATCCATGCACTCATGCTTAATTTCTGGTAGCACTACGATGGTATCACGCAATTTACCAATGCATCTGTCTACGCTTTTCTTGTTATTTTACAATGCCATAACACATGTTGGGTGAGTTACGGTGAGGTACACTTTCTAAGATTAAAATGAATGAGCAACCAGCTCTGATAAGGCTAGAGGTTAAAGGATAAAGGATAAAGGCTTTATTTTCACTCCGTAGTTAATGTTGTCACAACTCGGTTACTCACTAGTCTACCTATATTGCCATCTTATTTCAACACTGCTCTGTAAACACAGATACTCCGACAAGCAGCGGAGTACCGTTGGGATTCAGAGCTTCAGTATCCCAGATAGCTGCCTCGCACTCCCCTGTGTACCGTCCGTTTAATTCTGACATTAAATCGGGACAACGAATGAATCAAATCAGGACAAAGCTGCGTCGGTGGCAGTGGAGATAAAAGTTGGACTGTACCTGACTTATTAATAATTCTGGCTTTCCGCCACTTACACTGGAAAGACTTCGCGGGTGGATACTTGTCACATCAGCCTTGCAGCGAATGCCGCTTTCTCGTGACTGAAAAGGTTTCCAAACGCAAGTGCGCATTCAGTAGTTTCCAGCTGTGAGCCGTTATACGGAGGCAACCAAATGTATTCCCGTGATTCCCCAGATTAAGAACAGAATACGTTAACTACCGAGATTAGCATCTCAAAAAGCAGTTAAATCCCCCTAGTTCCGTTACTTCCTAAACCTTGTTTTTGCTCCGTATCTTCCGTGCAGCCAGTTTTGAACACAGACAGCGCATCAGCAATGGGAACTGTATGTTCTACCCGTTCTGTGATGATCTATATGGTCCATCTTCCCAAAATCGTTCGGAACCCAACAACTATTGAAAATGAGTTTATGCAGCTCACCTCGAATTCTCTCCACAAAGAGTCCTGGGTACACCTGTCCCACGCCATCCAGACACTGAATGACGGTATGAAAAAAAAATCACGCAAAAAAAAGAAATCCACTAGTTCTCCACTTGTTCTCACTCAGGGAACTGCCCCCTAACTGAGAATGAACCGAAGGCACCTGTCTTACAACTGCTTGCCATCACATGACAAAGCTATTAAAAGTAGGCAGGGGAGTGACTGCTTCCAGCCACCCCCTCCCTCCACACTACTTGAGTAAAGCCAATGACGTGCTGTCCAGCAGGCGGGGTCTGGCATACGCGTAGTAAATCTTTTCCACTATTAAACTGCTCAAGCCTTCCGTACACGGGAGAGACCGCCGCGGCTTGAAAGGCAGTCTACCGATCACGACGTGCGAAGATTAAGACAGCTCTGACTTGGAACTTGGTCGTTAAAATGTCTAACCAAATATACGCACTGCAATCAGAGCATAGCAAACAGTACCGTAGGCAGTGTTAACCAATATACCAATACCATGTAAAACATATTTCTATACTTTTGCGCGGAGACGTGTGTAGTTAACCTAAATGTGACTTAAGCCTAATAAAAATTTAGAGGAAATACGCTTTTGCAACACGTACGTGTAGCCTACATCTCAAATGCAACAGCGACAACTCTTTATGCTGTAAATTAGGAAATATTGTAATCAAATTTAATGTCGTTGAATCGAAAACGAAAAACAAACAAAAAAACCGACCAAACTAACGTTAAATAGCTTTGTTGCACCAAGTCAACGCAGCGACTCAGTTAAGAATGACTATATGTGGCTACAATGTAAACATTTAAGTCACGTTAAATGTATGTAACGGTTGAAACATAGTTTTCAATATAGTCGTGTATTTATACATTGCGTAGAACTGGGATCACTTTCCATTACCGTCCCCATGTCTCCTTGCTTACATGTATTATTCGGACGTTTACAGAAGACATGCGATAACGTCGGGCGTGCAAGGTGTAGAGGCAGGTGTGCGGTCTGAATACTATAGTGGACCATACAGAATTTACCTTGTGACCATTATGCATCCGCGGCTGGTCCTGACCTTAGTGGTTATAGGCTAATGTTTACCCAGCCCAATACGCTTCACGGACAATTAGATACCACGCCACCCCAGATCGGACTGTTCTGCCAAGCTGTGAATCCTCGGGGCCATTCTGTGGAATTTCCAGATGCCCATTTTGTTTTGCCTTACGACGTTACTCGTGATATTTAATTAGCGTTATTTAAATTTGGGGAATGTCTTTTTTTGTTTCAGTCTTGTATATGTAACATCATTTGGCGTTGAAATTCACCGCGTTTCAGTAACGAGATCTGGAATGTTACTGTTTTTAAAACCTAAGCGCGTATAAGCAAACCGTGCACGTAATTTCATTATTTATTTTCATCGGGTTCGCTCCATTTTTCCACCCTACATGAGGGCAATATCTCGCAGCAGGTGACGGTGTTTAGTGTCAACACATTATGTGTACTAAACACACCAACAGCAAACAGGAACAAAAGGTCCGTGTGGACACGGAAAACACATTCAGGGTCAGTTACCGTATCATCAACAGGCAGTCAGCATCACTCTGTACGAAATACTGGCCTTATTGGGAAATATAGGGATGATGATGATGCTCCAACTGTAACAGTTCCTGTGGAAGCAGTGGGAGAAGAATGCATTCCACAAATGTAGCGCAAAACGATCCGTCCATGAGGTGAAAGACATCTCATATCTTACAATATGCATGATGATAGTTGTAGTTCAGACAGCTCAATTTCAACTTTCATGAATATTTGTCTTATGCTCCCTCTCTGGATGTCCACCATGAATGATAGAAAGTATAACGTGATATTTAGATTAAAAATTAATAAAGGAGGCTTATTACATCGAATTCCCCATATTTGCACATTGGTTAAATGCAAATTACATTTTGTAGCATAGTGTGCATCTCATCTCATTTTAAACCAACTGACTACTTAACTTCGGTTAAGTGCATTCTATGGTACAGTGCATAACGTCACAACGGGTCAGAGCATGCGCAATTGTCTGTATACTATGTCTAACATTTGTATTGGATCGTTGGAAGATTTCGAGAACTGGAATTGTGTTCTATTTTAGTGTTGCCAATTAAGCTCATCTGGGCATGTTTTCTGCAATGCTCTCCTTAAATTAGCAAACCGCACATGTCCCATTAAGCATTTAATTGCATCTAAACTTGTAAAAGAGTTAATTGCCAAACAGAATGGGATTTATAGAGTAAACAATAAAAGGTGTCCTCTTATATGGGGAGCACAGAGCACAAGCACATTTATTTGTGAATCATTGTATTTGCCTCCTTACGATTGCATACGGATGCTCATATATCTACAAAGACAACCATGTCTGACCCTGGCCTCTATCCAATCTAACAGCACTGGACTATATCTATCCAACCTAACCACAATAGACTAAATCTCTGCTCGCTCAAACACACCAATAATCACATAGAACAAATTCTGGTTAGTATATCAAGAGTTTCATTTCGGCATGGTGATGATTTCACTGCTTAGGAATTGCCCACGACACCAGACAGCTAAAACAGATTGAAGACAAAACATATTGGAGAGATAAGAGGCCCACTCTGTGGGCTACAACTATGGTTTAATCTGACATTCGCGGAACTGGAAGTGAACAAAACTATCAGTAAAACTGTGAACCCTGAATGGCACCCATCAGAACCACATGTGGATGTTGAGAGTCACACTAGTATTTCTCTCATCATGATTCTGCATGTTCACTCATCTTTGAGAATTCAGCTTTGTTGGCTAGCTACACAGCATTAACAAGTGGCTTTAAATCTTTAAATCATAACACTTAAATTCATAGCTACAGGCATTTTTACATTAAAGTTAGACCCCCTGTGGAACATCACTTCCTTGGTTGGCCTTAGCAGCAAAACTGCACCCAGGACAGGGACACACTGAGCGACAGAGTTGTGACAGCAGTGTTTCCTTTCTTTTTAGATCTGGATTTCAGCCAAACTCCTGCTGCTCTTACAGATCTTTTTCAGGGGAGGCGTCAGATGCAGGAATGGTAAGCATGTGGAAAATCACCAATGTAAATATTCAGTTGTCGCCATTCCTCTGGTGTCCTCTTGTTTGAAAATCTCCATTCATTTGAAATCATCTTTTTTTCCCCCACTTTGAGCCTCTTTGGTCTGAGGACGAGCTTTTTTTTTTCCTTTTGTGAAAATGATGTATTCTGTGGCATTCATCTCTGCTATTTTCTGGACACCTTGTGCTGTCTGCTCTCTGCGTGCCCTGTTAGTGTTCCTTTTGCATCACTCAGAGAGAATCCTAGACCTCACAGAATCAACTGTCACTAAAACAGCAAAAAAAAAAAAAGTCATTTAAACTGTGCCACTGACCACTGGCTTCCATGTGTTGGGAGTCTGCCATCAGGCTGTTCAGAGATCTATTGTATTTTTCATCACACACTATGTGTCAGCTATGGCAGCTAGTTTCAGATCATGCCATTACATTGTTATGTAAAGGGACACACCAGTCAAACGTAATGTTCAACTGAAAGAAATAATAATGCGAAAAATTATTTGGTAAATTGCCTTGTGCTGGAATAAATCCCTATTTTGGACAGACCCCTCTGGCAATCCGGGAGGACCAGCACCCCTAGGTGGTACATGATTGCCTCAAGTGTTATTTTCACAAAGCAGGCAGACACCTAATACAGCTGCAGAGGCAGGATTGGTGAGGTGGGCTGCTCTGGGAGTGGGACCGTTATGCTGGAATTAGCTATCCTGAGGCACCATCTATGGCACAAACGTATGACTCATCCTTCAGGTTTCATCATAATGCCCTATCCGGCAGATAACGGCGGCTAAATTTGGAGCTAACAGCAGCTAAGTTTTTTTTTCTTGCTGTATATAGCCGTTTTATCCGTCTGTTCTGGAGATCGTGTGTGCTGATGGATGCACAATCAGACCGTGGAGGCTTTAACCTTTATGTGAGCTGTTGCCTTCTGAAGGCAGATTTACACCGAACCTCGAGAGACGCACATCACGATCCGATCACATCTGCTCCGGAGCTCGCCTGCACGGCTGGCCTGGCTTTACCCTTTGAAGTTATCCTCACATCAAATGACGCACAAAGGATCTGGATGAAAGAATTAGGAAGGAGAGCCGCTGTCCTATCAGCCTCTCCGCTCTCGCCCTATTAAAACGTCGGTGGGTCTTGCAGCAAGCCACTGAGTCAGAGGATACCGTGACATTTCGGAGACAAACAGGACCACTCACAACGCTCTCTCTCCCCACAGGCTAATCTGGGAATGGCTAGAATTTATCTGCCTGAAAATGTTGTTGCACCCGGGCCATGCTCAGCCAGTCACTTAGGTTCCTTCATTTAAACGAATTTGTGTCGTTTATTACTGCGTCTCCACCATCAGTAGGTGAAGCCGATGTCACACGATCGTCCCCTGTCCGTCTGTCATTCTGCATGTCCGTATGGCTGTTTTTAAATGGGAGTAACTAAAGGAATCATGGACGGATCTTGAATGAATCTGAAACTTACGGATGGAGCTTGATGAAACTCTTGCTTAACGGGATGGGGAGCAAATGAATTTTAGGGCAGATGGGACAGGTGTGAAAGGAGGAGCTCATTTTGTGGCACGCTGGAAATGCAGCAATGCCACCCTCTCACACACTCAGCGAGAGGGACGTTTGGAGAATCACACTCAGATTTCCACAGGCTTCTGATTCAGCTGCGTCACCATCAAGCTGGACTGAAAGCCATTTCCATAAAAAAATGAGATAACAGACGCATTCTGAACAGAGACCGCACCAAGACAAAACTGATGCCTCAGCATGGTAATTAGAAGTCCACCAACGACTTGCAGGAGCAATCTGTGTTCAGGGAGCAATTTAAAAGAACAAACAGAGACTGGGCGTTTCTAAATTGTGTGTGGAGTTGTTGGATCGTATCCTGTCACCTCTCACGCCATAATGAGCGCTTTAACAGGACAGGGTGCAAAGTCGAAATCACACTAGACTGGTCATACTTACACTTTACAATAATACATGTGGATTTGTTTTTGTTTGCCATTGCGGGAGTCATCAAGTATACAGTGCAATAATTGTTATCCCCAGCATTAAGTTGACATGTGTCTACCTTACAAATCTACATCATGTTTTCAGTTGTGCCTAGTAATAGTTATTTGGTTACATTTTTGGAATCATGTGCTTTAAAGTCCAAACCAGCCATTCATGAATACATTATTTAAGACATTATTAGCATCATATATACAAATTGTGTCAAGCCAGGCACTGTGAAACAGGTCGACTGATCCTTGAACAAATGTTAACTGACAGTCAATGAGTATTCACGTACAAGGGGTGAGTAGGGTCTATTTCATAACATACACAGTAAATCAATCAATTAATGTTAATTAGAGGCGTGGCAAAGCAATTTTGCATTTTTAATAACATTAGTGTTAATAATGTCTTATTATCAGTTAAATAATGACACCTCAATATGACATGCTTTCACATCCTTCCCACATGTGCAAAGTCATTTATGCCAGTGTTTTTTTTATTGGTGCCATTCCAGGTTCTGGACGATAAAGATTTTCCTTGTGAAGAAACCCTGTACACACAGTCCCTGCCAATGACATATCTGGGGTTAAGGGTGTGTGAGGACTGACGCTTGAAAATGAAAAGAACATCTGTCCCACACTCAGCCCTGTGGCTCTGGGAGAAAGAGAGAGATAGAGGGAGAGAAAGAAGGAGAGAGAGCTCTGCAGTATGTGCCAGGCTCCTAGCAGATAAGGATATCATAGTTGTGCTGCACAACAAGTTGAGTGTCCCATCTCGGCTGTGCCCTGAAAGCTGTTTGTGTGTGTGTGTGTGTGTGTGTGTGTGTGTGTGTGTGTGTGTGTGTGTGTGTGTGTGTGTGTGTGTGTGTGTGTGTGTGTGTGTGTGTGTGTGTGTTGCCATCAGATTAAAGCACATCAAGGCAGACTCCATTTCACATGTGATACGGAGAGGAGCACTTTGAGGTAAAAAGGAAAGTGACTGAACTTCTCTCACAGTGTGCTTGTGGTTTGGCCCAGACAGGGAGAATGAAATTCTGAGCACCTCCTCTGAATGGTGGGTAATCTGTTACTCACTGGAGGGTGTGCAGTATCTGGAGAGTTAGAGCAATCACATTAGCCCAGATGTCCTAAGGAGAACCATCCAGTTGAATAAAGGAGTTACCATGTTGTCACCTTAAATAGCTGAATACATTACATTAGTGTCATTTGGAAGAAACTCTTATCCAAACTTTACAATTTTATCCCCATTTATATAGCTCTGTACTTACTGAGGCAATTGTGGGTTAAGTACCTTGCCAAGGGTACAACAGCAGTGCCCCTATTGGGAATTGAACCAGCAATCTTTTAGTTATAAGCCCTGCTCCTTACCACTATGCCACACTGCTGCAGCTGTGTCACACCTCAGGTTTAGATCCCTAGACCACTGGAACGGATGTTCCTGATCTCACAGTCATGTTGTTCATGTTATTACCAATGAAATTGACCCATTGAGCTTAATTGGAACCAAACTTTTTGAGTCCTGGATCTGGTCTGAGGCATTCAATTACTGAACTTCAGTCTCTCACTGTATGTCTGATCAGCCTGCAATCTGATTTGTACATTGTCAGTTATATAACGACTACCAGAGCATGTGGATTCGTAACAGCGATAGAGGAGATGATTTCAGAGAATTGTAAGACTTGAAAATATACAGTACTTGGACACTCTGTTCATTCTCCCAGTATCATCCTCTTTCCTTATTTCTTAGAAACAAATGAAGCAACTGCTTTATTTGTCATTTAGACACATTCATTTTGTTAATTTGTGACTGATGAACTCATAATATTGCACAAGAATCAAATAAATGTGGCACGTGTTAAGATCAATTCCTCAAAGTTAAGAACAAAGTTCACATAAGCTGGACTGAACAGGGGCCTTTGTCCTATTGCGTACCGGGTCCGTCATTTGCAAACTCCGATCCACCTTCTTAGCAGTCCAACATAAAACATGACTGATCAGGCTGTTTGGAATTGCAACTGTCCCATAGCAATTGTGGTGGTGTTATTTATGGAGAGAAGGAAGCAGGAAATCACTGCTGAAGAAGTGAGTGCAGGGAAACGCCAAACTGCGAATGGCGGCAACCAAAAAGCCTGGGAGGCAAAATAAATAAAGTGTAGCAGAAAGGATTTAATTCAGAGGCTTTTAATGAAAGCGACAGTAACTCTAACTGAGCATGCCATGTACCTAGCCTCAGCAGTCTCTGCCTGGAGAGGAATTAGGTCAGCCACTGTGCCATGCATGTTTTGCTCCAAACCAAAAGAAACTAGCGATGCAAACCTTCGTACAGGTGCAACATTCTCGGCGAATCACGGGCTTTGCTCCAATGAAAAATTGTAGTGCTGTAATATTAAACAATTCTAGAAAACCGTAACATTGTAAAATGGAAAAAGAGCCAATTCCAGTTTCTTCTTCGGCCTGCACAGCTTGCTACTACAATGGAAAGCCTTACACCATCATAAAAATCTCATTGAATCATCACATTTTTTATTTCCAGCCCCTTGCGGGAAGCATTTCTTGTCATTACCCTAAAACAAGAGTAAACCGCTGGGGCCGGCCAGAAAAAGAGCCGAAAGAATTGGGAAGAGACATTGCAGTCCGCTGTAATTATTCATAGAGGGGTCCTACTGCCAGGGAAACTCAGAGGCTGGTTTGGGGTGGAAGACAGAGAGAGGGAAAGAGAGAGAGTATGAGAGGCAGACAAAGATGGGGAGAGACAAAGAGAGTGACAGAGAAAGTGAGAGATAGAGACAGAGAGATGTATATGAGAGAGATGGAGAGGAAGAAAAAAGAGAGAGAGGGAGAGGGAACCCTTCCACTTCTGTCAGCTCTCAACAGGCGATCAGAGACCACCTGACAGCCCCCATCTCTCACTGTCAGGTAATCAGGTCCCGCGCCAACAGCAGGTCCCAGGTCAGCCCTCCACGGCCCTGACTCAGCCCCCCGTAGCCCGTTCTCACTGACATGGCCTTGCTGAGCCAAGTCAAGCAGTGCTGCACCTAGCTGGGCCTGTCTGAAGGAGGCCAAGTGCATTACCATCCCAACGCCCATGCTGAAACGCATTACATGAATTCAAACAGGAAGACAGCTCCACATAGCCATCAGTGATACATACGCAAGGAGGTATAATGTAAGAATAACGTAGGTGTACACAGTTCTCAAGCAGACCATGCAGGTTACAGGGCCGGATTTTCACTTTTGGTTTCTGATTTTATGTTCCCTTCGACTTCCTGCTTCCAGCATGTGCCCGGCTCGCTCGCATCACGTATTCATTTACAGGATCCTCGATGTATCTCTCCGTGGGTTTGCGGTCCATAGTGAATATTACGCTTCAAGTGACATCTGCAGCAAAGCAATCTTACTCCTGCCTACAGTGGTCTTTAATTTGATGGAGCTGTCAGCTGGGGGATCTGCCGCTGTGACATTTCATCCTGTAACGTACTACAGCAACCAAATAATTGAGTCTTTACCGGGTCTGCACGAAGGCCAAAAAAAAAAGAGATCAAAATTCAAAATAGGATGTGTGGTGCCCACATTCATTCCCACTGTACACCTACACCGTGTCCGACCGTACCCCGTGGCTTTACAACACATTATAATTTGCATGATCATTTGGCGGCTTCCTCTGGGTTCTGCATTAGATATGGAATGCCTGTCGTGTGCCGTTTTGAGACTCTAACCCGTGGTTTGGCTCAGGATGTGGGGAAATCTCTCCTCAGTCACAGCTCTCCTACTCACACTATCATTATTTGCTTAGCGGATGCCTTTATCCAAGGTGATTTCTGTGCCTGGCGTTCTTCTATATAATTCATTGATGCAGGTGGATGTTTGCTGCAGCAGTTCAGGTTAAATACCTTGCTCGAGGTATTGCACAATGTCCTGGGAATGAAATCTGCAACATTCTGGTTATGAGCCAAGCTCCTTAGCCACTAAGCCAGGTGTCATGTTGACTATGACCTCACCCTTCACCTGTTTCTCTCGCAGCAGAATAATCATCAGGAACCCATCCTCCCCCACTGCCCCGTTGAAGTCCCTCTGAGCGCAGTTCAGGGAACTAATCTGAGCCGAATATGCGCACTCTCATCCTCTTAATGGGTTAAGGGATGAGGAACTAAGGGCCGCCTGTAATGGAACCTCTCCAGGACAATATGTAACAATGATGATGGATCACAAGATATCTATGCAGTTAGGGCCCTGGCATGACACTGGCTGGAGAAATATGGCAGCATTCAGTTTGGCTTCTTCAACCCCAAAACAGGTGGTTCTACAAGGTACTCCCAACTAACTGTTGTACTGTAGCAAGTCTCTTTGATGGGCTCATATGAGTCGGTGACTGACTGCACATCATGTGGTTCATGAAGTCTTGATAGCTCCACCTACTGTGGGATTCATGAAGCCTGGGTACTCCCATTGTGGTGTTCATGAAGTCTCCTTCCTCCATCACTATTGCTGCTGATTGGCTAGTACCATGTCTTTTGACATCCATCTGCCAGTAAAGATGGACAGGGGATATAAACCTAGTCATTCACATTACTTACTGAACTCTGACTTTTCACTATTCTACTTCTATTTATACATGGAGTGAAACAGCACTACAGTAGTACTGCACCACCCCAGAAATCTATATCTGAATCCAAAGGAATGAAAATGATCTCCTCTGGCCATTTGTAGCCATACCTATTATTATGTCAGAGTTCAATTAAAGCCATTGGCGTGTGTTATTTTTGCTTACTACTGTTCTCTGGAGGTAATACAATATTCTATACTCTTCTAAAGTCAAATAAAGCTTATTTTGTAGTGCAAACCTATGAAGAACTATTCCTTCAGTGAACGAATATGAACAGTGCTGTTGGCAAATTAGCTAAAGTTTCCTTGTTCTCTTGTGATTTGTGTAGCATAACTTATGGGACTTTTTCCCTTTGAATTTCAGTTATTTTTAGAAGATTTCATATCTACCGGAATATCTATTTCACGCTGTTGCACCATTCTACAGACTCAGCTTTTCTTGGAGTGATTTTGTCTGAGTGCCGGGCTTATCGTGGTGCGCTCCCACAAATTTCCTTTCATGGCGTGTTCTTTGCATACAACAGGTATCTGGCAGCCACATCTTCACTAAAAACAAACTTGTTTATGGAAGATTAATGTCAGCGTCTGGGTCTGAGCTCTGTGTTTAAGCGTGTCTGCTGAACGGAAAAGCGTTTGAGCAGATGACATCTGGCTTGCCTCCGAACAGAGACGTCGCTATGTTGAATTTTCAGTCATAATGCTGAAAACAAGAGCGTGCACTGAGCCGGCAGCTCCCACCTTGTCCGTCAGTGTATACATAGCATTCTTTGCATAGTGTAATCAAAAATATCTGCCGCCATGATGCGAGTCATCTAGCATGCAGGACACGGGGGCCCTGAGCGACCCGTCGGCTTTTACTCGATTGGTAAAGCTCTGTCCTGCTGGGGTTCCATGGCGAGCGAAATTACAATGGTCCGCGGGAAAGAAGAGCCTGACCCCAGAGAGGCTTTGTTCACTGAGAGGGGAAAGGAGACGATGCAGAGACGGGAGGGGGTGGACGAGATGGCAGCACGGTCAGATCCTGGGGTGCCAGGACAGGTCGGGCCATGCTGTGGGGAGGCCAAGCAGAAGAGAGGAAAATACAGAGAACCAGAGGAAGAAAAGACACTGAACTAGAGAGCACAGGTTCCATTAGACTGAAAAGGTGGGAGTGTTTGTCACACAAAGAACTGCGTTGAATGTGTTCGTAATGGAACAGATTTTCAAGATCCCGTTCCTTTTTTAGTGTCACGCTGGTCATTGAGTTGCTCACAATACATTCGCCGAAACTGAAATGAGTGAAAAGGAAATTGCTATAGCATGGCACACAACAGACAAAAACCCTGTGCTGGCAGTTAGGTTGTTGGGGGATGGGGGGGGGGGGTGTTACTTAATGGCATTTTTATTGCTCCTGGTAAGGATGCAGCAGTTAATTAGTAATATGTGAATTAAGTTCATTTCCATTACTGCCTACTGACATGGGAAGATCATTATCAAATTTTAAATAGTTTATAAATGTGAAAGTGCTCAGGTGATGAGCTGAAGGAAGAGGTATTAAAGGGAAATTCCATAAACTGAAATGTTGTTCCTGAGTCTGAAATAGTTGGAATGTGGTCTTTCATGGCTACAACTGAGGGCCAGGGCTCTGTATTAAGATAAATGCAATGCAGGTGTCTTCTTAAACGGTGGCCGGTTTTACTGTTTATGGAGAAACGGTTATGTCTAAATAGCACACCTGCTTCATACAGATATTGGTTCTGAAACCATATATACACAACTTGCCCATGTGGATTCATTGCTACAATTTTGCTCAAAATGACTCTTTTACATGTCATTTTACAGGAAATAGCTACTGTAGGAACAAATGCAACCGCAATATAACCACTATATAACTCATACACACAGTTATAAAGGTGAATACTTTGCCTTAACCCCAAATCCAACTCTACCCCTAACCCTAACACGAGCATTGTATCTGCCCAAAAAGTCAATCAGCAAAACTACATTAATATTACACTACAGTATTAATATATAGTAGATGAGGGGAAAAAAAAACTCTCCACTTAGTGAAAATTTGACTCACGTAACCTCATATTTTTGACAGCTACACGCTCTCTTAATGGTGTCTTTATACACCTGCATGCTTTCTCATCACCGCTGCTCTCACGTTGTTTGGATGTTTACACTTTCATCACTGATGTGGTCACTACACCCATCATAGATACAAGCAATAAAACAGCTGTGAACAAGCTCTTCAACGACGTTTCCGCAAAAACAGAACTGCTAGCTACAATGTACACTTTTAGCTCTGTTTATTCATTTATACTGCAAGCATATAAATATTAGAGTGCGACCCTCAGAGAGCAAATATGCGACCACTCTGAGTACAGCGTTTGTTCAAAGGATGTACGGTGTAGGATCCTGGGCCATCGGTGCACAGTGGTGATAGTGCTATAGGAATTTGCGCAGCTTTTTTACGGTCTGTTTGGTCGAAGAGAGCGCACTCTCAGCAACAGTGAAAACCCTATGTGTACTTCAGGTTTTTTAGGAAGAACTCTAAAAACAAGACACCGAAGGGGTTTCTAACTGTCAGTTAAGTCAAAGTTCTTGCTTGCAATTCGTTTTTAGCCAGTAGCCAAAACAGTCTCCGAAATCTGTCGGGTTTCCACAGACCGCAATGTAGTTTTACTACTGTAAAGCATCCGATGCTCGACAGATCCTTACATAATCCAAACATGACTGTATTCTGCGAAGCATCGCTGGGACATTGCATTGTATATCTTACTAGATCCAATCAACCGTCATCTTCTCCTTTGAATCACATTGTCAACTCACCCCCCCCAGCAATATCTTCAGTCTATTCAGTCCCTCTGACTGACAGCAAGCACGTGTGAACATCTATCACGTTCAAAAGAGGTATGAAAACATAAAAGTGGAATAAACGCCACCATGGCCTGGAGAGAAATAAGATGAAAGCACAAGGAGTACCGGAGCTCCCCCTCTCATCTCCCTGCTCATCTTTCACCGCCGTCACTCCGGTTGTCTCCAGAACTAATTTGTCCATCAATTGCAAACTATGTGGAAAATTAGCCACATATATTGTTTTCTTCAAATCCTACAAGAGCTCTATATATGCTGCCTGAACTAGGGACAGCCACATGACTAGTGTGATACTTTTTAGTAGCTTGAGACTGATTGCTGCCGAATTTTGACTAAAGCTTGTGCAATCATAACCACATTGCTTGTTCTGCAAACGGGAGGGGGGAGACGACAACTATGAGTCTTGTGAGAAAAATCTGGTATTATGATCCTCCGTGTATTCTATATGCAAATACAGAATAGATCTACACCCTGTGGCAGTGTATATAGAGATTATTCATTTTCTTCATCTTGTGTGTGGATGTGTGTCTGTGGGGGAGTCCAGGTTTGGTTAACAGCAACAGGTACAGTACCTCTTGGAGCAGCTGTGAGTGTGTGTGCCTGTATGTGTGTGTGTGTGCGTATTTGCATACACATGTATCTATGTATGCTTGTATGTATGGTCCTGTATGTGTGTGTGTTTGCGTGTGTGTGCCCATGTGCTTCTATAGGTGCGTACCTGCATGAGTGTGTTTGTGTGTCTCTGTAGTCCTGCGCCTCTGTGAATGTGTGTGTGTATGTGTGTGTGTGTGTGTGTCCATATGTTTCCACAGGTGCGCACCTGTGTGTGTGTGTGTGTGTGTGTGTGCCCATATGTTTCCATAGGTGCGCACCTCCATGAGAGTGTGTGTGTGTGTGTGTGTGTGTGTGTGTGTGTGTGCCCATATGTTTCCATAGGTGCGCACCTCCATGAAGTGAGTGTGTGTGTGTGTGTGTGTGTGTGTGTGTGCATGCCCATATGTTTCCATAGTGCGCACCTCCATGAGATGTATGCATATGCTTGCGTGTACGGTCCTGTGTGTAATTGCCCATGCGTTTCTATGGGTGCATGCCTGCGTGAGTGTGCTTGCGTGTCTCTACAGACGTGTACCCGTGCAAGCGTGTGTTTCCATAGGCGTGTGCCTCTGTGTGTTTGTGTATGTGCATACATGAATGTGACCGGGTATGAGCCAGATAGAGGAGAGCTGTTTTGAGTAAAGCACAAAGCTTTGATGGGCACGCCAACAGCCCTGGCTTCACATGGCAGCCAGCTGGCTGGCATTTGCACCGCCTTACCCGTGCCAATGTCAAAAGTGGAATGAAACAGAGCCTTACCGTATATAAATGCCGTTTGGCTGACTGCAAACATCATTAAAATGCACTAATGCAAAGCTCCCACATTAATCTACCTGCTGTACTTCATCAGTAATATTCACAGTAATAATTTACAAATATAATATTCACATGATTGCCTTGCACAGTCTGTATATTTGTGACATTAAAAAATGTGGTTTCTATTTATGAGCACTGGATTGTGATTTCAGGTGATTAATGGTGAATGCCTTCATTTTACACAGTAAATATGGACAATCTTTATTATTAATATTATTATTGTCATTTTAATTCTCATTTATCAGCCACCAAGGCTATGCACAAAAACTAGCAGCAAATACAGTGAACAAACCATCAATTAAGATATTACATCTGAAAAAGAACAACAACAACAACACATTGCATGTCAGAACCCAAAATATGATTATTATGTGACAAGTGATTTACAACAATTCAGGTCAAAAGCAAGCCAAAGAATTAAGGTGATGGGGGTAAATGATTTAGGTCATAAGAAAATAATCACAGGGCTGACTTTAAACATTTCGGAAACACATTATCATTTGTCAACCATCTAAAAAGCAGTAATCCGAGCTAGAAAGGCACAAAAGCACTGTTTCTTTTGCATGCAGAATTGGACCTGGGCATAACACTGCTCATATTCACATCCCTAACTGCAGAATTTAAAATCCATTCACATGCCTTCTGAAATGCGCAATTAGATTTTATCTCATGAGATTATTATGATTTAAGCAGAGACGTGGACATTGTGATTTCGAAGAATAAAATCTGGACATGAGAGCATTACCCACTCTAATCACGGAAAATGAAGAGAGGGGAGCGAAAAGCAGGAGATCCTTAGATAGTAACAGCTGACAGCAGACGGTTTTCCCGTTCCCGTGACAACAGCCTGACACTGCTGGCATCCCCGTCCATCAGCACTTGGTCAGTAGAGGATGTACCCATGGAAGCCCCCCCCCCCACACACCCCGCCTCTCCTTGGCACTGACATGTTTACAGCCTGATATTTTCTTTAGTTTGAATTCAATGTCAGCCACAAGTCAAGGAGAGCATTACATCGTTGGGTTATGTGCCCTTTTGCAAAAACACCTGTTTGCTCACTGGGTCAAAGTTTAAAAAGTGCGAGAGGTTTGGCAGAAGCCAGTGTTCCACAAAAGAACGCCAAGCATGTGTCACTGGAGCATTCCGACACCCTGAGCCCTTATCTTTATATATACACTGTCCACTGCATGTGTAAGTATAGACAGAGCACAGAGGCAGGTCATCTGCATCGGACATTTCAGTACTGTCCGTGATGCAAGCCATTATACTGTAACCCACACAGCGGCTTAGCTATCATTGTTTAGCGGTTCTAGTGAGTCACTTTAGATAATGCAATTAGCTGCATAAAGGCATGATGATAATGGCGATCCCCATTTTGACAGGGTGGGGGATATCAGTTTGTGGTGTGCAGAGATACGCTGGAGGAGGGGGTGAGTTAGGTTTCCTAAATCCCATTGATTAGAGCTCTGCATCTGGGCTTGTTGTTTTTCTCTGGTTTTTGCCTCAGGGCCCACGTTAAGCACTCAAACAAACCCTCATGCTTATTCAACCCAATATCAATCTAAATCCACCTGAATCTCATCCATCCATCACTCAACCCAAGCCTCAGGTTTTATTCAACCCAAACCTCACTGTCCCTCAACCCAAACCTCACGGTCACTCAAACCCACGGGTCAATATCACTCAACCTAAAGCTCACAGTCACTCAACCAAAACCTCTCTGTCACACACAAAGAACAATTATTTGTCAGCAAGCCATGCTCATAACTAATACATGTTTCTTCAGAGGAGAAGCTGAACCCAACAGAATCCAGACGGAATGGTGGGCTTGAGTGAAACAATGAAGGAATGCGACGAAAAACCACAAGGAGCAGATACGGCTCAAAGCTGGGCTCTTTTGAGCCCTATCGAATATCCAGCCCTGTATTAAACTGCAGCTGAAACTGTGTCTCGGGCGCTCCAATACCTTTTTGTTCTGGGGTTAATTACTGGCAAGGCATGTGGAAATTACATTCTCAAAATAAAGCCATGCTATCGGCTCCCTGATGGATATTTTAAGTCTGCATGGTTTTCACTTTAGATTGCTAGGGAAAAGGGTTTGCAGGCTTGTCAACTATGAAGTAACCTAATTTGCAGTGCCTATTAAAATTACATTCTGACATGTAAATGACCCATCTTTCAAACATGATTGCTCGGCATGATGCTTGAGTTGACTGCATACGATGCAATACTAGCGTAACCTATATACTGTATTACATTAAAAACTTAAAAGAGCTTCCAAATCCCATTTTCCAGGATCAGTTGTTGATGCTGGAACATAATAATTCCCCACAATATGAACAAGAAGTCAGTGAAACAGCAGAAAAAACCAACTAATGTTCTCTCTAATGTTCTTTTTGAAATGTCATCGTTTTTGTGAGCCACCAGGAGTTCCTATATTCCTTTGTTATTTAACTTAAATAACCTCTTCCATTTACATTTACTTTTACATTTTGTCATTTAGCAGGTGCTCTTACCCAGAGTGACTTCCAAAGTGCTGACACAAAGTACATCTAATAAAATAGCATGAGATGTTGTACAAACAAGGAACCTTCCCCCCCAAAAGGTCATTTTAAAGTAGTCACTATACTTTCCAGTTATGTTCAGATATGGCTGACATTATATGTGACACTTTGGCACAAATGTATGGAAATGTATGTGGTTATTACTGTGGATGTGAATTCTAATTTTTGAATTCTAGAGAATGAGGGTCCCAGGGCAGTGCATGCAGATGGGCCTGGAACATATCCCCACATGATTCAGGATTCATTGCATAAAGCTCCTCTAATGCACTATGGGAAGGTTAATTCCCTGTACTCAGTTCAGGAACATTTAATACACACTGCAGCAAGCAACAGCAACAGAGAGGTCCGCACAGGAAAATATCTGCGGGGCAGGAAGTCGACCAGCGAAACATCCCCCCCCCTCCAAATCATCCAGGAAGGTTCCGGTGAAAATCGGATACATTCCTATTTGAATAATGAATGAAGAAGCGTTCTGCTACAGCGCTCAGTCCTCGGCGAAGTTTTGCATGCGTCCCTCGCCTGGCAAATTTTCTGCACTCGTGAGGTGAGGAGAAAAGTACAGTCAACTTCTTCAAAAGCTTTCGCTTTTTCACAGCTTTTCAAAGCAGTTCAGCGAAACTCAATCACCGAACCGGAGCAAGGCTGTGGCGAAGGACTCCTGCTTTTTCCCACAATCCCGCCTTTGCAGGAAGCGAGCGCGTGAGTGAATTCTCCCATCCGTGTCTGACGCGGGGGGGACTTAAAGGAGCTGCCTCGGAGCACTTGATTTCGGTCCTATAGATCTTCTCCCCCCTGTGAGAAAGCCACATTTCCGTGAGTGTGAACCTAAGGGAGCGAGGAGGGGAAGGGGGGAGGGTTCGTCATTAACGGAGTGATGGAAGGCTCACTTGCTGTGCACCCCACCCCCAGGGATGGGGCGGGGAGGGGCGGGGCGCTCCAATTGGAGGAGAGCGTCGCACAGATTGGACCCCCACAGGTCTTTCCATCAAACTTAAGGCCTCATTACCGAGACCCCAATTCCTCATCTGGTCCCACGCCCCCCCCGCGGAACACTTCCTCTTCATCTGCTTTCCGCTGACGAAGAGGAACAGTGGTTCCTGAGTAGGTTCTGCCAATGGATCTATCCCAGGTAGGATGTCCCCTAAATCTTACCACCATTGTTCGCAGGGCCCACAGGCTTGGATCTCTGCAGCGAGAGATGCTAAACCCTCAGCTGAGCAGATGCAGGAGAGGGGAAGACTCTACGCCCTGGACGTCCCAACGTTCACAGTGACCGGCGGAAAAAAAAAAACATCCATTACGGACGGGCCACGTGGCTCCCACGTAAAGCGATCGGCGTGCGTGTGCGTGCTGGAGCCGAGCCGGTCGAACGCGGGTTGATCGCGCCGGGACGGTTCCGTCCTAATGGTTGTGACAGTTGCATTAGCTTGGGCTTTACACCCTTGGGTAGGTGCGCCGCGATAATGCAGCCCTTTAAGGGAAAAGCGCGGACGGCGGCTATAAATAGCCGGCGCACTCGTGCTGCCACCGGACCATCCCCCGAAGCATGTGGATAACCTAAAAAACAATAATAACACCTAGCGCAGAGGCTCGCTGAGGGACGTTCGGCGCTACACTGGCATTCCTGCTCCGGGAATCATGGGAAAATGCTTCCAGGCACCCACTACCCGCACTTTTTGTTATGTTGCCACAGGTACGATACAGTTGTGGAGGCCCTCGCCGAGGCAGTGCTCCCCATAGGCTGAGCCTTATCCTTGATCTGCAGCGCGCTGCTGAATGAATCATCAGATCAGAGAGGGTGATTGGAGTGCGGCCTCATTTCACAACATCAATAGAGAGCACTCCAGCACTCCGTCAGAGTGTCCATCATGGCCGACAACGTTATGCTCTGCAGCTGTGGAAAACCATGAGGAACGGCAACAGCAACATGTGACGGGGAGCGTCAGCCAATCAGCACCGGTGTTTCTGACTGGCTTACTGGTACCCATCACCCTCTGCTGGGATCTGATTCCAAATCGTCCCCTCTGCGGGATGTGAAAGGGCATGAATATTGTCTGTTCACTGTAAAATGTGCATCTATATCACATTTTATATTACTATGGCAACCATTATACATGGCATTAATGTGGCATTTATTGAGTGTCACAGTTGGTGCTTACTTTTCAGCAGTTATCACTGTACAACACCAGGGCGATTCATTAGGGTTAATAGCCTAAAACTAACAGGCTATGAGCTGCACATAAAAGAGTGTGGAAAAGAACACCTACATTTACACATCACCCAGGGTCCATTTCATGGGCAAAATGGCTTAAAATAAGATGCTGGGATTTAAAGTCCACAGCTAGATTGGGCAAACTCTGCAAACTCAAGCTCAGGACTCCCAATACCGCCAGTGCAAAATGTTTGCTGAACGTTTTGCCTGCTTAACCTCAAACCGAACCCTTTACATTAATGATGATGTCATTACACAGGAAAAACAGAGTGATAGTAATGCAGCTCTGATGACTCATGTCACCTTATTCCTCCATAATCAACAGCTAGATTAACTATGCATGCCATTTTGCTGTAAATAGTACATAGGGCACAATGTAATTGGCAGCATATTTTCAAGGCTATTTGTGTGATTTTTCCCACGTCACATCCAGAGGAGACCAAGCTAACAGTGAGAGTGTGGTATCCTCAGTTTAAACAGAGTCAAAGCAGTTTTTTTTTTTAATTCCAAGTAAATCCAATGCAGATATTTTTACATTTATCTAGAGGCAAATACACGCTATCACAGACATCAAAGATCCAAACAAACGTTGTCAAGGATTTGCAAATTGATGCAGCTCCCCTTCCCCTTCTAATCACTTAAGCTTATCTAAATCTTTGTTTAAATCACTGAGAGCGAAACATTAGCCTTCCTCCGTCAGACGCAAACGTCACCCAGCTACCCTGCCACGCTACCCAGTCCCACGCACATTCCCCCAGCCCTTCGGACCCCACAGTCCCCAGCCCTGACTTCCTTAACTCTGCCTTTCCAATGGATTTATTGGAAGGCCTCTGATTCATTCTGGTTTCACATTAGCATCTGCATTCTGAGCACAAACAGATGAGATCCATGATTCTATGGATGCCAGTGGTGTGGGTATATGACAAAGTGCTCTTAACCAGCACTAGACATGTATACCCTTTGCTGGGATATATTATTTTGTGCTGTAGATTCTGTAGATCAGACAAGAGAGTGTTTCTGCTGAAAGATTACGTTACATACTTCAAGAGGCAGTTGAGGCATCGGCCTCATTGCAAGCTTTTTAAATTGATGTCTACACATTTCGGTGAGCTTCTGTATTTTTTTAAAAATGAAAGAATGTAGCTGTATAGATGGTGTAGCTCTCAAAGCAGACTGTCTTTTAGACTGCCTGTATGGCGTGGTGGCTTACACAGACTGGTGCAGGTTCAAATCTTTGCTTGTGCACTGATGTTCAACAAGATACCCATCTTAAATTTCTTCAGTATATATTTAACTATATAAATATAAACATATGTAAACTATGGAAAATATGCTATGTGAATTGGATAAGCCTGTTTGCTAAGCAAACACATCATGTATTTTAATGTAATTAGACTGTTAAAAAGGAATGTTCTTTTTCCTTCTTTTATGCTATTGTTTCTCACCACAGTTTGGGTTATTAATTTCTAAACCAGAATGTTTTCATTTTAAGAGCATGCAATGATCAAAGCCCAAATGGGTTAGTTTCTAAGCTGGAAAATCTGTTTTGTGGCATTGCTAAAGCTTTGGGGGCCTGGCCAGACCTCTAAACAGCATCAGAGCCTTCGGCAAATGTGAATGTATCTGGGTGAATGTGAGGAGTAACTGTGGAAATGTCAAGCCAGGAACCGGAACATCATAGGTTTGAATCCATGGTTGGACACAGCTGCTGTTCTTTCCTTGAGCAAGGACTAGTACACATGCTGAATAAATTCAGTATGATATCCAGCTTTACAAATGGATGACGTGTACATTGCTCTGAAAGCCAGTCTGGATGAGGACAGTATCTCTAAAGCACAAGCACTGAATCTCCACTGCCTCAAGCGCAACCAACCAGCCCAGATGATCACTGTCATGTTATCTTAACAAGGCTTCATAACCTGTGGCACATTCTGACCTTGGCGATGGTAATGCGCAGACCCTTGGGGGCGGACACTGTCCAGAAAACCTGCCCGAAAATGTGCCCGATGCCCTAGCAACGGGGGCGCTGAAAAAAGCACTGCGCTCCGTTAGCCAGCGCTGATCCGGGCCCGGGACACAGGAAGGCCAGAGGACCTCATTAAACTCGGGGCAACGCTCTCTCACACGTCTCCTCTCTGGGCATCCCACAGGCCCGTCCATGTCACGTGCTACACCCCCCAACCCTCACCCCCACACTCCCCCCCAAACCCCATCACCCAATGCCTGAGCCATGATGGATGCAGCTGTCACATTGTAAAACCACTTCCTGTGTCAGGAATGCTGGGACTTACCATGATCTCCACATCCCTCCTCAAAGCAGAAAATGTGCTATATATACAGTGCAAGGTCTATATTGTGGATCATTTTTTCTTTAAAAGAAAAATATCTATTATTACTATATAGTAACATCAATAATAATAATAACAACATCAACAACAACAATAATAATCAATCATCATCATCAATATCATCATTATCATCATCACCATCATCATAACAATATCTGATATCACTGATAACAAGCGCCAATATGAATTCTTATTATTATTGACAGTGTTGGTATACTGAGACCATGATTAATGACCTTATCACTGTTCAGACACTTTAATGCCAACCCTGCACTACGCATCAGAAGCTCATCACACATTCAGGCCTTGTTTGCTCTTGGTATCTGCATGCAGCCTTATGCTAAGTCATTTTCACTGGAAACTGGACAACAGTGCGGCTTTTACTCCTCTTCTGCGGTGTCGTTTTACATTTTCATTGAAGAAAAAAAAACAGAGCTGAAGCACGCATTCTGTGTGATGAATCGTGGATGTGGCAGGATTACTTTGTCAAGACAGCCTGTGTACACATGTATATACATGTAAGCAGTGCCAGCTGCAGCTGCTATCTCAATTTAAAGACAGGTGGCCGTTGGGGAAAAATCCTATTATAGGCATAGCTTTGATGCCCGGCACTGAAGGGGTGAGAGTTCACGCATGTGGCGGGATCAGATGTTCAATGAAGCCGTCGCAGTTTGGCTAGGGCTTCCCCATTATGAATGACATTCAACATGGAATACGTCATAAACCTGAAATCACTTCATCAATCTTTGGTTTTGTAGTGGTGCTAAAACACTGCAAATAAATTTCACAGGAAATACTAATATTTAAACAAATGCCTGAAAAAAATGCCGACCTTTTGGGACTGAAACACGCTCCCAACAGGGCTTAAACTTTGATACCTCTATTTCCTGGAATGCCAGCATCTTGAATAACCTCAAAAGAGATTAGGAAAACAGTCCAGCTTTATAAGATCTCAGAATCATGGAACAGCGCTTGGGTAACGTGCATGGCTGTAACTTATGGTAATTAGCATTTCCCATTTGGAAAATGATTCAATAAGCACTGATCCGCACCGCCTCTCACATACTGAGAATCTGGTTTAAAATGCAGGGGGGTCAGTACGTAGCTATTTGGGATACAAGCCTCTGCAGGATTGCTGGCAGCAATATGGGGAAAAATGTGTTCCAAGATTTAAAAAATGAATAACTATTAGACCATAGACCAGTTTGCATATCATATTGAACATAAGATTTGAATGTCTAGCTACTAATGGATGTTAGGTGCCATTTTGTTTTTTTTAAGTGCTACTAAAGTGTGAAATACATTTCTAAAATTCTGGAAAAAAATGACTCCAATGTAAGTCTAAATTCCCATTGCTTGATTAATACAGTACTGCCTCACTGTGAGAGGAAAACATTTTCTGGCACACTGCTGTCTATTTAGGGAAACCCCCAGAGCTGTTTTTATACTGTTATCAAATGTATTCACATGTACATTTTAGCTTCCCTGAGTGGAATCTTTGCCTAAATTTAATTGAATGTATGGATTACTAGTCAAAACAGCTTTAGAGGCTCGCTGACATGCTAACCATTATGACCCACATATGCTCAGCACATTGGTCACTTAAATCACTCTGCCCAGCACATAGCCCTGTGAATGTACTGTCCCTATCACTGCAATTGTATTTGCTATGCCTTCAAGGGATCAATTAAGAGAATGAACCAATCGGTCTTATCAATTAGATAAGGCTCAACCAATATTTTTCCAGAGGATTTAGATATCACTCGACCAAACAATGGGCACCATTTTCAAATGGGCCTAATGGAGCTTAGTGGTATCAGTGCTTTCACACCTCTTGTGTCCTCAGAGAAAGTGAACAAGATGTGCTCATCCTGGCCCTAGTGTTACAGCTCCAAGATAGCACAGAGAGAGACCGCTTTTCACATTTCACTTAGCCGATGCTCTTATCCAGCACAACTTACATGGCTTATGCTTTTACATGGTAATCATTTATATAGCTAGATATTCGCTATGGCAATCTGGGGTAAGCACCTCGCCAAAGCGTACAACAGCAATACCCCACTGGGGAATTGAACTGGCTACAGGCCCTGCTGCTCGCCACTACACCACACTGCTGCCTCACAATCTAGACGCAACCTATGTGTGGTGCTATAAGAAAATAAACTCTGGGAAAGTGTTTGGCTGGACGTACCAAGCCCTTATATAAACCAGCCATGTGAAAACCATTCCCTCTGTGTGTGCTCTGGCATGTCCAAATAAATATTTTGAAATACTCCTTGACAGTTATCAGAAAAAAAAACTTTAACTAATTTCAAGCTTCAATGACATATTCATCATAAATCATAATTTTTAAGTACATTTTATGTATTTATTTATTTTTGGACAACATCTGTGTGTGCTCTTTCAGCTCCTCCATCTGTTGTGGCCTTTTGGGTAAGCGTTTACATGACCCAGCACACAGCCTAAATATTGCTATTTCTAGGGGGTTTTTTGGGGGCTGGTGTGAAAACCAAAGCCTCTTCAAAAGGAGTGAGGGCGAGTCAGAGGTCAGAAAGCCACAGAAAACACCACATAAGCATCACAGAGATGAAGCAAATCAGGGATCACAACATCTAATTCCTCCGCAAAGACTCTGAGCATTTTCCCTCTATGAAAAATCGGCTGAGAAAGATTCCTCTCTGTAAAGTTCACCTCTGACTTCCCAAATACACCACATTCAACCAATCTCTGCAGTAAGCCACCATGACAGGACAGTGAAGACCGTCGTTTCCCATATAATGTGATATCCCTACTGTGCAGCGCAAAGATACCACGTCTTTTGAAAGAGACATTTATGTGATCTTTTTGTTTTTTTTTTCTCTTTTTTGTAGCGGCAGAGAAGAATTTGGACGGGGTGGGTGGGGGTGGAAGCAGGGGGAGGGGGGGGGTTTCGGTTTATGCATCAAGAGTCTGACTTCTAATTCGGAAATAAGAATGAAATAATACATTCTTATGGCAAGCTGTCTTACTCGCTCTATTCCACAGGCTCCCATGAGTCTCTTTACCCCTGGGTGCTGTGAGCTGAAATTGAGCTCTTTGGGGATTCATCAAAGAGCAAGTCTCCAAACAAAGATACAGAGCGGCACGGCGACCGGAGGAAGCCGCTCGTGACGCGTTTCCCCCAAAGTCGCTAATCCCGCGCCGCGGAACGCGAGTCACGGGGTCCCGGCGCGGCGTCTCTCTCCCCCCCCCCGCACGGCAACAAAGGCGCCCGCGCCGATCCTCTCGATTAACGCGAGAAACCGCGGTGGATAAACGGAGCCGAAATAACAGCGAACGGCGAAAGGTGCGCTTTATTTTGAGGCGTGCATTGTTAGCGCCTCGGGGGCGACGGGGTTTATGGGACACCGTGTATCCACCAGCGTTGTTTACCGCCGCTGCAGGGTGACAGCCAGTGGCCGCGAGGAATCGAGTTAACCTATTCCAGGCCATGTGCCAAGCGGCGTGCTCTTACAGGGGCGAGAATTCAGGGTTGAGTAACTCAGCAGATCATCTGAGCTGGATCCCTAAAGCTCCCTAGCTCCCTGGCAGTCCTGTGCTGACACCCGAGGTGTGAGAGAGCTCAGTCTTCAGACACTTTTCCGTATGCCTAGTATTCAAATACGAAAGTGCTTACCATTCTAAAATGAAATGTTGCTAACTTATCTAGCGTTGGGTTTTGTGTTTTAGCCAACAGAGGGCCAGCCCCCCAAATCCCTAAGTGCTAGCTGTGTATAATGCCAGGCACAGCAACGTGCTAAGCATGTGAATGACCTTAACTGCGAACAGCTACCATGACAGCCGTAACACTGGA
Organism: Megalops atlanticus; assembly: GCA_019176425.1. NCBI lineage: Eukaryota > Metazoa > Chordata > Actinopteri > Elopiformes > Megalopidae > Megalops > Megalops atlanticus. Next base: position 18,762,767 of record CM032894.1, read on the forward strand.
CAGTCCTGGCTGTGGAGCGGCAGTTGTGCTGTCCTTGTCCCCGCTTCTCTGTTGCTGAGCTTCTATGTGTTGCTTCATTAGCATTTTAATGAGCACTCTCCCTAAAACAGGCGTCGTGCTCACTCTGCTATCAAGTATTACAGAAAAAAAAAGATTTAACTACCCTGAACAGTCTGTTGCCAAATACGTCTCCAACCCACGACCCAATGCCTACGAAAGCAGTCAAATGGCTTGTTTTGTTAGATAAGGCCAGAATTCAATTTCAAAGTCAAATAGGATTTTGCCAGATTTCAGGAATTTATGCTGGGTTTTTTTTTTTTTTTTTGCATGCTCAACCCTTAGCCAACGCAGGCACCGATGCTGTAGTGATGTTGGCGTTTTATGAGTTCTGAGTCAGGCTGACAGCAATGCCAGCAGGAAAGTCCCGCACGGTGTCTCCTCCTCAGGGGAGAACGGCAGTCGCGAGGCACAAACCTGCGCAGCTCCGGGACGCAACGCCTCAGCCCTCCCAGACAGACGTGAAGCGCGGCAAGCTTCCTCTAGCCACGGCATGCCCGGTGGCCACGTTTAAGCGCATCTAGACAGGATTGTTCAGGAAGCGTAGCGTGCGCGTTAGCCCCTCAGCAACGCGGTGTCTGCTATTACAGCACGGCCAGCCCCATCGGTTTGGTGCCTGCACAGTGCATTAAAGAGAGCGTCAGCCATTGGTGCCATGTTCTGTACACTCACCACTCTGCAGTTTTTCATTTCCACTGAAGAGCACTGAGGCCTGTGTATTCTTCATGAGATTCTTTCTCAGGGGTATACATCAGGAGCTGGATGATGATTGTGAGGTTAAAAAAATTAATAGACTATAAGCTTCTATGGGTAAGACAGTCAGTCTCTCTGCCATGCGACAGTATGTTTGGTCCGGCACGCCAATCAAGAACTGTCAGGGCACTTTAACGTCCAGATGGATAGGGTCAGCGTTCAACCCTGGACGGATGCTTCTGTGAAAGCCTTCTTTAGAGACGCTGAACTAACAGCGTTGACTTCATGAGGGGGGAAAACGCACCCCGACGGCATTCATGTACGATGCAGCTCATTATGTGCTAATGAGATGCGTCTGCATTATGCGCTTTTATCTAATAAACACCTAAATGGCAGACATAAACAACAAAGGATAAATAAAACAAACAGTCACGCAACCACAACAAGGCAGGAAAAAAAATAATGATTATGCCTTTGTTTGCTCCAATTAGAGCTGCGAAGAATGCTACTGAGTTCAGAGGTTGCCGGGTCGAAGTAAGACTCTGTCCGTGGCTTACCAGTTGTCATGGGACTTTGTTCAAAAGTGCTCAGTTGTCGGCGTGCTGATTAATTTCAACGCACGACACCTCACTCCCCTTTTTTACACACCTGTGACTGTCGAAGAAAGAACCCAATCCAGTCAGTCATATGTGAGTATAGACTCTGAATTGATTGACTTGCACATGCTAAAAAGAACAGCTTGTACTCCAAAAAAACCCCTCAGTTCCCCCATTACTTAAAACGGGCGCTCATCTGGTAATTAAGATGGAACCTGATTCGCTAATTACCTTTCTATGCTCACGACAAGATAGAAGGCTCTCAGCCATTCAGGGAAGACGGTACCCAGCTGCTCAAGCAAGAGGGAACCGAGAAACGCCAAAATTACACTTCAAAAAATGATGAACTACCAACTGTCACGCAGAGATCCGAAAATAGATTTTAATTTTTTTTTCTCCCCCAAAAAACAAAAAAAAACGAATGGAAAAGGAGCCATTCGCCACGGCTGCCACAAACACAGAGGTGACACAACACAGCTGTCTCAGGTACAAGCCGTCATCAGCAAACAGATGCGGCCCCCCTCACCCTCCCCTCCCCGCCAAACCTCCGCTCACGCCCTCTTGTTTGGTCTGGGAAACCGGCTCGTGGTGTTTTGTGTGGTCCCCCCCCCGGGTTCAGCGCAGTGACCTCTGCCATTAACCCCCGTGAACCGGGCTGCGCCTCTCTTCCTCAAACACGACCTTTGTCTCTCCCATGGAGGGATTATTAATTAACATAAAGAGCAGGCTCGCTCCCCGGGCCTGGGGGACACGTTGCCTGGCTATTCACAGCAGGCTGCGATCAATGGAATCGATACCCGGGCTTTTGAGCTCCCGCGCCTGCTTTGTGGAAGTTTGGCTGGGTGTCCGCTGGCCTGATCACAGCGCCCGCCGCGTTTATTCGTCATCACGGCGTCACGGGTGAGATATCGCCCTGATAAACACACACCCCCCCCTTTATGTGTCGAGCCTACGCTGATAAACTCCTGACGTTCCGTTTCTAGCTGGATTGTTTGCCCGTCGGTCAGTGACCGCGAACAAACGGCTCGTTGCAACGCCGCGGATGAGGTCAGCGGTGTGATGGCACACAAAATCAGCGCTCCTTTCCTTTCGGCTTCATTAGTGACATCACTCATTCGTTCCACTGGTTTTATTTATGCTTGGGTCGACATTTCCCGACATCCGCAGCAGCAAACAAGCTCTTATGCTCCTAGCTCTCTTAAATCTTGAAGGGGGTGGCAGTGTAGTGTAAGTGGTAAGGAGCAGGACTCATAACCGAAAGGTTGTTGGTGCAATTTCCTGCTGGGGCACTGCTGCTGTACCCATTGGCAAGGTACTTAACCCAGGATTGCTTCAGTAAATACCCAACTGTTTAAATGGGTAACAAGTAAAAACATGATAACAGCATCTGCTAAATCCCAGTAATGTATTTCAAAGGTGACAGAGGGGTTCTGCCTTCAGATTAGTAAAAATGTTTGAAAGGAAAATCTGTGCGGTCATAGGGAAGTTGTCCATAATACCATGGGTGTGCGACTGAGCAGGTGCCAGTCTGTGTGTCATGGTATCGCCTGCATGGGAAGGCAGGCTACTCCAAAGGACCAGAGCTTGCAGCCTCTCAAAGACAGAGTGAGAGCACTGCTGTATGTGGTGGCAATGATTAAGAAAATTTATATAAAGTATCAATTGCACACGTGGCCATTTGCTTAACATATCAATATAAAGAAAAAATACCACCCTGCACATACATGCATCACAACATAATCAATAAACATTTCTCACTCACAATGGTGAACCGTCCAATGCATGAAATTAAAATGTACGGGTTTATGAAAACCATCAGGAGTTGATCAACACAATCACATGCGATTAACGTGATTAACTGTGAATTACATGCTGCTCTCAAGCGTCTGCAGCTAGACACATTACATTCACTACATTTGCGCATTACATTACGTTACATTTATCGAGCACGCGTTCAACGGAATTACACAAAGAAAAGTATTTACATGCGGCGACATTCCAAGCAATTCCACAAGTCAGCAGTTATCTGATATGCAGATAAGGGGGAGCCCACTGTGTCTGTGAGATTGTATCAGCACAATGCATGAGGACCGGATTCAAATTACCCTTATCCTTTGTGAGAGGGAATCTTAGGGAAAGTGTCTTTGCATTTGGTATGGACTCATTCTCCATGCTGGTCATTACAATACATTTACAGCTATCGGGGAGTAAAGGAAAAAAAAAATTCCAACAGTGATTTTAATGGAATACAATATTGTTTCTTTCTGATGTGTGTAAAATCATATGAAACTTTTCTCATGTCCCAGTGGTGTGCATTTGATGGCTTGCTTTACACGCCTTTTCAAATGTGTCTCCTTCTAATAGGCATCCGACTAGTAAGGCACCCAATTAGCTCGCCATTGTTTTACAAGGCTTTGTAATTAATGTTGAAAAAAAAAGAAACGTATCATGCGGTTCTTTATCTCGGACGAATACGGGAGGAGTGCGGCGGATTGTAATTAATTCTAGGTACAGAGAGGACTGCGGAATTACTGGCTTCTGTCTGGTGAATGACTCACGAAGCGCTGTCAGTGCCGTCGGTTCCCCGTTGGGAGAACATAAGCTGCGTTCCGACGGAGAGAATGTTCCTCCCGTTTCTAAAGTCAGATTAGGTGGCGCGCAGGTCTAATCTGTGCAGGACGACGTGGGCACGGGCGCGGGGTGTTATTTCAAATATCAGAGGAGTGCAGGGACATTCTGCAACTTTCAGTCCACTGACTTTGTGTACGTGTGTGTGTGTGTGTGTGTGTGTGTGTGTGTGTGTGTGTGTGTGTGTGTGTGTGTGTGTGTGTGTGTGTGTGTGTGTGTGTGCGTGTGTCTGGATATCTGCACTCCTGTTGTCTCAAAGCGATTTTTGGCCTGCAGCTATCTGTTTTATTGACTCTGCTCCTTTTACGTCAATGTTCAGGTGATGGTACAGGCCTACACGGTGACGGCGATCGTTTGACTTTTTTGCTCTTTTTTCCCCACACCTGAAACCTAACCATGGGCTTTTTCATTGAAGCAGGATACACAAGCGTGCAAACAGCACTGTTTCCTTCTCTTTCTTTTTGTATTTTTGTTTAGTTTCCCTTTTTTTCCCAGCAATGGGAAAATGAGCATGATCTAATCAGGCAGCTGGGGGAGTGTGGCGGCAGTTCCCATGTCCGGCCCGGTGCTGTCAGCGGCGGATTTGTCCGAGCGGAGTCAGGAATCAGATAAGGCACGCAGGGGCTCGGAGGAGACGCTCGCCGAGCGCGCACATGCGCGGGCACATGACTGCTACAGTAAGTCAGAGTTTGCCCTTCAGCTCAACTTTGGCTTACTTAGCTCGGGCGGCAAGGTGCGGACAGTGTTACTTGACTCGAATTCCTCCCCCTCCCCCTTCCCCCGCCCGGCCACTCTCCCTCTTCGACAGCATGTTAGAGACAGGGTATGGGCCTCTGGTCTGCAAACATTGAGAGTGCGCTCTGGTAGGGGGGTGTGTGGGCACGTGGGGGGTGGGGTCATGCCTTGGGCATGAGTTCTCTCTCAGCCGCTGCTCCTACCACAGTACCAGTGTCCTCTGAGCACCAGCGACTGCTGTAACATAATTGTGCCATGGAGTAAATCCAGCCATACTTTGCAGTGTAACGGTTTTTCTCTCAAGATGCTCTGCCATGAGTGTGTGCCTGTGCAGGCCTGGGTGTGTGCGCATGTCACACACACGTGAGTGCATGCCTCTGTTTGTGTGCGAAAAGGACAGACCACTCCGAGATGCTTTTGGCCGTCTCGCGCTTCAGGAGAGCGCATGCAAGACCCAATCTCCTCTTAAATATGCGCTTTAAAGTGCATCTAGGGCTGTTCTCTGAAAAAATTCCAGCCGCTCGCCTCACAGCTATCATTTAACATATATAAATCTCACTGGAGCCTGAAATTAAAGCTTTCAGGCAAATTCAGCATTTGAAAATGAACCAAGTCAACACCTCTTATGAGGCAGATTTATGAACGCTGGCTTCGTCCGACCAAAAGCCTTCCCTGGATTTCTATTTCCTCCTGGCGAGACCCCCGTGGCCTTTGACTGCTTGTGTTTGCGAGTTGCTCTCAGGGACGTTTTGTACAGGAACAGACTTTGGGGGAGGCGGCGTCCACCTTGGAGGATTTATGGCGGCAGACTCGATGACGGTTCAGGGAATCTGTGCCAGAGCGAGAGGCACATGGCCCAGGTTTCCGTGACCTGACCGGGAAGGTCTTTTTGCAGGGTGCGCTCATTGTCATGGACACGCTCCCAGCGCCAGCGTTAGCGCCTCTGTAGAGGTTTTTTTTTGGCAGCAGAACTGAGGGCAGGGGAACACGACGTCCCGCTCCAGACCAGGGACATTTTTAGGAACCCGTTCCGCTGGCCTTGCATACCCCTCCGCTGTATATCAAGCATACCTGTTGACCCCCAGCGTGAACGTGGAACCCGTCCAAGACACAAATAGATCAATCAGCGCAGAGGGAAGCAGAACCTCATCAGAGAGGCATGGAGCAATCAGTCCCTGGGAAGGGGGCGGAGGGTGCAGTTCCCAAAAGTGGGACATATCCTTGAGGACACACATGCACCTCTTTTCTGTTGTAGGGCTGAAATCAGGCTGGCTCACTTAGCTTAGCGACCAGCTATCAGAGGTGATGCTGGATTCCTATGAACAAACTGCAAGTGGAGTCAACAAGATGCATGGCTTCCATCTGTGTTGGCACTGAAAACAGGAAATTAATACTGGAGAAGGAGCAGGTTAATATCACCAACTGCAAACAACCACAAGGGGATATTAGTAATATGGAGTCTATCTTGACCTGGGCAGATGCCAGCCTTCAGTGTCATGTCATGTGCTACACCTCTGGTAGTAGGCACTGAAATAGAAACGCAATCATGCTATTATGAGTCAGCCAGCTGAATGGCCTCTGCTCATTGGCCGCAGATACTGACAACAGTCACTTGATGATCTGGACGAGCCAGGAGTAAAATTATAACCTCAGACTACAGGAAGGCCAGTGAGGTAAGATTCCTCGGCCTTCCTGTCCTCATTGAGAGAGCTCGGATTGAGCCTGAAAAGCAGCACACCACCAAAGGGCATGTTCCTGATATCCCAGAAGTCTTTGCAAACTGAAACTTGTTGGAGAACCTTTTTGAAGCATTGGTGACAGTTGAGTTATGGGAGAATAAATTGAATGTTAAGCACTATAATTGGCTTTGTCACTTTGATTCATCTAACACCTCCATTTAACGTACATTCCTTGTGCTAACACCTTTAGCCTAAAATAAATCAAATCTGTCGCAGCTCCTGATCCCAGAGGTCAATTTCAGGCTCAAATTAAAAGTACCTGTTTGAAAGTATGACAGCTGTAAGCAAACCAGGCCAGTGTGTCTCAGCGGTAACCAGATGATCAACACAGTCTCGGAATTACGGCTCATTTTTCAGAAAGCGGCCCTGGGTACCCTTGCGTTCACAGGCATGAGCCGGCTCTAACAGGACCATCGTGGTGACACCGTGTTGTGATGGAGAGAGTGAACCTGTCAGTTACCACGTGTTCACATTAGCCCACATTCACCTGCAGCTGAACGTGGTTCCGGGCTCATTTAAATCGAAGCCACGCCTCTCCCCACTCCCTTCCCCCGCCCCCACCATCACCACCAACGCCACCCGGCCAAATCTGGAGCGCGTCCAGTACCTCTCAGGCCACCTCTCTCCGGCAATTTCCGCGCCGGCGGGGTTTATCTGCCCTCCAGGCTTCGTTGTAACTCTCCCCGGAGTATTTTTGCAGCGTGCTGCCAATTCCAGGATGGATATCAAACCTGTTACCTTTTTAATCCACAGCTAACAGCTGAACTCTGCCCTCGGATTATGGAGCCGGACCGGCGGAGAGGAGAGAGGGGGAGCAAAAACGCAGCGGCTGTGGCGGCAGCGGCGGCGGAAGGAGTAGGATGAGAGCGGCTAGTAGCCAGAAGGCTGGCGCTCTGATCCCCAGGTGGACTGCTGCACCCCTGAGCCAGGCACTTACCCTGAACCGCCACAGTAAATATCCAGCTGCAGAAACCCAGGCTATTTTAAAACACACTCACTCTGTCCAACCAGACTAGGGGGCGTGTGCCAACTGAGAGAGAAAAGAGAAAACACGAAAAACGAACCCAAAGCTTTCAATCTGCACAGAGAATAGAGAGCGCGTAGCTTTCCTTACAGCAAATTGGATTTCGGAATGTTTGGGATGAGCACGTTACAGATATCTCACTCTACTTTCAGACAAAAAGGAAAAAGCAAACATTCTGTGAATTGTATTAACACACACTCACTGTTCCATTGTAGTTCGCTTATAAAAGTCAATTTGCCACAGAATGCCGCTGCCAGTTCTCAGAGATTTCTGGGTGATCACTGATACCACATTGAAACAATAAGGTTTTTTTTTTGGGGTAGTTAACAGAAGGATCAACTATTTTAAACTGCAGGAGGACTGGGAATGATGCTGCCCGTTCATTGGCTGCCGTGAGCAGTGTCAGGCCCCTGACTGACTGAGGTGATGCCGGATGCTTGTGTGTGTGTGTGTGTGTGTGTGTGTGTGTGTGTGTGTGTGTGTGATGCAACTCTTCCCCGATCTGTGGCATGGTGGTTTATTGCCTCCCATCTGCTGCTCCTGACCACATCCCTCATGACAAAAACGCAAAACAACATTCCCCCCATCTATGGAGAGGAACTCAACGCGCATGCTATTCTATTATTATTTCTGGACTTGTTAATTACGAGGCCCTCAGGGGAGGGATGCAGAGGTGCTGCTATGCGTCTGTAGCACGGGGCAAATTCCCCTCTGGTGGCCGCGCCGCCACCCACGATCCTCAGCCGGGTGACATGGTTTATTAGGCGGCATTTCGTTGTTGCTGGTCTGCGGGGCCGGCGGCTACAGCTGCTGGGTGTTTAGCGCTGACACAAACACACTGCCCTCAATCAAACAGGCTGTGATCAAGCGAAACCAGGTCTCCACAAGGAGATCAATTAAGAGACAACAAAGGCGGCCTGATTTCTGATGCTAATTGCTCCTTATCGAGGAAACACAAGAGCCATTCAAGGCTCGCCACAATGAGCTTTGTGCTTAACTTTGAGTCATCGAAACAAGCAGGTATTGTGTCTTTGCTTTCTCACACGATGTTTCCCATTAATTTGAGTGGCTGATCGACTTGTAATGTTCACAAGCCAGTATGCCCTCTACTCTGTGCATTAAAGTGCAGCATTGCCACTGAATAACCCATGAATTCAAACCTTTACTGAACTCAAAACTTCACATCTTCCCCATTGCTATCTATTCCTGTTGGTCTCCACAGAAGGGAAGCTGCAACCCCCATATAGATGTACATTACTGCAATCTCTCTCTCTGTTCTTAGCCTTTCGGGGACTTGGATGAACCATTCAGTTTATTCATTTTGTTATTTAGTAGACGCTCCTTTTCAGAGCAATTTATGAAGAGATAGAACCAAGCTCATCTATAGATAAAGTGCCACACAATTCCCACATAATCTTTCTCTCCTCCTGTTTTATCTTTCCGATATAACTATATTTGAGGTTTAAATACCATACCCCCCTCCCAAACTGGACATATGGTACAGTCCACCTGCTGTGCTTCACCACCAAACCCCCTGTCACATATATATATAAAAAAAACAGATGGTATGAATGAGTGAAAAATGGTGTGGAGCCTGCCACCTGTCAGGGCAAAGGTACCGGCTCAGTTTCCTCATTATTGAGAATCTGGGGACGCCACTAACCAGCCCTCATCCCAATATCAGATTGGACATGCTGAGATTTGTGTGGGTGAAGCAGTTTCTTACTGCTGCGGTAGGGCTTTCAAACCTACTGAGGTCCACCCCGGGAGGAGTGAGCGCAGGCAGAGATGGAATCAGGACGAGGGCAGAGTTTTATTAACCTGAGCGGGGGGATTAAGCAGGAGGTAGGGGCTTTGGCACTTCTTCAGAGAGGGGCCCGGGGACCCTGTGTGTGTGTGCCTATGTTCATGTGTGTGTATGTGTGTGCGTGTGTGTATGTGTGTGCGTGTGTGTATATGTGAGTGCATGAGTGTGTGTGTATTTGTGTGTGTGTGTGTGTGCGTGCATGCGTGTGTGTGTATGTGGGCCCATGTTCGTGTGTGTACAATGTTCGCATTTGTATGAGTGTGTGTACACAAATGCGTGTGAGTATGTGAATGAGCACAGGTGTTAATTTGTGTACATTCGAGTTTGCAAGCTTGTATGAGTGTGAGTCAGTGTGTGTGTGTGTGGGTGACTGTGTATTTGAGTGCGTGTCTCTATATAAACATGTGTGCGTGCGTGTGAGCGTGTGCGTGTACATTCATGCTTATATGTGAGAACAGATAGACCACAACCATCTGACTCTGTTGGAATGCTGATACAATGGGAGGGGCTGGCGCATACTGTGGCACTGGTGGGCCTGCATTAGAACGGTATCTTAAAAAGCCTTTGAAAAGATGATTCAGTGACAGTTTGTGATGAATACCAAAAATACCAGCCTTTGCTGACATGTTCTCAGCTGTATTGATTTAAATCTGCCCTGTGGACCACAACAGAGCTGGCATTTGGATCTAAAACAAAAATTACCAGACATATATGAATTACTCCTGTAAATGAATCTATTCACATTACTTCTCCATACATATAATGCATTCACAGTGCTATACAGAGGCAAACAGAGGTGCTTTAATCTGTGGTGTACTACTGTTATTTATGAATCAGAAGCTCAGTAGGAGAGTTTTGCCTTGCTGCTCTGGTCCCCTCTCGTGCATGTTTCACAACATGAAAAGGTCTTTTAGGGTAATTTTGAGGCCGCCAGTACCTAGAGCCCTTCATTTCACCTCCTAGTCTCGTGGGGGCGGGTGTTGGGTTGTGACACATTTCCCAGTGATCACCCCTGGGACTGATATTGTCCTCCTGGGTGAACTTGACTCCCCTGATGAATCAGAGGAGGCTGGGGAAAGGAGATAGGAAAGCACAGCAGGAGGAGGGACACAGGACAGGCCAGGTTCTCTTGTCACTGAGTATGTCACCCCAGGCCCCCGTTTAAACCTCACACCATGCTAAAATCAGGGGTGCGGCCTCTTGAGGTGCCTCTGGTTCCATTCAGGCTGCAGGTGTTACCCACTCGGGCAAAAAGATAAGAGTGTGTGATCTTCACACCCTTCATATCAGCCAAGCCATGGTCTTATTGTGGGTGCATGATCAAGTAACTACTATTAATGTCCTTACAATTCACTCACTGCACTTCAGGGAGCCTCAGAGCAAACCAGGTTACGCTTAGAGGGCAAGTCAGCTGTGCTCAAAGGATCTGAGCATATGGGATCGGATGTTCAGGAACAGTATGCCCCTTGGGCAGGATGCCAGCACATCGCAGTCCCATTACCCAAGATGCATCTCTTTTTTTAATCCTGAGTGATGAGCAGGGAAGCGGCGCGTATCGTCTTTAAAGTCAATCGAACGTCTGGGATGTGAACCCACAACCTTCCCGGGTCAGCGAGGACGCTCAGATCACGGAGCCAGCGCGTGACGACGCGCCTGGGTTCTCTGCCACCGCAGCGCTGGACGCCTCTCCGCTCTTTCCAATGATTAAAGGACCGGGCTTCAACATCAAGCCTTCCCCTGCGGACAACAGAATCAGGTCATCCAAGAAACAGAGTGTGTGTGCGCCGCAGATATCGACAGCTATTGAGTCCATTCCATTACGGGGGGGGGTTTGGGGTGTTGACGCAATGCTAGTTTACTTAGCCCTTCATTCGCAAACCAGCACCCATCTATTAAACAGCAGGGCGAGTTTCATCAGTATGCGTATAATCGGGCGACAAAAGCCAAAGGCCAGGCCACTCCCCAGGGACAGCCAATTCACTCCCAGCGACAGCCAAATCCAGCCCTGATTCTAATCTCCCTGGTGAAAGGGGAGAGAGCGAGATGAAGCGGCTGGGGGCCGCGGGTCATCCATTCAGGGTGCGCCCCGGGCCTGTGTGACCGTGCAGTCGTGTGCACCAGAGTACTGCAGTCCACCTCCGCACAGCACTGCGTGTGAGAGCGTGCGGGCAGAAGGCCATGCTGCTGCTGTGGGTAAGCGAACGCTGGAGCTTCCCTTCCCAGCCTTCGCTGTTCAATCAATACTCCCATTCCCATGGGAGCTAATCTTTATTAGAGGAATTATCTGCCCGCGCACCCACGTTCCCAACAAAGGCGTGCCCTGTACACACGACCTCGGTCAGGGCCCCTGTCAGGAGCCCCCAAAAAAACAGCACCATTTCCATTAAGCTTCCATTGACATGTGATCTAAAAATGAAGCCGTGCCAAGCTTTACACTCAGTGCAGACACACAGAAAAAGCCTTTGAGTGCATTTTCACCACAAACGGCCCTTATCACAGTGTGAAGTCAGGAAAAACAGCATCACCTGAGTTTGTCTTTTCTTTTTTTTTTTTTAAATATAAAGGAAGGAAAACAACAGCAGCGCATTAGAATTAAGGCTGGGAGCCGTGATCTGTGTAATTAGAGGCGCGGAGAGAAGGTAACCGAATCCCCGTGGATTACGAGCTGCAGCTGGAGGACAGGGGAAGAGGCAGAGTCAGCTGCGATGCCTCGCCTTATCCCGGCGAGAGAGAGCGGCCTCATTCACGGGGACGCACCTGAAAAACGGAGGAAACGCGACGCGACCCCTGCCTTCCCATGTTCCCCCGCGGCGCCCTCAGCGGGGTGAAACCTAGGACACGAAACCCTTCCGGTTTCTGTTGACGGGATTCAGAGGAACGTGGAACAGGCTTGCCGGATGTTTGCGGGCCGAATTAATAACACAGAGTACGATTTTTGTTTTCTCCGCGGCCGCAATGTCTGAGGCATAATAAACAACAGAATGTAAACGCGATTGTGTGAGGGAGCTTGCAAAACCAGTCGGGATGCTTTGCTTACTCTCACGCCTCCGTCCCATTAACTTATAAGCTAGTGTTTACATCCTCTACATCACGGTTGACTGAGTCCCGGCAGCTGGCAGGAGCGTGGTGACACCGTAGGGAAAGGAGCCAGAGCTGAACGCGCAGGAGCACGTTTCATTAACTCGCTCCGGCACAGCGACCACGTCCGTCTCTCTGCTGCATCCACTGTGCTGTAGGTACGGCTCACCTCGGGTCACCCGCTCGAACGCTAGGAAAGATCAACAGGGCGTCCAACCAGCAGTCAGAATGTTCAGTAATGCTTCACACGTCGGGCCCAACAGAAGTGATACATAAAGCTTTCATGAGCACAGAATAAGACCTTATATATAATACACTATTAACATAAATATTAATACAAATTGATGCTAACTAACATAGACTGTCATAGGGAGTGCTGTGTGATCATTCAGATCATAGGGGATATAATATTGACATTCTGATTTGGTATGTTACATTAATGTCACATATAATGCTTAGGAAGACATACTGCAGCACATTCTATGACAGTTTATGTCAGTTGGCATACATTTATTAGGAATGTTTATGTAGCGACCATGAGGGCAATATGTAGTTCTTATAAATGCCTTATGTAGCTCTTATGTAGATGCCGTCACACAAGCGCTACCTCTGTTCCCCTAGTGAAACTTGTCAAATGTTAAATGAAACTTGTTAAATGAAAATCTCATTTAACTCATCAGTCAGGGTGTCAATGTGCAAGCAGACAACAAAATTCTCCAGTCAGACTGCTATCTGAGTGAGGCTCCCTTGTAGCGTCATGATTAAGAAGTCCAGAGAGAGAAAAGCCCTCCAATGGAGCGCCTCAGTGTTTACCCACAAGGCCAAGCGACTAACGGCGGTGTGTTCTCCAGACACTTCCCCACACCAGGCCAATCAAATGCAGCAGTTTTACCAGGGTTACAGGTTTATTTCCCTGTTAACTTGATCATGGAGCTGTGGGGATATTTACACTGAAGAACCACCAAGGGAACAAAGGAAGTTGCAGACTTTAAGTGCCCCTGGCAGTCTCATTTTTACAGGTCATGGGGAATTATGAGTCTGGGTCACGTACTAGCAGGTGTGCTGGTGCAAAGACGCAGGGAGGAAACCTGAGAACACACATGCTCACACACACACACACACACACACACACACACACACACACACACACACACACACACACACACACACACAGGTACATGGACAAATGCATACACACACACACACGGACAAATGCATACACACAGATGCACACGCATACACACACACACGTACATGGACAAATGCATATACACACACACAGACACACACACACACATACACATACACACACACACGTACATGGACAAATGCATACACACACACACACGGACAAATGCATACACACAGATGCACACGCATACACACACACACTCATACATGGACAAATGCATACACACACACACACACACACACACACACACACACACTGATATGCATGCCAACAGCACAGCTCCTTCTAAACAGAATGGGCACGCCAGGTTAATGGCCCCCTGATCCTGGAAGAATGGCGGAGCACAGATCAGGTTAAAGGTGCCAGGTTCGCGTCTGCTGCCCAGCGTCCTGCCATAGATAAGAAAGGGCACGCTGCAACACCCAGAGCGCCCACCAGAACAGCTGAGACAAACACCGCATACCAGCAGGGCCACCTCCAATAAATAACAGCATCACCCGCCTAATTTTAGAGGAGGGTTTACTACAAGGAAGTCACCCCTGGTCACATGTGTCCGTTTGGGGAGGGAAAGGGACACAAAGACAGAGAGAGAGATAAAGACAGAGAGCGCAAGACAGAGACGTAGAGGGAGAGGGAGAGAGGGTGAGAACAGAGAATGTTCTCAGTTTAATTCCTTGTGAGAGAAAAAGGGTGAGATAGACAAAAAGGGAGGTGAGTGTTGAGGGTTTGAAATCCATGAGTTAAGATTTGAGAGCCCTCCTTCAAATTAAGGCATTATGGGTTCATGTTTTCAACACTGTGTTTATCTTTATGTGATACCACAGCGAGCTGTCCTGCATAGTTGGGGTTGATTCCTTTTCAATACAGTCAATTCAAGAAATGGTTTAAAATCCAATACATCTGTCATAAAATCTTCATAGAAAACGATGGGTGATGTTTAATTCATGAGCTGAATTTTCAGTTCATTCCCTGAATTGACTGAATTGAGCCCTGAAGTGAAATGGAATTGCTGCCCTGCCAGACTCCGCAGGGTACCAGTGGTGCATTTTACAACAACAGGCAACAACAGGTCAGCACTGGCAGGACTTAAGCACATAACCACACTGCCTGGCCTTAAGCCACCCATTAAAAAAGGTTTGCGGCTACGGGAGTTGCTCTCGGAAGCACCGGTCCAAAGTTAGGATGCAGAACACCCTCGACTGTACTGTCGAGGCCCCGTGCATTTTCCTGTTTGTACTCGGGGGTCAACGAAGGGAAGCAGAGACTCGTCCTGAAACGGACGAAGGAACGGGTGTGCGACTGTAATGAAACAGACTGGGATCCAAGTGCGGAAACACAAGTTTAATTCCAGAATCCAAAAAGGCGTAGTCAGGGACAAAACAGGTCGAAAACGGTAAATCCGAGGAGCAAACAAACCAGAATCCAAAACACAAGAGCAAGGTCCAAAAACAGGCGAGGGGTCAAAAACACAGGAACAATAAGATAGCGAGAATAACAAACGGCTCAGTACGGACTCAAAGAGACAATACCTCACAATGAGGTAACAAAAACAGAGTCCTTATAAAGGCAGGGCTTGATTGCTTGAACGCATCACAGGTGTGGTGGAGCCAGGCTGAGCAGGGCGTGGCTGAGCTTGCAGAGCGGGGCGTGGCTGAGCGCGCTGAGCGGGGCGTGGCTGAACAGGCTGACTGGGAGCAGGTGTGACAGCGACAGGACGGTCCAGTGATTGAATGAGGAGTAGAAAGGGATTCATTATTCCTGCACGGCAGCCGCATCCGTCAGGTCCCGCACGGCGAGGCCGGTCCTCCTCAGAGCCGGCGGGCATTAGTCACGCGCACGTTCACGGAGACGCCCCCAAATAAAAAAAAAAATCCCGCTCTGAAATGAGAATGCATTTCACGCCACTTTACAAATGTCATCCTCTTCCCCCCGCCGGCTTCTAATTAGAAATATTACGGGCCTTCTCAGGAGCCCGGAGAGGGGTCCACGCACGCCGCGTCCTGACAGCCAAAAACCCATTACACACGCCCAGTGACCTGTCCATTTCGCAAGTCCGATTTCACCCAGAATGGAGGGAGGGGTCAGGAGTCAGGACCCCAGGGTGAAGGGGAGAGAAGAGTTTGGGTTCCTCTGCTATGTGCTATTTATTTATTTATTTATTTATTTCAGGTATAACAAAGTTATACCTGATCTAAATGATCCAATACACTCACATTACATTTTTGCTCAAAAGACGCTCTTATCCTTGTCCGCACCTGGATGTTTATTGAAGGAATCAGGCCTCTTTTTCAAGGGTACAACTGCAGCACCCTACCTGAGACTCTGAATAGCAGCCTCCTGGTTATAATACCAGTCCTTTCATTGCTAGGACAGACTGCCTGCACACTTCCCCCTTAAATGCATTGATTGCTATTCATTCTTGACTTCCAGGTGGCCATAATTTTCTGCCTGTTCACAGGTAGCTTGCCTTACAGGTGACAATGGCATTCCCCGCTGAAAGAGACAGGGTGATGCTGCTTCTGCTGGATACCCATTACCATACCTTCCATTATTTCCAATTACAAACACTACATGCTAGAGCATCTAAAGCATGTTGATAGCAGATGCCACAGGGCTTTTTTGAATAGATGAACATCCTAAAAAAGACTAATCATCAAAAATGTAATGCAACTGATCATTATCACGGCTTTACTGTGCAATTGTTATTAGAACAAGTTTAACAAATTGTTTATGCAAGTTTATTCACTGTGCCATTTAAAAATACTACTAAGTCCATCCCAGTTATCCAGTGTTATTTGTTTGTGAATTCACAGACTCCTGAAACAGAAGGCACAATCTGATCAGATAACAGCTATAACCCCTGTCTGCTTCTCCTCCTCATGAAATTTCATGTATAGCCTAAAGCTGGCAGGAAAGAGGAATCATTAGTGTGTTTCCATGTGTGCACATGTGTGTGTGAGAGTGAGTGTTTGTTTGTGTGATTCACAGGTGTTATTCAGATGGAATTCTCTTTGGTAGCACAGCTGTCTTTTTTGTGTAAGTGTATAAATGTGTGTGATGTCCAGGTGTGTTCTACATGGTCTGAGTGGACTGTCTCCATGGCAGTGTAGCTCTGTTGTGTGTGTGTGTGTGTGTGTGTGTGTGTGTGTGTGTGTGTGTGTGTTACCGCTGTGTTTTAGCCGGTCTGAGTGGACTCTCTCCGTGGCAGAGCTGTTTGCCCACACCGCAAGCACGGCATGGTGCTCCTCGGAGGCCCAGTCACACTGTTCATTTCCCTCACTGGTTTGTGTAATTGCATTACATGGTTTGCATGTGAAGCCAAAAGCGGAGTCCGCCCCGGGCGCTCCCCGCGCGCTCTGAACCGCGGCGAGCACCAAAGCGCCTCTCCCGTTATTTCCGCCTTCCGCGCTTCGCCCTCTTTCATTCATAAAACAACTGCTGGATGCGCCCGGCGTCCCTCCGACGCCCACCCGCCCGAGAGCGCAGCGCAGAGTCAGCTGAACACATCGCTGGCTGAAGAGTGAGGTATAGGCACTGCTGCGCTGTTGCCTGAAGATGAATAAAGCATCTTGCCGGCGTCTTTAATTTTTTAGGGTTTTCCTCACTCGTGTTAGAGGCTCGCTCCTTCACACGAGAGGAAAAGTTAGCAGAAGAAGCAATGCTGTAGCACGATCAGGACTCTATGATTCTCCCCACTTACTGTGAAGGGCCCAAACGCCATGTGGTTTTACAAGGCAACTCAAAGAGAGTTAATGACAAGCCTAGCATTTCATACACTGTTGCACTATTTGCTATACGTGTGGGCACTGAGGGTTAACTGCGAGACACATACTCTGAGGATACCGCAGGGTACCACAGATTCACTAATGAGGGATGATGGAGGTTTGACTGATTGATAGATAGCCTGGAAGGTCACTGTCAGCATCTACCAATCAGGACAGTCCATCCCAGAGCTGGGTCAAGCCAGCTGTCGAAGAAGAGATCACACTGAACAAGGACAGTGAGAATGGCGATTTGTGGTGACAGTTTAAACAGACCAGCACCCATCCCCTTAATCCACCTGGGGGAGGGGGGGCAATCAGAGAGCAGAGTGTCTTTTACACCCTAATCTCACCAACTCCAGCCTGAACGCACCCCCTTCCTCACCCACCCCCACCCCCCAGCCTCATTCCCTTCCCTTCTGCCTCTCATGTCCTCCTCCATTCACGCGCCTTTGTCCAGATTATTTCCACTTCGGGGCACACAATCCACCGACCGGTTCTCTCACGCGAATTACATCACCGCCTCCCTTTCCTGGCGTTTAGCGAGTGACTCCCGCGTGCCCCCGCCGAGCGCGGCTATTATAAACCACACGTCCCGAGCATTAAGGAAACAGCCTGACCCCGGAGCGAGCGGCGAGCAGGATCCCGAACGCGTTCCAGGCGCCTATAAATAGCCCCTCGGTTTGTATTTGTGCGCTCCGTGAGGCAGAGGTGTTCCACGTCAGAAATAAACCAGACGCGCTCGCTGCCAAATCTCCCCGAGAGGGCATGGAGTCCAGGCTAAAGGACATCGCGTGAATGTACCTCCTTGTCTCCGAACTGAGACACACCATCACACGGCAGCATGTAACCAAATCCTTGAACACCGTCACCGTCACCCCACCCCCCACACTCTCTCCCCAGCCCCCAGCCTGCCCTGCACGGCAACATTAACAGCTGTACTGGAGTGTACTAAATAGGGAACTCCCCCACGGGAAAAATAAAATACACAAAAAAAAAAAAAAACAATAGCGGAATTTGAGGTGTTTTTATGTGCCTGTGAAACGCTCAGGCTCTGGGACTCTGGGCTGACGGTGACCCGCGGCGGGGACAAATCAGAGCGCGGAGGCAGCGGGAGCCCTCAGCCAATAGGATTTCCTTCTTTTCTCCTTTGCGTGACAGCGCTGATGGGATTGCCCTCAGTACAGGAGAGCTAAGCGCCTCCATGATACAGCGGTAAACGGGGACAGTGCTGCAGGATGGGAGCTCTAACATGCCGCCTCCTCGTTCCTGCCAGCGGGGGAGAGAGCGGGGTCGGCCGGTGCGGTGTGGCACCTCCACTCAGAGGGGAGCCACGGGTGCACTGCGCTCATTTCCCCTTCTTTCCTTTAATAGGCGGGAAATAAACATGACTTGATCTGCTGCCTCATTTGCCAGTGACGAGCGCGTGAGGCTTTCACATGCAGATGAACGGAGGGAACTGTCGCGTGCTATCAGTGACTCTCTGATTTCAACCACCGAGGAGTGAAACGTTTTGATTGGCTCAGATCAGTCACTGATAGTGCATAATGCATTCACCAGTGAAGCTAGTCATAAAAGAACATTTTCCCATCACTAATCCACATTCTTTTCTATTGGCCGCATGTGAAGGGCATGGTATATCTTTTTTTATTTTCATCTATCAAAATTACACTCTCACACCCACACATACACACACACACACACACACACACACACACACACACACACACACACACACACACACACACACACACACACACACAGTGAGAGAGAGAGAGAGAGAGGGAGGGAAAGAGGGAGAGAGAGAAAGAAAGACAGTTCTCATTTTCAGCTCTCTTCAGATGTTTTAAACTTTTCTGTTGAAAGATGCACCGGAGCCATCACTGCAATCTGCTGAGATCCAGAGACTCTCTCCTTCTCTTCCTTGGCAGGAAATCGATAAAACAACATGCCGTTTGCTTCCACCTGCTTATTTGTTCACCCAAAAAACACAACACAGAATTGGCACCATTTTACCAACTCCACCAAAAAAAAAAAAACTTTCACTTCGCTGTCATCAAGTCCCATTCAGCTCATTCAGCACTAAAGGGAAACTTCCCAGAGACACTGCCAGCGGGGTTCAGGCCAGAGTTCTGACACAAGACGCACAAGCACATTAATGAATCCTGACAGCGCTCACTGATTGGATGAACCCTGATTGGCTGGACACTGATTGGATGAAGGCGTGAGCTGTGAGATACACGGTGCTTTATTGGTATCAGCCCGGATTAAGGCGGCTGCGGCCGAGCTGCCACCGCGCTGCCACCGCGCTGGCCTCACCGGAGAGGGACAGCGAGACGCGTCAGAGACGGGACGTCACAGATCTGACCCCCGGCAAGAGCAAGCGGCGAGCCAACGCTGCCAAGACAAGGAGCAACGGGCGAGGTGGCACCTTAAGGGCACCATTTCAGGAAATGCGCTCACGCTTAAGGACAAATCAAACCCAAAAAAAGCAGATGCAGTCATTAGCAATCACCGTCCCCACTAAAAAACACCAGCCTTCAGCAGTGGCATAAGTGACAGTTAAGAGTGCTGTCTTATGCACTTTGAAAGGAGGAGAAGACACCTCTTACACACAGGCTGAGTGGAGTACCCGCCCAATGAGTATGATGCAGGAACTTCCCTTATTCCTCTCCTATTAATCTGAGACAGGATTCTACCTTCACTTGTAATATTCATACGAAATGCAATCAGCAAAGTTCCCTGCGACAATGCCTCTGTTAAGAGCACAGAATCGAATAACATTCGACTGATTGATCCCTTTCCCTGGACACAGGCACGGGATGCTGATGTGATGGGTAAAAAGCTGGGCGGGGCAGGGGTTGGGGGTGTTGGCGGAGAGATCCCTCTCTCTACTTCTTCCCCTGCGGCCCGCACATGTGGGCCTCCCTCTCGGTGGCTCCGGCGGGGTTTTAATGGGATTTCCAGCGTGCCGCCAGAACTCTCCCGCTCGTCAGTCGCGGCTCCCTGTATCGATCCGCCTTCGGGACGGACAGTCATCCATCTGCCGGCCCATAATGCCCCTGCGACCATGTTACACACCCCGCTGTATTTACTGCCGGCTGTCTGCTGTTTGGCCATGGAGTTTATATCCACAGGGGGAAATCTCTCCTGATGTCTGCCCACCCCCCCTTCCCTATGTCATGGCTTGTGATTGAGTGCGCGTATGTGTGTGGCTACGTGCTTTCGTCTGTGTGTGTATGTGTGCGCGTGTGTGGCTGGGTGCTTTGAATGAGGACATGCAGTCAGCGAACGTACAGATGCTTAAGGAAGTGAGCACCGCTTTTTAAAAAGGCTCCACTGTTTGCGTTTGAACAATCCTGCGGCGCACGGAAAAAGCACAGTGTTTCAGAGCTAATTTTGGAAAGCCCTCCAAAGTCGCAGACGACGGAGAAACAGATGTTGCAGAGGCGTCATGTGTCGTCGCGGTTAACGCCTCGCGGACAGGCCTGTCAGATTGCAGCAGTGCCCACCCCCCCCCCACAACACCCCCCCTTCCAGCTCCAACACCCCCAACCCCCCGCCTCCTCATTGTGAACGCCGCCTGCCCACCCCCTTGCCCCCACCCCGCCCTTTGACCTGCCCCGAGCCCTCGGAGACAGCCCGTCCGAGGAGTCGCGGCACCCGCACCCCATTACCCTGACCTCCAGCGGCGCCCGCCCCTCCTGCTGTCCCACTCCATTAATATGGAAGGTTAATTGAAACTGAATGCTCTGCTAATTTTCAATTTAACAAGGGGCCGACTCGCAATAACTCACAGAGTCCTTCTCCTCATCCACGGCTCAAATAAGGGTCATCGCCCCCCTCGCCTCCGACCGTTCGCCCAGGCTTCCTCTCGTGGAAAGGGACCGGCGGAGAAGGGCGAATAACCAGCACTCTGCCCATGCAGAGCCCAGGAGAGCGATACCTCCAGAATTCTTACACATCCCCTATGGAAAATAAACTCACTTCGAACCCTCTCCATTTGGAGAGGCTGAAGCCTCTTTCCTGATGCGTGTTTTTTATTGCTTTATTTTCCTTATTGTTATTATGTCTCTTTAATTTGCGCCAATTCCTTTCAGACACAATTAAATCGTACATGCAGGATCTGTGTAATCGATGAAACATTTCATGGACCAAGCAGGAAAATAATGGACCAAACGATGGCTTGATTTTAATGTACTGTGCAACAATAATCCCAGGAGCGGTGCGAGCAAAATACTCTATCAGCCGCTCGACCTGATTCTGCTCCCTTGGGTTCTGCTTTGTTTTGAGAGATTAAAGTTGGGGGTATTATTAATATGGGGGTGGGTAATATTAATAAAGGACAGCAGGGCCTCCTAACTGCCCCCAACCTCACCACGTTCACCATGCTGCCGTCTGAAGTCCAGGAACCACACACAGGCTTTTTCCGGAATTAGATTCTGTGTCGTAAGAGTGCAATTAGGAAGCCCGCTGTGCAGCGGCCCGAGATAGATCCCCGCGTGCCGTAATGGAGCGGGCGAGTCATCGGCGGAATACGATTACCATTGATCCGCGCCCGTCATTCCTTCACAACTGCTGCTGAGGCTGAAAATAACGGGCGTCTCAAGGCCCAATCGATACCCTTTCAAGTCGGAGGGAAAAAAAAAAAAGAGGCCGGAAAGTATTAGGCTCCCACGTCCCACTGAGGTGACTGCTTAATTAATTATTTCGGGGCGGGGGGCAGGTGGGGGTGGTTGGGGTGTCAGTATTCGGCGCGACCCACGGAGATGAATGGCTCGTTTTGGCTGCATGATGTCTTCTTCAGACGGAGCGTGTTAACTCTGCCGCGGGGGCGGGAAGGGTTGCCCATGCACTCGCTGCTCCACACGGTCCGTACCCCTCACACCACAAGGCTGATTGAATCCCGGTTTATTAGAGTCGCGGCCTGGCCTCTCTTGTAACTGGACGGACTCCTTGAACACCGGCGGGAGAGTAAATGAGTAACTGCCGATTCCCAAAGCTGACCTGCCTTTACCAGAAAGCGCACGCAGAGCCCAAACTGAGGCAGAACTCTTCTGTGAAAAAACCCAGCTTCTTTTCATCGCTTTTCTGGGAGCCAGAGGAGGCATTCAATGTAAACAGCCCTCAGGCTGCAACACGCTACATCTACTCCAGTCCAATTCCATGAGCAGTCATCTTCCTGATGTTTACTGGCTGAGTTCCTCGTATTAACGTGTTCGTTTTTGCTGCGTTCACTCGCATCAGGCGGTTTCCTCTTAGGGGCTTCTTCCACCTGTCTTGGGCTACTTCCCGGACACCTGCAGCCGGCCTGGCGAAGGCCGGCCCCCGTCGCCCGGGCGCACCCCGCTCACCCGGAGGCACGCAGGACTAATCCGGAGCCGTCTGACCCCGCGGGGAGGGGGCCGGCGTGCCGATCCATCAAAGCCGTGCCGCGCCCTTGTGACTCCAGCCACTTTTTCAGAAGCCGGCAGGAGCAGCTGCTGAAAGCCGCACCGGTGCTGCGGGGTCAAGGACAGGGGCCCCCGACGCGCCCTATGACCTTTCCTATCAGAACGGGGCCACCTTACCGACCCTGCGCGGCGGAATCCAAAATTCCACTTTCCAAAATGGAAGGACCTCGGCAGGTGGAGCGGGTTGCGGGGACGCAGTTGCCACGGAGCGTTCTCAAGGGGAAACGATCATTCGGTGCCCCGGGCCACCGCATCCAGCCCCGTCTTAATGCCCGCTGATTAGAGCTTCAAAATGCCTCTTGGCACGCCCTGCACACCTGACATCCAGTTAATATTTAAACACAGTTTACTTGCGACATCTACCATATATCAAGAGGAATGAAGATAAGGATGCTGGTTTTTTTTTTTTTTTTTTTCCACCGCGGCAGTGACACGGGTCTGGAAGCAGCCGGTACAGACTCCGACGGCAGTCAGGAAAGCACGGGGCCCTCACGAGCGCGGGCGAAACGGTATCTGAGCTGAGGTATGAGCTGCGACGGCGCGAGCCGTGAGACCGTGACCTCTGAGCCGGTTGGCTCCGCCGAGCGGTCATGGGACTGAAACTCCATCCGGCGGGGAAAAAGAGCAGAGCAGAGCGGAGCTGAGCGGAGCTCGAGCGCACCGGCCCCGCTCCAGGGACGTCCGTGACTCACCCTCACATTCTGTCCCCTTCTCGCTGTCAGCCAGGGGCCGCGAGGAGCTGGCACTGCGTCACCGTCAGCGCGGCTTTCGCTGTTACCCGCGACGTAATCGGAAAGGAGTCATGGGACTTCAAAAAAGACCCACGGGAAGGAGGTTACATAAAAATATGAAACCCGTGGACAGTGTTTGTTCGAACATGGCACACATAAAAAACACCTTTGGGCATGAATATCAAACGTTTACTGGTTACATTAAGACCGCTTACACTAAAATGAGTGATCCAGTAAGATAGAGGGGAGTCCCTTTCCATGCATGGGAAGGGATCCACACTTTCTAATACTGGACGCAGGCAGTACTCCCAGTTCCCACCTTCATGTCCTTTTCCCAGGCCACAGTACACCACAGCAACTCACCCTCAGTTCCATTTAACATGTTTATATTGCCTTATCAAACAAAGGTGTACAGTTATCACTTGTCTATCGCATAATTATATTGCTTTTATATTGATTGGGTGTTTTTATGTTGGAAGTATACCCCACATTTTAAATGTCTTTGCTATCAGTACAGTGTAGTTGTTGTGGATTTGTTCATTCATAATCTAAGATCATACCCGCCCCCACCCCTGTTAGCAGTGAGGGTCTCCTGTGAGTATCCAATGACAATAGTACAGAGCAGCATTGACAGCCTTTCAGAGGGTGACCCCATCTGCCCTCTCAGAGGTCTCTACCGTGCTAGCAGCGCCCGCTAATGGGACTGGCACTCACGGAGCCGCTTTTAAAATGCATTAGCTACTTAGAATCGGTTGCATATTAGCGTGTCCTAAGGCGGCTGTCTAATTCAGTCCTAGAACATTAAACAGATTCCCCGCATTGCTAATTGTGTTGCCTCCCAGAACCAGGAGCAGCGTGCTGTAAAAGGAGAACACGCCCTGCGTAATCTCATTTCCACTCAGGCTTGTCATGTAATGCCCCCCAGACCCGGGCGCTGTCATATGATGCGTCGCCATGGTTGCAAAACAAGCTTTGCCGTGAGGGGTGAGACGTGAGACGTGAGACGCAGCCCCCTTCCCCTGACCGGGCCGTGTCTAAGGGAGCTCTCGAGGCCCTGGCCAAACTCGAGTCTGTCGACTCGCGGACATCTGCCACAACCACCCGTCGAGGGCGATAATTAAAAGGGCACGCACACGCCAGAGGGGTGAAACTGCCAGGCGGACGCTGGAGATGCAGCGCGAGGGGTGTGGCCTGGGGGCGGGGGCTGGGGCGGGGCCGGCAGACAGAGGCACGCGGGACCGACGGGACCTCTGGCCTACCCCCCTTTCTCTCTGCTCGTGTGCCAAACGCACACAAACAGTTGCGCTAATACATGCCAGTTCGTGTGTGGTCATCTACGCGGCTGTCTCAGAGAAGCTCTGTTCTCTGTCCCCGTAGCTTCCTGCGGCCAGCTACCTGGAACACAACTACTAGCTGGGGGGGGGGAGGAAAGAACTTCCTGCTTGACCTTTGACCTCTCTGTGCCTGACTGATCATCTATGTTTAGCGCTCTGCAGTTATCACAGCGCTTCGCTGGGGGTCTCCTACGCCAAGACGCTGCCTTCGAGGAATTTCAGAGTCCTGTACGCACAGACTTGCTGGCCCCTATTACCAAACGCATTTGGCACAGCATGCCCAATGCGTAGCACTTCACTGCATGCACAGTGTGTACACAAAGATCCTCCTGCTGGCGTTGCTGGCTCGTTTTTTCCCCTGACTCGTCTCCTTCTCTTTACTCGCGCTCCATTCTCAGAGCTCGGCAGCCACGCCTGCCCCGCTGCACTGCGCGTCTCGTAATTGGATTCTTCAGATGATGCTCACCCAGGCCGACTCATGCCTTGCGTTAACCGGGTCGAGGCAGAGAGCTGTGGAGAGGGGCTCCTGGAACATCTGTTCCAACAAGGTGAAGCGAATTACCACAGATATTCTACGTAATGACTAGATAGTTAACTTTAACATTGAAAGTTCTGACTCTGCCATTGTTGAAGATGTGAGTGCTATCAACATTCTCAAAGGGGTGTCATTTAAAACAGGTAGTAAATAGCCATCAAAGCAATTAAGACAGCGACAGATCTAGACAGACCTAGACAGAGGGAACACAGGAGCTGAATATCTGGTCATACTGTAAAATATCTGAGGCGTCACCATCCGATCGGTAAAAACGCAAACTGGGCAAACTGGATAAGGGGGGACAGGACTCCTCCGATTCTGAAAGGAAACATCCTCAGGAGGCGCTGCGCGAACGTGTCTCCGCCCGGCTGGATCCCACATCAAAGGAGCGCTCTCTCGCCAGGAGAGCCAGCTCGGGGCGGGATAAACCACACCTGCTGCCAGGCAGCCTTGGCAACAGCAGGCGCAGGGGCTGGCAAGCACCCCCACCCCCACCCCACCCCCCGGCCCTAAGCACCGTGGAAGTCCCTATGATTTACACTCATCCGCCGAACAGGTGGAGCCAGAGAGTAGCCAAACAGCCAGCGCCGATCCTGCCAGAGTGGACAAAGAGGCTCCTCCTCCCCCAAACTGTGCCTCCTCCTCTCCCTGTTTTTTTCTCCAAAAGCGTATTTTCAAGGCAGACCTCACAGCTCAGGAACCCCCTTACAGTTTCTGACATTGCCGCCCCTCAACGTTTCCCCATACTTTCCCCCAATAAAAAACTGCTGCATGCGCACGTACCCCACCTCTACGCTGCGACTTCCTCCCCTGTTACACTACAGCAGACCTTCCCCTTCCCTGTTATCATTCCCAGCATCAGGTTCTGTGCTCCACAGTCACACTCAAATAATCACATTTTTTCCATTCTCCACACAGCCTTGGTTTTTTACATCTACATTACATAATGTGTAGTCGGGTGTAACTTTGCTGCTACAGGGCAATTGCTTATATATTTAAATGCTCTTTACATATTCCTTGAAATCATTTATTTCACATATACAAATACACGCTTTCACGCATATGTAAAAATATATCCATGCACAATGGCATGGGCTTTATAGAGGTGGATATTTTGAGGAATAATGTATATGCTGAGGACACAGTGATCTAAGTGCACGTTTGCATACAAGCCTGTCACTCACTCCTTCCTTCATCTCATTTTGTAACATTTAGGAGCCCAATTAATCATGGCGACAATGATTTCTGCCTGTCACCATCCGACGGGCCATTTTCCGCCGAAAGGTTACACCCAGCATACGGTCACCCCACAGGTATTTCTGGGGTACCATGGCAACCGAACACAGCACCTCGTTCTAAACAGGTTAACTGTTAGCTTTCAGGGCTAAAAGATACCAAAGGAAACATGTAATATAGGACACATATTTTCCAATTGTTTTTATAAGCTTACAGTATATATTTACATGTTTACTATGTACATATTATATTATATTATATTATATTATATTATATTATATTATATTATATTATATTGGTTTGGTTTAGATTAGGTTACTTCTTACTTTAAACAAATCCCTCATATAACATTCAAGTGGCATATGCTCTTCAGCTCTGGCTATTAATGCTTTACCCACAACATAAACAATGATGAAATCTGCTTGTATTTGTAGCTGTCTGCATATATTTGAAGAGTGCATGTTTACCCTAATGATGTCCTGCGGACTAAAGATTCAGGCCCGGCACGCATAGTCGTGTTTCGCAGTGCGCATAACACTAACGAACAGTCTCTCTCCACATTGACTGTCAGCAGACTTAGGACTGCCATTACTTGCTGCAAAAAATAAACAAAAGGCAATTGGATGGAGCTCTCACCCCGGGCACTGATTGCCAAATTAACCTCATTCTGTGATTATCGTGGTGGCAGAACTAATTCGTTTTCGTTTCTTCTCTTTTCGTACTACAGTACGTGGGGGGACGTGGAATGTGTCAGCGTCAGGGATCGCGGGAAAATGCGGCGTGCCTATTTTTGTCGCAGCGGCTATGATTTAGGCCTTGAAATTTAACATGGCGTATTTAACATGGTATTTAGTTCTGTGGTGTGTAATGAGAACAGCTGTCAGACGCGAGACAAGAGGCTGATGCCTAAAATATGAATCATGACCACAATAACAGTCTTCTGTTCTCAGTCTCTCATTGGCACAGTTTAGCATCTCCTCAACATCTGCACTGTATTGCTGTTCCATACCGATGAGGAATATTTAGTCCATCTTTTTCCATCTTTTTTTTTTTTTAAGTCCCTCTCCAATCTACTCTTCTGTTGGTCTGCTGGTCCTATCGTGCCAATTCCCACCTTCATTTCAAGACCCAGCTGTAACACACCTGGTTGCAAATGCCTGCCAAGTGTTGGCATGATAATATCAATTAGTTAATCAAATTTTACTTAACATAGCATTATTATTAGCATTGTTCTGGAGTAATTGTCCGAGTTGGTTGCATGGAAACATTATTACAGTAGTTAAACATGATGAAGAGCAACAATACTATGCCAACAGAGAAGTCACCTTGTGACAGTATTAGAAGCAATGAGATGTGTTCAAACTATGCTAGTCTGTGCACAGAGATGCCCAAACAGAACACGATATCCTACCACAGTGCCATACTGCTGTCGAGAGAAGGATTCATGGCACAGAGACATGGGTTTCATTAAGAACATCCTGGTTCTTGTCCATGCTTTCTCCATTTATAAATTTGACCTTACAGATCAAGACAATCCCTGTCTTTAACAATTTTTTTGTGCATTTAATTGCAGGATAACAAGCCCTGAGCCAACTCCACCCACTCTAACTACAGGGCGGGGCTTATCTTCCCCTGAACCAATTATGGAGACTGCTTTATTTGTTGATGTTGTTTGCTGCCAGCTGGACTACTCTGAGCGCATTGGACATCCACCCGGCAAAGTAAGATTTCTGGGCTACAGGTGGGGAGGGTAAACTCTTACACCCCTGACGTTCGCCTGAGCGTAGCGCCGTCATTCTCTTCTACCCCTCACAGAAGTGCTTCGTGATTATGGATGACATTGTTCCCAAAGGCCTTCTCCCTGTGTTAGCAGCAGTTATCTCCATCTCATCTATTTGCATACCTCAACACCCAGACCCATCACTGCTGGCAGTGTTGCCCTCCCCTCCCTTCTTCTCCATTTCTCTGCTTTCCTCTCCTCCTGTCTCCTCCCCTCTCCTCCTCTCTTCTTTCTATCCCTGCCAGGCCGGTAAGCTCCGCCTTCTCTGGCCTCACGGCTCCGGCTGTAATTCCTGCAGGCGAGGCAGGCCTTTCGAGCTCCTTTCTTTGCTGAATTCATGAAGGGAGCGGTTGGACGTAACATGCGGTGTGAGGGCACCCACCCCTTTCTTGCAAAGGAGGGGAATCCCAGCTTCAACAGGGGAGTTAGAGTGTGTGTGTGTGTGTGTGTGTGTGTGTGTGTGTGTGTGTGTGTGTGTGTGTGTGTGTGTGTGTGTGAGCTGGGGGGGAGGGAGGACACAGGGCTACCTCTGATGAGAAACACTCCACCGGACGGACGCACGTGCAGCTATAGGGAGACACTGCATATAAGGCTGAGCCACTCTGAAGGAAGGAGCCGGAGGAAAAGACACCCGAACGGAGTGTCAGAGCGGAGGAAAACAGGGCCGCTCGGAGCAGCAGAGTGTTAATTACACACACGCTGCGGAGGATTAGCCGCCGCCTCACAGCGGCCGTGTTCCGACGCGCCGGCTAAAGGGAGCTTAATTTGACATTTTAATTGGAGCGGCTATGTCTCTTCAGCACTCGGAAAGCCTCCGCTATTGTTTACGCTAAAAAAGCGCAGCGGAAGAGGCGAGAACTTTGCATCGCCCGATCTGTTTGCCTCTCAGTTCCGCCCCGTCCAGGGGGCAACCCGCGGCTTCGCGTCGTACGCGTACATTCACCCGTTTACACCACTGACAGCAGTACTGAGATGCAACAGAAGTGTCCCGCTCATTTAGCATTCAAACCCACAGCCCACGGGGTCAAAGTCCAATGCCTTCAGCCTCGCTCTCCGCTGTTCGGAGCCGGGAGTCTGCAGACGCGGTTACCCCCGAACGAGCTGACAGCATTCGACTCTGAAGGCGGGGAGCTCCACGTGAATGTGAGAATCCTAGAAGTTACGGGATGATAAAATACACCTGCCTCCCTTTGTGGAGCCGCCTGAACCCCCATGATGCATTTGTTTATCCGCTGCTTTATTGTGTCACATTCAGCGCATTAGGCCGAGGCGCGCCCGCTCACACGATGCATAGTAATGGCTGTGAAAATCTTTAAACCTCGAGTCCCTGAAGGAAACGCTTAAAAAAATGGATTTTCATTCAGATATGCTGATTATCCCCCAATTCTATAATGCTTATTACACATTTTATACATAATCTCTATGTTGTATTAGTGTCTAGATCTATATATTTGTGTGTGTATGTGCAGTATATGTGTGCCCCGATGTGTCTGTGGTTTTACAGTCATGTTTCAGTGACAAGACATTTTTTTTTCTTCTACCAATTTCAAAAAAAAAAAACCTGAATCTGATTGGATCTGATTTTTTATGTTGGGTGATGATCCTTAAAAGCTACACGCGTCTAAGGAAACTGTCACGGTAATCCTTGGCCTACGGAGCACTGGATGTTCTAGAAAAGCGATTTCCATAAGAATGCTTTACCACAGATATTGTATTCACTGAACAGACATTCAGCTCGGTCTCCTTCAGACAGAAAATTCTGTTTCTGTTTCTGCCATTGCGGAAGCAGGGTTTCCTGGATGTTCCGCCTCGTTTGGGATATTCAGTGAAAGGGGTGTGGCCAAAGGCAAAGCATCCATTGCTAACTAACCACCACGGACAGCACTGGAAGCCGCTGTTACAAAACTGGCTCCTCTTTGACATGGAAGTATGAAAGTATCTTGGGCTTGACCGCTCAACGGTCTCGGGCTAAACCAACGTATGGGTATGACAAACAAGGGTGTACAAACAAACTGTCCTCATCTGAAATATGTCCAGCATACATGAATGAACAACAGTCCTAATACACTCTGGGTCTGTACATTTTCGAGGGCTTTTATGAGAGCAGTAAGGTCCAGAAAAAAAGGCCAGCGACAGTGCAAGCCGATAAGTAAGTTATTCTTACATGCAGGAGCATCGCCCTGATGCGGCTTTGTTTCAGGCGGGGGGGGGGTACTGGAAAAGCCTCTTTGCGTCGGCTCCGTTTTCATCTGGCGGTATCAGCAAGGTGCAAGGGGTCCGGAAAAACGCGATTCCGACGAGGAGCGGAGAATTACCATGCGCCAAGTCCTTCAGCATCAGCCCTGCCTGTGGGGCCAGCAGGCCACAACAAACAACCAATCAAACGCCTGTGTTTGATTTTCCCTCTCGGCTGTAATACATATATAGATCTTGCATTTTTCAAATGTAAATTACCGAGTTACAAAATTGTTGCCCTTTTGAATATACAGTACTTGATTTCTTTACGCAGTAATTTGTGTGTGTCGTGGTGTAAGGAAAACTGAACCCGGCAAACGGTATCTTCGTTCTTTCCACACAGACAGCTGAGGTATTGCACACTAGAAATAAAGTCAAAGTATGTTGCATTTCTCAGATTGACGCAAACATCAGAGAAAGCTTATCATGCAGTCTTTTCATGTCTACCTTAAACTAACAGACAAAGGACAGATTTCCTATTGAAATTCGACATGCATTTTAAAGGAAATTGCATTACATTAATGATCATTCCTGCTTTTTTCAATGTATTTGGCTTGTTGTTCAACTTCTACAAGGACACACTTTGTTTTCTCTTTTCAAGTCCCCCAACACCGCAATGAGAGTGATTTCCATAATTGCACCAGAACTTATTCAAAGACATGAGGATCAAACAAACAAGCGGCGCTGGGGCTGATGTTTCACTTAGAGCTCGCAAAGAGCTGCGCATCATTGAGTTTAATTAGCTGTATCATTTGCTGATTACTCTGTCATCTGCTTTCTGGTATTATCTTAGAAGTTTCTGTAACCTTCGTTTGAGCGGATTAATAATTTAAAAAACACGACGAAACTCGGCTGCCCGGTCAGATTCTCGCGGCTACTTCTTTAACGACCCGTCAACCTTCAGCGGTAAATTGATTTCTTTTTTTGTTCCAAAGTCTGAGAAATTTGGCACGGTCAAGGAGAGGACTGCGACGGGGGAGGCTTGTTGCACCTGGTCAGAGCTCAGCCTTATTCCTGAGGCATGACACAGCGTGAGGTGCAGGTACGCCCTCCAGGACACGACACCAAGAATCATAATAGATCGTGTTTCTGTAGGATGTTGCACGAATCTCAAGACTCATTACAGAGAAGCGTGTGTGTGTGTGTGTCTGTGTGTGTGGGGTGACTCACCTCAATGGCCGCTAACCTGAGTGATGCACAGCAGCATTCCAGCACCAGATTGCTTACCACACATCAGCTGAGGCGGAGAGGGGGAGGAGCGTTCAGCCAATTAAAATGGAGACGTGTTAGACAGCCAGACCGAGAGATCCAGATTTGGGCTTTGGATAGGACACTGGACACCCCCGCTCTTTGTGATAAGGGCCACAGCCGCACTGAATCAGGACCTCAGTGTGGCATCTCTTCCAAAAGGCAGTGCCGCCCCTCCAGCACAGTGTCTCCATCACCACACTGGGGTGTTAGTTTCCTGCTTTGTCTACCTTTCCTCCAAGTACTAATGAAGCCCAGCCTCACTTAGCTTCAGCCATTAGTCAGGATATAGTTACATGTTAGTGTGGCTGCTGGCGCTAAGCTACTACAGGGATTATATCCCAGGATCCCTCTCTTTTAATCAGAGTGGCAGAAGGTACATTTTTCAAGTGTCCGGTATGACTTCAGATGTGAACCTAAAACCTTCTGGGGTGAGCGTATGCACTCAAGCCACTGACCCTTTGTAATTAACAACGAGCCCGAGGTTTATGCCATCAGTACATCTGCTGCGGCTTGAAGCCACCTCTTTCCGGAGTCAGGGTGGACACTCCCTAACCTACCCATCACCGATAACAGCGGTACAGTACAAGGAAGGCCACCGACCAGGGGCTGAAACCTTTGAGTGACAGCATAAAGAGGTGGAAACTAATGACAAGCATGAGCAGGATTCTAAATCAGAGGGCAGCACAGGGCTTTGCTCTTCATACCTCCCATGGTAAGCATGTCTGCTGGAACACAGCCTTGACCTACCTAGGTGCACACAAACACATGCCATTCCCCTGTGACAGGGGGGCAGCCCTGGGATGAAATGGGGATTGACATTCAAAAGAGTATGACGAGTGCCACCCTGTCTGGCGCACTGGGGGGGACACAGACCCTCTCCCTCCCTTCTCCCCCCTGGGGTGTCTGTGTTCCAGGGGCTGGGTCACCTGACGCTCGACATGTGGCACACGAAGCCTCGGAGAGGTGAACTCTATGATCCCTCTGAACCGTCCTCACACAGCAGCAGGGGACAGGACCGCCTGCATGACAGGCACCAGTGCTGCTCTGCTCACACTGCGCTCCTCGCACCTGTGGCCAAAGCATGTCCGCTCAGCCAGCGGGTTCCCCGGGGACCGATACAGTCAGCACACAAGCGAGGAGGCGTCCACTGGCTGACCCAGCTGAGAGGAGAACAAATCAAATCTCTACTTTTAACGTGAACACAGGGTTCTTCAGGCTGCTTTCTCTTTATCAGACGTTTTATCAGCAGTTCAGCTCACAGTTAGCATTGGAAAGTGTTACAGTGCTAGCATGTATAATGAATTTTCATTGATTGACTTTTTTTCCCTCTGGAAAAAAAAGTTCGTAAGAATTAGCAAACGAAATCCAGGGAAACTGTTCACCATATCAAAGGCTGCTATATGGTTGATCTATAAATGCTTGGTTCATTCAACAAGGCACTTTCCCTGGCTTCTGTCATCTCAAATTAACACATGCGATTGCCTTGTGAAGATGCTGACTTTATTACCAGCAGAGAAAGTGCCTCTTACTTAACATGGAGGAAAAGTTTCTATGTCTCACCTCTCCGGAGGACAAAGGGTTAATGCTGCCACCCACCCAATTTCATCCCTCTGGATTGAAGCCACCCCAAAAAATTCCACTTTCCTCAGATGTCACAGGAACAGCCAACATCGCAAAAAAAAAAAAAAAATGGATGGATAGGCAGAAGGTGAAGGAGGGGGTATTTCTGCTGATAAAATGAAAAGCACAATTCAGTTTTTAAAAAACGGTGCAGGGTTGAGTCATTTCTGTGCTGTGTGACACAGGCTTAAACTGTTACCCATAAACCCCCATGATGGACACCACCGCCTCCCCCACTGTCATGTTCAGCTTATCGCAATAAATTTGAAGCGAGAGCGCACATATCATCTCTGCACCGAGGAAAAAAAAAAAACAGTAGAGTAAGATACCAGTTGGCTGGTGGTTGCCGGGGAACGAATGACTTTGTTCCATGTGTGCCTCCTCTTTGCAGGTAGGGTTCTGTGGTACGGACTTTACAACTTCGGTGGCATCAAACTGAGAAACGATTTTACAGGGACTGCAGGGAGCAGCCACTGTGCCCGTTAACCACCCTACTGAAAAAACACATTGAGGGGGATCAACATGTTCAATTTTTTGTGGTTCAGTTTTTTTTACAACTGGCACGGCCACCTGCAGCATCCCCTGACCCAGGATGGCTTATGAAATCACACATTCACCTGGGCCCAGGTGCAGTATCAGATCACTGAGCGCAGACACCATCAAAAGGCTTCAGAGACAGTCATTGTGTCTTCAGCCAGGAAAAGAACATTTTCCCTTCCAAGATGGAGGAGGTAGCAGGACTGGTGAAATAGCGGGTGCTTCACTGAGACGATCGAGCCAGATCGAGGTATGTGTGGAAGGCCTGCCGGGTGTGCCACCTCCATCTCTGAAATAGTCTCCATGCTGATACACACAAAGATAAATGACAGCACAGAACATGCAGAGAGTTCCCTGAAATAAACACTGAACAATGTTTTTTTTTTTTTTTCCCCCGTGTCAGCAAAACCGGGCCACTGTCACAGTCCCGATATAGCACGTACATGCTTTGCTCAAAACATCGGCGAGGATCGCGCCCGAAAGTCATGCGGTCGGCTCGGCTGTAACATGACAGAATCCATGCCAGTCCCCCCTCTCCCCCACCGTAGGACACACACGGAAGCAAAGCACCCTTCCTTTAATTACATGAGCAGATCACGGGTGCTGGCACACGCGCACATACATGCACGCACACACGCACATGCATACCGCCTGTTTACATCCCCCAGCAGGACCATTCCCCCCCGGTCCCCGGGGGCACCTTTCACATGGCTGCTCCTATTAGCGCTGCTGTACATGCAGATGGCAATAAAACACTAAGCCTCTCTGCAGAGGTGAGGCAGCCTACAGCCACAGCTGCTAATGCTAAGTCTCTACACAGAGGGAAGACCACTCGCAGCCGCAGACGCTAACGCTAAGCATCTCTGCAGAGGTGAGGCAGCCTACAGCCACAGCTGCTAATGCTAAGTCTCTATGCAGAGGTGGGGCTGCTCGCAGCCACAGTTGCTAAAGCTAAGCCAAAGTTGGTCACCCAGGTGGGGTACTGCCATCGTACCCTTCAGCAAGGTATGCACTTCACCTTAATCGCTTTGGCAAAGACTCAGTTGTACAATATGTACAGCAACCATGTGTGATGTCCTGGATAAGGGTGTTCGGTCAGCATCTGAGATCTTGGCTGGTGCATTTAAACCATACCACAGGCAGGAATAGTAACCAGTTTTCATTAGTTTCACCTGCATCTCTGCAAAGCCAAGACAAACAAACCGCTGCAACGCGAGCCCGTCCACAGGTGGCAGAACTTCAAACCGATGACAGATTACAGATGAGTGAAATGTCATCTTTGAACGTGGAGCTGACAAGCCTCCTGGTCCTCAGACTCCCGCAACATAACTCACACTGCTATATTACATGACAACGGTCTTATTGCAAGAAGGACATGGAAATGGCACTCGTGTTTCCCGCTTTGTGAAGCGTCCTCATGGGAACAATTTGTTCGCCGCAATGACACTTCTTATTTATAGCGGGAGCATTAGCGAGGACTTACAGCATCTTCACTCATGTACACAGTATCCCGTGTGACTCACGCTCATGCATAGAATAGAACACCTTCCTGGTCAAGTCGTTACCTTCAGCCTTTGATTAAGGACGTTCAACTGGGCACACAGCACATTCTGTACATTGCATCTCTGTACTCAGAGGCCTTGTGGGGAGAGGGAGAGGGTCTGCACTGTAGCTATGACTTACAGAGACCCAATTTAACAATTCTTTGTCTGATTAGCATCTTCGCACTGATGCACTTTTCCGGCCCCGGCTCTTTCACATCTCTGTTTGCCCTCTACTTAAGCCATTTTCCAGGAATTATCATTCAAAATCGATATACAATCGGAGCGTGAAATTTTCTGGAAAAATGTTCTGAAAACCAACCCCGAGTGAAAGTGTGTATTTGGAGGTGGCAGGCACACACCAAGTCAGTGGTCCTTCTTTGGGCGGTTTGGACACGCTTGGCATGTCCAACCAAAAAGAACTTCCCTTCTGCCTCCCATGGTGCCTTTTAACGTTAGAGAAAAGAGCAGTTAAAACGCACCTGGGGGTCTCGCGGCGGAATACAAAGCGACAGCGTTTGAGCGCGACAAACAGTCAAGCAAAACAAACATCTACAGAGACCTTTTTGTCATCTCCCGCCACCGGCGCGCACCTGACGTTATCTGTGAAGAAGATTTATGCACTCCTGAAGGCAAATTTATGAGCGACACATCCACGGCAGGAGAGGCCAGCTACGAAATTGCTTCGGGGTGGGGGAGGGAGGAGAAGGAAAAAAAAAAAAGGAGTCAGATCTGAAAGATTTATTTCAGTATGCGACAAGGATGGGGCGTACATTCAGTCTGTTTGTTTGAGCGAAACAATCATTTCAGGCACAGTAGAGGCTCGCCTGCAGATAAGCCCGGAATGCATTTAGAGCTCCCCTGCATTCAGGATGCCCAGCACTGCCTGTTCCGATCCATTTTACCCCAGACGCAGGAAGACACATTATGTCTCCCTCCGTTTGTTTACTTTACTGATGGATTGACTTTTGCGCCGGGCATCAGCGCTCTGACAGAAGATCTGACACAGCAACGAAGGTGAATTTTTGAGGCAAAGCGGTGTTTTATTCTGTTTTTATATACATAATTCTTCCATGATGGGAATTTATGGTCGTGCACAGCAAAAATGCCCAGATGGCAGCCTGTGCGTTGTCACGATCACGAAGAAATGTATTCTCAGGTGACTGTTCGCTAAAGAGCTCGACACAGCATTTGGGATAGCCTTTCGTGCTATTAAAAAAGCACGTCAACAAAGGCCTGCCATTGAATTTGTGTGCGTAACACCTACTATGCACAGAGAGCACAGAGAAGCTGGCCTTTACATGAATCTGTACAGTGTGCTGAATCACAGAGACTGCATGGGAGGAAAACAGACAAATTTAGCATGCATGCCTTTTGGTTTGGGGAGTGCGCCATTTTTTTATGCAAATGAGTGAGCGAGAAGAAGGAAAGAGCTTCCAATTTTGCTATAATATGTGAACTAATCAGGACCGGCAGCCAAATCCCGAAAATAATTTTCAAGGATATGCATTCTTGCTTTTGTTCAGATAGCATGCATATCGCTACACATTCCAAAATGCAGGAATTCCCGCACACACTCCGAATATCGCTGACCCTGTCAAATGGAATGAATCCATTTCGAATAGAATTGGATTTTGGGGGCTGCTATCTCAGAAGTGCTGGCATATCGGTGCATCTGTTGCCAGGAGAAAGAATGAGGACGCTATATGGGACAAAGCCTTCTCACGAAATTAAGGGCTTTACATCTCTGACTCAATAGGTAACAAAAAAGGAATGGCGAGAGGACCAACCTGTGCGACAGAGAGAGAGAGAGAGAGAGAGAGAGAGAGAGAGAGAGGAGGGAGGGAGGGAGGGAGGGAGAGAGAGAGAGAGACCGGACATTCCTCCATTAAGTGTGATTCCACCCTGAGGGGAGGACACACGACAATTCCTGCACAACACGTTAACCTTTGGTCCCTGTCTGAATCTGACGCTTTATCACTGAGGTGTTATTCGCCATGCTGTACCCATGCCCCTGTTCTCACTGCTCTGATGACATGCACTGCATGTACCTCGCCGCAACGGCCTTGTAGGTCAGATAAGAGATAACAGCATCTGGCAGACAAATAAATAAACAATAAAAGCACCAAGAAAGGAAGAAAAACATGAGCGCCTCTAGAAATGATGCACGGTGGGACGAATAGCTAAAACCGATGCAGGTACTGCATGAAGGACCACTGGGAGACCTCCATGTACCCCACCTGCGAGACACTTATACGTATGACCTGTGAACCCATGCTGTGGAAGGTTAGGTGGCAAGAGAACCTGAGAGAGGTGCCCTGCTTTGTGTTGTGCACAAACATGTGCACAACTTCAAATCAGGAACACAGAGTTCCCCCAGACCAGGAGTTCCGCTAACCAAGAAAAAACACTGCAAAAACAAACAAATAAATATGTAACCGCATGAATATTTCACACGTAAGATAAAAGCACACAAGGTGCTCTGGTATCTCAGTGGCATGTGGTTTCATGTCAAAACCAATTTTTATTTTTCCTGTGAAGGGTATTTAATTTCACTGGTGTTTTTTCATGCAGTGAACTTTCCCCTCAATATTTTTCTGTGCCAGAAATAACAGCTACGCCGACCAATCTGACAGGGTCCAGAGATCCTAAAAGCAAACTATGTGGGTGTTTATTAGCAAACAATGATTAATGTCAACATGAAGTACACCTGCTGTATGGCACTGTATGAAACAAGTCCCTGATAAATGGCTCCCAAATCAAACCACGCCCCACTGCTTCCTGCTCATGAATAATTCATCAACGCAAGTCCTTCCAGGCTTAAGACACAACCGTGGCCATGATAAAATGAAAGTGTTAAGGAGGCGTGTTACTCAGTATAAATCACATGTATGCAGCTGTCTCTCTGGACGGTGCATGTAAGTGTTAATCTAAGCAATGTACGTTACAACTTTGTACATTGCTTTGATTAACACTTACATGTGCCATCCAGAGAGACAGTTGCATATATGTGATTTATACTGAGTAACACGCCTCCTTTGCCCTCTCCTCCAAGGCCTTTGCCCTAAAAGGCCTTACTTTTCAGAGAAAACTGGATAATGATTTCTACAGCATGACATAGGTGCTGTCTTTTGCTGCATACAGACATTGCAGAATGCAATACAATAGGGGTACATCAACAGCACGTCATTAGAATTATATTAAATTAATATAATAAACACAGAAATATGATTGACTATGGCTGCATATTGCTTTTGTGCTGTCTCACAGCGACTCTTAGTGCCTTCAGAGGGAAGATGTATTGTCAGAGA
Organism: Megalops atlanticus; assembly: GCA_019176425.1. NCBI lineage: Eukaryota > Metazoa > Chordata > Actinopteri > Elopiformes > Megalopidae > Megalops > Megalops atlanticus. Next base: position 18,801,641 of record CM032894.1, read on the forward strand.
CATTGACAAGAAACTTAAATTGATGGTGTCCTAAATTGAATTATTATAACATGAGGCACCATAAACATTCCGATGATGTATTTGTTGTGCCTGTACATGACTGTGGGACACATCATCTGAACATGCCATTTCCATTCAGGGAATACCATTCATACATGAGAGAACACCCCACCTATTAGGTCGGACAGTCACACACAGTGCGTTCAGCTGAATAAGGACCGCATCACCGGACGCAGGATCACCTGGGTGGCGGCAGTGTAGCATAGTGGTTAAGGAGCAGGACTCGTGACCAAAAGGTTGCTGGTTCGATTCCCCACTGGGGCACTGCTGCTGTACCCTTGGGCAAGGTACTCAACCCACAATTGCCTCAGTACAATATCCAGCTGTATAAATGAATAACATTGTAAGTCGCTCTGGTTAAGAACATCTGCTAAATGCCAATAATGTCCTAATAATGACCTGTGAGCCAATCACAACACACTTGTGTTTCAGAACCATCCAATCAGATGTGAGCTGTAACTTATTAGCATCCTATAGGACAGGGCAATTTTGTGTAGCAAAGAGCTGAATAATGGCTATGGATTCTAATGTATTTCTGTGTTCCACAGTGGTGTTCTGCAGACTGCTGGCGTTTGTGAGGGGTGACAAAATCTATAAGGTTCAACACATCCACTCTGTAGCGCTCTGTGCTGGAGGATGGGGAAGCGGCGCGGCTCCGAACACAAATCCTACCGTGACTCGCACAGACTTACCCCAGGAGGGGGCGCCACGCTAACGGCGCGGCTCGTCGAAACATCTCTGCTACTACGTGCGATCGGGAGAAGACGAGGGAGCGGGGCAGGGGAGGGAGGGTGGCGGGAGAGGGACAGAACCCTACCCCCCCTCCACACCCGCACCCCTCCCACCCAGCCCCATGAGCACAGCGCGTCATTACACAGAGCAGTTCGGCCTGCGGCGTCCCCCGTTTTAATGATCATCATGTTCTCACTCTCACAGATCACTCGCACTGTGCCCACTCAAGCAATGTGACACTCCAAATATAGCTACCCCTTTATTAATAGAAAATACAGTAGCTTCCCTCCCAAAAAAGAAAGAAGCAGCTCTTAATATACTAAAGTATTTCATTCATTACTGATATGTAGAATATACAGTAAACATATTAAATCTAATATATTTGCATCTATCCTCTGATGGATAGATATGATTCAGTGGTTCAATACCCTCACTGATGACAAATGGGGTAAAAACATCACCAGCGCTACAGTGGGCTTCTTGGATGGGGAATCAGTGATTCGCGAACAGTGTGAAGGTTTGACTGGATCAACGTCAGGCGAACTTCACATCCAGAACAATGACAGAGACTAAAAGGGGGAAACGCAAGTGGGCCGTGACAGGTTTTTCTCATCTCCAGGAGCATGGCTAACCGAAGATGATGGGTTTAGGCTGTGCAGACTAAGAACCCGCTTAATGATTCTGTCTGTTCCAGGCTCGCTTAATTCAATACCATGTCCATCAGCGCTATAACTCAGGCTCAAGCGCGCTTTAATGGTCATTATGATGCTCCAAGATCTATTTGTAGCCTTTTCAAAGCCAGGAACAGTATTGCAACACCATATTAGTAAAAGACAAAGATTGAACTCAATTAAATTGAATTAAATTATGTAAGTGTTATGTGTTGAAATGCTTCAGTCCAATATTCCTATATGCCTATAGGAATATTGGCTAGAGTATAATATAAGTATAAACAGAGCCTTCCAAAAACTGGGATTTGTTGCAAAACAAATTCCCTGTAGTATTGCACCTCTCTGAAGATGGTACATTTGAATTTATAATATACACTTAATTGTACAGGTGCAGATAAAGCGGCTCTGAATTCATTGATTACCAATCACACCCACAAGTACGCATTGGAATGTGTTGTTTCAATCAGCTAATGCCCTCTGCCATTAATCCTTATACATCCGTCTGACGAACGCGGTCGATACCAACGTCAGAACTGTGAGTGTTCCAGGAAAGGAGCGAGAACGATACACCTGGGGGCGTCGCCCGGCGTTGCCCTAGCAGCGCCCATTGTGACATCATCGCGCAGCTCGACTTTCATCTGATGAAATCACCTCATCACCCGCGCCCAGCCACCACTCTCACCGCTGCAGTGATGCGGTGCTTACACAATGAAGTCACAGGAGAGCACAGAGGCACGGTCAGCCGCGAATGATCAATGAATCGGTCAGATGTTCGGCAGCGATATCAGGCTGATGGCACTAAGAGAGATGCTCTTCTCCTCGTAGGACCTACCACAAGGCCGCGGCATTTTTCATACTTAATTTGGGTTCCGCCATCGATCGCCTGGAATTATTATTAAACAAACCTCGCAAAGGGATGCTTCAGAACGCGAACGAGTCCTCATCACAAGATGCAAGATAATCGCCTTGCGCTGTTGACTCTACATTTTCTGCCTAATAGAAAGCAGTCGAGGAGCCCCCTCTCTGCTGAAACAGAGCTCTGTTTAATTTTCTCCAGCATGCCGCTGTTGTGTTCTGTGTTCCTTATCGAAAAATTGAACGAAGGATGCTCAGAAAAGTAAATTAAATTTAACACTTTATTTGTAGTCTTTAATGCTTCTCTCTTGTTCAATTTCTTATGAGACATGTCAGCACAGATCACCCAGGTGAATTATTTTCCAGTTCTATAGATTATTTATTTCATCTCTCTCCTTCTAATCTCTATCCCCTTCCCTATCTCTCACACACTGTCTCTCCCTTCATCTCCAGCCTCTTCCTTCTCTCTCACTCCTCCACATTCTCTCTGTCTCTCTCTCTCTCTTTCCGCCATCCTCCCTTTCTCTAACACTGTCCATACCACAGAAATTGCCAGTTCATCAAGCCTTGTCTTTCAGCTTCTTATACCACTGGCTCTCCTGAAACAGGCTTGCACTTTTCTGTTTGTCTATGACATTCTCCATTTAAATTCTGGGAGTGCCCCAGGCTGACAGCTGTCCCGGCCAATGCTCCCTTAGGGTCCCACCCACCACGAGTCCGCTCTTGCTGTCACACAGTTACGGGGGTGGGATGGAGGGGAAGGCACCTCTGCAAAGCTGGATGCGCTGACACAGCCCCCGGGCCTCTCGAGAGGAGATTTGGAGGTGAGCAAAAGAGACGGAGGACCTCCTCCCGCCGCTGTATTGATTGGTCCAGTTAGCCGACGGATTCAGGCGCTCAGCTTTCAAAGGGCTGAAATGATGGGCAGTGACACTGTTGTGTGAGCGTTAGCCGGAGTGTAAACGTGCTCCAGGACGGCTATTCACCTTGATGGTTCTGGAGCAGGTGGGGGATACGAGGGGTAAAAAAAAGAGAGGTAAGCTCTCAATTTTTCATCCCCATGACAACGGCATTCTGCGCCTCCGTCCTGTAAACCACAGCGAACTCGTAATTCTTTCCAACGTGCCGCCACGTGAATTCTTTGGCACACGACAATTATGCAAATTTTCATGGTAAAACACAGTCTCTGCCTGAGGCAGATTAAATGCCTCTTTGTTTACAGCATCATGTGAGTGGTGCTCAGCTTTAGATCCATGCCCAGACCAGCGATAGCCTCCCCCCCCCCACCAGGTCTGATTATTTCCTCAGCACCAAAGCTAACCGCATGTTTGCGGATCTCGTACGAAGCAAAGACGTGATCCAACGTGGCGTCCACACATGCAGGGTCCGGTGAGTGGTGCACACGTCATATGTCACGACGCGCGGACGCTAACAGCTAACAGCTTGCTGGGCGCGCTCACACCACGCGCCGTATAACACCGCGGCACCGCATGTGATCTGACACGCTGCCAGACAGCCTTTTAATTAAAATCAATTTCCATGAAGGCGCTTCCTCTCTGGAACTGGGACCGGGGTGACTGCTACAGCGATGGGGGTGGGGGTTGGGGGCCGGGGGGTGGGGGCCACACATCCCGAAACGAGGAAGCCGTGGCTTGTACCCCCCAACCTAAATAGATCGCCTGGACTCGGCGGGAAGCAAAGGTCTTGTCTGCAAAGGGGACAGCTGCTGATGGTTCCATTACACAATGCGCCTTCAGACGGAGTCACGGCCGGTTTGATTTATATGGCTGTCATAGCCGTTAAGTTGGTGGCTCGGCTGTCCAAACGACCACGGCGGAGGAGCCTCCCGGCAGCGGTCCCAGCGCATCTGTAAAGGTGAAACGTTTAAGGACAGCCAGGGATATCCTGGGAGAGCTGCTAGCCCACACTGTTCCTCTGTAGGGCCACTGACAGCAAGGCAATTGGATTTCCTGACCGCCTTAAAAAAAAGAATTCAGGCTCACAAAAACGACTGCTTTAAAATTGTAATATGCAGTGTTAAAAAAGAGATTCTGTCTTTCATAGCTGCACGAGCAAGGAAATCCAAATGTCACGTTGAGGATCTTAATTTGTTCACGAGCTAATGAGAGAGGGCGGACTCTCGGGACTGAACGCTAGGTAGGCATGCTAGAGGAGACCGTCACAGACAGATGCCCGATATTGCTGGCTTAATCCCCACTTGGGTTTTAAGGTATGTTGCAGCTGCTGTGTTTGCAGGTCTTTTTAAGCCTTTAAAATCATGTACAATGTGGCATTCCTGTTCAACAAAACCTGTTCAAATCAGATGATTACATTCACAAGAAAACATTCCCCTGGATAATTGCAGCTATGATGTGTTATCACAGTGAAATTATATATTTACAGTGTACATGAAATTTTTACATTGTTTATTTGCTCACCAGACACAAAGCCTTCATATGTGTGTATACTTCCACATTTGAAAAGCTACTGTTTATATGTACTGAGGGGATTCAGATTAGGTCATTTTCTCTAGTGACGGGTTTTAAGATAAAGGGTGGAGCTACCATTATGATGTAAACCACTGAATCGTATGAACCAATCAAAAGAAGGCTCTTCAGAGTCAGAAACACATTTGCTTTGAACTGCGGTTAAGCCCTATGGCCCAGGTTCAAACTTGCCATGTCATTTAATGACAGTGATTGGGATTCCACCTGTAGAAGAACAAATTGGGGTCCTTCTGCTAGTTCAGCCATGGCTTCCTCATATCACCGTTCTCAGGCCCCCTGCAATTCACCATGCGTCTATGAGTGGCTCTGATGATGTTCGTGGAGTAGCCTCGTTCTCCAATGGGAGCCCATCTCATTGTAGAGCTCTGAGATGAGCCAAGTATAGATGTGGAAATTCCAAAATTCCAATACAAGAGAAAAAATATTACAATAAAAGAGAAAAGAGGGGAACCTAAAGAAATAAACCAATAAATAATAAAAAATGAATCTGCTAGCCCCACCTACTTTGGGGTGAATGCTACCACGGTCAGCCTTTGGGGGGTGTCATTTAGACAACATGTCTGAGCTCAAAATGTCTTTTGGACAGCTTGCTTCTGAAATGCCTGTGTGATCTGTGATCACATAGGTGTGGGTGCAAATAATGTAGGAAGCTCCAGCTCAGTAGTTGCATTCTCAGAGACACTGCCTAAAGTAAGGTACAGTAGGTCTCAATGCATTCACTAAGATAACAGACACTCATATCATCTGCAACAGAAAGGGTGATGATATAGTGCAAAATCTGCACTTTGCATGTTATTAGTTTCCCTTTTCTGGGTACAGTGAAAGTAATGGAGATTGTTCCATCAGTCATTTTAAACAACACAGGATTCTTGGTGGGGTAACAAACTTTCATGTTGTCAATCAGATCTGTTGGATTAAAGTAATTTCTTGTACTCTTTCCTCCTTGTGAGAGCAGGCATTGCAATTCTCAGTTCGCCTGTTGTTTTTTGTTTCTTTAAAAAATCTCTATATGGCTGGTATGCTCACGTTATCATAAAGTTGTGTAGTTGTTCAGTTACTGTGCTTGTGTCATAGATTTGTTCTGTATTAACTTTCACTAGAACTAAGTTTGAGTGACATTTAATACATCACAAAATCAGCCTATGACATCATAAATGAATAACACGGCACATTTTAACCCTTGCTTGGTCCGATGTCATGATGATACGTCGGTGCACACCAACTAACCACTTTACATTTCTGATGTCATGTTTTGTTAGGAACTGTATCTCTGCAAACATTGTGTGCCCCTCTCACTCTCGTCCGGTTCTCCTAGCACCCTGCCGAGGTGGGGCGGGGGTTCTTCCGGGCTTTCCCACGTCCCCTTTAATGACAGCCTTGCAGGGAGAGAGGGAACTACGTGAGAGGAGCGAAGATCACCGCTGCGCTTTGATATATACGGCGCTTTGATCCGCGCTCTCCTTTAAATATCTGACAACAGCTCTCACGAGTGTAAATGGGGATAATCCCTGGGGATTGGCGCTCGGACTGTATAGGATTCGCTGATGGTTTAACGGCTGCAGCCGGCGATGGCTTATCTGAGGTCATCATCGACCAGTCACGAGCAGCCCTTTCAGTACGCGTGCAATGTGTGACGCTTTGAAGAAACGCCAGAGCAGCAAGCTCAGCACGCTTTTTTCCTTTCCTGTGTGATTGCTGAAGCACTGACTGCATCACAAACACCAAACAAATGAAAGATTTAATCATTGTCTGTGTACAAACTGATGCACAGCGTTATTTCTTTTGACTTACTATACAGATATAAATCATTTTGAACATTGGATCATTCTCGACTATCAGATCCTTAAAGCATTTTAGGCATTTGACCAGGACCTGTGCTGACATTTCTGATATGATATGAAATTCCCCATGGGAAAGATGGCAGTAAACCCAGGTTTTGAAATGAGATAAAGTGTATTCTTGCAAATGTAAATACTGTTTTTATGGATTTTGAATTATAATTAACACACCAGACCCCAACTATTTTTTTAACACTGTGTGGATCTTTTAATCCTTTGAGTGTCAACACTTTCTCTCTTTCCCTGTAGCTAAAAAAAACACCTGTCAAAGGACCTTGATGTGCATTTGTTGTTCTCTGTGTCCTATTATTCCTGAAAATCATGCAGTGTGTATCTCAATAATGAATATTTATACTGTGTTTACTGTTTAAGTGTATTTGAATGTTCAGGAACAAAAACTCTGCTTGGAGCACTGCTTCTAAGGGAAAATAAGTTCGGCGCCTGGCAATCCAGTTCACAACAGGGTTTCCAGCAGGGCAATGTTTTGTAAAAGCAGAGGATTCCTCGTGATATCCAAAAATAATCATCTTAATAATTGCAAGCTATAACAATAAGCTAAACAAAGCTCATCAAACCCAAACAATGCTAAACATAGGTACACAAAGAGTTTCATACAACTACAGAGAACACCCAAAATAGAAAAGGATGTTTTTGTCAATAATTCCAGAAAATCAAGACAGCGTCAACGTGCAGTCAGGTTTTTGGCTCTAGGAGTAGCACTCCGTAGCACACCGCAAACCCCTCTGCTGGACCACTTGGCCCTCCCTGACATGACTGCCAAAGGGAAAGGCAGGCTGTGGACTAACATGAACACAGTGCTATGGCAGGAAAAGTGTCAGACCTGCCAGTACGCTGGCACATCATGGAGCGCACAGGCTTGTTTTCTGACATATGAAAAACACAAAAAACGCGCATCCTGGAGTCCAGCCGTTTAAGCCTTGCCCATGCAATCCAAGAGTATGACAGACCTTCGGCCTTTTTTTTTTTTTTTTTTTTGGATGTGGTGCACCGGTCTTCAAACTCAAGATGGCTTGACTGTCTTCTTCTCAGTCATTACTCACCCATGTCGGCACCTCTGTGTTACTGCCCCCGTCGCTATGGTCACTATATGTGCATGATGTTAAAGTGCCACTGTTTTCTCAGAGATAGATGGATGCCATGATCAGATGATGCACGCTACATCCCAGAGCAGGAGTGATGTCGGACTGATGAATATGTGAAGCCGGTAAATGACAAATGAGTTTAACTGCCTCCGTTAAGGTATTCGTAAAATCAACCCGGCGTGAGTCGATAACGTGCACTACAAAGGCTCGTATAATATCACTTGAGCCACAGTGAAAATCAATGGACACCACTGATAGTGGTAGGGAGACTAATGTACTTCACTGCTGTTAATAAGCATCCACGCTGACCATCACTTCTTTCTAAGTCAGGTGCGACCTCCTTATGTTTTTTTGGAGCCTGCAAAGAACCTTCATTTGTCTCCCAGAAAAAAACTTTTCTTGTTTAATGTTTAAATGTGTCTCAAGGATCTGCATCTTTCCAGTTGATACCCTTTGGCTGTGCTCAAAGCTGGTTTTGTTTGTGGTTGTTTTTGAAAATAAATTATTGAATTTCTTTGTAAATTGTACTCATTCCGTTCATGACTGTGAGAAGCATTAGCCAGGTTTTCTACAGACAGGTAGATGTCTGCTTTTGAAAGTGATGTCAACACAATGAATTGTTTAAGAAAGGTTTTCCTGCTTTTTTTTCCACTGTAGTACCAGTCTACATTAATGTTCAGCAGTCAACATCATTTAGCAGACACTCTTATCCAGAGCAACTTAAAAGTCGACATGACACGCTGTCCTTTGTTGCCAAGTTCTGCCTTTGATTCTTCCACAAGGACAAGACAGCACAGTCTGTAATTAAAATTCATTTTCTGGTGGGGAAAGGTTTTCCCTTGTCACCATCTACTGTCATACAGCTCAGTCATTCACAGATACACACAATCCTATGTGCAAGCCACATGAACATATCATGCATTAAATACTAATCTTGCATTCAAATCAGACCAAACTCTGAAAATAGCTATATTTTTGTAATATTTATTCAGGGTTTTTATTGCCTGCGTGAGGGAAAAAAAAAAACAACAATCTAACGTTAACTGAAACGGATCACAGAACAATGCCGCGAGGTAAAAATGTCAGCAAATATGAATGCCATTTTTTATTCATTACTGTGACAAGGCAGTCACTTGTCAATGCAGTTTGCAGTTTTTTTTTTCTTGCTTTTTGCTGGTAACTTATTGTTCAAACTACCTTAAAAGAAAACACGTGGAAGTACAGTATGTACTCAGAAGGCTGTGATGCATTTGTAAAGCTGCATTGAAGGGCAAACATGGTCACAGCACATGCCAGCTGACAGGGAACAGGGGGAAGTTTGCCCACTGAGCTCCTGTTTCCTCTTCACCCTGTGATGTCACTGCAACACGCACGCACCCGTCCAGATCCATCAATGCCAGCGTCCTGCCCCCGCGTTCCGAGACTCTAGATGTGCTGACACGCGTGACGCAGGCCGGGTGGAGCGCGAAGGGCGAGAGAGGCAGAGGCTGGAGGGGGTGAGGGGGGAGGGAGGGATGCCATTGTCCGGCATCATCAGCTTTGGCCAGTCATCTCCAGTCGGGATGGCCATTCCAGACTGGGAATTTCCTCGCTGTGCGGGAATGCCACACTCATCCACACTTCTGATATTCTTTTATCAGTATTATTTATTTGCTTAGAAAACACCCCTTTCCAGAGTGATGTACACAGGGTGTCCCCACTCCACATGATAGCTTCCCTACTCAAAATAATAGTGTCTCCACTCAAAAGAACACCTTCATCACTCAATATACCAGGTACCCCACTCAACACACCAGCAACTGCACTCAATATAATAGCAACCCCACTCAGCACATCAGACACCCCACTTAATATAACAGTAACCCCATCCAACACAACCGCCACCCCACTCAATACAATAACTACTTCATTCAATGCAACAGCTTCCCCACTTGGTTCAACATAAAACCATCTTAAAACATGTGTGCTCCCACTCAATATAACAGCAACCTCACTGCACACCCTCACATTACAATCATGACCGTACCTCAGTTGAAAAGCTCATCCAACTCTATGGCCCCAGTTCAATCTAACTGCAGCGTGGTCTTCCCTTAATCTTAAGCAACACAACTTAAGCAAATGTTACATTCTGTATATCATTTCTTATATAATATACAATGTACAGAATGTTCTTAATTTCATCTGATCCCACAGTGTTGTGTATGAAACAAGAAAAGGGAACAAACAGCACCACATCTACAGTACCACACCACAGACTCTTAATGCACCAGATAGCCAGGTCACTATATTCTACATTCTATATTCTACATTCCGTCCCTGCCAGAGATGAAGCTGCAAATGTTCTGATTTGCTGGGTTGTTGTGAACGTTCTTTATGTGGTGTGAGGCAGTGTTCTGACACAGAACATCCCATAGTAAACACAGGAACACGTACAGCCCCGGAACCTCCTGGACGGAAACCCGAAGGAATGCAGGAGCTGAATATCTGGTAACAACAGAATGTCTGTCACCAGGGAATCTATGCAGTGTGCTTGTGAAGAGTCGAATGCTTCAGCCTAACTGACAGGACCTTTATGAAGCCTGATGATGTTTGTTTATTTTGCAAATGCCAGCTAGTTACCAAAGGCACTCAATGAGAGAGGGGCCCGATACACCAAACAGCTTTCACACTAAACCTGTTTTAAAATGTAACCATACATTAGCCTTCCAGCAAACAGTAGACACACACCAAACAGCTTGCACACTTAATCAGTTAGAAAAAGTAACCGTGCATTAGCTTACCTGCAAAGAGAGAAGATATTGAAGGAGTCAGAGAAAGAATGGGGTGAGGGGTGAGGAGGAGAAAAAAAAAAAGACAGAAACAGTTCAGTTTGCAACTTGCAAATTGAAAGTTGGCATTTTTTGTTAAATTCACATTTGGCTTTTTTGTTAGTTATTAACTTGCAAATTTCACTGTTGATTGCACACTGTAATTAAAGGCATATTAATGAAATGTTTTTTTTTTCTTTTTTTTTCTCCTCACCATTTCAAAGTCTATAGAGACAACCTCTATAGTGACAATAAGACGCAAGGGAATTGGTCTCTCTTCTGTTCTTGAAATTTTATATCAATTGCTCCTAATTGCTGTGCGTGGCATTAAATTGTTTTTACGACTGAAGAGGAGGTTAAAATGTTTAGTGCTAAAAACAAAGAAAATAATACCTGCAAATTATTTGTTGACAATACAACAGTGAATTAAATGAATTCAAATGAAATTGATAATAACACAATTCAAATGAGATGGCAAAATATGCTTTTCTCCGACTCTTGACAGTTCTACATTTGACTTTCTAATTATGGAGGAGACTTAATGTGTTTGTTTATTCTGTCAGTAGTAATTATGTCCGTCTTGGCTGGTGTTTGCTTGTTTTATGCTAATATCTTTTCTGTATGTATTTCTGCACCCTGCCAAATGCGCCTGGCCGGCAAAAAGGCTTATTCCCTGTGGATTGCATGGTTTGCTAATATTCTTCCGTGAACAAATTCAACACATTTTTCTCCATGTGCACCGCAGTATGAATGCTAAGCTACTCGAGGTGTAAAATTCTAATAGTTTTGTTGATTAGCCCGGAGGAAAATCCCAGTAGATGCCCATGGAAGCAGAATCTTTATGTTTCACACACAGTGATGCATTTCTATAAATAACACTGAAAGTTATGAGGTCTAGAAGACGCAAATGCAAACAGAAAGCAGTTTTTTTCTTTATGTACATACGTTTGAAAATATCCATTGAGAATATGTCTAAGAGATGGAAAAGAAAGAGGTTCCATTAATCGGTGATTGCTTCAGAATATTTTGAGCATAAAAGCACCAGATGTAAGTATGTTGTGTATGTATGCATGTTGTGTTTAAGCACAAACCCGTTGATGCTGTTCATAATAAGGTTGCAATCTTAATGGTTTTTGAGGAGTGAGCCTGCCAAGTCTACATGCACACACAGACAGACAGACACACACACACACACACACACACACACACACAGACCCACAGAGGCACACACACATGCAAGGTTGGCTCTGCTTAAAAATGTAAGCATATAGATTTAACATAAATACACTGTAAGAGTCCGTGAAGGTTGTCTCTCTCTCTCCGATTACCTAGGGGAATCATTGATCTTTGTTTCCAACGTTCAGAGTGACTTCGATTGTGCTCATACCCATCAATCACCAAAGGTTCTTTTTTTGGGGACCCTGGGACAAAAAGACCATCAGGCCTCAAACAAGGACAAAGGAGCAGAGTTCTTTTTGCCGCCTCTCAATGTTAAATCCATTGAAAGTGAAATGAGCTCCCGTAATATGCAAGCGCTATTTGAAGAAAACGCCAGACGGCAGAAAGGACCACATCGCGGCCCCATTGATTTTGAAAGGTTTGTTTACGGCCTCTGAAATGTCAGAAAAGTTTGACAGACAGGACGAGGAGCGCTTTCATCCGTCGGCCCGAAAAACTCGCGTCCGCCGGGCCTGAGAGCTGAAGCGCCTCCTCCCTCGTGCGACCCGGTGGGAGCCGTATGAAAACGAGCGCGGCGAGCTAAACGGCAAAGCGCCGAGTTTTTTTTCTTCAAAGACGTTCGTCCCATGCAGGCGCAGCGGCGGGGCCTAATGAGACGGCGATGACAGCGAGCCCTGGCGTCAGAGGCTTACAGGGAGCGACACGGTGCTTACATCAGGACGGGCCGCTGCACCGACGACGGCGCTCCTCGGTGCATCGGTGAGACAGAATAAATTATTATCACTTACTTATTTGGCAGTTTCTCTTATTCGGAGCGACTTGTGTTATGTCCGGGTGAACGTGAGCGCAAAGCGGCAGGCCGACCGGCTAAACGGTAGGAGAAGGCACAGCAGCGGGATGGACGTGAGGTGCCAAGTAGGGTTGCGGAGGCTGGGATGCTAAAACATGCATGCAAACGGGGTTCAGCAGCCGGAAAGGGGAAGCCAAGCAGCGAGGTTCTCTCCCCTTTTCAGAGGGCGGTGTAATGACACAGCCATCGGCACCAGCTCCTGGGCCATTTTAGACAAATTGGCACTGCGGTTGGTGGCAAGGGGTCATGAATAAGGGAATCGCTGCTCCCAATTCCCCCTCAGCAACACCCCACCCCCCACCTCCCTCACAGCGCCCTGGAGCACGATTTGCTTTGCATTGTTCTCCTCGCTCAGCATCCTGCGTACCGGGGGGGTTTGGGGGTGGGGGGTGTGCACCAAGGACCTCCCTGGAAACAAGATTGGATGTTCCGCCGAGTTACCCTGTGTTCTAAAAATGCAGCCCCGCGGAGGAATGCAGCTCCAGAGGTGAACCAACCCCACAGCCCCAGGCAATCACTCAGTTTAAAACATGCCAGGGGCCCTGCCTGCTCCAGGAGCCGCGTGCGGGGATGTTCAACCGCTCACGGTTTTACAGCGTACCAAGACGGGATCCGAGCTGGAGCCCACCTGACCACTCTGCTCCAGTTCTCCACAAGCAGGTGCTGAGTAATGAATTTTACATGGTTTAGATTTTTTTTTCATTTCCAGGCACATTCAGGGCTTTAAACTTAAAAGCGGAGCCATTGAGTCCGTTCCTCTCACACACACACACACACACACACACACACACACACACACACACACACACACACACACACACACACACACACACACACACACACACACACACACACACACACACACATATTGGTAGAACTTACGAGTAAACACAGAATGCATTCACAAGCTGTAATTTCAGCGATCATATGGAATCAACTTTCATACGCAGTTTGACAGTTTTCATGTGTTTAGCAGCATACTGAAGATATCTGCAGGATACAGCTTTCAGTTTCAATCACTAACAATATTTTTAATATAGAGGCTAACACTGTATGTTAAAGTCTCAGTTTCCAGAGCTCACAATTAGTTCTTTCAAATGATTCATAAATTTAACTCAGACTACTTAACAGAACTTAATAATAATCTCCAATACATTAACATCACATCATGTTTAAACAGGACTAATTTTCTCTTTTGCAACCACTTTAGTAGCCTGAAAATGTACAATGTTCTTCTAAAAAAGAGCTATGAACCCCAGTGACAATATTGTCTAAATCAATTCAGTAAATTCTGCATGTTGCAACACTATATTGATTATGTTGTAGTTACATTAATTAATATTTCAAACATGATTCCAGTACTAACTCTTTAACCCATTAACACAGACAAGCTTCTATGAGTGGGTGGAGTTACCAATTAACAATCCAATCAGCAAGGAGAACACCAATGTTGCTACGGATGGAGAGGTTAGTGGATGAGAGACTGGCATGTCATGAAGGTTACTGGTTCTGAGCTCTGCAACAAAGTGGCCTTCCCTCCATGTGACTGGTACTGTATGTCCAACTACAAGCCTTCGCTGGGTTTGGTACATACAGGGGAACCTCATCGTCTGCAGATATGCCATTCACAGTTTTGCATATTTGCACCAGGTAGCTCTCCCAATTCTCTTTTCACACTCTGTTCCCAGGCCTCAGAGAGCCTTCCCACGTTCATCTTACACATGAAACCTATTTTTTACATGTTGGTAGACAAACTGGTAAGTCGGACATGTGGGGCTGTTGTTTTTTTTTTTTTTGTTCTAGGCTCCCAAACCATGATGTTCCAAAGCCTGGGCAACTACCACATTTTTCAAGCACTTAATGCAGTGACATTGTGGCATGTGTGTGTGTGCGTGTGCATGTGTATGTGTGTGTGTGTTTTTTTTTTCATGAGTCTGAATGTGTGGGCAGATCCTACGACTTAGATGTTTGCCTGAAAGGTTTGTTTACGGCCTCTGAAATGTCAGAAAAGTTTGGCAGACTACATGTGGACTACCCCAATGCTAAACTATCATTGTAGCTTCAAATATGAGTATCTATATACGAGTATCCTTTTTGGCTTAATATATAACGTACAGGCTTTAAAAAGGGCAGTTTGCTCAAATGATTCAAACAAACCTGAAAGCATGACTGCCAAGTTTGTCATAGGGCCACATATTACAGCAACTGCAGAAGTAATCTGCAGGAAATAAGAGGCATCCTAAAACCACTCAAGCAGAGATGTTTCGGTTGTACAAGGACACCATAAATCATATCCAAAGGTAACTCTACAATACGTGTCACATAGATGAATAACTAATAAGTAACAAAAAACAGCTTTTTACCTTAAAAATGATCTGAACTCTTACTTGTTAATCTTTACAATCTTCTATGCCTGTTTTGTATTCCAGCCAAGAGTCATGCAAGGTTAGAGTTTTTAAGGCGTTCTTTGGAGCTTGACTAACCAATGCACAGAAGGTCCATGCTTTTGTTCAGACATGACCAATGACCTGAATATAACAGGTTCAACACACAGGCAGTGAACCCCTGTCACTGACAGAAAACCATATTAACACTGTACATGGCTCCAATCTACATTGGTATGGTCACAGTCAGACTACATATCACACAGAAATCAAAAGGAGCAAAAGAACATTGTTTAACATTGTTCACCTTTCACCTTGGGATAAATCTGATGCTCGTATCTAACAGGAGAACAATGGCTGGTTTGCCATACTACAAAAGAGAAGGTAGAGTAACACTTCCAATCAGGAATACCTTTTTACTGATACCATTTATGGTAATTAGTAAGTAACACATGGCGATTGAGTTAGTGACTGTAATCTACAATTTATTACCATGTAACTAATATGGTATCTGCAATGATTATGCAGATTATCTGAATTACCTCCCCCTAACGATAAATTTAACCCAAATCCCATACTGTATACCTATCCCTAATCATAGGTATAAACACTAAGTAATTGGCCCCAACTCCTACTCTGGACCTCAATGTAATTATAAAAGCATGCATTTACACTTAGCATCATTTGTTTGCACTTATACTTTACATATTTCTGTGACTGCTGTGAAATTACAGTGTACTTAAACAACAGAGTAACCAAATGTAGCAGTGGGTAGAGGAACAGGAGCTGGGAAAGTGAGCAGGAGAACCATGCAAACACTGTGTCTTTCAAATGGTCCCCCTGCAAAGACATCTGCAAATCTATTGCATTGGAAGTGTGACAATTTAAACACTTGGCAGCCACACAGACACCAAGGGGAACACAATTCAATAAGGGAGGGATGTATGTTTTACTAATACCCTTTAGAGGTCCCAATGTAACTTTAATGTGCACTACTGGACAGGTGGTGGAGGTGGGGCTGTCTAAATGTGTCAAGGGGAGTCAAACCATGAAAATGCACCCCCCTCAAAAAAAGAGAAACAATGTCTTTAAAGCAACTATTGAAAATGGAGCCATGGACATCTGCTATCAGTAGGCCCATAGCAGTGATTCCTTGAGAATGAGCTGTGAAAACTTAAGACAGCTGAGATATGGAGGAAAGTGACCGCCATTTTTCTTCAAGACCTGCTATGGAGCTGCAGTAGGAAAATGAAGTCCAGGTTTATTCTCACTGGACATGCTTTCAGGAACCACATGAACTTTTTAAGCCAGGGCCAAAGGCTGGTTAAGTGGTCACCCCAGATGGTGATGTGGTTCCTTCTGGGCCAGAACCTCGACTCTATACTGCATGACTGTGTAGGGGGTCAAACTCACATGCTTGGATATGATTATTGATGTAACCATGATGATTTCCATCAAATTAGTCATGAAAAGATCACATAGAAAATGACCTACTATATGTGGAAGGGCTTGCAGAGTCCTGTCTGAATCCACTTCAGACTTATGCTGAGTGGGCTTTGAGTTCACTCTGAGGATACATTTCAGGGATTTTCAAGATCGAGGTGGATTGAGGCATTAAAATCCCTGTAGTATGGATGGCCTATTAAGAAGTGTTGTACTTTTGTTTTTAGTCCTGTTATCTCGTCTGTTGCTATAATCTCTTCTGTCTTAGATAACGGCGCTTGACTGCTTGAGAAAAGTTCCTCTAAACCACAAGCTCACAGCACTTGATATTTGTCAAAGTCCAGTTTCGACTTCAAAGACTCCACTCAAAAGAAAAACTTTTTTTCAGGCCTCCTTTTGTTGCTGTGCCTTCTTTTATATCACCTGAGGCTATCGAATTTATGAAAGAATAAATTACATTAATCACTGGTACACACGAACAGCTGGAGCTAACACAGGAGCGACAGCAATAAAACGTGATACAGAAAACAAGTAGTTCTCCTAGCTGGCTCGTCAGGGCTCCGTGAATTCCTAGGAATGGGGAAGATATATTGGGTTGCAATGCTTTCCTAGAGTTAAAATAACAAGAGTAGGCGCACACCTAATGTGGTCCTTGTTCCCCACACATTTATCTTTGTGAAGGACCAGTAGATGTAGGAGCCCCACCTTGATTAATGTCCCTTGCCTTGTTACAACGCGGTTCAGCAGGACAGAACCTTTACTGCCACCACCGCCACCGCCAGTGCCGGAGTCAGCACCTGATGGACTGGACGAATTTCGCCCTATTTTTATCTAGGAGTGTGACACCAAGAAGATGTTCATACAACTCCGGGTAGGAGGAAAGAAGAAGAGATAGGGAGCGTGACTCTATTCTTCTCTTTCAACCCCTTGCCACTTTCAATAGGGCTGTGCAATGGAGCAGAGAGTTAGTTTCCTCCCAATTTGTCAAACTTGCCCAACTCTTTCAGTCAGTGATACAGCCTTACAGGGCTGGGATTAATGCAGTGGCAGTGAAGGACTCTGTGCTACATCTGAGGAGAAAGCTCTGTGGGAAAAAAAAAAGTTTATTTCTGAATGCAGTAGAGGGTCTACAATTACATTTCAGCTGATTTGTGAGATCAATAAACATTGCAAGTGTCTATATTGTGCATATTGTATGTTATAAAATTGCTGTATGGGAATGGGTCCTTTCATTCATCTCTGAGTATACAAGTTCTTATGTTCCTCATGAAGCATCAGCATTATTGCCATTGATCATTTATTTTGCAACAGAAAAAAAAGTTCAAAACAGTGAAGCCACTGTTCCCAGGTGCTCAAACACAAAATGACTGCCATCAACAGAGTACCTTATTCCATGGAGAATCACTGAGGTGTACGGTTTATTAGTGTGTATGTAATGATGACTGCAGGAAGCACGCATGTTAGGATCAGTAAATATATTCAATGCTTCATTATGCATTCCTCCCCTCCCTTTTATCTTCTTTCCCATCCATTGTGGCATGGTGTGGTAGCAATGTACAGGACTGCACTGGCTCTGTGGCCTTGCCAAGTTTTAGCTTACTTTACACACCAGGGGCTTCTGGAGATGCCTCTGTCACTCTGTAATTTAGCAGACTTCCTCGGAAAGGAAGGAACAAGGGGACGAGAGGGCCGGGCCCCAATGACACAACCACGAAGGCCCTGGTAAAAGATGAGAGGTCCACCAGAACCTCTGAGAAGAGCTGGACCACCAGAATTTGTTAAGGGGTACAGTAAGGTCCACATTTTAGAGGTCATGTGGCCCCTGCTATGTAACCTGACCAAGGAGCCAAATATGCCCTGGCAGGGAGATTAGGGATCCACTTTGCTGCCCCAACATAGACCACATATTCCTGTGATCTTTTACTCTGCAGCACACTTAGCATCCATCTGCCACAGGGAGGTCATGCATCTGTCTGCAGGACTTCACATTACATAATAACAAGCAACATCTTAAGCAAAATAAACAGTCTGAGGGGCAGGCACATTTACCAAAAGAATCTCTCCAGCAAAACACTTTGTATCATCTACTTATTGTCAAAAATATATATAATATAATAGTAAGATGTTTCCCGACTTGACTAGCTTTTACAAATAATGTCAGTAGATGTTAATACTCACACAGTTAGGACAGGATAACACAAAGGCACAGGGAGGAACAATTGTTCTTGAACAATGCCTCTAACGTTTGTCAGATAATTGCAACCACACAAACGAGGCTGCTTGAGAAAATTACCTGAGGCTGGAAGAAAAAAAAAAACTACACCCTATTCACCCAAAATGAACCAAATAGCATGAGAACAAAGACAACAATGCCGCATGCCTCTGCAGCAAAGTGGATACGCGGGCTTCATATAAACTAGTCTTTGTTAGCAAGCTCCCTCCTTCTATTATTGTTCCCGAAATGTTTCACGGCCGTAAACTGCATCTGATCCTGCTCATTATGTGAACGGCTCCTCTTTAAAAGCAAGCTGTGACGCCCGGGCCCATCCGCTCTGAACTGCAGTGCTTTGGCTCCAGAGAACAGCTAATGATACAGGAGGAACAGAAACAGCCCCCCGGGACAAGCCAGCACAGCAGGGCCAACAGGGGATGATTTCTTTGATTTCCTGACTGATAAAACTCACACACACATGCCTACACACACACAGGTGAGCATACAAACAGTCATGCACCTGCATGCACACAAACACACACACACACACACACATAAACACCTACATGCACACAGGTGAGCATACAAACACTCATACACCTGCACGCGCGCACACACACAAACAAAAACACAACCTACATGCACACAGGTGAGCACATACATAGACATACACACCCATGCAAATGCATGCAGGTGAGCCCACACACCAACACACACAGCCAGTCACACTTACATGCACGCAGGTGAGCACACACACTGAGACACACAGCCAGACACACTCACACACATGCAGGTGAGCATACACACAGACACATATGTACACATATTTGTACATATCTATACATGCACACAAACAGACACACATCCAGAGACCTGCCCTAGTCCTCACAAACACATTGCCATTCTTTCACACACACTGTACATCCTGTCCCCTTCAGATAAACACACACACAGGTTAAGTAAGAAAGGCACATGAAAACTGGCCATTAATTAAAATCAGAAAGCAGCTGGTGCAGCCTCGTCGTGTTAGCAGCAAGGTGATCCGACAGGAGGGGGGCCAAATCTTGATGTTCTGGGATCTCAGATTCTGATGAATGGTCTGATAATACTGTCCATAAATAGGCACGCCACTCTCTCTCTGTTTTGTGCTTTATGCATGCAGCTTTACTGCAGCTGTAACTGCCGCTGCTGTATTTTATGGATATTGCTGTCTGGCACTGCGCTGGCTCCGTTTCAGCTGGTGAAAAGTGACAGAGGGTGCTCTCTAAAACTCGGGCAAAGGGAAAATGTCAAAGTCAGGGATGTGTTTCGGACAGGGCCGCGCGGGATACAAGGGCCCGTCGGCGTGTGGAAACCCTCTCTCAGGGAGGCGTAAAACACGTCTCAGCATTGAGGCCATGTTCAGGGAACAGAGCGTTCTAGAGACGGCACGGTGACGTTCCCTATCGCAGGTCATTAGACACCCTGTGGATGTGCTGTGATAAGCGACCTCACGCTGGGCTCTCCCTACCCCTCTTCTGCACAACACAAACCTGAGCCTGTGACAGCTACCTCTGAAGCCTGGGATGGATGATTAGATATAATTGGAATGGACTGGACCGGACTGAACTGGACTGGACTGGACTGGACTGTATTGAATAGAATGGGATAGGATGGGTTGGGCTGAGTTGCACTGGATTGGAGGTGACAACGTCTGAGGATTGGCATGGCTAGAAATGGCTGCAATGGGAAGAAGAGATGTTAGCCTTTCCACACTAGGGCATCTCTGAGACTCCGCACAGAGATCATCGCAGACTAAGAAGTTTATCAAAAATGAGGTCTTAGTCTGTTACATAGGACGTCATCTTCAGATGACACGTGACATGTCAGACTAAAATGATGATCAGAGAACCCCTACCAATGTTTGACTTTTTACAATGTGACTTGCCTCTTGCACAGACATCAGTGGTCATAGTCGTCCGATTGCCTTTTGTATCACATAAAAAGTCTGTGTTGGCTCTACAGCTGGTTGGTACTCCATTGCTTACAGGCCAGCATGCAAGATCAGAAAAGAAAAAGGAGGCATTTTAAAACACACTCTAATGAGTTTCCTCTACCCCATAAATTATGGTAATTGATTCTCACCCTCTAATGTGTTATGTTCCTTTTCCTCCATGATGAAACCCAGCAATAGATGTCCCTGTAACTATGCAACTGCTGTTGATGCATTTGAAGCTATTAATTGGGAGAATTTATTAGGACACCCGTGTTGATTCCAGTCATTACTGCTTGGAAAGAGGTCAACTGTAGCTGCTCGCTATCAGAGAGAACTGAAACAGCGCACAGCATAAATGTCTTGTGCCCTGATGTATGTGTTCCTTTATTGAATGGTAATTTTGTGATCAAAATCGCCGCTGCCGCATGTTTGGACTGTAATTACCGTTCCAGGCACTTTGGCGTAAGTGATTGGTATTCCAGACTATGAACGTACCAAAGCACTCAAAGCATTCTGAAGTGATGGACTTTAAGGGTAAGCCATTGTCTTTCTTACCGTAGCGTCAAAAATATTAATCTTATTTTCCACACTGAAAGAAACAAAAAACACCACCTGGAAGATCTGAACTTATGTTTTTTGCTGTAAGCCATGAAATGTGATAGAACAAGAGGGATTTCAGATTATTGACTTCAAGTAAACTCAATACAGAACATCAATTCATCAACAGTATAGAGTATGCTGTCTTAAAAAGTATCAAACCCTACTTACCAAACATGCCTTTAAACCAAATGTTGACCATTATTGTTCTTTTGCATAGCTGAATGTTCAGTGCTACCCCAATCTGGAGAGTTCAGTCAATACAAACGTATCAAATCACAACATTTGCACCAAGATACTGGCAGGGTTGAAGTCATCTAGAAAGCATCTGATTGGCCCCTCCAGGTTATGACAGGCCTGCTGAGGTCACCTGACACACGAGTGACCCCCAGCATGGGTGCACTGCTCCCATCACTGCTCAGAGAAACTCCAGCCCCGCCCGCTTTGAAACCTGCCAATCACCCAATTTAACCTACCTGCAGCAAGCCCCGATACACCAACATACCCTCAAGGGAACGAATATTTTGACCATTTTATGTATTTTTTATTTAGCCATTTTACTGTGTTTGCTATTGCTCCACACAAAAGAATAATTACTTTCCACAGTGTGTTGTGAAGATGCCAACAGAGCATTTGAATTGCTAATTTGAACAGTTGCATTTAAGCTCCAGAAAACAAACTCTTAAACAAGAAAAGCCTTACCGTGATGGAAAAATTCCAGCCAGAGGAATATAACCTGTGCTGAGGGCCAGAAAGTTGCCTTCAATGGCATACTATACCAACAGCAGAAAAAAGCAAAAATTCACACTTTCATTCAACTGTGTGTACATGTGTCCAGTGCCCTTCTGCCCATATCCAACAGGAACCATTGACAGAATGATATCAGAATGATATACTCTACGCAGGAAAAGCAAAAAACAGTGATAAAACACTGTATAATTTATCTATTGTGTAGATAATGATGTTGATTAATGATTTTGAAGTTGTGATTAAATTGTGGGATTGCTCATTAAAGTGTTGTTAGTATTTCTGCAGATATTGTGATGGAGCACAGTGCCATAATCACTAAGGTAACTAACACCTCCTGGATCTAACCTACATAACCAGCAATTAGGAGCCAATCTCCCTCTTCCATGAAAGACCTCAGGTCCATTGTTCAGTACCCACAATGCACCATGCAGAACTGATACATTAATATACTTTCACAACACAAAGAAAGCAAAGATGGAAATGTTAGGAGTTTGTTCACATTCTGAATTGTCATAAGTCTGTTTTTTTCTCTTTTATGTTCATAAAGTCCAGATTCTACCTAGAGTATTGTCCATACCTTCAACTAATGTTTTTCAGCAAGTGTTTCAATATTTTTTTTAATATTTACACAACATCAAGAATTCAGTGGTCACTGAAATAACCAAAAAAGTGTGCAGCACAAAACTGCAGCACAAGTTTACTGATTAAATTTAAGGAGAAAGTACGCTGTGACTAAGGCTAAAATTGCACACATATATGAGCATAAATAAAGTTTTTATTTAGTTTTAATTATTTGATTGAGATTTTATCTAAAATCATACATAAATTACCTTTTTTCTGGACTTAAATCACATCAGTGCCACATTTCTCTCACCTTAGAGCGAGATTCAAATATGTGCTCCCTGTCGTTGCATTCAGATTGGAAAAGCAGTTATCCTTTCATCGTGTGCATGTTATTATTACTTTTCTATTAAATCACGGAAAAAAATTAGTAGTGCAGTTTCTAAAAAAAAAAAAGTTAATCTGGAAACGCATGCGGAATAATGTGAGAACAAAAACACTGACGGATTATTGCTCCGATAAGTTTGGAGGAAAACACAAGGAGGGAATAAAAAGCAATCCAAGCTCCCAGAGGATTTGAATACAATCATTCCCACACCAAACCAGTGCTGTTAATCTCCAGCATCCCTCATCACATCAGTTGTTCATTACTGCGGCTGTCCTCTTAATTATTCAGGTAATCTGGAACCTAGGTATTATCAGATACAGTGTGCAGCTACTCTGATAAAGCGCTCCACCTCTCCTGCTCACGTGATCGCTGTAGCAAGGAGCATGATTTTTCCCATCTACTGTGGGAATTTCATGTGACAGCGGCAGGGATGCAAAATAAGATACCTGTGGCACAATAAGAATGGCTAATATTTTACCAGTTAGGCCCCCATTTACATTGTGTTTTTGTGTGTGTGTGTGTGTGTGTGTGTGTGTGTATGTCTGTCTGTGTATCTGTGTTTGTGTGCAAGTTTCAGTTATACACAATGAATTAATTGTGACCCCCTTATTTTGTTCAGACCGACTCCTTTCTATTGAATTCTCTGCAGCAGGGACGCTAAATGGTGCTGATATGTCCAGAACCAGCCAGTCACCCCTCATCACCACGCTGTTCTCAGCGTGTGATCGGAGACAGCCTCCTAAAGCAACCCGTGGCCTGCTCGCCCCTCAACAGCTATTTATCGCTCTTAATGAGTGTTTGCCGGGCACTCGAAAAGGGAAATTGAGTGAAAGCAGCTCAAACAGTGATACATCGAGTGCAACAAAGCAGAATGAAAGGGGCAGTTTTAGTGCAGAAAGGAGAAGCAACAGACTGGCTCAGATTAAGCTCCATTCTCAAGGGTGCAACAGGAGTCCAACATCCTGAATTTGAACCTGCTACCCTCTGTGTTGCAGTGTCATTTCCCAACATCATGGCCACTTTCAAATACTTTTAATGATGTGGCGGCTTAAGTGAGGGTTCAGTCAGATCACTACTGATAAAGAGACAGACAGACAGATACATGCATACATACATACATACATACATAGATCGATAGACACATAGATACATAGATAGAGAGAGACAGACAGACAGACATAGACAGGCAGATAGTTAGACAGACCCAGTGTAGGATTAGAGATATTTTCCTACCTTCTCTATTTGAGCACTTGATTTCATGTACTGCCCACTTGAGGTGCATAACAAGCGGAAACCTGGATGTCTTTATCAGCCTGTAACCATGCAGTCAGTAACCAAGGTCAGCTCTATCTGCCCGGGACACAGGGGATTAGTGCACTGCTTTTCATCAGGGTTTTATTACTTTTATGAACCTGCTTCATCATCTGATGACCTGCTGACCCCCAATTAATGTGTTTTAAGGATACTGCAGACACAAACCAATAAAACAAAGAACTCATGTTTTTAGTATACTTTCTTTATATACAAAGTTTCAGTTTGAACACAAAAAATTAAATGTTATATATATTGCTATGTCTAATTTCTATACCATCATAATTTGTTGCATACTGAAAACCTTGACTGTTTTAGATATGATTCCATATTGAAAGGTTTGTTGCTGCTGACTGGCTTGGTTCACTTCAAAACCAATAATTACACCATTTGAACTGTGAAATTCAGATTTTTGCTTTTTGACCACTTACTGCATGATGGATGTTGCTACATAAAAAGAGGTTGGAAATACAAACAAAGAGAAGAAGAATGAAGACAGTTAGCAATGGTAATCTGACTTTCTGTTCTGCTCTACAAGGTAAAGTGGGACAATCATAATTTCCCTGCTGATTTTATGTACTAATTTATGAACTAAATTTGTGTATTGCTCTGACATCAAACTACTCATATCCTGTTTTCTCCTGCAAACAAAAAAATCATCACAATACATAAAGTTTATATGAAACACTAATATCTGTAACACATTATATGAAGGTGTAATTTGAAATGAAACCTGGGCTTTAAACAGTAATTACTAAAAACAGTTAGCCCAGGTTTGAGTCCCTGAAAATCCTTTCATGTTTTAAAAGTCTTTCAAAATTTTCAAAAATCCAAACTCCAGGTACACAGCGGTCTCCTTTCACTTCTCATATTTCAACATCTCAATAAAATGCCAATGACAACTATACAGCTAAAGCACCAAAATGAACTAAAATAGGTCAAAATAAAAGGCTACAAAGTCAGATAAACACCTCCAACATTTCACACACAATGGGTTTTGGAGACTGTTACATGGCATTATTAATTTGTTTAGCAAACACCATTTAAATGGCCTCCAGGTTTACATTATCCAGCTGTAGCTGAGCGCTAACTACAACATTTCCAGTTAGAGTAAATGCTCAAGGATGCAGTACAATGGAACTGTCCGCTTGCAGCCTTCACATTACACCCCAGCTCCCCAACACAAGCTGAGTTTGAAATCCACTGAGGAAGAGGTAGAGGGTTATGAAGAATTGTGCTGACTTCCCTTACAAGCACAATGCCTGCGCTCCTGCAAACAATATCATATTACAAGCGCCTTGCTCATTCAGGTGAAAATGATTTGAGCTCACAGCTCCTTCACAATAACGGTGTTTCTCTGAAAGCAAGCTTTCCCTGCTCATTGCAGCATCAGAGGGGAGAACTCTCCCCAGCGTGTGTTGATGTATACTGCTGATAGACACCTACCCTTTGACCTAGGGCCTAAGACACACTCCACTCTCAATGGCTGGATAATGCAGTAGGCCATCAAAGCCAAGCGGCAAGAAATAACGTAACTTAAGGCAGCAAACAATATATTTTGCTCTAGCATGAAAACCTATTACATCTCTCCACCGCCACCATCTCCTCTTCACCTTTCGACATGCTTCCAGGAGTAATGCATTTGGATGATAGCACGACGCAGGCGTCACACAATGCTGGTTTTATCAGAAAGCTGTTGTGGCACAGGAAAAGCATCCCAGGGGCGGCGCTAGCATTTATCTATGTCACTTGTCCTTCTTTGATTTATTCAAGTTCGCAACGTGTCGTGGGCAGAAATCCACCTCAATTGGCGCCGTTTGTGATAGCAGCGTGTTCGGCCCGTCTGGATTCCTGGCGACAATAAAGTCTGTGGCCCAAATAAGCACTGAAAATAAACAGCGAAAGAACACAGAGGAACCGGAGAGACAAGATAATACGAGGCCTCCTCTTCCTCCTTTGCATGCATCTCGCTAAAAATATCACTTACTATAAGCAGACCTAGAATGGCTTTGATTAAGTGCAGTTAATAAAACACCAGGGCCAAGATTCTGCTCACTCTAGGCAACACTGGATATACTTTTTTTTTCTAAAATCAAGTCTAAAATATTTGAGAATATATTATGTTGTATGCAAGGTATTTATGTATTCAGAGTTGGGTTAATGGACTCCCGAGTGGCTAAGTCAACAAAGACGCTCGTTCCAACCGCAGGCTGAGCTACACAGCCCAAGACATTGCAAGTTTAAGTCTGGGCTGCGTCTTTTCCCAACAGTAACTTGGAGTTCACAGTGACAGAACATAATTGGCTCCAGTTCTGTCAGGGGTTACATGAGTTACAAATAGCCAAGTTCTCCTTCCTGTACCAGCCTTTAGCACCCTCTAACGACTTTTTGGGTGACTATGAATCAATCACATATAACGCTGGTCGGAGATGTCCTCCAACTGGCGTTCGCTCTCCCACGGTGCACTGTGGGACTTGTGGAGTGAGAAATAGCTGATGGCTACATGCAGATGTATAAGAGGACTGCATTTGTTGTCATTCAGCACTTCTGAACAAGTGCAGAGGATGGGATGATGGGGTTATTGTCAGTAATGTTTGTCCATATGTGTGAGACTGCATTTGTGAAAGCCACCCATGTTGCTGTATTAGCTTAGCTTTAAACTTAACAGGCATTGGTTAAATCTGACTGGATGTGAAATTGGGAACTTGCAAAACATTACTGAATACTGTTGCAGTAATAGGACAGATAAGTGAATAATGAGCAGCTGTCACAACATAAATAGCTAATATAACATTTTAGCAGTAATAAAAAGATATTGACATTAACAATACCTGGCAAAGAGCACTGTCATGTGTCACCTGTCCTGTTAAGGTTTTATGTTTACTGCAATGTGTTTCACTGCACACCAGTTCTAACAATATTACATGGCTGCAGCAAGTGTATAGAAAATCCAATCCAAATTAAACTTAATTCCCCATGTTACTGCCACTTTGAAATGAAACATTGACAGCTTTTACTCAGAATGCTAAACTCCCAAACAATATTTTAATTTTTTTAAAGCTTTTTTTTGTGCTAATTACAATATTTAAACAGTCCAATCAGAGCAGCTACACCATATTCAGAGAGACCTTCGTCCTTTAACGCCATTACTGCCCTGGCGTTTAATTGCTGGCTGTTTCTCCATGTAAAGTGTCCTTCACCAACTGGAAGTCCATTGTCAGCATCTCTGTACCACCCCTGCTGGGCAAAGGGGGCTTGCATCGTTACATGGAGCTCGTTTTTATTATAATTAGCATGGCATTTCTGACACATTTTACTGCAGGCTTCTCCTTTCAGCTGGTTCGAGCTCTTTTCTCCACGCTACCATACGTCATGTGTCTTATTAACAGATCTCTGAGATTTACAATAATGAGGGAAAAAAACAAACACCCTCCTCAGACACATGCTCTGTTTTATCCTTGTAATAAGAGGCAGGCCAAACAGACATATGTTAAATGATATATATTTAAAATGGTCTGTAAAATAATAAATACATTTATAACAGAACAGAATGTTATTTATTTGCATACATTTGATTTATTGCAACGGCTATCAGGAACCTTTTACATAATGCATGCATACCATTTAAAGGACCTTCACAACACTTCATAAGTCCAAAAACATGATTTTTCAACCACACCAAAGGCAGATGAATTAATCTACTTTTTCCCAGCATGTACTGCTCAATATTTGCTGCATCTTTAACATGCAAAGACGTCAACCAAAATGATGAGAACATTTTGCTGTGTGTCCCCACCTTTGGAAATAAATCAGATCCAATCAAATTCACCTCCAGATGCACAAACATGCATCTAAATAGAAAAAAAAAAGTTTAAAGCTGCCACGCACAGAGTACGGGATGTACACAACAACCCAGGAGTCTGCAAATGATTTCAAATGAAAAATGAGGGGAACAACATGATTGTCCAAAGAGTACAGTACAATCCAAGGGGGGAAAATGCCTCTGAAACAGCTTCCAATGTAAAAGAAATAACACGCTACATTGCGGCTTTTGAATGTGTGTCAAAATGAATGAGTCAGAGTAGATATGGAGGGACATGAGGCTAGACAGCAGCCTTGAGGGGAAGGGCTTTGGACAACTGAGGAGCTGACATGTGAGGAGGCATCTAGATCAGAAGACAGGAATGACGAGCTTGGTTAGCTCACCAGATGATCGATCAGGACCTATCACTCCCACATGTGACAGAAAGGGATGTCACAGCCGATTCTCGGTTATGATCACGGTTGGGTCCTATCTGAGGTTTTGCTGGAACCCCTGTGTGGAAGAGCTCTCCTGAGGTACGTCGTGCAGTGCTGTATGTTCTCTAACATGCTGTGCTTTAGCATGGCATCTTGCACCATCCTGGTTCACCGAGGAGGGCACAATCCTACATGCTGCTGGCACTAGCAACAGTCCCAAGATAAATTTGTCACTCTGCCACTTCGTCACTCTGAATTTGTCTTCCTGTTCTTTATCTTCTTCTTACTGTCTCTGAATGTTTTGCGGATCTTCAGATAACACCAGAAACACTACCACCTGAAGCAATTTCTTATGTTGTAAACTTTGTTGTCCATAAAAAAAATTACTCTGTGGTTTCATGCACTTTTATCTCTCCCAGCTAGCTTGTGCTTTGTCTGGCCAACTATTGAAAAATAGTCATGCTGCACTTCTAATAATGTTGACTCCTTATGTGGCTTTTTTTTGTGATGTACTCTGCCTTAATTGTAAGTCGCTTGGATAAAAGCATCTGCCAAATGGAAAAAATGTAAATGTAAAACTAATCCCCTCTTGTATTTACAAAATTCCCACTCCCATTGGCACATCCCATCCAGGTCATCGAACACTGATCATATTGAGCCAATAGGGACAGCTGCTCTGTCAATGCCCCTTCAGGCAAATGTAGGAAAAAGTTGTTTGCCATCCTGGGCACACCAAATGAATTGTTAAAATATAGACATCATTATAAATATATTGCAGTCAATGTGGATAAATGGACTCTCACATGTCTCTGGGAGTTGAGCTGCAGGTACTGCCTAGCATTGGTCTCTCTGAGGTGATACAAAGCTTGAAAAAGCACATTCTGGGGTCTCTACAAAGTGATAAAGTAAAGCAACATAGGAACAGTGGCTTACAATAGGATGTATGGCATGTATGTATGTATGGTGTTGTGGTTGATGAAATATAAGCATAACCAGTAGGTTTCAGGTTCAAAGCCTGGACAGGGCAATGCCCGTGTATCCCTGAGTGAGTTACTTAACCTGAAATTGCTTGAGTAAATATCCAGGACGTACTGTATGTGCCTGGATAAAATATCAAACGCAAGTTATTTAGTTGCCCTAGATAAGAGCATCTGCTCAGCAAATAAATAATGAAACACAACGATTACACGAACAAGAGGCTCCATTGAAAGTTTACTTTTCCATTGAAAGGATGTCTTTACCTGACCTAAGCCTTTGAAATGCTCTTCAAACGCTCAGATATTCAACGCAGACACACAAAATCTACTGTGCGCTGCAATTAACACCTAAGAACTCTCTGGTAAAGCTCTCAAAGAGTATTGCATGGTTTTCTTTCTTCATTACTAATGCATGTTCCTGAAAAGTGGTGTGTGACTGCAACACTTCACAAAACCAGGGATTTAAAAATTGCTGATGCTTTGATTGCAAAATGATTCATTACATGTCATTCTTTTTCTTTTTTTTCCCAGGCTATCAAAGCAACCAAATCCATGCTGATTTTTGATGGGAATCGCTATTGTAGCAGTAATAAGGCGGCTGTCGGATTCACAAAGACAACAGACGTTCTCTTGCGATATTTGTAATCTGACAGTGCATTTGCAGAAAGGTTCTGGTGTTAAAAGTCTTACCAAGCATTTAGGTGGTACCAAATGCAGCTGTCATATACAGCGCAGACACAGTTGTTCCTATACGCTGTTAGCAACAGGCCTGGCAGTGCCTGTGACGTTCTGGAATGCAGTGGAGAGGAACTCCACAGAGACAGCACACGGACAGTTCGCATGGGTGCAAGAGAAAAACAGTTGACCTTTTTCTGAGCGCACAGCGCTCTCTTAAAATAGGAGCTTCCGGGTTGCCGGGCGGCATTCTTAGTAGAGCTAGCCGTGCGGGTGATGTGCTGTCCGCACACAGGGTAACCACAGAGGTTCCATCTCCATGCCTGCCGAGGGACACCATGCACGGGGCACTGCTCACCAAAAATGGAAACAGCTGTCCCCGTCTCCTCTTGTGCAGGACCACGCTTTGCTAGGAATCACACACGACGTGTGGCGTCCAGTGTTTAAAAAACTGTTTTTTGTTGGTTGGCAATTTGCGATCTTGAACTAAAGAGTGTGGAATGGTCATCTGCAGAGAATGTGAGGATATAGAGCAGAACTAAACATCACTGCAGCAACAACAGTGGGACTAAACATCTGTGACAGTGTAACTGCAGGAGAATGATTGTAACTCAGCCACACAAAGACAAATATATGGATTAAGATATTAACTTGTGATCCTGATGAAAAAAGCAGAGACAGGTCTTTTGCTACAACGCTACAACCTTACAGGCAGACTGAGTACACACTCTATAGTATACTGTCGGTTCATCTGATCGGCATGTGAATGTGCACTGAGAGTCTCCAAAGTTAGGTCATATCTATGTACATTCTAAACTATAGAACAAAAAAATTGCCTCTCCTGGCTGGATAGCACACAAACATCTTTGCACAAAATAAGATCCACAGACAATCTTTAAAAGGCAATATGCACTGAATATGAATTATTCAAACCAAGACAAATGTTATATTTGTAACAGAGAGGATTTCAGTTTGGCACAGACTGATCTGCACACCTTGTGTGGTGGTGGGTGTGGAATCGCAATGCTGTGATGTATCGGAAAATAAGCATCAGCGGCACGGGTTTGATCGACGCCGTTCCTAACCTCTGAGGCCCTGCAACTTCGATGTTTCCACGTAACTCCCCCCCACACACATACACAACTCCCTGACACACACACACAGACAAGCACACCAGCACCAGAATGAGATGATCACCTGCTTAAACAGACGGGTCAGACTGACAGACACAGAGACCAAAACATCAGCACTGGCATGTCTTCCCCCCCTGCACTTTCCTACCCTCTTCTTCATGCCAAAAAATCCTGATAGAGCGGGATGAGGAGGGTCACTTTCTCCTGCATTTCAGTTCATATTCACTCAGAGTGAAAAGAAACCAGTATTTCGACCCGAGCGACATCTTCCTTAGGGTGTGGTCAGTCTGAGCATTCAGCACACAAACCTGCCAACTTATTCACAGGTAGAGAGCAATTACTTTTAGTCTTTGTCATTGGGCAGTCTCTCTTATCCAACCCACAGCTTGCAAAGCAAGGGTACACTGTCACTGAGAAACAGTGAGGTGGTACGTTTCTCCCCATAAGAAACCCCATTAAATTTCCAATTACAGACATCACGAAGAGGAATTTTATATGCTCACCTATGTTACAGAAGCCCCTCAGAGAATTACAGTGCTGTGAATTACAGCCAGTAGGAAATGATTTGTACTTTAGTTACACTAAGTGATTTGTGTTTTAATCTCATATGATGGCCTCTGTATTTTTCAGTAGCTCAATGCTATGGATTGTATTGTACTTTCTCATTTACAGCCCGCACTGCAATTTTCAATGCACTGTAAGTCACTCTAGATAGGAGCATCTGATGAAATCATCCCTCCGTTCACTCATTCACTCATTCATTCATTCCTTTACAGTAATAATAATGATGATAAATCTAGCACTTTGGGAGCTGTGATTGAGGGACGGCCACAGCGGGAATCCAGCGATTGCGGCACAGGCTGGCACAGGCTCAATAGGGAGCCGAATGTGTGCAAGAGACTACCTTTCAGCCAGACCGGGAAAAAAAGAGGGTTCGAGTTTCCACCGAGGGCACACGGCAAGATGCAAATCCCTCGCAGAGAAAGAGACTGCCGTTCTGGGCAAGGAACTCTTCCGCAGGCCTTTGGAGAGCTGATATTTAATCCCGGCGCGATTCATTCAAAATGCATAAAATGGGATTTCGCTGTTTAAAAGGGGCCTGATACCGTTATAAGGAGCCTTTCACTGAAGGTGCCCCCGAGTGCTCAGACAGAGCAGTGCCACTTTAGCACCTATATTTTGAGAGGGCCAAAAAAAGAAGGTATTGTAAAAGAAGATTGAAATGCCACCATACGGATTACTTTACAGCGGCAGACAGGGAGCTGAAACTTTCAAAACCCAAGGGCTTCCAGAGAGCACACAGGAGCTGAGCAAACTGCTGTCTGAGGTTAAGTAAAGACCATTAATAACAAGATTAAGTACCCATCAGCCAGCATATACATATGTCATTACCTTGCTTGTAATAGGTTTTATGTGAAAAAGTTAAGAAATAAGATTGTAGCCATAGACCGACATCTGGAACAATATGTTTAACAATATGAAATCAGACTTATTCCATAATACACATCCCGGTTTCCTTTTCATATTTAAAAACACCAATACCAAAATACCAAAATATTCAAGGCCAAATACATACACAAAAAACAGACTTTGGGTGCAAAATGTGGGAAGTTCAATGAAGACCAGTTATTTGCTGTGTTAGGAAATGGCTGCTTCACCCACAGAACCAGATGCTTTCCCTGGGTTTCACAATAGCATCAAATCATTAAAGCTTTTTTCCAGTAATAAATAACATTATAAATGCTACTTTCGTCATGATACACTGTACTGGGATCAGTGGCAACTGAAGAAGGAACAACCTGCCGATCTTTGCATTACTCAAACAAGAACCGAGGCCATCACATTACCACATCAAGCCAAACAGCCATCACAGTTATGAAATGTCCACAAATACCCAATAACCTTTGAGCCAAAAATGTGACTGACATAACTTATGGCAAAAAAGAAACCATGGCAAAGTTCTATTTACCAATACAATTATGATGTCATGCGGTCTCTGCGTACTTTACCAGGTGCTCCTGTTTAACGAAGAAAAAGAAGAAAATAACTGGACAGGAAGCTGAAGGTTTATAACACCTGTGTTACCCAGGCATAGCCACACTCTTGGCAAATGCCCCTGAGGCATTAATGCCATGCCAGATTTCATTTCCATAAGGTTAGCACAGGCAGAAGAGAAGTGACAAGGGGCCGAGGCCGTTGTCAGCTTTGGCAGTCTGCCTTGTCCCCAAAAGCCCTCCACCAAGCCTGCTTGGGCCTAGAGCCCCTGCTCCCCTGAGCAGAGCACGGCCTGAAGCTCACCAAAGTCCCACAAAAGAAGACTAGGGGCCGGCCCCCTAGAGGAGACGGCCTTGCTTTTTTGCTCAGATAAAACTGAAGCAAGGGGGGGGTGACTAAACCCCCCCCCCAACAGGGACTGGATCCATAACGCACATTCCTAGACATACGTGGCACTTCAATATCCTTTCAGAAGTGTTTATAATAATCATTGATTTTCTCTTTCTTGATCCGAGGCTTTGTACCGCACCACGGCGTTCCATTGTGCTGGGCTAACTGTGCATTGTGATTGTGCTGAGAATAACAAAGCAATGTTACAAACGCTGAGAATGATTCCACTCACCTGCATTATTGCAGATACTCATACGCACACTTCATAACAGTGATGGCACGTTGTGTTGTGAGGCCTGTTTTGTTATTACGATATGAGTGGATGTTCCTGTTATGCGGTGCCTATATTTCGAAACCATCTGTCTGATTTACGTTTCCTGTGTCTGAAAGCACGGTTGTCGTCTTCGTCACGTTGACATTTCCGGTTTCCACAGGCAACGTGAAGTTGTTTCCATTTGGCTCCCTCCCCTTGTTAGATGTCAGAAATCAAACGGGACCAGTAAAGAAAAAAAAATTCAAAGTTTTTCTAGGCTGGAAAGCCACAGGCAGTGAAGCTGAATACCTTAGGGACCGTCACTAATGATGAGAACAAAAAAAAAAAGTGAAGTGCGCGCCTCTCCTTCCGACGCGACTCCTGTATAACGGGCCGCGGTTGTCCCCGCGGTACAAACGCCGGAATGGAGGAGCCAAGAACAACGGCCACGGACTGAGCATCGGCAAGCACCCCCCATGGTAATACAAGCCAAAGGTTAAAGTGGTGGGGGAATTAATATGTCCTAATGGTATTATAATGAACGAGGAAATATGGAACATCATTTATTCAACGGAGTCAAGTGTGTCGGCAAAGAGAGAGGGCTCGGCGGCAAACATCAATTATTCCACATCTCCGCTCGGCAGAGGAGAGGGGGAGAGACGCGAGCGCGACAGCTGGACGGGTACCGTAAATTACCGCCGAGGTTGGAAATGAAGTGGTCGTAATCGGTGGGCACATTTGCGCCACTGAGCGTCCCCGCACGTGTTGGGCGAACATTTAAAAAAAAAATTTTAAAAAAGGTGGGGGCTGTTTCTCGCCGTTAACGATGCAAGCCATTAAAATATCATTTCGCAGGGTTTCACCTTTACCGTTCAAGCCTGTGACTGGGTCCACAGTTGATATTGCTGGTTCATTTCTAATTTAAATTAAGTGGGCAACCAGAAAATGTAATCATGTAATAATTACATAATCACATAATATGTATCTATGTAAGTACAACGGTACTGCTGCACTGTAACAGCTTGTGGGAGGGTTTGTGGTTTTTGTCCATGCAAGTACTCATTAACCCTTAACCTTACTTCAAACCCGGTGTAAATCCTAACTGTGATTACACAAATAAGCACTTAAACACTGTAATTGTAATTATTTGTTTTCAGTGACAAAAATCTGCTCATACAATTGCTGAAGCCTGACATTTTTCAGTACTGGACAGCCTTATTTCATAGGATAATGCTAATGCTGTTTTAAAAAGCATTCATGTACATAGAAGAGATTTTGCAGTGAACGCTTTCAGGACCTTCAACACAGCAATAATCATAGGAAGCAAAGGAGCCCAAACTAATCTGCTGTACCAGGATCTTAACCAGGAGAGAGGCACTTTCTGCAGTCAAATTAAGAGAGTAAGTGCATAACCGCCCAAATGGGCATCAAGCTATTCCGTCTGGCAGGGCTGGAAAGCCTGGGATTTTACATTTCTTTGTGCGCTGATCGAATCCGGCACATTGACTTTGACTTGGTATTCGTAACCACGGTGAACGGGGTCAAGATCACTCATTAAAAAGCAACGTGCCGATCAATCACCGGCTTCTCTTGAATTCCGGGGCCAGCGCTGATGCATCAATACAGCGCACTTTATTAGCGCTGGAATAGTCCCTTCCCTCACCTTATTAAATCTGAATTAACAAAAGACTAATCGATTACAGCCCCCTTCCCCAACACCCCCGGCCCCCTGCCCCCCAACTCCCAACTGTCCAAGGCCATCTCTGTAGATAAACAGCTTTGTGTTGTCACGGCAATAGGACACAAATAAAACCCCCCCAGCAGGTGTTGTGTTTTGACCTTCCCCGGGGGTGGATGTGTGCTCCCGGTGGAGTCTCTGGCTGCCAGGGCCAGCCGTGCCAGAGGTTGAATACGTCGGGCAAAACCTCGACAGAGGCAATACACAGCCTGCTTTTATCTGGGCAATGCAACTGCAGTTAGAGTCACGTGCTCTGTATCTTCTCAAATATCCCCCCGTTGGCCAAAAAAAAATGCTTTTAAGAAGTGCTGCATTTGTAGCAGCTGCTCTGTGCGTGAGTGTGTGTGTGTGTGTGTGTGTGTGTGTGTGTGTGTGTGTGTGCATGTGTGCATGCGGTGGGGGTCCAGTCTTGATCATGTGCGTGTGAAAGACATTTCATTGTAAGCAGTTCTTTAAAAAAATAGCCCACTGTGTGCCCCAGTACTAAAGGTGTCAGCTTAATACCGTTCACGTCATTCCATGACATCTGCATTACGTCACGGTCCGAGGCATGAATCACAGTATTGAAAAACTGTAAGTGAGGCAGCTGCAGTTCTATTTTTGATGGTGCTGAGGATTTCTTTTATCATCATATAATTGTTCTGGTCTGATCTCTGCTCTGTCGGCATCACTTGAAAATGTCTTAGATGTCACCACATTACCACACTGCTGCAAAAACTTCAGAGGTAAAAAAAAAAAAAAATCTATCACATTTCTATCTCTGTGTGAATTTCAAAGTCGGTTCATTAAGACATGTGACAGCATAAAATCAGATTAATTCTTTTCTGAATTCTTTGTTTTCCGAGACGGGGAGAAAGTTTTTTTGGAGCAGGGGGGAAACCCGGCGCGTGTTCTTTATGCAAATGAAATGGCGACAGCAGAATGTGAACAGGCTACTGGGGTGTGTGGGAACCCCTTGGGGTATCCCGGAGAAGAATGCACACCCTTTCTTCAGAGGTAGTTAGTCTTTCACTTCACTGTTCAGCCCATTCGGCCCACTCACAGGACTGCATACGCAACCACGGCTAATCACCTTTGCTAACGAAGCAATTTATCAACATCTACACATCACTGTACGTACGCATAGGGGATATGTAGACACAAACAGATACGTATTTATACATGCAGAAATTCTGAGTTCCAGCTTGTACACATAAAGAGGATCAATGTGAGCTTTGTCCACTATGCTGAAACAATATAATACTGTGTGTTGTACATACTGTAGGTACTTATATATGTAGAGGTTCAGATGATTCAGGTTCAGGGGATGAGAAACATGTTTAATGTAGCATACTGGAGGACTCAAGGGCGTTTGTGTTAAATTGGACACCCGGCTTCATTCGCAGGCCTTTTCTTTGTTCCTCGCCACCTGGTCAAAGCGCTAACAGCTGACCGGTCAACAACTTCCACCGCTGCAGTAAATCTGCGGCCGGCGTTTATGGCATCGCTGCCACACACCGAAGCCTGACTGTAAAAATTCTGACAGCTTTATTTCGGTGCGTGCGTCACGATTTCGCCGCGTGTGCTCGTTACCGCTGCAGTTTCGGGGAGCCTCGCACCAACGGGCACCTGTGTGTGCCATGTAGGGGTTTGCCCTTTACAGCTAAAAAAAAAAAAAAAAAAAAAAAAAAAAAGGATCCCCTCGAAAGAGGGCCGGCTTCACGTGCTCGCTCAGAAAGGCCACGTCTGTTTATTTGACGGACACATCCTGGGTCACGTTACATGTGACCTCACACTCATGAGCTTTTAACAGTTGGGCCCTTGGTTTCTTTGCACCGGCATGCACAATGACATCACTTCCCTATCAGAGACCTCAGGTGTGGCTCTGTAAATTGCCCAGGACAAGGGCACATGCAAAAGACATACATGATAGCACTTAGTGGATCCCATTTACACTGCTAAAAATATAATGTATAATTCATGTAAAGGTCATTTAACCTGGGTAAACTATTGCAAAATTAGCTAAGCCCATTGTTCATGAATATATTTAGTCACTCTGAAATGGCATTATAAACAATCAAGTTAAATATACGATAGCAAATCCATTTTGGTTCTAACAGATATCAGCACTAGATCCAGGACATGCATGATGGACGCATCACCTGGTGTTGTTCTCACATGACAAATGTGGGAATGTGGGGTTTTCTGCAGCAGACGTCACCAGAAGCCCTGGAGGAACCCCAACATGTGGTGTGACGGAAATGTGTTTCACGTCACAAAGCGTTTTCAGTCTGGTTCCCCACAGACACACACACACACAATCAAGCCCCCCAGCAAAGCTCTGACTATGAGGACAACCACAATCCACCAGAACAAAAAAATGTGCAGCTGGTCAAAGAACAGTATGCAGGCTGCAAGCTTGACTCAGAGCAAAAAGGAACATGCATGCCGCTTGACATGGCCATTCAATGATCTTTTTATTCCAGTCTGTGAAAGCTCCTTGGTTTGTAGTGCTTTGACAATAAACTTGTATCCCTGGGCTGGGAAAAGTGTGTGTGTGTGTGTGTGTGTGTGTGCGGCAGGGTGGTGGGGGGGGGGGGTTCAGTCTTGATCTTGTGCGTCGTGACCCTCTGGCCCCTGTCCTTCAGCTGTGAGTGAGCTCAGTGATGGGAAGCCATGTTGGTGGCAGAGGGGCAGATGTCACTGGAGATCAGTGATTTGTCCCTGCCCCCTGGGGCCTCCAGCATGCTGTATGCTAACAGCAGTGAGGCTGCCCGCAGCCGACCGGGCCAGAGAAGACATGCGGTCAAGGGATTCATTTCAACCGTCACCACATCCTCAGGTACGGGAGAAGCTCACATTCCCATTCTCTGCAAACCCAAACAGAGCCTGTCTGACCAAGTGAATCCCAGAAAAAAAAAAATTAAAATACCTACACGAGTACCAGAAAAGCAGTAAAATGCTAATGCTGAAAAGATTACACGGTAATTTATATGTAAAGAAGGATAAACTCATATCAGCAGATAAGGTTTACCCAAATTGGGGGAGGCAGAATGTCGCTTCAGATGGAGCCTTTGGTGAATTTTAGATAATGCCACTGGCGCCCCTGTACATATCAAGG
Source organism: Megalops atlanticus (assembly GCA_019176425.1). NCBI lineage: Eukaryota > Metazoa > Chordata > Actinopteri > Elopiformes > Megalopidae > Megalops > Megalops atlanticus. The sequence continues at coordinate 18,840,364 of CM032894.1, forward strand.
TTATCGTTTACGGGAGAAAACAGCTATTGTCAAAAGACGTGACCCCAGAGTCATGACTAGAGAGCAGCTGGAAGTTTATGGGTTATCTGAATAAGCCACAAAGCCTTCTCCATTACAGGGAGGGACAGCACTCTGACCCCTGCAATGCGTTGGGTGGGCAAACTGAGTCAGGGACGCACTCACAGGAGATCTCATAGTCTAATGACGCAGTTTTGAACCAGTATCAAAAAGGCTACCTTCTGGAGGCAAACCAAAAGTGTTTTATCGTGTTGCCTTCCATTCTGAGAGGAAAAAAAAGCTTGCTGACGGTGGATTTTACCATAAAAAATTCAGACCTTACAAAACAGGAAGCGCAAGATGTGGGCATATCTAAAGTGAAGGCTTTGCAAGGTCTGGCTTTTATTGGAGTGATATGATTTGGCAACATTAATTATTCACGATTCAATGATGTATTCAAATAGCGTCAGCCGCAGCACAAGCAAAGAGACTCTGATTGCATTAACTGCTCAGGTAGGCTCTGATGTCTTTGTGGTACTAATGGGAGCAGAATGATAAGGTTCCACCAGGATGACTTTGTTTTCGTATTGCGTCAGCAATGATGTCATTGCCAGCAACCAATCAGGTTCTACCCCTCCCTGGCAAACTGCTCATCCAGTTGTAGATCAGGTTAATATTTGTTTGTCATCCACCCACTCTCTTGCTCCAAAATTGGTGGTTAGTATTAAATACAGGCCAACTTGCCTTTAGTTTTCAAAGGGTGAATATGAAAGTTTAAGCCAGGGATGAAGTGGGTTAGTTTAAGTCACAATTTCAAAGGCCAGGCCACAATGTACCATCAAAGAAGCTGATATCACTAAATCCTTCCACAGCAAGCTTCCTGGCTGAAATGCTGCTGTTGATAGACGCTCTGAATTCAAGTAAATACAAGCTAAATAAACTGTGTCTTTTCTTTCTCCGCAGCCTTCCAGGAGACAGCCGGAGCCTGGCAGCTGGGTAAATATTGCAGCTTTTTTAACAGAAGTTGTTTTTAGACGGAGGCCCGTGAAATTAATGCCATGCAGATTTAACAGGATTGCGCAGTGCGCGGGAATAACCGCTGCTGCACAACTAAATCGGCGTTGAGCGCCGGCAGTCCGCTGGGTCTGCGACAGCGAACGGCGTATGGAGTTTAAACCAGCGCGCTTGCTCCACACACCCCCCGCCTAATGCAACCGTAACGTCTTCATCCCCCACACTTCTCCCCGCTCTGGTGAAAATCCCATCCTCCGTGCCCTCACAGACTGGAGGGAGGCTTTTAGAGTGACTGCAGTGCACTTTTGACTCTGTAATACCCCCTCCCAAAAACCTGCTAAAAACAGACATTATGCTAACTGGTCTTAGCATTGCAAAAAAAAATTATTTCTAATCTGGCATTCTCCACACGTCAGTTTATGGTAGGAGAGAACAGGTATTGTTATCCTCATTAAAAAACATTACCTTACTTTTTTGCCTTGAAGAAGCCCTTAATTAACTCAAATGGCCTATATTTTTACATAGAATCCATATACAGCTGGCTAATTACTGAAGTAACTCAGGTTAAATACCCTGCTCTCGGGCGTAATGGCAGTTTTCCACATGGGAATAGAGCTCCTCCGGTTACAAACCACAGAGGATAATGTGATGCGGTGTGGTCAGTCACGGCACCGTGGCCGGTGTCATGTCAGTCTGGTTCCCCGCAGCAACGCGGACTAGAGGATGAGCTGGCCGCCCTGGCACGGCACACAGAAGCAGCGTTTGCCGAAATGGCGCGTATGCGGCGATCCCTCATCCGCGGGCCGCCCGCCCCTCAGGCAGTGCGGTTACTGTGCCGTCACGGTCGCCTTTCTGCTCCAGGAGTTGAAGGATGCAGCCTGTCTCAACAAGGACTTGAGACAAACGGGAACCACTTTCAGCTTTCCGCCATGAGTCACACCCTGTATGTTCGGTGATACTGCACAGCTTCTCCATGCTGTGTGCCGCTGTTCCATCATTTGCCATCGTTTGAACCTCCAGGCCGCGTTCACGTACATAAATCTACAGCTATTCTCAGATCCTGAAATTCATTCAAAGGTGTGGACTATTACTATTATAATTATTATTGTTTGTATTGCTAATGAGCGCAAACAAAACCAGCATTCAGTAGGAAGCCCTGTTTATACACATTAAGTGTGGCAAATGTGTTAGCAATCCGCCGTTACACAACGGCCCACAGTGCACCACAGGAGGGCGAATGCCAAATGGAAGATAAACTCCCAATGATGTCATCTGAGCTCCAAAAAGACCTCCTCTATATCCACCACACACTTTATTTCAGAATAAATACGTTCCCCTCTCTCCCTCGTCACTGTACTCTTAAAAGGAAATTGCTGAACGAGAGAGTCCCCAGAAGAGAAGGCCGTTGAAAAGGATGCCGAGCGCTCAGCGGAGACGGGGGGAAAGGGACGTATTTGGAAAGGGGGAGAGTAATTTGATTTAAGTATTTAGAGCGTGAATGAAACTGCACCCAGAGGACCGCCTCAATCTGGAGTGGAGGGAGCATCCTGGAACGGCGGCTGGAACTTCAGGAACTGGAAAATCAAAGGGCGCTTCTCTCTGCAAACAGTTTCGGATGTACAGCGCTAGCCGGCGCTGGGAAGAGCTCGATAAGGCGCTTCAGATCAATAAAATGTGTTTACCTGAATGCGCAGCACTCCATGAACGGACTGCTGCAGGGATACCTGCACAGTTTAAGTACCTGAACACAGCCAGAGTATTCTCAGACACAACAATCAAAAATAAAAAAGTTTGCTTTCAGTAATGAGCTTTTCGTGTGGTGCCATCCAAGTGCTGAAAGTCTTAAACGTGCGCGATTTTTTTTACTTCAGCTTTTAAATTTAGTCTGTTTATTTACTGAGGCTGATTAAGACCTTCACTATGCAGAGCATGTTCTCCCCATTCTCAGTGCTGTCTTTTCACTCGGTCAGCGGTCCCAGAATTCTGCTTCCTGGAATAGCCTCTGGACCACCCTACTGTCTCAAGCTCCAGTCACCCTGCAGGAAGAACATCTGCAGGGAGTTTAACCAAAGACATTGTACTGGTCAAGACAGCTGACTCCCTATATTTCACATTGTTCAGTCATTGGAACACAATGGACTCCACTGTTTCAATGGGGACTGGAATTCCATGGCCGGAAGGAGAGGGAAAGCAGAGCGTGTAGTCCACCTTGTGATAAGCGGCCTTGTAACGCTTCTGCTCGCTTTATTAGATGATGTCCCTGCAGTGCCTGCCAAGGTTTCCCACTAATGATTTATCATGTGCTGTGCTTATTGTTCATTATGAGTGATGACACTATGGTAAAGTGATATCTACCTAAAATACCTCACCTTTCTTAAAGATCACTCTGACTCCATTACAAAATAACACTTGGGTGAGGACTAGCAAAGACCTGACAGAAAATAACTATCAGGAGTTTTGCTCCTTGCTCACATCTCTTACGCCGGTGTTCATTTCGCCTTTCCACATAATAAAAAAGGCATTATCTCATTATATCAATTCAGTGTGAAATGAAATGAAAACGTCTATGTGCAATGGATTATTGATTGACTACAGCACTGAGTATACAGTACAATACGTACAGAAGAGCAATAACTTCATCAAAGTACATTATACATTGAAGAGGTTACTGTCCATGGAGTAATATGTAATATAATGGGGAGAAAAACTAGAGAAATCTGCTAAAGTTTTATTGCAGGCTTGGCTCTTGAAACATAACAAGAAAGGGAGGAGCCCAAGAGGAAGAAGCAGCCACATCACTGTCCATTTCACAATCTGCATGCTGTTGCAGTTAGGTGAGCACAGTGGTTACCTCCCGCCCTCTGGATATTCCTAAAGGCCTCCTGGGGGTGAACAGTTCCCAGGATTTGGCCCATACAGAAAAAAGCAGCATTAGACACTGCTGCTCTCTCTGAGGTGTGTCACATTAGGTCCCTCCTCCTGTCGTGTCTGCATCTCCACGGTGACATGCTTTTTTGAAAGCGATCGTATTAAGCTGATGATCTGTGGCGGGCCGGTTGGATTATTTTTAGGAGTTGCGGTGGGGGTTAGCAGTAGTGTTGGGAATGCTACTGCTACCGCCCCCTTGTGGCTGTACCCTTTTTTTGCACACCCCGCGCCCTAACCCTTCAGCCACCACCCCCACCTTCCTGGGCTCCTTAGAGGAGAGAAAAGGTCTTTGACATACAGAGGCCAACGCCCCGCTTTGCTAACTCCGGCTCCAGCACTTGAAATTCAGCGCTGACACCTCGCACACAAACAAAAGATGGCTGTTCGTGAGGGAAGCGCCGTCTCCCTCCCTGCGTTTTCGCTCTTTTACAAACCGACACGGCACGCCGCGTTTGCAGGGACGGGCCGTCACCGCGCGGACACGGCCCGCCGGCGCCGCCGCACCGGACGGGCGCGCAGACGAGGGGGGCGGGGTGCCCGGCACGCCCCGCGAGACGCCCGCGGGCATACAAGCGGATTTAATGACGCGTGGACGCCCCCGCGCGTGGCGCCGAGCCGCTGTCAGGCTCGCTGATTAGAATCCCGGCTCACGCGCACCTGAGCAGCCTCCCAGCTGATTGGCACCATCCAGCCGCTGTCACGAAGCGCGCGGCGGGGGGAAGCCTCTTTTAGAACGCCGGCCCGGGGCATAGCCCGGATTGGAGCCCTGCGGCGCACAACCCGCGCGCTTAACAGCCCATTATCTGCCGAGTGGCTCCAGCGCGCTCTCCCTCCTCCTCCCGTAACTTTGGAGTTCTCCCCTGGCTCGCGGACGTGGGGTTCTCTTTTTTGCATAATTGCTCCTTTTCTGGCCTGAAGAACAATAGCGGGACTCTTCCAATTCAATTTCCAGCGGGGCACAAATCGGCAGGGGCCGCCGCGGTGAATCGCGTTCCTCCCCCGGTCCCGCGGTGCGTCGCCGTGCCCCTGCAGGTAGCCGCTCTGCAGTTTAGCACACGGAGGCGTTCGTAAATAAATTCTATTCAGCGCCATGTGCAAAAACAGCGACGTGGCCGTCCTTGATTTATTAAATCATTTGCATGCGAAAAAGTCCTGGAAATTGAGGGTATCCACAGAGTTCCACACTGTTAAATATCTAGAGCAGGGCATTAAAATGCTGGCACAATGCTGCCAGAGACCTTTTCATTGACCATTCAAAACAAATCAGGCTTCAGCAGGCAGAAAAATAAATTCTAGCTTGTAAGTAAACACATGTAATTGAAGCAGTGGACTGTTGAAAATGCATCAAGCGCAGGCTCTTTTCTACCACGGGGATATTTATCTTCCAGCACAAATATGAGGCCAGGGCAGGGAAAGAACTGGAATCCTGGCCTTGCTACGTGTGTGTGTGTGTGCGCGTGCGTGTGCATGCATCGGTGTGTGCGGGTAAGCATGCGTGCATGCTGTGTGTGTATGTTTGTGTGTCTGTGCATGTTTGTGTGTGACTGTGTTTGTGTGTGACTACATGTGCATGCTTATGCTTGTATATTTGTGCAACTGTACTTGTGTGTTCATGTGCGTGTCAGTTTGCGCATCTGTCTCTATGCGCGCTTGCACACTTATGTTTAAGTACGCACGTGCTTGTGCATGCATGCACGTGTGTCTGTGTCTCCATGCATGTCTCCATGCGCGTGTGTGCATGTACGTGCGTGTGCGCAATCTTCCCGTGCTTTCTCATTTCCAAGAGTGCAGCAGTGCTCAGTAGCACAGAACGGCATGAAGGGCAAGCCTGAGGACGCAGCACGTGACACTCAGTGTTTGATGCCTGGGTCTGAGTAATGATGGAGAAGCTGACGGCTGTCATGTCTCCCCCCTCTCCCCTCCCCCCCCAGTCTCCTTTTCCCTAATACATGCAGCCCCTCCAGGGCTTCAGGGTCCTGCATCTCACTATCATTCAGGGCTTTAAAACACAGTGGCAGCTTTTGAGGCTCATGCAGATGCACAGCGCTTTTTCAAACACGGGGCTCTTCTCAGGTCGTGGACGCCCTTGTCCAAAGTCTGAGATCAACTAAGGTCGTGCAGATGTGGGGGCACATAACCTACCTTGAAAATCAAACGCGCTCAAACGCACTGTCATTGGGAAGTCGCTCCACACAATGCAATGCATCTTGTGAGATGACTGCCAGCGGCCGGATGGGTGGACGCCATAAGAGAATCTGCACGGAGCTGCACCACTGCACCGAGGAGCACATCCCGAAAACAAAAAACAAAGCGGAGACGCCGTAACTCTTTGACCAGCATGCATTGCGCCATCTGCTCCGCTCTCTGAACGTATGCTGAGCTGAGTGCTCTCCCATCCAAGCAAAACTGCTCCACAAACTCTAAATATGTAAGAGATTAAAATTTAAACATGGTGGGTTCATGTGAAGGTCCCTCATCTTACAGATGTGTCTTTCCCTGAAAACACTAACAAAGCGCAAGAGAAGAACTGCTACTAAATATTCATTAAATCACTCCAAGGCATGTCCAGTACAATGAACGCACTGCATATTGTAAATAAATTATTGTAAGGTAAGTATACATTCAGCCATCACAACAGGTACTTATATTAAGTTCACACCTGAAATTGCCTGCATACTTTTTTTCTAAAAATAGCATCAATCAGTTGCCTTTATAATAACATCATGGGTTGCCATAGAAGAGGACATAACAGTACAGCTTAATGGCTAATTCAAAATGGCAGCACTGCAGAACTCCACCTGAGGTTAAAAAAACCACGATAAAGCAACAATGATCTTTTTGTGAGTGCTCTATCCAGTAAACAAGTCGCTATTTATAACCTGAGAATGAATACAGGCAAAAGCTTGATTCACCAAAGACAGGCTCCAACAGCTGACTCTAAAGCATATGAAACAAAAACACAGTAGTCTTGATAATGATGATTTTAAGGATTTGATGTAGGTACCTGTGCCCCTAATTCAGTTAGACACCCAGTCCACACACATTTCAGAAATACACATCACACAGGCCTTGTGAGGAAGGCTGCATCCTATTTGATTTTTGTTTACAGTAGAATATCGATAATACCTAAAATATCTGCATTCTAAAATAATTGTAAAGCACTGTTATTCAAATGAGTTGTGTCTGACTGATTCAGATCTGTTAACTGGCGAGTGTGATGAGGAATGGGTGATGAGTATGGAGTGTGGTGAATTACCTCTCACACAGTGAACTGTCAAGCCTTTTTGCAATTCAAATGGGATGTTCTTCTCACAGTCAGCTGATATAATTATCTATCAAGCTTGTAACTCGTTATTGTCAAACCTGTTGTTTCCTGCAATTCGTTCGGTTGCCCCAGTTATTTGTCAGTCTGCATTACAGAAGAGGCTCGTGAGTTTTAATGAGGTGACACCACCTTTGCAACCTGTGTGCGCTTCACATGTAAATCTTAATTACGACAAACAAGACTGGCACAAGGTTAAGAGCAACCCACACTCTCTTTCTTACCATCCGCAGCACTCGGCACGACCCAATCTCTTTGCTGCTGTGAAATTATCTAATGTGGAGTGCACAGCGCTAATGCCAACTGTGAACTGTGTGTACGTTGACATGCTCGCTAACTGCACAGGACAATCAGAGGCACACTAAGGAAAATTAGGAGTTCAAAAGGGTGCTTTTCAACTCCCCCTGCCTCTACCACATGAGCCTCCACTCCTTCCTGACAAAACTTTTTACTCCCACAGAAAAACACCCCGCATTTCGCTGAAAGTTATCGCTAAGACCATGAAAAGAGTAACTCATACGGACTGTCCTAGTTCTCCTGACGAACAATCAATAAAGTCAATTTCAGCACTTCCACTATCCTCCGAGCTCTGATAAAAGCACACAGCTTTGTCGGAGAGTCTGAAAATCGACAGACCCCAAGCGGAAAGTGATAGAAAAGTGTAGAGTAAACAGAAAAACTACTGGCACTAAAAATTAAAGTATGACACAAAGTCAATGTTATCAGGTGAAATGTTTTCATTTGCTGTTTTTTTTTTTTTTTGCCTGGATACAGTTCAAAAAAACAATTGAAAGGCTGGTGTACAGGGTATGTAGTGAGGTTTTCAATAAAGAAGGCAACTGACATTCATAAAAAAGGTTTGTTGTTTTCTCTCTTTTTATCCTTTTTTTTAATTTGTCAATTGTACTATATTTAGCTCACCTCTCCGCAATACCCTCTGCACACAGGAGCGCTGAAGCAATATAAGTGCAAAACTCTGATACACTGAAGTATCAAATGTTGATATTTTTCACACTACAAGTCCCAGAGTGCACCACAGAGGAGCGAACATTGACTGGAGGATTGGTACCACCAATGTTGTCCAAGAAACTCGCAGGCACCATAAGCCGCTGTTAGCAGGACAAGGGGACCCATGCCCAGTGAACCAACCACACCCTGGTAAAATGAAGCCAGCTGGGTCCTATCGCTGTGGACTCCCAGGACTCACCTCGCACCCGAGCTGTAGAGTACAGCCTGCACTCTGAGCAAGTGTCTTAATTGGCCAAGTCACCAGGGAGCCCTTGAATAGTTTTATCTAGTATTGCTCAGTCCAGCTACTGTTATCACACTCCTGACATGTGCTTCACAGAGACAGAGACTAAGAGTTCTTTTTCATAGTTCAAAAATGTGCATGTCTTCAATAAAATAAGGACCATATTACATGTGTAAGGCGCTGAACTTCCAGTCTGCAAAATAAGCAGGAATTTTGTAAAACACTAAATAGAGCACTACTTCTGGTAGTTGTTAGTGCTACAATAGTTTAGAGATCTCAGGTTATGATTTATGAATTTCCAGCTGAATTTACTCCTTGGTAAGTTAGCACCTCATGTTAAATTAGCCTTTCCAGGCCAGATACAGTAACATCACATCACAACCTGCCTTATCTTTGATTAACAAAATTAAGAAAGCATTTAAACCTTTGTCCTGTTATATATTTTCTAAGACGAAATTTTGTTTTGTACATTTCATGCTGTTTTGCTCAATTTGTATTTGTACTTCAGAAGTTGCTCTGGATAAGAGTGTCTGCTAAATGACAAAATGTAAACATAAGTATAAAATAATTTTAAAACTTACTAAATAAAAAATGAAGAAAAAAAAATACAGTGCACAGTATGGCTTGGAGTGGCAACCCCTTGAGGAGATGCAGGAAACAAAAATTGAGTTCAGTGAAAAATGTGCTAAAAATGACTGAGAGCCCACAATGATGGAGCTGTCTTCATCCCTCTGGGCACAGGGGTGGGTAGGTAGGCCAGAGCTTCCTCCTCTCACTGCTCTCAGCGTCCAAGCAGTTCGTCAGGTGCCTGAAAGTTGCTCGAATTACGTCAGTGTAGTAGCGCCAATCCTCTGACGAGCGCCCACTCCACTCTATGCCGTTTGACCCGCAGTGTGAGAAGCAGCCACTGGCTTCCTGCCAGCCTATGGGAGGATGGCGTTAGCCTCATCTCAGTGTTCCTGTGCAAGTGCAGCAGCTGTCTCAGTGAGACAGGCCTAGTGCTGGCAACTCCAAAACAGGGTCGCATAAAGGTGAAAAAACTGAAAAAATGTGAAAAACTTTAAAAAATAAATAAATGAGCAAGCAAACAACAGATTTGTGAGGTTTGAGGTAACTCCCTCAGGGGGCATCACCACCCATGCGACGGGGCCTGAAAGCAGAGAAGCGATCTGAGGCAAGGTAGCAGGCACAGGTACGCTGCAATCAGACAGGGGCCCGTCAGCAAAGTGGCGGTTAGCTAGCCGCGGCGGGAACAGCATGTAATTTCCTCCGGCTCTCGCTCGGCGTGGGGTAATGGGGCACCCCCACCCCCCCGTCGCTGAGGCCTGCTCCAGCGCTGACACAGGGGTCGTCTCCTCCCCAGACTCCGGCCTCCTGTCATTCCCGTCTAAAAAGCCTGTCGTCTCTTATTTGCCGTGGCTTCAGATCAGCGCAGCGGGGTGCTGGGAGGGTTCATTACACCGCCATGAATTATTTATCGGCGAGGCGGTCACCCCTATGCAAAAAGGCTTACATACGGCGACTGGCATATTACATATCATTCATTTACACCGCCGCCACGGGATATTTCGCTTTAAATATTTCACCAGGGGTGCGACGCCATAGCCCCAGCTTGGGATTTGAACCCACAGAGTGCTGGGTTCACGCCTAGTTCTCTAACCTGCTGCAATGTGTGAAGTCTAACTGCGGAAGGCCGGTTGCGGCCTGCTCTAAAGATGGGGATTGGTGTTGTGTAGGCGTTGCGTTAGAGTCAGAGCCCACATCTGCATGCCCTGGCCCGCAGATTGCTAAGCTGGCCTTTATCAGGATCCCGGTGCCACTGGTCCCAGCCTGAGGTTCGTGTGCCGCTCTCCGCAGCACGGGGTCCTCCAGCTGGGCACGGATTTACCGAGCGCGTAGTTTTCGAAAGAGGGTAAGCCAGGTAATCAGAGGGAGAGGGAAAGCGCTTTTGTGGACGCGTTCTTTGCGGCGTTTATCTGCACCCACGGCTGCGAGCTCGCTCTGATCTCGTCTTGCTCCTGACCTCGAACCTGCTTCCTCAATTTCCCCGCGAACCAGGACGATAGCGCGGAACAACGGCGCCAAGTATTAAAGCACATGGGCCAGGGTCCCCCCCCCAAAATCCATTTCCTCTCTCTTATAAAAGACAAGACGCATTTATAGACGAGGTGTCATCTACAAGGTGGAGTGACAAGTCCCGACGCCGAGTGTCACAGATTAGTCCCGCTGACTCAATTTATTCCCTATTTCCACCTGTGAGAGCATCTCGAGGAGACGCACCAGCACTTAAAAATGGAAGCGCGGCATAATTGTCCTCATTGGCTTGATTTATTAACCATAAATCTTCGGCCGTCAAAGTATCTCTTTGATAAACGGGTAAAGAATCTCCTATTTAATTTTTAATTACCTGGTCTTTGCAGTGATTCATATATTGATGTAAATTTACTGAGTCATTAACTCCTCAGTCACATGGTATTTAATGAGACATACGCACCGCGATGCAATCAGATTGGAAATAAGAGTCTGGCGCAATGAAATGTATTCAGTTGTTCTTAGATTGCGCCTGCATGAAATTACCCTTTCGGTTTAATTGTAATTGTGTGCACACGGCATTAGCATTATAACAACCAGAGCTGAGAGCCTGATTTAAGGCATTATGGCTGCAGTCAATAATTGGGAATGCAAAAAAAAAGCTGCTCTCTGAAAGTCATTTAGCTGATGTTCAACTCCAATGCATCATTTTAAGGATTGTCATATCAGTGTCATACGGACAATGGAATAATTTAACATAATACATATTCAGTAACACTTTATATTAACGTCCCATTAATAAAACATTATTAGCATTTAATTTTCAATTTTGAGGGGCAAGCGTACTGTGGGACATGCACGGTAATAAATGTTTTAATTATGTACACATTCATGATAAAATATTTATATGAAGCATTTCCCAATGCTCTGGCTTCTTATGATATTGGTTAGTTATGATTAATGGAAAAAGCTGTCCCCAATTTTGGCCAGTTACAGCGGTAATGGTGAATCCCGTCTGTGAGGGAATGGGGTTGCCACAACCCGCACCGCGAGGACTGGCCTCAAAATCAGGAAATATGACGGGGAGCGACAGAATGGGATCGGAGCTGAGGAGACGTACCCCGATGCGAGAGGCTGTCCCCCTGGAACCCTTGGTCCGGGACGCTGACAGCTCGTGACGGGGGGAGGGGACTCCCATCACGAGCCACAGCTGACACCACCGCCGCCGTCTTCAACAGGGGCAATTTTTCACGCCGACATTGCGGCACACGTCAGGTCTTCTCTTCCCCATTTCTCTCCCTACCTTTCAGCCGAGTGAAAGGGGGGGATTCTTCAAACGTCGCCACCCCTTTAGCCAAACCCCCGCCCCCCCTTTTCCGGCGTTCGTCCGAATCCAGACGCGCCCGTACCTCGAATGCTTAAACGGCGTCCGGCTATTTGGCGAGTCAATTAAATATTTACGGCGTTTCATTCAGGAAGCTTTTGAAGTGCTGCACCGCAGGTCGTGAAACACGTCGCTGCTTTTTGTGCACAGGTTTAGAGGGGAAAAGGAGAATTAAAGACCTCAGACGTTCATAAACCCACAGTAGTAGCGGGGCTGCCAAATTAAAGATGCAGTGCAGAAGGAGAGAGAGGGAGAGAGAGAGGGAGAGCCGATTATGCATTTGCCAAACTGTAACACGATGAAAGAGACGGGCTTCAATGGGCAGCGCATAATTAAATGTGTATATATTACACGCATAAGGAGATCGGTACTGGTGCAAAAATACAACAAAACTCCTGCACTTGTTAATGTTTCCTCCCTGCTTCGTCACTCGGCAGCGGGGTGTCACATAGAGGGGGGGGGGTCCCTCAGACTACACAGAGAGTCCCCAGAGGATTTGCCTCCGAAAGGTCAGTGGGCCCCTTGACACATTAAATTTGTGTCCTGCTTACAGATGATCTCGCGTTGTCCCTTTCGCTTTCCTGGCAGGCTAAGTGTTAGCCAAAAATGTTACACGGAAATCCTGGAAGGGCGGACTTGCCCTGCAGTGACACCTCTTAGTCCCCCTATACGGGGAACGGTGTCACCGGCTTAGAGCCGTCGTCAGCACACGCGCCCCGAGCAGCGGCAAATGCATGCGCGATAGACCCCGAGAGAGCAGGGGGAAATAAATCAGTATCTCCTCAAAGCCTTGAGGTGAAGAGGCTGTTGCGATGACTGCAAAGAGGCAAGATGCTCACACTCTCCGGGATTTCCCAGCATAGAGTGTTGATTCAAAGATGGTATACACACAAAGAAACTCACACACACGCTGCTGCGCCACACTCGTCTGATTTATTTAACAGTATCTAAGGTCTGGTTGGTTTAACAGTATCTAATGCTTCCAGCCAGCGCGGGTCTTCATTATACCACTGTGTATCTTTCAGCGCGGTTCAAACAGTGCTCCCCAGGGCTCGTGTAGGTGCGTGCCAGATACCGCTCCCATGCTGTGATGGGGGCCCCCAACTGCATTAAGTGCATTAACCTTCCTTGGCAGGTGGCCTCATACAAGGCAACTCACAGAGCTTACAGGTTCCCTGTTATCTGCTTATGCAGATGCAGTGTATCCTGCTTTAGGGTCCAAAGGCAGAGCCTCACCGCTGAGTTCAACCCACACATATCTGGTTTTCTGTTCCTAACCAATCCAACGCAAACAAGGTGATGTGTTGCTAACTGTCACGTAGTGGGTTGTTTACAGCTCAGAGTGAATTCCATATGCAGAGAGTACAGAATGCTCGGTCTGCCAGAGGTGACACAGCTAGCTTATTGTGGCGAGCGTATCATATTTGTGTGTTTTTCCCACCTAAATCATTATGCAGGCAGACTCCGCTGGGCTGCCTTCCACTACCCTCTATACCTCAGTTCATCTCCTGCTCCTTAACGTCTGCAGTTGATTGGCATTTAACGCGGAGCCCGTCCCGGGACACGTGAGAGGACATCAAACGGGCCGCGGCGGCACGGGAGGTCTAATTTGGTCCCCTGGGGCCCGCTCGCCCTGCACGGAGTGTCCCTTCCCTCCCTGACCTCTGGCGGGCCTCTCCGCCTGTCCCAGCATTCCCTGTAACCTGCTGCCACCAGGAGGCTTGGCCTGGCCACTCGCTACAACCAGCCCCATAAACGCCGGCCCCCGCTTCAGACCGCAGGCTGGGAGTCCAACAGTGCAAAAACAATAACGTCCAGCCCTGCCCTTAAAGAGCATCTGAGGAATTTCTCTGAAAAATGATCACCAGTTCCAGCTGTTATTATCATCGCACATCGAGGGTTGATATTATTTGTAAAGTTTCCTGGAGCAATTATTAGAGAGCTGAAAACCAGGGAAAGTGTTTGTTTAGGTGTCCTGAGCACTTACCTTCAGCAGTAGAAGGCATTTAAAATGTTACTTACTGAGTTCTTTTTACAGAGAGGAATTCGAAGTGATTTCAGGAAGAATAAATCAATGTCCCTGTGTTTTCTCCCTTGCAGAATTGTAATAGGAACAGACAGCTACTGCTATATCAATGATTCAAATGTAAGGAAGCCCACCCTGGATCCTAAACCATACCCCGTTGACTGCAAGGATCATGGTAATAAAAACCGATTCCAACAGACCTCCAGCAGAGCTCAGCATTCTTCCCATCCCAGAACACTGGGCGTGGCCAAGAGCTGGGTCTTTGAAAACACAGTGTATCTGAGGGTGAAACTGTTCAGTTAGGCTGAGTTAATATCCCCTTCTCACTTTTCACGCATGTAGACATGCACATTCTGTGTGCAAACAATTAATATTGCTGGTCTTGGTTTTCTCTGTCTTTATGGGCTCAACTAAGTTCATTTTACTCCAGCTGGCTTCATGGAGGAAGACACTGGGTGCAAATGCAAAGTGAAATTTTGTAATTGTAATAAAACTCTGCTGGGGGTGACAGGCCTCGCTAATAAGATGCGGGAGTCTGGGCCAGGAGGGGGTTGCAGGCGAGAATGAGCAGAAAAAAAACAAACCCCCTGGCAAGACAAGACAGGGCCGCTCGCAGCAAACGGCGGAGCAGAGGCGAGCCGACGGGGCTGAAGGGACCGTTCAAGCCCCTGCCGCCGTGCCTGTGACTGTGGCATGTGAGGCTTCACATAAATGACCACTCGCCATTCGCTGCCTACATCCACGGCCCCTCCCCCTCCCTGAGGCAGGATGGCAACCTGTAGCAATGGGAGGCTTCATGAAGAACCCAAGGGGAGGAGTTATCATGGGCTACGGATGATTTTATCCAATCGTAAGGTCTCATAGGGAGAGCAAGGGCATTTGATTGGCTAAGAGGAGTCAGTCATTGACAGCGCATGGTAACGCCGCCTACTGTGAAATTCATGAGGTCTCCCTGTCATGTCATTAGTTAGGCATATCTCCTGATGGCACTTTGACTCAGAGGGGGAAATTGGTTACTCTTGGAAAGGATCTCAGCAGCAGATAAAGTCAAGCAGGAAAAGCTCTGAAGAAAGAGGATGAATTTCAGTAAAACCAGCAGGGACTGGACTAGTCACCAGAAAGATACATGCTCAAGGCCAGGTGGTGCACTTCTGTTTCAGCCTTAAGCAAACTATTTAGAGGAGCAGAAGTACAACTGAATACAACAGCAACGGTAATGGCAATGATAATTACATCTCAGCAGAGTGAAATATTAAATGATGTGTCTGTGCCTCCGGGCACGGTTTAGGTTGTTGATTCACACCTCTACCACTGCCCTTAAAATAGCTTTTTGAAAATAAAGAGAGATTCACGGCCAGTCACGCGGAGAGAGATTAATAGCACAGCCACGCCGAGTCAATGACCCCTCACGGTTCCCCTCGCCACAGTGCTCAGGACAGAATGGCGCGGCGGCATGTCTGACACCAAACAGAGATTAACTCCATGTTACAAACAGATACCGAGCTGCGGCCACCTCGATCGCGATGGTTTGGCGATAATTACCGCCCGAGACGACAATGACAAACTAGAACAGTCACCCGGGAAACGGAACAGAACGTTTCGCGAGAGAACCCTGTGACAAATATACAGGACGCCGCACAAAAATATGGAGCCATTTTAATGGAAGCACACAGTGGTCGTCCACCCCCACGCTGATAAAGAGATATGTCAGTGCGGGCGCGAGATAAAGAATGTCATTCCGAGAGATTTGGCTACAGATACAGCTGAAAAAAAAGAGCCTGACGGGACGGAGGAGGGTAATTTTTTAAAGTACAGATGTCCTCCTTCCTTCTGTGACCTCCATTTCAGTCACCTGAGCCGCGCGTGCCATCACGCTGGTGTCAATACTGCAAATGCATTTCCACCGCCTTCCTTATCAAGGTTAAACGGAATGAATCAATCATCCCTGTTAGAGAGGGAGGGGGGGAAAAAGGGAAAAAAAAAAAAACAGCCAGTCAGAAACTACGGGCTATAAATAATATGGTAGCGGAAACCAAACACTGAGAATTCTAAAATGCAACTCGCTGCAAAAACGGGGGGGAAAACGCAGCAAAGAGAGAGCATTGCGGAAGGCTCGGGCTAAAGTGAAACGGGAGGGAGAAGCCATCGATCTCGTTTCGATTCACACTGTGTTCGCCTTCTGTCACCTCGTCCTTGCTCGCCGAATTTCCACATATTGATGCATGGATGTCTAGCAGTTTTTTTTGGTCATTCCTGAGCACGGGCGTAACTTCTCCAGCCGAAGACCTTCTTTCCCTCCCCGCCCCAGTTACGCCAGCTCTCGGGAAGCAGCGCACGTCAATAGGCGGGTGGCCCACTTTCTGGGCGGCGGTCGATCCGTGACACCCGGGTTACGGGGCCGGCGGAGAGCTGCGGCCGTGACACTCCGGGAACTCAACCCCCGCGGTCCGCCTTTGATGTGTGTGTGCGCGCATTCCGAGCATATCCATTCTGCAGGGGCCGCGTGACTCTGAAAGCTTCCCTCGCTGACATCACCGCGTAGACATCCCATGCATGCGTGGGGGGGGGTAGGGGGGCTGTCTATACTTGGGTCAGGTGTCGTGCGAACGTAAAACAACCAGTAACGACTAGACATGCCAGGCCTGTGCATGTCTTCTAGATGTGAGCGGGCTTCTGCGTACAGATCAATTCTGGACCGCAGAGTTCGACACAAGGGGGTGCCCCACCTTTTGAGCCAAGTCTATTCAGTCTGCAGTGGCATTGGCAGTGCAGAGAGCAAATGAACATCGGGCCCGGCCAGCAAGCCATTTTTAAGTGCTTTTAAGCGCGAGCCGCTGTGCAGCATTGAGAGGAGACTCATTATATCGCTGCACTTCAAGCTACGCCTGGCTCGGGCACTGGGGAATACACAGCCCTGGGTTGTTTTCAAATTAACTTCACGGCACAGCTGTTTTAGGGCTGATGCTGCAACACAGTCCCCTGGCAGAGTCTGAGCAACTGAAACAACCACCTACCTACCTAAAAAAAAAAAAAAAAAAAAAAAAAAAAAAAAAAAGCACAGGGTATCTCAGACCGGGCAGGGGGGGGAAAGCATGGATCCGCGCCCTGGGGCACAAAGGGTTAAGCTTTCAATCATGTTAAAAGTGACAGTTTAAGATCGATCGGTTCCATGGCCGACCTCCTAAAGGACAGGGATCAAGCACATGCCTTCAGAGCAAAAAAGCCAGGAATCGTGAAGGCTACATTAAGAAGAATGGGGACCCGGAAGTGGAAAATGTCTTTTCGAACCCGCGCAGCAGCACTGACAGCGTTCTACTTCAGTTGTGCTACTTAGGAGTGTCACCTTCATCAATGTACCCCACCTCTGTTCTTTTAATTAAGGGAAAATGTCTCATGTCATGACGCTTATGAGGTTATAACATCCATTAACTCTCAACAGATGCCACAGCCCAATCAGGAAGTGCGCTGAGAGCAGAACCGTTCTTCCAGCGCGGGAATTCATAACCCCCTTCCCCCGCTTTTCTTTTTTTTTTTTTTTTGCTTCAGAGAATAAATTGGAAATAGATTTAAAGCTTGAAGCCACGGTGCATAAAATGCCTAAAAATGAGGTACAAGCTATTCACCATGAAAAAGTCAGCAGTTACATTCATTTTTGATATTGGTGTTTACTTGTTTTATACTTTCGCTTGAGTCGAATGATTTTTCATCTCTGCCGCCCCAGCAGCGAGAGAGAGAGAGAGAGCTGAGCTGTGGATGTGGGATCTAGTGTATGCGTGACAGTATTTATTTTCTCAGCACAAACCTCTTATGCGGTGTGACTTACAGTATACCACATGGCCTGCTTTGGTACGCTGGTCTACAGCCAGGTGCTTTCTGAAACAACTCTGGACAACTGTATTTCTCAGACTGCAGTGCCTCACCTGTGATTCAAACCTGCAGCCCTTCAAGCAGACCACATCCTAACACTTGCGCCACGCTTCAGCCCATGACGGTAAACCCCCCATTGATGGTGGCCAGAGTGGCTGGTAAGCCCCCCCTCCTTGGGGACTTTTTCCCCCCGTACAGGCTGGGGACAGCTGGGCTGCCGTGCCGTAATTAATCCCCGTCACCCAGGCCTGGCCCGGACATCTGCAGGAATGGCAGACACACCGGCGTAGCCTCGCTCCGGCGCATGCAAACACGCATCTGTAAGATTCATTACCCTTCTGTGAAAGACACAAAAACCCCAATGAGCACACAGGCCCATTTAAGAGCACATTAACTGCAAAGCACTGGTCTCCTCTTCTCTCCCTGCAGTTGATGACATCACAAATGGAATGATGAAAAGTGTTATTTTCAGAAGCTGGGGTTTACCCGGAGACTGTTTGGTTTGGGACTGTCATAAAACATGTCGGCTGTAACTGCCATTCTGAGAACACCTCATTTGCATAGCACTATTTTTCTCAACCTTCCACTTCAGCCTGGATCTGATGCAGACTTTCACACAGTCTGCTGGCAAATTATGGCAACAGCACTCCATCAATGCGTACGCTCAAAATTGCTGGATAGGCAGTCAGCATAGGTAGCATGGAGAACCCTTCAGTTTAACTTGTGTTATCTTCCACCATCTTCAGTGTGATAAAGCAGGAAGTGCTCTCTGCATCTCACTAGGTGACACCTCTTCATTTATGGGTATGGAGCAAACAACATCACACCCTTGTTTGCTACAGGACAAGACTAGAGCTCTCTCCTGCAGGTCTAGGAGGGAGAGTAAACACCTGATTGCCCTTTGTTTTTCCTTTGATCGGCTGTCACTGTACATTTGATGGCTTTAGAATCGCTCTGAAAGGAACACAAGTGTCCTGGACAGAGGGGGCATTTAAGGACAAACGCTACATGACACAAAAAACTGCAGCAGCGACAGGTCAAACATTTTCAACGCGTGTCTACATGACACCATGTTTTTCTTCACTTGTGACTCATAGTTAGTGACGTGATGAGGGCACAGCTTCTCCTTTCTTCATCTTACACATTAAAAAAAAAACAAGCAGCCGGCAAATGAAGAACAAAAAGCAGACAGCAGAATAAGTCTCCTTCTATTCCAGAATTACTGCTATTTTTACTGGGTCACGCGCAACATCATCAGACTGCAAAAGTAGAACGCATTTGCAAGCGGAGTTGAAAAGTTTTTAGAGGCTGCGTTTCTTTTTTTCTGAACATTCCAACATCAAGCCCTCTTACGTAAGGGCGAACTTGTAAAAATCAGAGCTCACTTCAGAGATAAATCCCATTGTTTTAGATTTGCCACACACAGATCAGAAAAAAAAGCATGAACTATGCTCAAAACGAGGACAAACTTAGCGGCGTATCCTTGTTTCCCAGAAATAATAGCGATGCGCCTTCACAGCCGTGCACACACCATGCAAATCAATGCATAATCATACAGGTCCTGTTCCTGTAAACGTGGGACACCGTGCCCTCCAAAGCCTTTTAGGCAGAGATGCCCCCAAAGTATAAAATGTCTCCCGCCTTCCAGCTCTTTTATCCATTATTAATCGAGAGCTTAAGATTTCTTGGCAGTTCTCGCCAGATCACCTCGGTTTGTTTTTCCTTTTCCCACTGAATTACACAAATGCAGTCCTGGAATTGTAGAAGGACTTTAAATATTTGATGACCTCCTGAAGTCGATGATGAGCTCCAAGATGGTAACAGGTGCCTCATGCAGATCGTGGGTGGCGTGAGAACATACCCCGGAATGTTGGATGATCCAGATTTCAACACTTCATTCGTAACGGCAAGAATACGCAATCTTCCTTTCTTTTACAGTGTCTTAATAACCGAGTAATAACTCAGTCACTGCCTAGTAATATGGTAGTTTCCATCAATATGGTAGTTTCCATCAAACTAATACAGGGAATTAGCTCTGTGTTCAGTGAACTTCACATCTCTTCTTACACCTAATGTCAGTGTAACTGCTCTTTTTCTCTGTAAAATGATTCACACTCTGTGGGAAATGAAGTTCAGTGCAACTTAAAATTGCAGTGTTTTTACATTTTTACCAATTTATTATGCCTTTACTCTGTGAACTACTACTACTAAAAATGAGGAACAACAGAGAGCGCTAATTTTATACCCTGCATGACAGCATAACAACGAATTGTTATAAGCCAATTACTATGTCATTACTTAATTATTAACACACTGTAAAAGGATGTACACATTTCCCAATGAGCATATCTTTTATCAGCATTGTTATACACAGTATATATACTGTATTTGAACACCCTTTTATTAGCTAAGGTCACACTCTTCAGCAAAAAGCATAGGACATTTTCGTTCCTTCTCCAACTCTTCGCAAAATAAGGGAGCTCATCAAGAATGAACAGTATCCTCTTCACCCACAAACACTCTGGGAACCCAATTATTTTTTGTTTCTCTCAACATGCATAGTTCAGGTGACAGCTTAAACGTATAAATAAAAGATACATACATACATAAAATATAACCATACCCTTAATTATGGCCAGTAATATTTTGTTCACACATTAATATGAAAATGTTGGTAAGTCAGTGGTTATCTTCTATTAAGTTATTCTATTCTGAAACCTTGAAACAGTGTCAGATCTTCCATGAGATGCACGCCTCCTATTATTTCAAAACTCCAAATGTGCAGCCGCGACATTAAAACGCATCTGTGTCTCCACACTACTGTAAAAAAAAGGCCAGAGAAACTTGGGAGTTTATTTGCCTGGTAACACTGCAGAGTCTATCCGCACTGTGCTGTGTTTAAGTAAGTTAGAGGAGTCAGTACTTCTGTTGAAAGGGAAAATCCATCAGAATCCCCCGGGACTAACAAGGCAGAGCAGATGTATCCCAGAAAAAAAATGTCACGGTTGCACTTTGCATGTTATTGTTCAGCATATATTTTTTTTATCCTTTGCTCTTCCGCTTGGCATTTCTCTCCATTTGTCTGCAGCTTGGGTTCGCCATTATGGGAAATTGTGTGTGGCCCATTACCAGGCGACACGGTGTACAAATTCTGCTGAAAACCACCTGGACATTTTGTCAAGCCTTAACAGCCACCTTACTGAAATGTATCACAATATATGCTTCAGTTGGTCTTGGAACATACTTGTATGTCAGTCAATAAAGTCTGACTCAGAAGTAACCATAGTAGAGTTTCAAAACCTATGGAGTCAGCATTATGATACAGAGGTTGTGACATGCCAATATGAGATGCACAGATGTATATTCATTCCATAAACAAGCTGCTCACAGCCAGAGATCTCACACCCCTCTGAACACTTGCGGAGAAATCCCAGCGCTTTCCTGGAAGTGAGGAGATCTGAAAGTTCCGGGAGCGGGCTTTCCCTGGCTGAGGGGTTAAACGAATTATTCGGAGGTCAGGTACAAGCGTCCCCCCAACCCACCCCGGACAAGCTGCACAAACCCAGCTGGGGGTTCTGTCAGTTCCACTCTCTTTTCCACTGCTTTTAAGCCTGAAAGCAACACCCTCCTACCCCCTCCAGAACACAAATCAGGGTCTCACTGCAATGGTGCAGTCCAAATTATGTATTTACATATTTATTTTACATTACATTATTGGCATTTAATAGATGCTCTTATCCAGAGCAACTTATATTGGTTACATTGTTTTTACAATGTTGTCCATTTATTCAGCTGGATATGTACTGAGGCAGTTGTGGGTTAAGTACCTTACCCAAGGGTACAGCAGCAGTGCCCCAGAGCGGAACCGAACCGGCAGCCTTTCGGTTACGAGTCTGGCTCCTTAACCACTAAGCTACACTGCCACCCTATTTGCTCTAGATCCAAAGCCACCTCCACCCCCACCCAACACCTTTCAAACCAGGGGTTAGCCAAAGCCATTGAGCACAAGTGAGCAGTTACATTACACTTTACATACTTGGCGATATGCATGAATCCAGTGCCATATCTGAACACTCCATGCTAGCGTAATTCGAGGTGCAACAAATGAAATAATGTGCTTGATAAGAGCCATGGCATTCTATACATATGGATAAAAATCACGAGCCCAGAACTGCATGCTGGGGAAGGGCTCTTATTTGATAACTGAGCTTAGGCTTTGCCTCCAGGATTACACAATTTTACATCTGATTTGATCTGCGGAGCCCAAGCTCCAAAGCGGCGCAATCAGCTGCCCCTGTCAATCTTCCCAAAATGGATTACCCTTATCCAGGGCGGACTCGGTAATTACATTATTTTCCTAATGACTTGATGCTGTATTTCAGATGTGGAGCGATTAATATTCGAAGTCCAACGCGTATTCAACATTGGTTGCCCTAACAGGGGACTACAGGGTGCGTATGCCTTAAGATAGCAGGGCAATGGGTGAACTCTCCAGGGTTAAAATTAACAATTGCCAGCACTTGCCTAAAACTGCATTTAAATGTCAGCCATGTAACTGTACACATACAGTTACATATTACATAAAAACATAAGCATTTATTCATACTGTTATACTGCTTGATGTTAAAGAATAAGTGGGTTACTAATTAAAAGCAAGAGGAAAAAGTGGAACTACAGTATTGTTATAAATATGAAGTATGTGAAGTATGACAGAGGGAACTTTCCATTAGCATAAAGTGATTGTAGCAATGAGAAATTATTTCCCACTTCAGAAAGCAGAACAAGTGGGTCATGTACGGAGTAGCTCCAGATGGGGGAGGAGTGGTTATAAGGTTATTTTCTGAGTTGCTTTGAACATAAATTTAACTAACAAATACAATATATCGGAAAGAGCGTGTCTGAAACAAGTCGTCACAAACGTGAGCTTGTTCTTTTCAGTATATATAGGTTCTCAGAAGTGTAAACTCAGATGACCTCTCCGTAGACACAGAAAGCACTGTTTCGTTGCCTTCATAGTGATTACATTATCATGAAGGAAATTAAGGTGAATAGTTTTTCTCTTTCGATGTATCTTATCTCCTATGATCAAGCAGAGACTGTCTGACTGGGACACTGTGAACCCTCTACTGTTCCCCTTGCAGTGTTTCTGTCTGCTGACACAGACACCAATGAGTAAGTATGAAAGGCACAAGATCCTATATGCATATGTAGCAGAGCTGAAGTGATTAGCTCGTGTGAGTCCTGAACCTTGGGTAGCGGGTAGCAGGTAGCCGAGCGGTTTCAGCGGTTACGTCACTCCCCAAGACCTGGTTAAGTAGCGTCGTTGCCAACAGGCTAATGGCAATTTGCCTTTAGCTCAACTGGCAACGACGCTGGCCGTAAGGGGTTGGCAGCGAGCGGTGAGAACCTTGGTTCGAAACTCGCTCGCTCGCTCGCTGACCCTCATAACATCAAATTAATACACAACACAGTCTGACCACACCCGTTACACATTCATGTGTAGCACAGGCATCTCCTTATAACTGCACATTGCATAAACACATTCTCGGGTTTACTGCAGTGTGAAGCTGGTCCAGG
Organism: Megalops atlanticus; assembly: GCA_019176425.1. Lineage (NCBI taxonomy): Eukaryota > Metazoa > Chordata > Actinopteri > Elopiformes > Megalopidae > Megalops > Megalops atlanticus. The sequence continues at coordinate 18,863,762 of CM032894.1, forward strand.
TTTAATCCTACAGACTAGGCTTACTCCTGTTGAGTGCATATTCTGCTTAAACGCATAATGGAAAAGCAGTCCCCAGCCTAAGCAGCTTTGCTTATTCCTGTTATGTGCATACTCTGCTTAAGTGCATAATGGTGCAGTAGTCCCCGGAATACACAGTTACCATGAGCTGATTGAAATACTGTGCCTTCTCAGGTAGAGACTTGGATTGACAGTGCGCCGGAGCTACACTTTCTGGGTGAAAGCATTTGTTTGGGAGAAGCCATTCAAATGAACCTCCCTCCAAGATAGTAACACACGTCGCAGTGCAATTTCCATTCCAGCAAACTGCTGAGATGAAATAAAGCCCTGACCTATGTAGGAAAGGATGATTTATAGACTCTGTGGGGTACATCTGCCGCCTATATACACATACAGGGAATGGAATATATTTCTGATACAGCATTTTTTGTTTGTTTGTTGTGTTTATTTGGGGGTTTTTTTAACGTGTCATGGAAATGCAACTACCTTTCTGTTCCCCGGCTTCCTCCAGCGTTTCTCGCTTTTTCAGACAACCATAATTCAAGCAGAGACGGGTCCTCAAGGAAGCAATTAAGTCAGTTTCAATACACGGAGAACACCCGTAAGCAGATGAATTATTGAACTGGGTAAATAATTAAGCGCCTACGTAAGCGGCTTTCAGGGAGGGCGTTGCGCCTGGCTTTGCCGAGAGTCAGAAACCGCTGGCAGCCGTTCTGAGCATCGCCCCAAAACGTGGTGGCAAGAGGAGAGGATCACAGCAAGGTTGGTGCCGACCCCCCCATTTTACACACAGAACACTAGTCAAGAGCAGGTTTGTCAGAGCTGAGAATTAGTAGACCAATAATGACTCACGGCTTTGTTTTCATTCCCCCTTGTCCCCCTTCAGCCCCGGAAATGGAGCCCAAAATCACTTTTCACTCCCTCGAGAAACAGAATGAAGGATCCTTGTGACTCAGCACACAGGATATAAGCCTGTCTAAAAAAAGGAATATGTTTCACTTGGAGGGGAAAAAAAAACAACTGGCCGATATTTGTATTCCCGCCATACGTATCATACATCATTTGCGGATATAAATCACTCCCTTATGCTGACAACACCTCCATGCTGCAGCTTGAATTTCAAACACAGACGCTTTTAACCACTTGCCAGGAAACTGAGTGGTGCCAAACGATCCAACACTGTTTGTTAACACCCTTTTGTTTACCAAGACGAAACAGAACTTAAAACTATTGGTCACTATCCATGTAAGATGCAAGCACAGAATAAGGTATTTTTGAATAACATAACTACCTGAAGTATGAGGAATGGAGATTTTTTTTTCCCCTCACAAAGTTTCCACTTCACACGAAGAGGCCTGCAGCTGTGTTTTGGAGCTTTGCTGAAGAATGCTTTGGGCAAACACAGTCCCACAGACACCACACCTGACTGCAATAAAGTCCTAATCTCATACAAAACTGGAAAAATACAGCTGCGTTATGTATCCCAGCCAGGGCCTGGTTCAGCTTATTCCCCATTTACACAATGTGGGTGGTACTGCACCACAAGGGGGCGCTCAGGGAGCTCAGAGGGTCACAGACGTGAAAGGAGTCGAGCAGGTGGAATGAAAGAGAGGGGGGACTTCACAGGCAGACAGTCTTGGCACAAAAGTGAAATCATTTTCTCATGTTTGAGTAAAAAGAGTAAAGTAACCTTCTTTATAATGTTTTACAAGAATTAGAAGCTCTTAAACATGTACCTAGCACTCAGGTAACTGGCAACTTGCAGGATCACTATAACAAGATGAAGGCTTTCATTCAATTATTTTTAAGAGTAACCAATGCATTTTTACTGCCTCAGACACAACAGTCAGAGGGTCTGCTTGTGGCTAACACATTGAATGCTGGTTGTTAAACACTTTCAGAAATTTTCCCTCAAATCTACAGCTGTGAACTACATGCGGGACCAGATGAATCCCCTTGAATATTACTCAAATGGCTGCCTAGCTAATGAAACTATCAGAGTGACAGGTTTCCCCTCTGACCAGGAGAAACACATAACTGGCAGGCACTCTGTGACTGGCAGGTACTCTGTCTGTTTATAGTATGATATTAGCCATGAGCCAAGTATCTCTACAGTTAAATCTCTCCCCGATTAGGTTCTACTGGTTATCAGCTCTGACGAAAGGGAAAATGTCTAGAAAATGCAATTTCATTACACCATGAAAGTTCAGGGTAGAGGGAAAAAAATGGAGAAATGGACATGAAGACAATAGGGGTCTTCCTCCATGGCTGGAATAAAGGTCTCGATTGCGGCTTCTAAATTTCCAGAAGCGGCGCCATGCCATGAAGCATCCACGGAAAAAGAGGGCAAATTCACGGAGCGGAAACTTTCACAAACAGACGTACTCTGTGAACTCAGCACAGGCAAATCCAAATGCTCTGTTTTTTTTTGACAAAACAATCCGGAACTAGCTGCGCAAATGCAATCTGCTTCTGCGCCAAGGGAGATGCCTAGGACATATTGGCACCCCGTACAAATTTCTTTATGACCACACAGAGACAACAGTTATTAGGAATGATGCGCGAGCAGCTTATGTTTGTTTACACCGGCAGATACAAGTGTTTGGAGTGATAAATGTAATCCAAAAGGGGGGGAAAAAGTCAAAGAAGAAAGAAGCTGGAAAAGTAATCAGGGACGACACAGAGTGTTAGGCAGACTGCTTTTAGCAGAGCAGGATTTCAAGCTGTCTGTCCCCATCACACCCAAACCAAACACACGGTTTCGTCATCATCGTCACCACGGTGACTGATATAAATACATCTATGCTTACCGCGGCATCCGAAAATTGGTTTACCTGAAGCCCTGCGCTCAAACATTAGGCATTAAAATTTCATAACGGAATGCCAAATCAATATTTCCATTTGCTTTCTTGGCCTTAGATAAAGGCATAACATTTGAATTAGACTAAAGCTGGAATGGTAAACTCTAACAAGGGAGAAATTTGTTCAAGTAATTGCGATTTCTCCAATTATGAAAATGGGCAAAGCAAACGGTCCGATGCCAAACATGTCATGTTTAATTTAGCTGTGAGTCAATATTCAGGGATACCACTCTTCAAACCTCCATGCTTGTGAGCACTTCACATACTTGACAGGCCTTGATAAAACACTTAAATATTCAAGCAGTATTAAATTAAACCAATGTAATTGGCTGTTGTCAGTTGCATTGTTTATCTTTTTAAAACAACATATTTGAGAGGCGTAATTAAAAGGAATGTCTCCAGCTCTCCGATTTCATTTCAGCATGACAAAAACAATGCCTCCATACCCCCTGCAATCTCATTGTCATGCCTTATGCCTACTGAGATATTTTTACCCAGTGACATTCAATTGAAATGTATCAGTATCTGTAACCCTTACTTTTTCTATGACAGGGTTGTTAACCCTATGCCAAACCCCTAACCTGGAGGACCAGTTGATATGCATTTATGGGGCAGGGATGCTAAACTCCCTGAGAGTAAAATATAAACTGGCCCCCCCATTCTCCAGTTGGAATGGTACCCACCATAAAGAAGATCCGAACTGAACACATACACATACACATATATGCACAGATTTGGATAACATATTTAAGCAAGTGTTACTGTTTCTGCATCACTCACATGACACGGAGTTCTGCATTTTGTGGTTAGACTGAATAAGTTCTGTAAGATCTTAAACATTATTTTAAAATAGTTTTTATATTTGTATGGGACAACAAATATTTTAGACATCTACTCATCACGGTATTGTTTAGCGGCCCTATTTTGATGGCAGCGGAGCCACAAAACATCTTATCAGCAACCGTACAGCAACTCCAGGACCATAACAATGTATTTAAACAGAGCATCGTTTTAATCAAGCCAATTATCTGTCGGCTAAACGTGAAGCATGTTTGTAAATTGAGGTGAGATTGGTTTAACCACAGTCCAATGTATACTGTCTGATATCTTTCAAATGCAAACAGCTATGCCATGCAATTCAGCTTGGCGAGAATTGCTCAGTCTTTAGGGAAGAACAGACACAATTATATTTGCCCACATCAATTTTGCTTAGGAAAATACCTCCACAGCAATTCATTTTATTCCATTTTCACCATCAGCGGCTGTGATTACCTACACATTCCTGATGCATTTTCTAACTCTAAAACTGTTGATCCAATGCCCAAATTATTACTGCTATTAGAAATATTTTCTTGAGAAATTAGGTAGGAACTTCAGACAAATTATCTGGGCGCACACGACAAATAAGAGCTAAAGACACATAAAGCGTTATTGGTCCAAATTGCCAATCCGGCTCAGAAGGGGGAACAATCATATAAGCCATCCCTCTGCAATTTTCTAGAACCACATTACAAAAGTGGTTCATCTCAGACAAATGATATCCACCCTGAGTTTAAAACCACACGGGGGAATCTTAGCCCCCGGGCAAGGCGCAGAACAATAGCTGTTCCGCAGTGTTGATTGCAAATTTGTGACAATCCCCAATCCAATCCCGGCACAGTTCGCCGTCCTCTTAATAAACCCGGACGAAGTTTGTCAACTGCAGTGCGGTTAAAAATTGTGAGATTGTATTCCGCTTATCATCTGTGGAATTGGCAGGCCTGCTCCTATCATTAAAGGAGCGGGGAATGGGAGATAACCTCCCGTTCTGACCTCTTTCCATCTCATCAGAATCTCTCTGTGCTGCGAGACGAATGCGCACTGAGTTTCTCGATAACACGCTGATCCGCCGGCAGCTGCAGCCAGGGCTCCGGCACACCCATAAAGCCACCGTTGCATCCCGCCCATCTCGTATCTGTCCCCAAACTGGAGAGTGTCTGCGTGGGTGCTTTTGTGTGTGTGCGTTTGATTGTGTGAGAGTTTGCATATAGAAGATATGTTTGTGTGTGGATGTGAGAGAGAAAGAGAGAGCGTGTGTGTATGCCTGTGTGTGTCTGTAAGAGAGAATCTGTGTGTGTGTGTGTGCATGTGTTCATGCCATGCATCCCGCTGTGCATACAGTTTAATTCCTTGTTCAGCATGAGTTATGACTGTGGTGAAACTGGTAACACATGTTAGAGACCATGTTTTGCTTGTAACTGACTGAATATTGTTGGGTGTAAAACAAATATCAGCTGTAAATAATACTGAGCGGAATGCATGCAACAGAAGCAATCAGATGGACACCATCTTTGCTGAATGCAGATACGTAACCATTCACTCACTGATTTGTACCCATTACAGTGTTTTGCAGTGGAGAGGAAAGTTGCATTGGTTAATAAAAGCCAAGTGATTCAAAGCATCCACTGATTGTGGGGTTAACGAAGCCTTGCTCCCATGAAGCCCCATCACTTTGGTAAACCCTCAGCGTCTGAAGTCTAGGAACTCCCCCCTGTTGATTAGATGATTTGTGTGAGGGCTGTGACACTGATATACACCCATCCCCCCCACCCCCACCCATCCCCCCCCACCTGACCCCTTGTCCTGCCCAAATCCATCACACTGTGGAGTCTGTCCCATAGGTCTGAGTCTGAATGGTGGATATTGATGGAGAGTGGAGGATGCCATTATAAATGATAGCAGACCTCCCCCCGGAGTGGCACGCTTTAAACGGCTCCCTCGCTCCCTCGATGAGACCTGCAGACAGAGCCACTTAGCGCAACCCCTGCCCCATCGTTCACTGGCTTTTTTGGAACTGATAAGCTCCTCCAGCCAGGACCCAGTCAAACTGGAGGTCAATAGCCAGGACAGTATCACGATGTGCTTGCTGTTAATGCCGTGTGGAGTAGGATCTATGTTCAGGTCCATCTCACTGTCAGACACACAATTACCTCACTTATCAAAGACCAGCTCCCACGCTGGCCTATCTATAGATCGCCACCACACCATACTATCATACTGACGTGAAAAAGTTCACTTCCTCTCTTCATGTATGTATAGTAACACAGTGGTGGGAACCTGAATGGTTTGGGTTACTTACTCATATAGACAAAACCACAGTGAGGGGATAATAGTTGTTATTAAAGTTCCAAACATAGATAACGGAGAATTTTTAGACAACCCCTACGCAGTTAACTAAACCTAGACAACCAGATCCTGCCCACGACTATAAAAATCCCACTCACCACTTCCTTTGCCCGTCAGCTGTTCGCTGCATCCCTCCTCACCCCGTCTCTTTTCACGATGCCCGAATGGGGTGATGTCGGCAAGCCCGCGCCAAAGCGTGGCCCTCTTCGTCAGACTCCAAGCCAAAAAAAGCACCGCAATGACCACGTCAAGCACCACATTCACACTTTGACTACATGGAAATTTACATCTACTGAATAATTACTGTTGACTTTCATAGCGTACACCCTTCTGTACATTACATTATCTTACACGCATCACCAGTTTCAACCGCAGAATGTTTAGTGAAACAATGCAGATTTGGCACATTATGCATGGGGGAAAAGATGAGTGGCACACCCCAGGGCCTTACCCATTTCAACACTCGGCACTGGCTTCATGAATATATACAGTACAAAATACCACACTGAAATGTACAATGCATGCAATGCTATGCACCTACAATTCCTCTGTCCACATTTGTATGTTGATCAGTCTGAGGAATTCTGGTAATGTTCAGTGTTACATTCTGAGGAGCTGGTGCAGAACGGCCACTGGCCCTTATCCTGCTTCCCCGTCTGCTTTTAGCATTTCGCTTTTGAAAGAGAATGCTTCAGGAGGTTTTCTGAACTCCACACCAAAGAAAAAGGCTTCTTGTTTACCTCTGTTCCATCTTTACAAGTCATTGCAGACTTACATTAAAACAAAGCTTCTCGGACAGAGACAAGAAAGAGACAGGAGCGAGGTACACACATATAGTCAGAGGACCAATGAGTGGACTACGCTAGCACTAATTTGTATCAGGTGTGTGGCAACCAATGAATAAGGTGATTATTAGGGATTCCCTTCAGAATGGAGTGAAAATAACCATTTAAGGTTAAATGCTTTTTGCAGCACTTAAGATATTATGTCATTGCTGTTAAAGGCCACCCAGGGCTGTTATATGCCTGAAAAACTATCTGTAGTCCACCTTAAATTCCATAACTAATTGGTGCTTGAAACTCATCTCAAGTTTTCAGTAAGTATCTGAAAATGAGGACCAAGGTTAGTGCATATTTGGATATAGCCAGCACGCACATTGCCAATGGCCCTCGTGTGGCTTATTATAAATGCTTGCTACATCACGCTCAACCAAACACCTTCCCTGGGTTTTAATTTCCTATAGAGGCACCCTAATTTATTTTTAATCTAATCATCTCTTTTCTTTATTAGTCATGCCTAACCTACGACTCCAGGGACCTGTGTCATCACTTCATAACAGCACCTGAGGCTGTCCGACGCTGAGCCGAGCGGCTTATTTTTTTCTCTTTCCTCGAATTTCCACCCTTTTGATGAAATGACCCCCTGTCGACCCCCCCCAAGCCACGCAGCCATGAGCCAAGAGCACGGTAAGTGTGAGCGAAATGCGAAATGCGACAAAGAGTAAAGAACTAATCAAAGTCATCATCACACTTCATTAGTTTCAGCCTGACAGCACGAGCCCTCCCAGCTGCCGAAAACTCACACCATAGGGGGGAGGGTGGGGGAGTGGGGGGGTGGCAGGACAGCAATGCTGACAACGTGCCACAACCCCCTGCCCCCACCAAGCCCTTGTCTCTCGAGTGTTGGCCCGTTAAGGATAAATTACGTGGGCCGGTGGTCACAGCCTGATGTGGCAGGGGTGAGGTTCTGCTCTCTCCCGTGAGGGCTGACAGTCACAGAAAAAGCCACTCTCGTTTCACACTCCACTGCGTGTACAGTGGAGGTGTGCCTCTTAAAGGCAGGAGGAGGGCAACGCCTGTCCATCATCGCCGGGTGGGGGAATGACAGCCATACATACAGCAGCATGATGCCTGTGGGTGGAGCAATAATATGAGTGGGCGGAGTAACGGTGTACGTGGGTGGAGTAATGTGTTAGTGGGTGGAGAAATGGTGTACATGGGTGGGGTAATGTGTTAGTGGGTGGAGTAATGGTGTTGGTGGGTGGAGTAATGTGTTAGTGGGTGGAGTAATGGTGTACGTGGGTGGAGTAATGTGTTAGTGGGTGGAGTAATGGTGTTGGTGGGTACAGTAATGATGCTGGTGGGTTGACTGATGTTGGTGGGAAGACCAAGAGTGACTTTGTTCTAAGTTACTAACTAGTTACAATATCAAGCAATACGTTATATGTGCATGTATGGATGCACAGATGTCAGCTGGCAAGATCTGCTATATTTTTTGCCCTAAGGCTGAGAGTGCACCACGGAACACTGAAGTGAGATCAGTTAAAATTACGCTGTCAGCATGTATTTTGCATGTAACGTGGGTGCTGACAGTGCACATGATGACAAAGGTAACATTTGTTGAGGTCAGATCTGTGTCTGTGTGCAAATCAAATGATCTACATATAAAGGATGGGCTCACACAGAGGCCTCCCTGAACAGGATGGGGTATCCCCATCTCTGAAATATCAGTGGAATTGTGCATATGCAACAGAGATCTGACCTGGATGAACACAGTCTTATCTCAGGCAACACTCATCTCCAGAACTCAGCCTCACAGTCACTGAGAAGCCATTCTAAGAGAGGAGAGATATGGGCTGTTAAAGGCATGGTTCTGTACATGCACGTATCCTCAAATTTTTCACCCTTGCTGAATATAGAGAACTTTCTCACTGTCACGATTGTGTGAGACACATGAAAGGACAGGAAACTTCCACAATGAGCTGCCGTCTTCTCTTCTTTACTTTCCAAACGAATGAAAATTCATTGCTGTAGCCTGGGCGAGGGGGAGAAATGGGGGGACATCACATGATCTGAAATGAACAGAACGTTCTGGGAAGGTGAAAAAAAAGCAATAACCCTATTAATTTGTGTCACTCTGAGAAGGGAGTGTTGTTATCGTTCTAGCTCCAGTAATTAAAACATCATTCCATACACGTGCGGGTGTATTTTCGCATAGCCGAGGTCTCCTAAGCATCCGCACGTTACAAACCAATTTCCCTATATCAGCTCACGCTCGCATTTGATTCCGTCGCCTTGCTGGTGGGAATTGGAACAAGGTCTCTGTACACAGAAATCTAAATAACATTATGTCGCCTGCCGCAAACCTAATTTATAATCCAATGCCTCAGCTGAATTCTGTGATTATTCCCCCCATCCCCCCACCCCTCCTTCGTTCTGGAAAAAATGTGGGTAACGGGAGATACTAACACAGCACTGACACGCGTTTTGCCAGACCGTCAGACTGCCTGGAAGTGTGGGGGACTGCGAAGGAGGACATGTTAATTATTCAGGAGCGCCCCCCGCCACGCAGGAAGCCCAAAACTTATTTGCCCGCACCGCCGCTAGCGCGCTCCTCGACCTCCAGGCTCAGAGAGATTCTCCAATTAACCAAACAACGGCAAAAGGCCTAATGAGATTCTTCCAGTGGAGTACAGTACAGATCAGGTGCTTTTTTTCCTGGTTGCCTATGACTGAGACATATGGTACCCGCCAATTCTTGTGCGCGTCTTCTACTGCGATGAGGAAATGCGCACAGATAAATGGATTATTTACATAAAGCTATCAAGAGACGTGATTGTAACACTTGGGCATTTAATTTACACCGTCAACGCCCTGAGCAAAACACAAACCAAAGTTTAAAAAAAAAAAATTAACATAGTCTCCCATCGAAAAAAAAAGAGATCAAAGGTAGAGCATCAGAGCGGTTGCATGCAGTCTCAACACTGTTGCATCACAGCACAGAACAAGTTAAAAAGAAAATTAAATGTGCTATGTGCTTTATAAAAGCCAGCTGTCGGTACATCTAAGACTGGAAAACCAGCACGGGGGGTCCCTTGGTGACGGATACTGTCATAGACTCGGGTAGTCACTGTCTTTGTTTTTGGAATAACAAACCGAGACGCGGCTCTTCGCGGCTGGTCCTCGGCGTGCCGCTGAGTTTAAAGGGCACCCCGGGTGCATCTCTGAGGAAAATCGTTCGCAGTTTACCAGTGATCACTTTGCACGGGTACACAGCTGAAGTCTGAAACTTGGTTTGAGGTTTTTTTGTTTTGAGTCAATGCGCGTTAGTGAATGAATTTCAGGGAAAGTGTCTGGCTGTCGCAGAACAAGCGGACAAGCCGCGCAAACCTGATTCACAAACTCTTGGCACATCCAACCGATGTCTTTCCACAGGTTTCACTTTCTCTTAGAGCAAGCCTATCTACTTTTTAATGGGGCCTACATGAGACAGCCTCTATAGCCTCATCACAGCTTCTGCTTTCCTTTGGGCACACTGAGAACTGTCCGTAAATGCTCTGCATGCGCAACCAAACACTATCCCTGAATTTAACCTTCCCATACTGCGCCACACCAAACCTGCTTTTTAAGGGTCCTGCGGAAGCCCCTCAAACGTATCCTGTTGCTTGTGAGTGTCTCCATATCCCTGTTCCTTCCTCAGTCAGGATATCTGTTCCCAGCTAATAAAATCCACTCATTGTACTATTGTTTACATCCCCTGTCCTGAAGCACTGTCTCATAACCTCCTGTTGTCGCTACACTATGATGCAATCACCCACCTAATCCTTCCTGTAACCTTGCCTTAATTGCGCAAGTCTAATCCGGACATCACAGTCCCACACTTTACCCAATCAGGAGCAAATAAACAACCCTTTTCCTCAGGCTCTGCTGCATGACTGTGGTGTGTTCTCGACAGCACCATCCGCAACAAAACAAAATATAACCTTCTATTAATCTCGACGGGGCTGTACAGAGAGTGTTGGAATGACGGTAGTTAGTTGTCACCAAGTCTTCAGCAAAGAGGATTTAATTACTTATCAAACTGGCTTCAGTGTCGACGGAGTAATTCTGTTTCATAAATATGCAAAGTAAACACTTTTAAAAAAAATATTCACAACATCCCGAGGGGGGGGAAAGGGGATTCAGTTTAATCAAAATCCTTCAATCTATTCCAAACGAGAGATCTGGTGCAGATAGTGAGCCTCATCTGGGGTGATGAATGTCTCTCTCCTACATAGTAATGATTGTAGCTGTTGTGTGCTGCTGCCAAGTAAAGCAGTTTTTTTTTACCGAGGGCTTACCTAGGGCTGTTCTCCGACAAGATATCAGCATTGACTTTACAATTAGCATTCAATATGCACATCTAATTTGAACTTTAAATCAATTTGATGCTTTTCTGGAAAAAGCCAGCAAGAGTTTTTCCACTCTCGGAAGTGAACCCCAGGGGGAAAGTTTTTAGCTGGATATAACAAGCAGGCGCCAATCCAACAGCCCTCTGCAGGATTCAAAACACTCGGTACGGCCAACCGAACATTTTCCCAGGGTTTCATTTTCTCACAGAGCCCCCTCTCGTGGGCTGGTGTTCTGCTGTTTGCGCTGTCAGCTTTCATTATGAGCCTGCATTACAGAGTGAGATCAGCCTACTCCCTCGCTCAGAGCGCCTAACTTTAACATTGATCACCACCATTACTGTGTTTCAGCACTTTCATCGTCCCCATGATAGCAACAACTGCGGATTGCAACTTTCGCTGACAATATTCATAGCATTTAAACTCAGAGCTCATTTAAATACAGGGCTTGCTTTATCCATAGCAGTGTTATGCAGATGTTGATTTACTTGTTTAAGTGAGTCAACTCTAAATGTGGCCTAGCGGAGGTTACATGCCCGAATGCATTTCCCATTCCTACACTGCAGAGAAAGCACCAGGATTTCAAAGCAAGTTAAATTACACATATAGAGCCTACATGTGTGTATTAATTTCAGTCTGAATGTTGAAAAGGCTGACTCCATTTAAACTACCACAGGCCTTCGCTCGGCAAGAAAATCCCATCAAATTAGCAGGAGTGACAAACCCTATAAAAATCTGTGGTGAAACTCATTTGCCGCTCGCGTCAGGAGACTAATCTATTCATCACACTTTGCGGCGGCGATACCGAATTAGCCGCCGAGCGTCCAAGCGGCCCGTCGCATCTTCACGAGGCACCATGTGGGGGCGAGAGCGCCGGGGGGGTGGAGGGGGTCCTGACAGAGGCCGAGTGCAAGGGGAGCAGGTGAGAAAAATGGACTGGGAATGCCTGCTCTGAAGGGTTCCCTCAGCGAGTCACAACAGCCCGTCCCGAAGGACGAGGAAGGAGAGAGGAGTAACGGGGGGATGGGCGGAGCTGTGCAGCCAGGGAGTCATGGTGGGGGGGATGCGGGATGCAGGGTGCAGACATGAAACGTGACAGACAGAAGGCAATAGGAGCATGCGCAGAGGGGTGTGGTGGTGGGGATGGAAGAAACTGGCACTAGATTACTCCAAGTATCCCTCTACGGTGTAGCTGCCACCAGGGACCCAATGCATCCTGGGAGTGGCACGGGCATCTTTACTGATAAAACAGCATCTGACACCCCCTACGGAATCCTCCAAGGTGCCACCACTGATGGAGACACCCCTCTTCGCAGAGGGAGAGAACTGATGTTTTTTTTTTTTTCTCGCAGCTATCATTATTTCACATAAAACCAGAGAGCTGGTGTGCCGTTCCTGGAATATCCATGCAGCGATGTGTGACCCGAGGGACAGTGAGGGAAAAAAGAAAACGCCTCATTTAGATTTCATCACAACGTGTGAGGTTCTAAATTAGCAAAGCTAAACTGACCGGGGACGTCCAAAACAATCAATGCAGGGGTTGAAACAAATTGACCAAACAGATTTCATGTCTTCACATGACCGGATTACAGTAAAAGTATACATGTGTCAGCGCTGCCCAGATGTACCGTTACCCATCTGGAGAGCGTAATTACAGCTGACTATGGCAGATGGGAGGAAAGCACACGGAGTACATACGAGTGTCTGTTCAGATAGGTCTCTCACACTAACCGCCTCTGAGCGCACCACCTCCCCCAGCTGCATTAACCCAAGGGCAGGACTGTCCTGTTCCTCCACAGTTGGCCTCAGCTCTCACTCAGCTCTCACTCATTCCAGTCTACGCCACGACTCACGAGTAAAAAAAAAAAAGCACCGGATTGGATTATCAGATTAGATTTCACTCGAAGAACAATGCTCGAGTCACTTAAGGATGAGTGACTTTGAGAATTTCCACTGCCCACAGGGGACCTGGGAGTTCTGCTGCACAAACAACTGAGACAGGAGCTTGTCTTTTTTTGTTTTGCTTTTTTTTCTGTTGTTGTTGTGTTTTGTTCGGGGGTTTTTTGAGATATTGATTGTTTACGCTGACCTTCAGACACGAAGAGGAGATGGAGGGACGCGAAGCGTCCGAAGCAGCAAAATACCTCGCCCCGAGCGCTATCTCCGTCCCCGACCTTTAAAATCAATTCCCTAACTGTCATTCTGCACGGTGCGGCATGCCAAGAAACCCAGGCGGGCCAACGAGCCAGAGACGCCCCGACAGCCTTCAGCTGTTCTGTAGCTCTTTATTAAAGCACACACTAAGGACAATGTAAAAAGCACAGTTTTATGAACGCCTCTGTTCTACACATCCTTGTTCTGGTACCATCCTCTCAAATCATAAAAATCTCGCTGTGCTGTAAAAATAGCACTGTTAAATTTTCACAAAACAGTGCCTTAGTATTTTGTACAAGCAGGTTGTCACATTTCTCAAATCACCAATTAGCTAGTCATGTTCCCTCTTTGGATACTCTCCATTCTGTGGAAAGACTTTCATAGTTGCCCCCATGTTTAAAAGAATGCAGTGCATTCTGGGTCAGGTGACAGGGTTTTTTTGTCTGTTAGTATTGGGAGTGTGGTTCCTCCAGAGAGCCAAGAGAATATGGTTTTTGATGGTCACTAGCTTTGACAGATACTTGATGAACCTTAACCGCATAAATGGGTCTCTCCCTACAGCAACCAAATGCTAATATTCAAACATATATTCACAGCCACGGCTGAATAATGACAGCCTTTATAGTGTATGTACCGGTTCATATACATATTCAGGCCTTTTCTTTGTTGACCATCTTTAGATCATAACCCGCATGCATAATTCACCCATAATTCATTTTTTGTGTAGTTTTACCATAGGGTATGTTGTAGCTTTATTGTAGGGTATTTAAGTATCAAAGCATGTATGCATTACTTATCAGAGCACTGTCTAGGGAGCTGCAACATATTTGAATGCAGCCTGTTGGGTCCCGAATGCACCATCTTTTTGTGCCACTTTATTAGATTATTATTAAATGCACTTCTTACTCATTCCTTGCAAGTCACTGCGTACACGAGCATCTGCTAAAAGACAAAATGCAATGTAATGCAACAGGCAGACAGAAGTCTAATGCCGGCTGGCCGGCGATGTAATCACAGGCTTTTACTTTCCAGCATTTTGAGACCTGAGGTGCATCTAATGTGTTTATACCGACAGGAGAGCTCCCTTCTTAGGAGGAGTCCCTCTATCGGTATACAACGCCCGGCCTCAATATTCGTGCAGAATTTTTTTCTGAGGAAATAAAACCAAGGCTTGAAAGCATCAATAAACGTGCCTTAAATTTACATTTTCTCATTACATCCAGCTAAGCACCTTCCCTGGGGTTTCATTTTCAAATATTTCAAATACTCAAAACTTTGTTCTGCGACTGTCTGTGATTGTTTCTGAGTTCTACTCGGATATGCATATTTAATGATATGGTGGGTAGTGGTACAGTACTGATAACACAGCCCTGGGTGACCTTTAGGTCCTCAGCAGTGAAATGGCCAGCTGTGGGCACACCTTGAACCTGGATAAAATAAGAATCTAAGCCAACAGAAGGAACTGCCCAGTCTGTGGATGCCAGTGCGAGAGATGCCAGGCGTGTAGTTAGTAAAGGCACAGGGCTCTGCATGGGAAATCCATTTTAGTCACGACTCTGATTTACGCCCCACAATCCCACACTGTTAGCACAGTATTCAGCATTCCGGTATTCATAGTCCAGAGACACAAGGCTGAAATTACCTCTAATTGGCTGTTTTTCTCCCAACGACACTATGAATCGATACCAAAGGCTAAAAAACAGTTGACTCACATCAAGCAGAGCTTCTTTGTGGCACATTCTTAGAATGGCCACATGCTGACGGTGTCTCTCCGGTAATGATCGCAGTGACAACTGATAAGAGTGAATAATTTTAGAGCCGGGCTGCACCGAAAACCTGCGGGTGAAGATTATGCTACCTGAAGTCACGTGTCACACAAAAGAAAAGCGACTTCATCATTCCGAATTCAAGACCAGAAAACACCAGACTACGGTCTGTTAGGTTTATCTGGAAAGTGAACAACCGCACAGAATCGGGGTGACATTTATTTCTTTGCCTACCAGTCAACCTTATCCAGGGCAACTTATATAGCACACAAATTACCCATTTCTTCAGCTGAATATTTACTGAAGCACTGCATTGTGCAGTGTTATAGGGTACCATGGTAGTGCCCCGGCTGGACATTGAACTTGCAACCTTTAGGTTAATGGCCCAGTTCCTTAACTCTGTCTCGAAATTATGTTCAGTCACCACAGTCCATGTGGGTTAAAGGCGTGTCCTTAAATCTCTCCTTATCTGGCCTTTATCTTTATAATTATTTAAAAATATTATATCCTTTCCAGAGTTTTCCATGGCCCACACAATCTGCACAGGTAGTCAAATCAAAGGCTTGTTTCTTTCATGTTACTGAAGTGCCTGTTTAATATATAAATATTTCCCTGAGAAGTCAGTGAAATCGAAAGTGGGTTTACCTGGGGTAAGTCCCACATAGGACCTCCCCTCTCAGTGGTCACACCAATTGTAAGACTTGATAGCAAACCTGCACAAAGCTCCCTGGAACTGCACATGAACACCAAACAGAAACAACCTCATAGACATATTCCCTGCACTCAATAACTAATGATGTCCTTGTGCGCCCAACCCCCCACCCACCACCCCTTCTGTGTTTGATGTGGACTCAAGCAAATGAAGTCTGAACATATACTTTACTGTATTTTCAAAAACACTCATCTGCACTGCTGGTGGGTTAACACACCCCTGCTGTGTTTTAAACCCCCGCAGTGAGTTTAACACATTTAATATCTAGCCTGTCTGAAGGTCAGCTGTGGGATGAGGGGATGGGTGAAAACATGTCCTGGCAGATCCGTGGTACGTCGGCCTCAAGGCCTAGCTCAGACACAAAGCTTCAGAAACACATCACGTCCACCAAAGATACTAGGATAAAGCTGTACTACTCACTCTTATGGAACTTCTGTCTGGGTCAGAGACATTCACACACGAATGCATACATTTGGCAATTTCATCAACATCTTGCCAAGAATCTAAAAAATGGAATTTTACATGTTGAGTATTGAGTATATTAAGTCTGCAGTTGTCTAGGAAGTTTGACAGCAGTGTGGCTAACGATAACAGAGGTGAAGAAATCAACCCTATGTTGACGTTTTGAAACAGTCAAGACCCCCACTGGGAGCATCAATGCTTCAATCTGCACCTGTGCAGGTGTGGAAATGTTCAGATGGAGGTGAGCCTTCTCTGGCCATATTGCAGCTTCAGAATCACTGCTGTCGACAAACACGCAGAGGTCCCATAAGCCCTTCTGACAGCCTGAGCTCTGATTGGTCATATCAGGGAAGTGGGTCCTGACCCCCTGTTAACCTCATCTAGGAAGCTGCCAATCAGCTTCTTTGAAGCTGGAGTTTTGGGCGACTACAGTCAATGGAAGCGGCCTATAGGGATCCATCGCAACACAGGTGGAACTTGTTGTGGGTTCCTGGCCTTCCTGCCGGTGCGCAGTGGTACCCCTCCTGGTTTTTGAACGCCTTGAATTCAGCTCCGTACACCACTCCTGTCCACATTCCCTTATTATCCATTTGGAAGGAGGGAGCGGTGCAGTGGCTAAGGAACTGGGCCTGCAGCAGAGTCTTCTCCCAAGTAAGCTACGTAGGCTATCTGCTAAGCAAAGGAGTCAAATGAAGACAAGAGCCAACTCATCATAAGCCCCTCTCTTTGAGCCAGCTTGGTTCCAGCTCCGCAGTGGAACAAGGGTATTTCAATTGTCAATGTGAAATACTACATCTCAGCATCCACCATTTTTCCTGCTCCCCCTCAAACATTTGTGCAACTCCTCTGCCTTTCTCCTCAGAAACAAGTGCCAGTCCTGCCTACCCCGTGAAACCCAGGAGCTGAAACACTCTGACAGACCACTGAAATTGTTGTGGCAGAAAATGTGCAATATCTGACCTGCTTTTCTGCAAAGGCAACTTATACTTTCACAAACTTGATTAGCAGTGGTCTCATGCTGACAATGTACATCCACACTGCCTCAAAACCCAAGACAAGGAGATCATTACAAATTAAGAAACAATGTAATCAAATTAAGACAAGGCAGTCATAGGCTTGTATATAACATCAAGACCTATGTGTGCAACTGCATCTACTTTCAGTTTCTTAAACTGAAAACTCCTAGAGGCAACCATGTGATAGTGTGCATAAGGCTGTTACAAGTAACTGCCTGAGCTAGCTGGTTCAGTCACATCCCTCAGTTACTTGCTTCTGATTAAATGAATCAGAATGCATACAGCTGTTGAGTGAAAATTGTCTTGTCATCCTGGTAAATACCTAATCCAACATAATATAAAAGCTGCACAAAATTACCTGCAAGAATAGCACCCTGGTGGGATGGTAATTTGCAAACAGTGTGAGAGGGGGAGGACACTAACACAGCACCTTAACACACATAGCACCCGGCCTGCCTGCACCATGTTACTTACACAGAACACAGCTTCCCAGGTAGAGAGAAGGTGAGAGACAGAGAGCAGGAGGGAAGGAGACAGGGGAGAAGGGGGAGGGAGAGAGTGGGAGAAAGAGAGAGACAGAGAGATAGAGAATGTCTGTGTAAACCCGGTCCCGGAAGAATAAGTCTGCACGACAAGATAAAGTCACCAAAATAAAGCGATCCACATTGCTCTTCCAGAATCTTCTTCCTTGCCACGCCTACAAACCAACACAATGGCCCAGAAAACCTTCCAGTCCTCACACATCTGTTCTATGATAAAACAATAAATAAATGAGGAAAAATCCAGGGAAAGTGTGTGATTGGACACTCGAAAAGCATCTGTAAATCAGCCTTGTGATGAATGATCATTTGGCATATGATTAGTGAGTCCAACTCTCCACTTACAATGGGGTTCGCTGGTGAATATGTTCTGACTTTCCAAGAACAGTAACAGCCAGACTGTCAGGGACCTTAGAAGCTTTAGCAGCCAGGACATGGCTCTGTGCAGATTCGGAGTGGAAAGGTCTTTCTTTTAGACCACCACTGTATTGGGAGAAGTGATAAAGTTTCAGAGCTGACAAGTTTGCCTTTAACTCTTTCCAGGAGTATTTTTGTTCCTAACTTCACCAACTCCCAAAGCCCAGCACAATACACCAGCAGAGATGCAGGCGGCCTCGCTCCAATAAAGCCCAAGTCTCTAGAGTATATAATCACCGTCGCACTGTGCAGTCTGAACAAGCAGTTTCCTTTCAACAATATACTTCTGCCATTCACTGTGACCTCACTCAGACCCAACAGGAAGTCACATGCAGAAGAGCGCTCGTGTTATAGCTTAGCTCATATATCACAAAGTTTTCCACCGAAACCATTTAGTTAGAAGTCCAGTTCGGAAACCATTACTCCACGCTGCTGGCAAATGAACTGGATTTATCTGAAACCTAGTCAGAACAGAAGAATGGTTGTTTGACGCTGTTAATCCACAAGTTGAGTTCATTCAAATTTTGCTCCTTTTGATCATCAATTATCAAGCACTCTCTACCACCACAGAGATATTACTTCCCAAAGATGTATTTTACAATCAGCTAACTGACCCTATGAGGAAAGCACTTTATAAGGTCCCATTAGTTAAGCAGTAATTAATATTTTAAAACATTATTAACATTTATCACAATGACTGTCCTAAAGAGAACCCCCATTACGAATGTCATCAAGACAGGCACTGCAAAACAAGTGAGGTCATGCTTAAATAGAGTTCATTTCAATGCTCAATGAGCATTCTTAAGTCACTTAAGTCATTTATAAGGGCTGAACAGTATCTACAAAGTGGAGGCAGTGCAAAACAAAGAATGAATGTTATATTATTTATATTGTTAATTATGTTATTAATGACACAAATACATCTTAATGATGTTTAATTAATGAGACCTCTACATAATGTGCATATTCCATTAATATTTCCAACCGTCTTTCATGTGTTTCAAACATACTCACCTACTGACCTGGCTTGGACTTCAGCAAGGAAATATCCGCTCCTATCAGCAATCTTTTATGCCATTCTATATTGGATGGGTTTTGGAAGCAGAGAGAGCTGAGGCTGATGGAGAGAGAGGCTTGCCCCTTGTCTGCAGCACAATGGCAGGACAAGAGTTATCGAACCTTCAGCCAAGGAGCCGACGACAACCCAAACAAACTTTGACGGCCTCCGGTCAATATCCAGCTGGCAAAGAGGCGAGCTAGGGAAGGAAATGGGTATTGGTTCTGACAGCAGACTAAGTCCTTCCTTGGCTATGTTTCCTCCTGCTTCGGTCCAAAGTCTCATGTGCACCAGAGGAGCCCTGAGGTCAGAACTGAGTGGAGGGGGATCAAAATGCAGAGGCCCATGAGAGGCTTTAGCAAAGGCAGGTCTTTCTTTCCAACCAAATTGGAGATTCCCAACCGGCTCTGTGTTACACCATATTACACCAAGGTCAACTACAAATCCATCACGTACATTCAGAAGTCTGGAGCACCTGTTTGTTCTCCCACAGCTGAAGTTCCTCTAACACGTACCTCTGGAGATAAATAAACAGGCTTTCCTCTGCTGAGTAAATCGGAGCCCCGCTGAGTGGAATCGCAATTAGGATTTGTACTCTTATTTAAATGAGTTGCCTATCTTTGATCACAATTACACAGATATTTGTAATTGGGTTTGGTTGCCGAGGAAATAAGCACTGCGGAAGTCAACAGTGTTTATCTGGGCCGAGATCACGGATATTACCAACATTTTCTTTCTCAGCAAACAGTGCTCCTCCAGAACTACAGCTCTTTAATTTCGCACTAACCAGCTGCGGTGCCGTTTGCGAGAGGTCAAGATTCGACGGCGCCGTAAGCATCTGTTGTTTCGCAAGTGATATCCAAATTACGTACATTAAGAACAAAAGCAACACATCAAAATCTTTGATTGTTAAGCAGCAGGGGTTTGGTTTCTGAAGCTGAGGCTGCTAGCTCCTACTTTTTTTTGGTCACATGATGTTCCATCAAAGCAAGCACGCTGATTAAAAATCAAGCTTTCACTAAAGGCTGGATTAAACTTTAAAAAGCAATGATCAAAACTGAGCTTGGGCTACCAGAGGAGGACCATATTTTTTAAAACACTCATATACCCATACGCAATGCATTATGGATTTTTGTGCATGTGTTTTTTTTTTTTTCCACAGCCTTCAGGTAATGTGATTAGTACTCTGTGAATTTAAGTCCAACTTCACGTCACATGCATTTGAATAATCTGTTTGGCTGGCTCAGGGGCACCTGGGAAGGTGGCACGATCATTGCCAGGCGCAAATCTACTGTGACCCAGCTCCTGTGGGCGGGACACCTGGTGGTGAGCCTTCTCAGTCTCGTCCCGGGACACGGGCCTCCAACACGGCGTGTCCTTTTGAGCGGCTCCAAGACAGCGCATCTCTCCCTCTTTCAACAGGAGCCCCCCGAGCTCGGAGGTAATGAACTTCAACACAAAGGTACTGTCCCACTGCACCTGGATTCATTAAAGTGATAAACCGCCTCATCAGTCAGCACCACGATAAACGTCTGTGTGCATTGTCTATTGCCTTCGCACTGGCTCTCCTGCAATGTTGTAATTAAGACTATTGCAGTTCATTCGCAGTTAGAGGAATTTTTCTCATGACGGATAATGCCATAACACCTGGCTGTCAGGCCTCTCAATTGGGATTTTTACGTATGCAGTTTAGAGGCAAAAAAATGACCTTGTTGCCTTTGAGCTGACCTATCGTATCATCGGTCAAAATCGAGTTTTATAGTTCCAGTGCTGTTGCAGCAATAATGGCCAGATAAAAATGGTTTCTTCCGAGTGGATGTTGCATAAGTGAGTGAGTGGTACTGGGTTTGTGCAAACCACTTTAAAAAGAAATAAAAAAGATTAAACTAAAGTCAAAGTAACAGTGCCATCATCATCTTACCCACCATCAATATCAGCCTATACTAGTCCACTTTTCCTGGCATCACAAGAGGGTAGACATTTGGATATTCCATATTTCAATGTTATTGTATCCTCAGACATATGCGCACTGTGTCACAACAGACACAAACATGAACCTGCAGGTAATTCTTATCCCCAATGCCTCCCTGAATGGCGTCTGTGACAGCGAACTGCAGGAAGAGACAAACGACCTCGTGTAAAACTGATTTTTCTGTAATAATCCAGCGGCTATTTCTGCCGGAGGGAGCAGCCCGAGGAGGGAGCCGACGGAACAGGAGGAGGGGGGTGGAGGGAACAGACCGAGGAGGGGGTACAGGGAAGAGCCCACAGGGGGGCTGAGGAGGAGGTGGAGGATATTGCCCGTGGAGTGAGTGGACGAAACGGTGTTTGAATTGAAAAAGCCTCCGAGGGTGGGGGTCAAGGGCAGCTCGGTGTTATTCCGAGGGAGCATGTCTATGTCCCCCGCGCCACCACGACATTCGGGACGGAGATGGACACCCCGCTAGCTCACAGTCATCTGACGCGGCCGTGCGGTAAACGCGTTTTCATTTGCGCGCTGAGGGCGGCTGGCCCCGTGCCCCTGCCACGCGGCTCCACGCGCTGCCGGCCTGGCTCCGACCCCTCTCTGCTGACGTCCAGAGAGAACAGACGTGTCAGCCCCACTCACTGAGGCTATCGCTTAATGACGTCGCCGGATCGGCGAAATTCCAGGCTGAAGACACGCAAAGGCAGGCGTGTGCCGTAACTGCATTCGAAAGTCCAGCTTTTTTAAAGCCACAGTCGTCACCGTAACGACCGAAAAAAATGACACTGAAAAACCAAACCCCGGATCGCTGCGGAGAGATAAAGGGAGAGCTGGCAACCTTTGGGGTCAGGATCGATAACACAGGTTCATAGCCCTGGATCAAGTCTATTTTAATCTGCCTCCTGCTGACAATGGGCTCGCAGCCCACACAGTTGTTTGCTGCAGAGTCCTGTGACAGACACACAATCCAGTAGGAATCAGCTGAGGAAGGAGCTGCGGCAGTGGCAGCTGCAGCTAGACATGACGGCAGCACTACAGCAAAGCTGTTCACTGCAGGACTTAACTGTACCATTAACTCCTGGAACGGTAGACTTACATTTTCATCCTCACAGAACACCCCGGGACAGATCCAGATCTATCTGAACGAGATTCCCATTTCCCTGTATCATACCCTCATGTTTTGATGGACCTGAAAACAATGGGTGCTAGTTCAGGGGCTAAAGCAGTTTAGCATTCATGGCAGCTCATCAATGTTTAACAAACAGACTGTCCCCGTGCTCCCCGCCCCTGCCCCTCCACCTACCGGGACACAGCCGCACACCCTCCCCCCGCCACGTCACCTCAACCGGGCCGAAAACCAACGGCGCGTCTCCGAGAGACGTCCGAGATTCAAATCACCGAACATTATGACCGTTCATAAACCAAGCCATCAACACCTATAGCCATTATTTAAAAATGCTCAGGCAAGAAGTACTCCCGCCGCTACGTTATTAGGCCTTCCGTGTGTCACACATCGGGGCAGTGCGGATTACACTGTAATGAACTTTATGGGGTGCTCCGCACATATTTTATGTCTCGTTCTGTTCCCCCCCAACACGGCTGAAGATGTGTTAATTAAATAATCTGTCAGGGCGGCAACAGACATGGCACACGATGTGAAATCTGATTACTCTCTCCTCACAGGTCTGCTGAGGCCGACGTCCTGAGCATGCTTCCACTTTTTTTGGTTTTGTGTTACATTTATTTCGAGACAGACGCATTTTTTTTTCCGGTCTCTTTCCCGGCCGGTGAAAGCCAATGCCATCAGCCAGGGGAGCGGGGCCGCGTTATTGGGTGTCTGGGGGGGCGACTGGTCGCTCCGTGCACCTGCTGGAAAGAGACTCGCCGGTCTGCGCTTTCATGTTTCCTCGCGTCATCGTCCCTTTGACGCCGACGACCACCTGTGTTCTCTGCCACAAACCCAAACACTCACACACACGCACGCACACACGCGCACACACACACACACGAATACTGCAAACACATGCTGTGATATGAGCCCTCTGCACATACCAACCAATAAAAAAGGGAATGAGGGGAAAAAAGCATTCACTGAACCTCTCTCTCTTGTATTCACAATGTTTTGGTGTTCTTGTGTGCAGGAAAACAGACTCCTCCTCTGAAATTAATCTCATGATTGTTATTAGTTGTCACCAACTGATAACTGCATTTTAAAGTTTTTTTTTTTTTTTTTTACTGAAAACAAACTATATAAAGAGGTCTTTTGGATAAAGCCATTCAGGTCCATGGCTTCCAGCTGCTAAGACCAGGTATGACTGAAATAGTTTCACTTTTGGAGTAATCTCCAGGTATTTTCAGTAATGACTGAATAAATTATTTATTGGTACAAACACATGCAAACCACCTCCATCTTGTGAAAACACTCATGAATATTTTTTGTTTTGTTTGGCATGTACATGTGTGTGAGCTATTTCTGGCAAATATATGTGGGTTTAGAGCTCTTATATTCTCATAAAATTATCAGCATGAATTACACTGTGGCATAAGGTACATCTATATTTTACATGTTCCATTTAGTGAAAACCAGCCAAGTTACAATACTGTTATTGATTTCATGTACAAGCTAGCTCTTTTGCAATATGTAATTTTGTTAATATGGATTGTCTGCCTGCAGACCCGCTGCTGTAATTCAGGGACCCCTACATGTTTCTTCTATTAAGCATAGTGCTCATAAGTGTTTGAGGTCTACGACGGTGTTATAGATGCAGCTGTAGGTAAAAGACAGAGACCACAGTCTTGTCGAAGCCGAGCTGACATCTCCGAAGGCTCTCCCCTTCTCCAGTCGGTTTGTGCGACAGAACCAGAGCTCTGTCCCTCTGACGATAACCCTCAGCCTGTTTTGGCTCGGTTGAGGAGCCGCGTGCCGTCTTTCTCGGGAGCAGGAGGCGGAATTAGGGAGCCAAGCTCCGTGCAATTTCAGCAGCTGCGTGTTCCCCCGGAAGCCCAGGTCCCAGGATGAGGCCGTCTCTGCACCTGCGCTTACATGAAAGGAAACAGTTTCCAACGATTTCAGAAATAAAAGCTTTACTGCAGCTCGGAGAGCTGTGGCACGTATTTACAAAAAAAAAAAAAAAAAAAAAAAACACAAGCTCCCGCAAGCTTTTCCAAACTTCAGTAAGTCTGCACTGGTCTATTATGGGAATAATTGTTAATAATGCTTTTGACTTGACGCCGAGTCAAATAACCATGGCTGTAACACAGATTATGATGAGCTCTGGTGCACGCAGCCGAGCAGCGCAGTTCCCAGAATGCATTGTTGATGCAGCCCAAAATTGCATGAGTAATTTTCATCAGAAAACAGATAACTCTGACTAACACCAAAATAAGCGCCCTGTGCGGAAGCTCGCTATATTTCATGCGGTAATTAACTCCCCGCAGACCGTCCGGAGCGTATGAGTGTTTAGCAATGTTAAAATGCCAGATAGCGGAGCCATGAATCAGGCTGAGGAGAGTGACTCAGCGGTCGGGAGGCAGCTGTACGTAATCTCTCTGACGTCTCGCTAATCCTGGATTATGCACCTCCGGCTCCGCAGTTAGCAGCAGAGAGAGGGGAGAAGTAGGCAGAACAGCGCCCCCTGGCACTGGCGAGGAGGGGTTTTTAAAAAAAAAAAAAAAAAAAACGGCGGCCACGTCGACATAAACATCTGTGCTGTTTCGCCTGCCGTCAACGCCATAAAAATCGTCCGTCTGTGAAAGCCGCGGACGACGCCAGCATCTCTCTCTCTCCCCCCTCACTCTCAGACTGCTGGGAAAGCAGGGTACCGGCAAAACCAATGAGGGGGGTAATGAGCAGCTCATTTTTACTAATTCCATCCATTCTGTTCAGCTGTCTTAGCCCCCCCTGCGCCGGAACGGCTACATCTGCACCGTCCGGCCGCGCGTGAAGTGCCAGAGAGAGGAGAAATCAGCCAGACGGCGTGTGCACGCGCGCGGGAGCTAAACAGGCTTCTGAGAGCTTCACCACAAAGGCACGGTTATTTTGTGGAAAGAAAGTCCCCCCACTTCACCATCCCCGCGTCTCTTGTTGTCACTTCTCTGATTTCAGGACGGATCGAAAGCGCGTTGGACCCAGCCTTCTGCACAATGCTCAGTGATTGCTCTCCCATGGAGCTCCCCGCAGCTGCTAACAGGTTTGTCTTTATTTTGGCATCAAAGCCTCCCGGCTTTATTTCATCCTTTCAAACCGTCGCAGCTCGCCGTGAGCACAATCCAACCCAGCCGTTTCCAAAGTAACCAGAAAGTCCACAATAATCCAGACATAGAGTTGCAAGCTGGGGTGGAGGGGCTGATATCAAAGGGGCTGGTTTTACGTAAACACAGTAAACTGGAATGGTGTCCACATTTTATATGTAACTTTCATTCTCAGTTGAACTTAAAGAAGCTCAACCGGAGAAGTCAGTAAGGATAGCTACTGTGTCCACACATACTCATCTGTTTTTTCTGCCGCTGTCTTTCAAAAGAATACATTTCTGACAGATAACCAAGCCTAGATTTTTCCTCTTCAGGGTAAGCAGTCTCAGTACTGACCCCGACCGGCTTTAAAATCCTTCGCTTGGGCAGATTTACTGAGATTTTTTATTGACTCCTTCTGTTATTGCTGCACGGGGTTTACCCATCAGTCCGCCTGCGCCTTTGCCGATGGCTTCTGGAAATTTCCAAATACGGTCATCTCCCATTTGCGATGGAGAGCATGGGGACCGTGGCTTGTGCGGGGGGGTCACGGGGATGGCCCACGGGCAGATTTTCACAGGAATCCGGCCTGTATTGAGGGGTCGCAGAGGTGGCTGATGGGTAGACCTCCACCCCCGCGCCCCCTCTGGCCCTGAGGCTGGCCCTCACACGCTGGGGGCACGTCCCCATCAAGCCCTGTGCGGACTGTGTCACCGCAGAAGCACATCGCTGTTTGCTTTACCGCCAGTGACATGCTCACGCATTCGGCTGCACCGCACATAAGGAGGACTTTGCCTGCAACGGCTCGGCAATCTGCCGTTCTGTGTGAACAGGGAGCAAGACCCCCACATGTAATCAAAAAAGATGAACATAACATTTTGAAGAGCAGAATCCTATCAGGGGAAACCTCCATGCCTTTTTTTATTGGTCTTCCTTACAGCCTGAGTGGTTATATAACCCGCCCCTGAACACGGAGGGGACTGGGCGGCCATGAAATGAAAGTTCAGACGGATCGAAAGAAAAATAAAAACCGCGGCCGCCCCCCCGCTGTCTCTGAAGATTACCTCCTGAGAAAGGCCACAGGTGGCGGCGCCGCCTCCAGAGAGGGAGAAAGCTTGCGGGAGCAGTCCCGCAGAGAGAGGAGGAGGGGTGCAGCCACGGCAACTGGTTAGAGCGAGCGCGCCAAACTGCGCCAGAGCTGGCTGCTAACTGCAGGGATCCTGGTGTGCGCTGGTGGCTTTGAAAGCCACTGCTACCTGCAACACACGTGACATGGGAAGAGCGCTAATCTGTGCCAACCCTGGCGGTTCCCTGGCAGTTGACGGACGCAGCCAATGACACGATGAGATGTCACATGCATATGAGGTATCTTCAAAGGAATTCATACAAGCTTGAGGCTTGCATTTTACATCGAACTACTACATTTGCACACTGTGTTTGCACATATGTATTTTCTCTTGCAGTAATATACCCCCTGAGTCACATCACTGTAGAAAACACTACTGTTTATTTTTCAATTTCTAACAGTGCACTGCATTGAAAAATTATGTTGAGGACAAAATAATACATTCCTGTGAATAGACTCAAACAGCTTGTATGCTACAACATACCAGATGTACACCATTTATGGGTGGAAAGCTTTACCACCAGTAAACAACTGCAAGATGACCGCAATTATTTTGTTAGGAAGCCGAATGCCCAATAGCAAATAAGCCGGCCCTGTTATTGGTGCAAGTCTGACAATTTGTCAGCAATTTATCGCTGTGTTACCTTGACAGCAACTTTTACTTAGCAAGAGGCTTTCAGCCTCGAGCATGCAGGGAATGAGAATACACATCAGAGTGCATTCAAGAAACCTCTATATGAGAGCATTAAAAAAACATGATAACCAATGTATCATTTTTTATGCACCAAGCTTCAACATTTCACTTCAATGTGTTTCATTTTTGTTCCCGTCGACATGGAAACGCAACAACTGCACACCTTCACATTAATTGGTTACTAATTATAAAATCATTTTTGAAAGATCAACATAGTGGGGATTATTAAGTTATTTCAGGACATCCTGACCAACCTCAAACCCCCCCAATCCCTACACCCGCCCCCCTCCCAAAGTGAAAAGTTGTTATTCCATTGCCTGTGAGCTAAAGGTCCAGCAAAGTCGAAATCCTGTCCATCTACGCATCTCCGGGTTACAACGGCTTATAAATGCATTCTGTTGCTTCACTCATTATAGATTCCATTAAGATCGACTTAAACTGAACTCTGATTTACCGCACCTTATTTGTTTTAGTCCTCTGACGGTGAATCTTAAGAGTTTCCTTAAGCCTGGCAGAGATAAACAGGGAATTAAAGAAACAGCCAATTAAAAAGGCTATTACATCTTCACTCAGTCTTCTATTCGCCCCCGTGTTTGAGTGCACTGGACACACACCTACCGGCCGGTTTCAAGTGCAATGGCACTTGAATGTCATCTAGCACCATTTCAAGAATAAGTGCTTCAGTCAGCTTCATTTGACACGATTACATATTTAAAATATAACACACAAACGTATCTCACTCAACAGGCACAGAGACACAAAAATATACAGTCACACTTTTCCGAATATACGGCTGAGAAAAGGGCTTTTCTACAGTTAGAACCACGCAGCACACTAAAAAAAAACACCCCAACAGAATCTTGAAAAGCAACTGGGAATCTGTGCATCTTTTTGTCCAATATTCGGATCTCTAGTGGGTGAGGTCGTTTAGCTTTAGATTAAGTACAACGCAAAGGAGGGCAAATCATAATTCTGTAATGTTATCACAAAGTTCATGCACTGGTAGCAAGATGTTGCACTTGGTGCCATGTGATGATTGGGTGCCCTAGCAGTAATGATGTCACTCAAGATGAATGCATTGGAGGAGACACCTGGTCAAAACCCATCATATTACAGGCTGTACAACAAAGATCATACACTTATATTTATGAGTGAAAGACCACATCTGAAGGGCTATACATGCTCAACAACTAGAAGCTAAAACATTGACTCACTCCTCACAAGGGCAGGATCTAAACAGACCTTTGATTGCTTACATACAAACAAACAGGCACTGTTCACTTAAGCTGTGACTACTCTGGTGGCCTTGATGCCCTTTAGTGGTGAAATGGCATTACTGCTAGAGCTGTTCACTCAGTGGATGAGTGAATGAGAGGGGACATTAATGTTTCCAGGGCTGTCTCTCAGTCACAGCCAAAAAGGAGATTAGAAGATTATACTTCGCCTTGAGGCAAAGCTGTTGCAAGATCATCAACAACTATGCAGTTGCTACACATATACCCCATCAACAGGAGAAACACACTGTCTTGAAGCTTGTAGAAAGGTCTGAGACGAGTCACTCAAAAGCAGAGTAGCACATGATAAACCCTACAAAACATAGCACCCTTCCTATAACTAACTGACTAAGAAGATTATGAATGATTGAGTAGATAAAGGAACTAGCGTAGTTGTAATGTGCGCATAACCTGACATTTTATTGTGTGCGACAACACTTCTCACAAAGAGCAGGGCTTCAGTGGCGTCATGGTCGAATTCGTAATCGCGCTGTCCCAGTCTGACCTAACCCTAACCCATCCCCATCTTAACTGGCTGAGTAATCCCCTCCTTCTCCACCTCAGATGATGTGTGGTGGGCGATCTGGTGCTGGATGGCTGCCGGGGTCCGCATTAGCGGCGGCTGAGGTTGAGTGGCAGTTGAGTCATCCCCGTTCCGGCGTAAACCACCTACAGGTCCTCGACAGGCACTAAATAAACGCGATCCGTCATTATTGTTATTCCTTTGGTTATTATTTACTTGAGGGAAAGTGTCCGTGCGGTGGGAGAATGAACAGAGAGACAGTGTAGCTGCTGCCTGCGCAAGAGAAAAACAGAAGAGATCTTCAACTTAAGGGCTGAAATACATCTCATTTGAGCAGATTGCGCCCACCATCCCAAGCTGAAAAACGCTCACGGTACCAAGGCACCCCCACCACCCCCCCAGCTCCAGCGCAGTGACGAGATGCAGAGAGACAGAGATGGTGCAGCAAGAGGGAGGAGGTGAGAATAAAGTGGGGAGCCACAGAGCAAGCATTTCCCAGGGGCTCACTTTCAAGTACTTACTGACTTTCCCCCACACACACACACAGCTCGTAATCAAATCCAAGCTCCAGGTAGATGCACGCGCCCAAAGATAACCACGAAGTAAACTGATGATGATCTTTTTCAGTCAACCGCCCAGCATGCCCTTTAAAGTGCGCACCCGCAGTTGTTTGAATATGCAATTAGGTGGATTCAGCATATTGTGAGGTGACCGCATATATTGAAAGGGCCGTTTTTTTTTGTTTAGCCACTGAATTTGACTCAATAAACTCTTAGTCATCGTTACTATTTCTGGTCGTGCTAAAATAATGATTTGAACCCCGGTGTAAAAAAAAAAAAAAACATCCTCTGGGTTTTTGAGGACTTGATGAGCACAGATGCCTGATAATTAAGACGTCTCCGCACGCCGTTTGTCTCCGGCACCATCCAGGAAAATCGCGCCTAGCTGAAAGCTGTCATTAAGGCGTTAGCATGGAGCGGGGAGGGGAACGCCAGAGAGTTGCGGGCAGATGTTAAATTAGCCAGGGCCTTCCGCTGGAAAACACTAACAGACTATCATGACAGTCCTTTTTCTTTCCTCTCCAAAGGGGGACAGTGTCATAATCGGTTCATGCCGGGTTCAATGAGAAGTGGCTTGATTAATTTAGAAGACGTGAGACTTCAGTAGTTTATTAGCGGTATTAGCCCGGTGTCATTCGACACTCCTGACTGACAGGGATACGGAACCAGAGGTTCAGACAGACACCTCATGCAAGGGTGTCAGAACGCTCATAAATATGAAAGAGAGGGAAATCCCATCTGAAGGAACAAGACTGACGAGCTGGGTGAACGCAGGGCAGATGCTACAGAAGTGGCACGACTGAAGGTGGTTACATTATTATATTACATTATTATCATTTAGCAAACACTCTTATCCAGAGCAACATACATAGAATATAAGTTTTAAATGTTATCCATTTACACAGCTGGATATTTACTGAGGCAATTCTGGGTTAAGTACCCAAAGCAGTGCCACAGTGGGGAATCGAACCAGAAACCTTTTTGTTACGAGCCTTCCTCCTTATCACTATGCAACACACTGGTTAAAACACTGATGCCAAGCATTAAAACAACATCAGGGCAACCATGAGGCAACATTAGACCAACGCCCTCTTGCTGTCTTGTTGTTTTTTTTTTTTCTTCTTGTACAGCAGCTGGTCCAAAGAAAATCACATTCAGGTGTTTGGACTGGACCCGCTTATGAGGCAGCTAAAGCAGTGGAGCGTTAAAGTGCCATTTAAAGCCATTCAGACCAAGCCCAGCTAACTGTGCAATTGATAAAGCAGACAGCCACATGCAGCACACCCTTGGGAGTGATGTCACCAGTTGCCTGTTGGATTTTCCCCTCCCACTCTCCTGGCCTGTCCAGTAAACGGCCTCCAAACCATTCGCACGGCACACAGTAGACGGGCAGAATATGGAGGACATGAAAGCTTTTCCTACTGGAGCAGGGGAACGACAAGACAGTGTTAAATTGCACAATGGCGTCACTGCAATGTAAGTCCAGGCAAAAGCACTTTCCTGAAAGAACCTGGACATCGCAGTGCACCTGAATTTAGCAACATAAAAGAAACCGCGCCTTTGCTTTCCTCATCTTTCTTTGGTTTCATTGTTCCCTTTCAAATTTTTTTCCCCTGCTGTGACGTCACAATGGTCAGCGAGTGCGCTGCAGCTGGATTTGTTCTCCATTTCCTTTTTTTCTACTGTGATGTCACAATGGCAGGTGAGGAGACCGCAGCTGGACAGGCGAAATTGTTCATCTCCTCCCATAATTCCCGTGTCCGCGGAGAGACGCTCATTTGCACCCCTCCCCCCCGTGGCCCGGAGAGGCTCGGAAAGCACACCCTGCAGCCGCCCGCGGGTCCTCCTTCCGCGGGAACACGGAGTCCCCTCTGCTCAGTCGTCCTGCGCTCCGTGACAGGCCTCGCACATCGAATCCCCCGGAGGGCTATATCTGCCACCGCCGTCTCTGCGAGGACCGGGCTGCTTCCAACTCGGCAGGCTTTGGATCGCTATTCATATGCAATCAAACCCTTCCTTTTGTGCCAGCGAAATCCCACTTCTAAAGGAAACCCAAACTATCCCTCCTGGAAGGAATTCGACATAATAAGAACTTACTCTTTGCAGCAATTTTTTCATTTGTAATTTTTGCGTTGCACTGAAAGAGATCAGTCAGAATCTGAGGGTGCCATGTTAGCCCTCCAGTGATGCGTCCCTTTAGGCCTTTGTCAGAACGCAGCTAACGAACGGCTGGCGTCCTCAATGATTCTGCAAATGTTGATGAGTCGCGGTCTTGGGTTGCCTGAGGGGTTGTGCAAAGCCAGGCCTGACACCATGGCCTCGGTTTGATTAACATTTGTCCTTAATTTTGACTCTCAATTAAATGTCAGTATTACCTTTTCCAATAGTGGCATAATATTTTCCATTAATTTTGGTCATCACTGAACATGGCAAGTTTGCAAAACAGTAACATTTACACTTCAAAGTTTACTGTTCACAAATGATGACTGAACCTGTTGAATGAAGGCGTTTGACAATAACTGTGTTGTTACTGGTTCCATGCAGCGACTTGAGCTCCTGGGCAGTTGATTTCCCTGTTTCCAAAGTAAAAGCCACATGGACACTAGATACAACAGCAGCCTCTGATAAGAGACTTGCAGGACAAAACAGCAAACAGCACTGATACAACACAGCATATACCACAGCTTGTGAAAGACTGCTAGAAGCAGACTGGGGATTTAAGGGTGATCATTCAGTTGACTAAGATCTGATGCAGAAGCGTATCATTCAATTCTGTTTTGTTTTATGTTGCTTGATGTTTTTCTACTGGGATTGTGCCATTGTAAATGTGATCTCTGACTAGATCTGATTTATGAAAAGTACAGCAAGTTCAGGTTTTCTAGTTCTTCTCCATTTCGACACCAATGGTGATCAAAACCTGTCTATGTCTTTATGCATGCCCCTTTTTGCCCCTCAAAAATCTATAACCAGTATATTAATAAATTCTATTAAACATTGAAATACTGCTTTCAAACTCTGACTACAGTGGGGACTAAAGCACTGACTGTGCGGGGACACAATCAGTGTTGAAGTACCCCGAACATCGAGGACCTCTTTCTGCTGCTGAAAATCATTTTTCATTCACCAGAAACAATAGCATTTCTATGCGTTTGACTCGGCCAAATGAAATGATTCCACCTTGATGAAACGGCCAAAAGATCTGCTGTGACACTCTTTCAGAGCGGAGCTCACACTGGATATGAATAATTCATAAACGTTGCCCAGTGCCCAGGTTGAGGAGGAGAGCCAGAGCTTCTGGAGATTTTGACCACTCTCCGCACATCGCATTGGTCTACTCAGACAAGCTGGGATCCTCCAAAGTGACTAACAACAAAATTCAGTCAACGCCCCACCACCCGCCCCTCTCAACAGCGACCAACGAGGCAAAACTGCTCGGGAAGACAAATGAGCGAGAGAAACCAGAAGCGGGCATCGATTTTCGCTGCCGTTCCCACCGATGTGATGTCAGCACACTGGCGGGAAGACAGCAGGGTTTTTGCGGGAAGCCGGTGTAAGGTGACCGACTGTGGATCGCTCACTTACCCACACAGTAGCTTCGCCGGGCCTGCCGCCATCACCCGTACCACAGCTAAACGCTGCCTGCAGCCGCTGACTTTCACACTGCAACAGGGCTCTTAGATTAATAGGCTCTCCCGGATTGTTCTTGCGTTTCCCGCCTTGGCTAGCCATTCATAATTTAATCAGGTGGCCATCACACAACCGCAAGGACGAATTGGCTGGCACACCTCAACTACAGGCTTTTAATCTGTCCTTGCCTTAAATGTCACTGTTTTGGAGAGTCGGGGATATTAAAGCTTCGGCCGTGGTGGAGAAACACGCTGGTGCTGTATTAAGCTTTTATTTGACAACAGCCATAATGCTGGTTTTAGGCCATGGCAACATTACAGTGCCATCGGCCCGAGACAATACAGAGCACTACATGCCTATCGATTCTTCAATATTCTTCCTGAGCCTTTAATCTCGCTGAGCCTTTAATCACACTTTGTACAGGAATTTATGTTACATTGAGGCACTGGTAATGGCTTCATTTTTTAGGCCTCAGGGTCCTCCTCCCCTCCTCAGGGTGAAAGCAATCATGTCGCAGCCATCCATTCACACACGACCACAATTACAAAGCCCAAATTTAAAATCATGGTACAAAAACTTAATCAGCTCCTCCATCAATGTCAGTAAACAGATGTCTCCCCTTTGCAATGACACGCACACCTTTCATTCTAATTGCGGGGAAGCGTGCGTCCTCAGGTAGCGCTGATAGCTTAGCATCGCAATCTGGCTCCAACACGCCACAATCAGCTGTATGTTAAGTGTCACGTTTCCCTTCTCCACCTCTGTGGAGGCAAATGAACGTGCCTCTGGGCATTTCATGGCAACCTTCCCTACGCGAAGGGGATCCCTCGCTGTCAAAGATCTATTCGTCTGCGGCGTTCGGCTTGCACGGAGGGGCGCCGTGTCCTGCAGGTTGCCAGGTTGATTGATGGCCTCACGCCCGCGCCGTTAATCCCCCCTCTGCGGCACCAGTGCCAGCCTCCTGCCTCCAAAACCCCGCCCCTGCCGCCCCCCCAGATCACAAAGCCCCACTTAATGGGTCTCCACAACGCGTCACCTGCAGTCTTCCCCTTTCCCATTCCCACAGAAAAAACGTGCCCGCTCTCGCCGGCGAATGCATAAATATGCTTATCAGGCACTTTATATGGAAATTAATGGTGAGCAGCAAGTGGCGATAGGTCTGTATTGTGCTGCTGTTACAAAAAAATTAAAAAAGCAACCCCTGTTGAATACCAACATGAAGTCATTCCTCAAGTGTCTTTTCTGATACAGTTTTTTTTTTTTTTTTTTTACTGTTGTTGTTTTGTCTTAAACACACAGGAAATCAGAGCGGTGCAAACCCCAGGACGGCGGAGGCGGCGGGCGCAATATTTGAACGCAGATGTTAGCGGTGATTAAAGACAAAAATAACTTCTCGGCGGGACCGCTTTTATGAGCGGAGAGGCCCGAGACTCCTCGGGGATGCCGCATTAGTGCTCCTTTCTGTCCTTTGTTCATCTGAAACAGCGCGGGTAAGCCCCCCCTCCCAAAACAAGAGCGTTTTCACTTGTGCCATCTATGCCCTCGGAGAGGACGGCCCCTTATGAAGAGAAAACAGCCTTTCCTACACAACAGAAATGTAGTGTTGTGTTAAAATACCATACCATATTGCATTGCCATTTTTGCTATTACAAGTGTCTCCTTATACAACAATAACGCTCAAGATATATCACCATGTCACAGTACAGTCTGTGTGTGTGTGTGTGTGTGTGTGTGTGTGTGTGTGTGTGTGTGTGTGTGTGATGAATGCATAAATAGACAGTAAAACTCCACCACGCTTGACACATTTAAAAGTGCTACCACATGCATTCTATGCAATAAGACTCAATAAGACTCCCCTTCCAGGAATCACAAAGGGATTTGTAAGACTGAAAAAATGGAGCCAGTCCCAGATTTGTTCTAACAATTAAAATAAAAAACATTGCCATCTCTGTTATGAGGGCATGATACACCAGTCTCTTCATGGCAGCGCTAAATGCTCATGTACTTATCTTTATCAAAATAAAAACCTTAATCACAAGACAAGTTACAGATGAAGGGATGCTGGTGTCAGTCCTCCATACAGTGATGCTAATGCCTGATTATGGCTGTTGCAGTTCATCAGTGATGTGAGGCTAATTAGAAATGGATCGCCCCAATGAATTCAACAGAGCACGGAATGTTTAAAACTCAGGGAGCTGACTTTTCACTGTTTCCCAGACATCCCATTCCATGTTGAGAGTAGTCATCAGCTTGAAGGTCAAGACAGTAGAAACAGAAGATAACAGATTTCAATGGAAGCCCAGGTGGTGTGTTGAAGACATGATAGCGGTATTGACCTTAATGGCTGATTATTGAACAAGGCATCTCTCAGCCACCCTGGTCCTGTTAAAAACACATAAGGACCCTTATCCTCATGCTGTGGCCTCACCACCCGGAGACCTGGGAGCCTGAACTGTGTGCAGTAATAATCGCAGTCCAGACGGGGGCGCTATAACAGAGGCTTCAATGGCTTCAATCTAGATCTCAGACGAACCACACGTGTCACTTGCATGTGTTCAGCAACACTGATTTTATGCACAAATCTCTCAAACAGACAAAAGGGTTTATTCATATTATATGTGTACACTGTATTTACATATTTTTCCCCATTTAGTTTGCCTGGTACATTAACTGTCTGGACACTCAGTCAAATCTCCTTTTATTAACGAGATTGCATTAGGACTCTCTTCAATCTGCTTCTGTGACATGTAATTACTGTGCTGGCGCCATTAGCATGGGTTTGGTATTGAAAATATATTTTTTTCAATGATTTCTGTAATATTCATTTTCTTAACATATTTTGGTGTATGAAACTGCTGTAGCTAAATTATTGTAATTTCATTCCTCCAAATGCGTTACGGGAACACATTTCCATTGGCTGTTATGAAATGAGAAAATAAAATGAGCAGCTTTTTTTGCATTCAGCGAATTCTAAAGAGAGCGCAGCCTCTTCCAGTCACAGAAAAATTGACAGCATAATAGCATCATCAACAGTAACCTTTACCCAGATTGAATTCTTTAACTAGCTTTAACTAAGCCATCCCATCTCCATGCCTGCGTGATCTTTATTCATGAATCACGGCTCTGGCCGATTGTGAAATGAATGCCATCAGAGGCATTAATTCTCATTGGCTCAACTTCGCTGCTAAAGCACACCACTAGCGGCCTTTAAAAATGGAGGCTGCCAGCCCTGTGTTGCTTCTACCCTCTATTCCTCTGTATCCAGGTGGTTGTGGCTGCTAACAGGAGGCTCTTGCTGTCCACATTGCTAGTATGGATTTTCTGTCTTTGACCACACCTCTTCCGATAATATTCATAATGAACCAGCACATCAGACCTCATTTAGCCTCCAAAAAGGACAGAGACAGGCACACATTTCTGAATATCTGCTCAGTAAGCAGAACAGCTGAGGTGCCACGTCAGAACTAACATCAGGAACTTATAGCGAAGCTGGGACAAGGCAGACATTAGCAGCTGAATGAGGCTAATTAATCAAACATGACACTGACGGAACACCTGAGGGAAAACTTTCCCCTTGCCAAATATCCTACCATGGTGGGTGGCATTATAGACTGCCTTCAGTCAGAGAATCTTCCCCAGGATGTGACCTGAATGGAAGAGGAGAAGGAGGCCATGGAAGGTTCTGCTGTTGTTGAGAACAGAGACGAACACAGATGAGGCTCAGCCAACTTTGGGTATAAAAGCAACATGGCCATTCAATCACCTCTGTCAATATGCATGCGACAACGGAGCAGTCATATAGCTCGGTCCCAGCAAAACCATGGTTTTAGCTCAAAGTTTGTGTGAGCTCGCCCCCTGATGGTGGGAGGACCCATCCACACCAATAATAGCCCTACTCCGAAGTTTCAGCTGTGAGTGAACTGAAGTATCACATGAAGAGCATAGGTAGAGTGCTAAAACAGGAGCACCCCCCTGTCAGTGCCCTTTAACCCAAGGGCATGCACAATTACATTAAGTAATGGTTCACCAGCTGAAAGAGCTTAGGTTCAGGCAAAATTTTCATTATTTCATTATTTAAACTTTCATCAAAATATAATGCAAAGCTTACAGGGTACACTGTGCTGTACTGAATTGGGGAAAACTGAATCACTGAAAAAGGTTTAATTCCTCTACAAAAGGTCTGAAAAACTGAAAAGCACTTAGGAGATGGATAAATTACAGCAGTGTCATGACTCCTGACAAAGTGGTATCTTTGCCCAATTGTAGATTGAGGTGGAGAATATACCCAGCAGCATTTGCAACTATTTGTCCATTCACTTTCTGCTAAAACACTAATAACACAGACTTACAGACATTTATGGAAGAACAATATACTGCAATATACTTTACTTGTCCCCCGAGATCTATCAGGTTTTTTTAACATGTGACCTTTAACTCTGCCATAACACCAGACAGTGATGTACAGAGACTATTTCAACAGCACAAACTCCAAGTCAAAACAGGGGATCCTCCAACAAATGGATACCTTCCACCCACCCAAAGAAAGGAAAAAAGAGCACATTAAGCAACAAAGACGCTTCAGTGAACACATAACACATAATATAGCCATAGTCACAAATGGCATGATCGGACTCCCAGCAATCATGATCACAAGTAGACATACATTATCCCTGAAGACTAGTATCTGAATTGGCTCTCAATTTATCTGACCAAGGTTTTTGAGCATGAATTTTTTCCATCTCCCAACAG
The DNA here is from genome assembly GCA_019176425.1 of Megalops atlanticus. Lineage (NCBI taxonomy): Eukaryota > Metazoa > Chordata > Actinopteri > Elopiformes > Megalopidae > Megalops > Megalops atlanticus. The sequence goes on from CM032894.1 coordinate 18,901,845, forward strand.
ACTCATTTAAAAAACAACAACCAACTGACCTTTCTTAATTGTGCTTAGAGCTGGCCAAATATAAAAGGTCACTCTGTACTTTGAAATTTCGAGCTTTGTCAGGAGTCTGTCATTGACACAAAGCACAACCTCTTATAAATGTCTCTAGGGAATCCATTAGCTTATTGCTCACATTACAGCAGAATGAGAAACTGGATAAAAATCCCTTTCAGTCCACTGATTTGGTTAGTCTCCTTGTTATATGCGCTTTCCTATGCAAAATGAAACTGTGCAGAATCCTACAACAGCTTGCAACAGCCTTTATATGGGAACTCAGGGGGGATGAGTCCCATAAACATTTTATTATTCTGAAACAGATCGCATTGACATGCCTCTCTGCTGCCGCTATATTTCTGCAACACACAAATACGGAAGAAACACAGCAGTTGCCTTTTTCTCAATTTCAGTTACCAATCTGACTCTGCCATTGTGTTATACAAATAGCTGAAATAAACTCTCGAATTCAGGGATAAGGCCATACAAATCTCATTTTTTGAGGATTGAAATCCACCACTGTGACTGTCACAGATCTATGCGTCTGAGGTTATATCTCTGTTTTACACTGTTCGGCAACCGGCCATTCCCAAGTGTGCAGTGTTATTCCTGCAGGCCACTAGTTTCAGTGACTCCTCCCACTCCCCACTTCTTTCATCCTGAAGGAGTTGAGGAGGTGACATGTTGCGGTAACTTAGGACTGCCTCTCAAAAGGGTACACCCCCACGCACCTTCAACAGGGTCCTCCAACTCATTTTGTTCGGTCTCTGGTGATTGAGGAACATGCCTCTTGGAGAAAAGAGAGGAAACTGCCTATGTCAACAACAACTGGACTTTACAGTTTTGATTTTCTCTGAATTTCCTCTTCATTTTATGGTTCGTGGTCTATAGCAATGGGCTAATTTTCCTGAAACTATACTGGTATTGTCAAGTCAATGTCTGAAGATGGCTGACATAACTATCTCATAAAGGACATCCCTGTTTAGATGGGACACAAAGGCACTCTCAAACAAGAATTGGAGGCCATTGGTCTAAATGAAATTTTAAAGAAGATTCCAAGCAACAGCACAGAATAAGCCCTTCATGTTCAAAGGGGAAAATGAATATTCGGACACCTTTTACCACCACAATCATGATCTACCTGTGATTGACAGTTTGGATAGGGGAGGAAGTCTGCATCTCTGGTTCAGGGCATGAACCACGAAGACTGGTGATGGGTGTGCTTCCAGTGTACCCTTAAGAGGCCTAGGACTGTGGGGCTGAACAGTGCCACAAGGAGGTCCAACAAGCCCACCTAATCTTCTTTATGGGCTCCTTTGCTACTTTTCTTTTCAAGAAGGTTCCACTAGGGGGAGACACTCAATCTTCAAAGGCAAAAGTGTGGGGGGAAAAAACACCTGAACAGCAGAACTCATGGCCACAAATCCATCTAACCATGAACTGTGGACAGCTCAAGTGTTTCTGTGGTGTTCAACTCTTAAAGCTTCTGCCCCTAACCTTCTGAATCATGGCTGCTGCTATTACGGCACAGAATACACCTCCGTCAACCTGCCACCTACCAAACTCATTCCACCAGCGACGGATACCGCTTCGGTGGTCCGGCATAATGTGGTCCTGTGGTCCTGTCGTCCTGCGACACAGCAGAAAATGAGGAGCACCCAGATGAAAGGGAGAGGGGTCAGAAGCGGGGGATTCAGGCGGGAGGGGGCAGGGGGGAGGACACATGAGCCTGTTTTTGTTTTGTTTCGCCGCGTTTGAAGATGTGGAGGCCCGCCGGGGCTCCCAGTCTGCACCGCCCGCGATGTTCTCGCACGTTCGCGCAGAGGTTAGGAAAAGCAATTAATCCGCGCCGAGCCCGGCTGCGTTCTCAAAAGCAGCCCCCCACCACCCACCACCCCCCCCCCACCCCCGCCATCCCAACACTCACAGCCCAAAAAAAAAAAAAGAATTGAAAGCGCTTGTTTATGAGGGCACAAATACGATCATCAAAGGAGATCTCCAGACAGCACAGTCCCTCATTGCAAATTGTCAAATTGATGGCCTTCGTTCAACACGAGCGAATGGGTTTTAAGCCAAGCTGGTGGGCACAGAGTCAATTCAGAGTCAAAGAAGGCTTATTTTGCTTCTTCAGTTCTATTGTATTTCCTCCTTAATTCAATCCATCCTTAAAGCATAACATTTCCATTCCATGGGCAAAGAAGACATAAAGTTTAATGTATTGGCTAATGACATCAATATATAATTGTATTTTTTTGTATTCAAAGGGCCATTGATTGCACTGCAGTTTTTTCCCAGTCAAATCCATCTTTCAGAATCTGTTGCTATGCTACATTACACTTTTGGCGAGCTGCTAAGCATGTATCATTAATATTTTCTGCTCTGGCAATGTTTATGCATCCATTGATCATTGTGTAAGCCCTGAAAAACGTGTTGCAGGGTAGGAAAAAAGTTGTAGGAAAGCAGTTCTTCGTGTTGGGAGCGCTGTAATTTCAGTTCCCTCATTAATGCAGGTGTAATTCTCCCCCTCGCTTGGCAGTGGAAAAAAAAATGAGGAAAAGTTTTTGAAAAATGCACAAAAGTAGATAGCAGTAACCTTGTTAAATTCTTGTTAAATTCCCTCCAGGCTATCTGCTTGAGCTTTGCAGGCCAATTAAAGGAGCACTTCCTGTTTATGCCGGCCTTATTTCATCGCACTCAGAGAAAGCAAGGGGCGGAAACTTTGAGTAAGTCTGATCAACAACCATCCACACAACAGCAACATGATGCAGGGAGAGGAAGAGGCATTACTGGCTCTGTCACAGCGGCTGGAGCTTAACTGAATAGGAAAAAGGGCCCTGAGATCTATGTGTGCTGTGCACAAACCTGAGATTACAATGGAAACGAGCAAGTGGGGTCTGCTTTTTGACATGGAACTGCCTTTAGACTGTGGAAAAATCAAGGCACAGGAAAATGGAGGCACAATCAGGCAGACAAGCGGCGATCTAGGGCATCAGAAATCTCACTTGGAGCAGGATCACATCCCACAGGTAAGCACTGGCTCTGAGGGCGGGGTGCACAAGACTGCAATGTAAACGGTCGGAGAATCATAGAGTTCCACTATCTATAAAGTCATAAAAGGCAAAATATGAAATGTCTACAGGAGGTATGGGCTGAATGTCAATGAGATCACTTAGAAGACAGGGTTTTTTCTTAGTCTCACTACTAGGAGGCCGGAAAGCAAGCCCACTGAATCATTATTTCTTTGCCTAGCAGCTGTCCTTGCCCAAGACATTTTAAGGGGTGTCATTTTTACATATTAGGCATTCATGAATGGATATTCATGGAGCCGGGGTCAGGCCTGAAATCAGAATGCCCGCCCTTTTGGGTACCGCGCTCAGTGTTCCAATCCCTCCTCCAAATTAAAGCTCAGCAAACATACGCTGCAGTTTGCTCCCCCAAACCATTTATAATACCCAAATAAATGTTAATGTTTGCTCTTCAAAACCTTTACCACACCAGAAAAACATATTAATATCTGCACCGCAACCATTTCCCACACTGAAAACACATTAAAGCACGCTCCTCAAACCGTTAAGTACCCATTAATGAAAAATACAATATAACCACAAGGAAATGCTGAAATCCACCAGAAGTAAAGTAAGTAGTTTCGCCTTATTCTCCACAACTGCACACTACGTGTTTGAAGAGCAAATATTGTTTCCAGCTACTTCCGAAGCTAGCGAGTGACGGGCCTCAGTCAGGCCCGTGGCGATAAACACGCAGGCCATGTCAAAGCGGACCGCGGCGCGTTTGATGTGCGAGCGCCAGACAGTGATTCAGTCTGGAACTCCGGGAGACGGCGCTGATGTGTGAGATGACATTTTCAGCACCTCGGACAGCTCCTCTCGCAGCGGAGCCAAAGGAGAACGCGCTCTGTGACTTTCTCCTGCTTTCTCTTACAGCTTCTCTTTTTTACTTTTCTCGCACAGAGCCATACGGATGCACTTCGCTCTGCAATAATGAGCACGCCAACGAGTTCCTTTAGTGCCCGATGGCCTCTTTTGCACTTTTTAAAAAATTTTTTTGAAAGGGGGCACGGTCGGCTCTCCCCACAGGAGAGCAGTTATTCTAAAGCTCTCCGGACCCCGTGACTCAGGCCCGAGCTGAATAATGTAGGGCTTTTTTATTCAGTCCTCAAGCATGAGTGCACAATCCGGCCACGCGGATAGACTGTGTCAATTTTTTACTTATTCATAACATTTATTTACTCTCCCTTAAAGCCGAGGGAAGGCCGCTCAGCCTGGCGCTTGCAGAGTATCTTTTTGAAGGCCTTGATAAACAAAAAGCCTTTTCAGATCTTGGATATACTGGTCATTCGATGGTCATCCCCTGCTACTAACCACATGCTGTACACTATATTCCAATATACCATGTCCCATATGCCATAGACCATATGCCATATACTCTATAACATGTACTCTATTCCCTATTCAATATTCCATTTACCATATGCCATACTGGGAAGGCAGGTAGACTATCTGCCAAGTTGCTGGGGTCTACCCCATACCCATATAACACTGAGCTCCTTTTGTGGTTCCTTACAGAAATAGCCACCTTAAAGCTCCTGAGGTCTGACTCATTCCAGACATTAAATTCTGTGCCATTTATCCTAACTTTAACATACAAATTTTGGATACACATCAAATACCATATTCTGTGTACCACATACCATACACTGCACCCCATACACCATATACCATACACCATATACTTCCACTGATGCTTTCAGGATCTAATTTAACAATCAGTGATGTTAATGAGTGAAATTATCTGTCCTTTAGGTTGTAATTATGCAGTTTGATTGAGTTTCTTTGTGCCTAATTTTGGCAAGCTTCACTGCAGCTTTGTCAGAAGGACATCATTTATACCCCTTTATACTCACTATTTAGTGCAAAGATTTAGCAGGCGTTCGTTCCCATTGACAAATTTCCCCAGCATAAAAGTTTTGATTAATCACATATTTGGTTTAACTAATGAATCACACATAATTTATAACAATCATTTAAAATAAGTAATGACACTACAACATTTTTCTTTTTCTTTCGTGTTTTACTGTGCAACTCCTTGATGGTGACTTGCACTTCAAGACAATATTGCAACCCCCCCACGACCACCACCATACCTGCGCGCGCACACACACACACACACGCACGCACGCACGCACGCCTACATAATATACCTACATAAACACCTTTTGTTACACGACTTTATATCATGGTAAATAATACTATTCTAGACTTCTTCGCCGGTGCATTAAATCATATTAATGCAGATTCGTTAGCATCTATGTTTTACAAACTATGTGCTGTTAAATGAACGGGATGCATGTTGATATTGGTTACGCTCACACCATTTATTTCGGACTGGGTTTCGTGAAAATAACTGCTCCCCCGTCGAGGATGTACGCTTCTCAGTAGTGTGTATTTAAAGATGAATAATGCAATGAGCCTTGCCGCCCTCCTGAAATGATCAATCTGTAATGCATAATACAACACGTCAAAGCAGTTTAATGCCGGATACAGTCTTCGGTGTCTTATATGAGCCGTCTTGCATGAGCGAACCATGACTAAACAATAATGCATTCGTTACTTGATCAAAAATTACAGTCTCAATACCTAAGCTTTTCCCCCACCTTGTGTTCTTTCATTGCTAGTTTCTAGAAATACGCTCATTCTTTTAGTGCCGGTTCTATTTTACATACTATTATCAATATGTACGTCACGGTAATGCTCTTTAATTTCTTACAAAGCTCTAACTTCAGACGGACATCGGCTTGGGCGACTGCAGGTTCCTCGAAATTACTGCGCTCTGCGAGCACATTTCCATTACCTCAGCATCACGCACGCCACAGCGGCGCGTCGGAACTATGCTGGAAGTTAACACATGCCACGCTTAATTTACTTCCACGGGACAGACTTCGGTGGTATGACGTTCTGGTTTTGCTAAATACATTTAAGGGACTGTGTTCACATAGCGCTTTTAAAAACCACCCTGACCTCAAAGTCACGCGCACTTCTTACTAGTTTAACTAATAATTGTGACGCAGAATATTAGAATATTATGTATATCTCGTTCATTTAATTGTATGGACAGTTTGGCGTGATTTGCTGCTCAACAACGAAAGCTCGTTTGTAAAGCATGTCGTTCCTGTTTGGTTTAGTGCACTGGCGATCAAAACAGTATAAAAATGTCATGCAATAAATTAGTGAAGAATGCCAAGTTCACACAAGTTGATAATCTTCGTGTGTAGGATAAATCTATCCCGTTGTGCCAGTTATGTACTGCCACACGAACACACAACGACATCCAAACAACAGCCATAAGCCATTCGTCTAACATTAACATGTTCGTTATATATTACTAATCTCAAAACATTCTAAAACCTTGTTTGTACCGCGACATCGTGTTTCGCCATTTATCAGGGGAGTTTGATGTAGTGTGGGCTGTTGCAATTGTTTTCTGTTTGTCGTAAATTCAAATTAAACATCTTTTGGCGTGCGTAAAATCCCACAATCAGTGACTGGAGCAGACAAGGAACAGCCTTGTTCGCAGTTTAAACGAGTAAAAAGGAATTCAAATGAAGTCTTCACTACCTGGTCGTGTGCATTTTCCCCGGAGAAGTTGAGAAGGCATGACGAAAATAACGCGTCTTCAGATAGCGCATAACCTTCCATCATCTGCGGTGCTGGGAGGAATGAGGAGTGAATTTGTTTTTGGAAGTGTTTCCCTTCCCTCGTCGCGTCTGTCCTGTTTATTCTACGGCGCCGTGTGTGATACACGAGAAGAAGGAGCAGGCTGTGTTGTGCTTTGCTCTGTCACGTGAGCGTTCTCCTTCCAAAACCGGGATGCCTTCACTGGATAATTTCTTTCTCTAATCTCTGGTCCACCGCTGCCTCAGTGAAACCCGTGATCAACACAAAAGGCGATACCTGTAATGAGGCGCCGCAACAGGTTGTCAAGGGAGCGTCACGAGTGGTGCAAGTGAAATGCATTTCACAGCTGAAATGAAACGTGATTGCGTGGCTCCTGGAAATGCCAGTAAGGGTTTGCACGTGTTTCATACTATCACGGGGTAGAACATATTGCACACATGCAAAATTAAATGAGTCAGCAAGTAGCCATTGGAAACCAGGTTGGCATTAATGTGTCTGAAGGAATCTTGGTGAATCTCTTGAGGGAGTTGCCTTGAGCAATGCTACCCATGTAGAGAAAGCTGCATCCCAGCCTGAAGTAAAAACCACACGTTCACAGTGTCATTGAGGGAGGTCAATGTTTAGTTTGTGGGGTGGGCATCAGCCAAATGATACACACCAGGATGCAGAGGCATAGCTGCAGATGCTTTGTTTCTGTGTCTGTGTATGTCTGCCTGTGGTCATTGTCATTTGTTTATTTGGCAGACTTTCTATTCCAGATTGACTCACAATGCTGTCATGGCAGGACAAATTAAGTGCATACCACAGGAGCAACAGGCACAAGGGCATGAGAACATAGCAGCAAGCAGCACATCAGTGATGAAGCATCAGGCTAAAAATCCAGCTAACATATCAATACTCAGCCTTAACCTTTTTAACATATTTACATACACTTGTAAAAGTAACATTACCTTATGTCACAGCATAGACACAGTGCCTGACAACAATGCACCAGAGCTGCATTACCTCAGGAGGGAGCCCTCACTGCAAGAGAGAAGAGGCTCCTGGAGGTATGAGGTATGGGGTCTGTGGTCTTGTTGAGGTCAGAAATCAGCAACTACAGCACAGAGGATCAGCTGAAAGCCTCTCTGACTGGAGGGGTCAGTGAGAGGAGCACGTGCCAACATGGCTATTTCCCTGTGCAGAGATCAAGCATTCGGCCAAAGCGGCCTTTGACCGGGTCAGGCTACCTGCTCTCGCGTGCACTGATGATGCCTCGGCGCATAGTCATGGACTGCACGTTGTGGCCGATTACCATTTTAATGAGGAAAAAGTCCCTCTTAGACACAATTAGCAGTGGACAGGAATGACCCACCAAGTCAACCTCATTTAAATTTTGGCTACTTGTGAATTTGGGCATTTTTAATGGGCATTTGAATCTCAGAAACTACCCTTCAGAGGCAATTTACCTTCTTCACAGAGAGATGCCCCCCCCAATCCTGCCCTACAGCCCAGAAAGACCTTATGCCTCAATTAAGTTTTTTTTTCCCATGGTTCTGTTGGGGCACAGACAGACTGTGGCGTTCTGTTATGGCTTTCTGTTCTGGGGAAAAGGAGTTCTGTCCACCTCATTTCGACTGGCCATTTGTAAGCATGCTTTTAATTGAGAGCACTGAGGCCCAGTGGATAGCTCACCGCATTTTCCCAAGTAGATGCCAAGCCTTAGAAAAAAAGATGCAAGTGACACAAACACTCTGTACCTTAGATGTGCGGCTTGTTTTTGATCCCAAACTTCTCCAGTAAAATCGTAAGCAATCTGTCATCTGGGGGGGAGTGCACCAAGAATGTGTAAGTGAGTCATGCTCAACACCCAGATGAAGACAGCGTAAAGGATGGTAGCAAATCTCACACAGCCTTTGCCAAGCAGATGCAAATCTTATTCGGGTCATAAAGGTGTCATAACTATGCCTGCCAGGGGCAGAGGTGTGTCAAGCATAGACTACAAATTTTTTTGCAAAAGGAAGATATAAATTTCACCTTCAAACTTATTTCCTCTCTAAAAATAATAGTGCATGTCCTTCTTGACTGGGCACCTCTTTTAGCATATACACAGATTAAAGCTGTGATTGGAGTTGCACCAAATATACAGTTGTTGCAAAATAACTGAGTTTAGTTTTGCAACAATCACCCTGTGAAGCACTCTATGCTAATTATATTTTTTCATGTAAAATGATAAATTAAATGACTGAGTGGTTGAATGGCAAAAGTTAAAGCTATGGCAGTAAACAGTGTAGAATCCAAGATGCCAGCAACACCTCACAGGGAAAAGTCCTCAGTGCATTGTGTAGGGAAATATCCATCTGTGTCTACATCACACTGTCTGTGTGAAGTCTGTCTGGCAAATGAAACTATAGAACATGTTTTCTTGGAGTGTGATTTACGTAATAGTGACCATATTGAATTTGAATAATGTTTCCTCGCTTAGGCTGTCTGAGGTGACGTTGTGTAGGATTCTGGGACATAGTAACATTCACAAGTGGGAGGTGGGATTTTATGTACACTAGGAGTGAAGAACAAGTAGCGATTCCATTTTTTGATCCACACTCCTACATTCCTACACATCAGGTGGCAGTATGTACTGTACCTTTCTGGTTGTCAACCAACCCTTTGAATCCACTGAAGCAGACAGAGAATGACAAAGACAAAGCATGCCTCTTCTCTTCAGCTGAAACTCAGGCAGGGTTTACTTTGCTGCACTCGACATGGACTGATGTCAAATCTAAGATCTGTTATGAGTAAATTACCTCAGGCTGGTGCACTCCACTCATGTATGTTAACACTCAGGAAAGGGGGATTGTCCACATCTGAGTTGGTAAAACAAAGATGTGCTGCTCCCTCTTCAAAAACAATGCATACTCTACCCTTGGCATCGTATGTGACACAGAACCAATCACAGATGAGAATGCATGTTTAGTTCTATTTAGTTAAGAAGAAATTGATTTACAACTTGGCAAACAGTTGAGATTACGTATATAATGCATTTCCATTTAAATGTCCTAGGCATCACACTTTACCACAGTTGACACCCGAACTACTTTACAGATAGACTCGTAAGTGCCGCAAGAGATGGCGTGATTGAATCGCCACCAGAGGGGCCATTACTTCAAATTAACATACCATCGGAAACTACGACAGATGGATTTTGTCATATTGCAGTCTCCTCAAGCATCTTCCCAGAGGACTGTGCTGCGTTTCTGCTGCGCGACGGAGATACGACGCCTTGTCAGCGCTGATTTCCAAGGCAGGGCGCACGCTGCGATAAACACCGGCGAAACCCGCACTCCGGCGCGGCGAGTCCGCCTCCCCCGCCGTCAGCGCGAGCTATTACGGCTCTAATTGTGGTAATTGCACCTAACGACGGCTGTGTGACAGCCATTCTGGCTCCCATTGTCCCCGGCTTTTCATCTCACGGGAGGAGCTCGCAATCAGCTCTCGAATGTGTCTAAATATCGCGCTTTGTTGATATGCTTTTGATAATTATTGCATCACGCAATCACGGAGAACAGATTATGTTCCTCCTCCCTGTGCCTTCACTGTTGTGATACTAACCACTCTATGATTGCCTCCAGTCTGTAATGAATGTTGGTAACCGAGGAATTGTATTGCTGCCAGGTACATACATAAGCGTCTCGTCCCAGTCTTGGCCTGTATCTGAGACGAGATGGTTGAAATGCCTGTTCTGAACGTTGTCTCCTCGTGTGACTGCTTATCCTGTCATAACCAGTCCTTTACTAATATAAGACACTGAAAAAACATTTAAGCTGTGCCTGATTCGATCAGATATTTACAGAGAGGACAAGCTTAAGAAAATGCATTGTAGCGAAGAGTACAACCGAGTTGTCAGGTGTAATATGAGGGTAAAGTTTCAGGCACATATTCAGGCTCCATTTAATTTCAATTCGAATTACTTTAGCAGAACTTGTCTGCAAATAGCCTAAAAATATTCGAACAAACATTATCTTCTCACTCGGTACCCTACGTAATACCCTTAATATTCATTTCCCCCAGACTTCGAATATTACATCCATCAGACTCTAAAAGACAGAACTAAAGAAACATTTCCGCATCTCCTCTAGTACCGAAGGCAAGTCCCCAAATGCAAGTCCGAACACTCAGATTGTCTAGGACGAAGCGCCGCCGTCATTTTTAAGGCCCCAGGAAAAGGAGCTCGTTGTTCGTCTACGGTTAATGGATTAATACACCAGCGGAGAAAAGATTCCGGGCAGCCCGACAAAACGCAAGACGTGATTCCTTTGACATACCGCTGCGACGCCCGCCGCGCGGCGTCACGGGAAGTTAGCGGTCCATTTCAGCGCGGCAGGTGACCAATTTACAACGAACGGCCGTCACCTTTAAGTCTGCGGCTCGGGTGAAGAGGGATGTTCCGGCTGAAGGGATAGCCTATGAATATTTCACGAGTTGAAAAAGGAACCCAAATATTTTACATCAAAATACGTTCTTAACTTAGAAGCTACACTTATCCGAAGTAACACAGTTTGCATTTTTAGCAGCTGGATATTTGCAGAAGCAGTGGAGGTTAGATACTTTGCTCCGACCACGGTTTCACACTGCTAAGTTTGTAAGTGCGGGTCCTTAAATGGATGTACCGCACTGTCATTACTGAATATACTATCAGAAGCGGTACGTAACGCAGCTGAATGGGAAAAAATATTTCCCAAATTGACTGCTTTGCATCAAAATGTGCCCAGCTTTGCTTAATCCACCGGAGGGATTTAGTGCCAGAACTGAAACCACTGTCACGCTTTTTTACTTTGAATAATGCTTTGATTCTAGCCCCCCGAGCATCCACACAAATACACGGCGGTGGCGTGCAACGACGTCACTTCTACGACAACGCGTGTCAGCCGTGGACTTTACCGGACTGGTTGCTTCTGGAGCTTTCCGCAAGGTCCCTGTGACAAAGGCGAGTACTACATTCACGTATATCGCTGAACAAAGACACTACTGGCTTCAGAACTGATTACTAGCCACTAAAACAGTTAAAAAAATTTCCGCATCTGGATTCACCCAGGAGGCACAAATTTAGTGTATATTTACACAGCATTTTGGCATGTTCACAATTTAAAGTCCCACTTAACGGAGATTATTCTTACCGTCTCTTCCTCACAGTTCAATCTTAGTGTCTACCCAATCATAACAAACTGCCCAGGCTGATATTAATAGCTTTTATTGAGGTCAAAGACTGTCTACTCATGTACATTTTCTTAAGAGTTCACAATTTCTAAAAGGAATGTCAACATCAACATGAACAATCATGCGTAATGTTAAGTAACTGTATTCCTGTTGAAAACCTCAGAGAATTGGGGGAATTCGCTTCCGAAATGATTTCATAAATGCCAACGTTGTGTACTACACTACTGGTGGACAAAAAAAACAAAACAAACAAAAGAAAAACAGCAAAAGCAGAAAGTTATAAAAAAATAATCAAAATCTGAACAGTAGAGGAAAACAAAAAAACGAAAAAATTCTTCCGTAAAGGTTGTCACACGGATGCACGGTGTACAACTTAAAGTTCCGATGCGTTCGGGCACTGGAGTGGATGCCTCTTCCTCTTGGCCCCCTGGGTCCTCAGTACTGGGAGTACTCCTTGGTCTGAAGCTTGGCGATGATGCGCTCCAGCTGTCTCTTCGCCTCGCACTGTGGGAAGTTGCTCATTTCGTAATACTGGGGGGCGATTTTTATCAGCCTGAAAGGAGAGAAACGGCATTTCAGCAGAGCCCAGAGGACAGTTCAGAGTGCATAAAAAGGGTGTTCAGTGGTACTGAACACGTGGAGAGAGATGAGAATTCAGGGGACTTACCACTCCGGTTTGATGTCTGTGCACGTGCGGATGTAGTTCTTGGTGGTCAGGACGAACTCGTTGTATAGCACCCACTCTGGCTTGTGGTCCAGGACGGTGGAAGGGTGAAGCTGGACCACCTGGTTGTCCTTCACCGTCAGGTAGTGTCCAGTGCGCTCCAAGTGTGCCACCTGCAGGCAGAGAGAGGAATGACATGCTGCACACGCATGAGCAGACGTAAGTGCGCGCACGCACGCACGCACGCACGCACGCACACACACACAAGGTAGTGCAAGTACAGACAAAGACACGCATATGCGCATTCGCACGTAAGCACAGAAAAGAATCTGGCCTTCTTCCACTGTTCCTTCTCCTTTTAGGTTAAGTTCTCATCTCCCTTATTTTGGAATTCTGCTTCCCTTAATCTGCTGCAAACACAGCAAAGCAGCCTGATTAAGACTGCAGCTGCAATCGGATGCAAACACTCCTCTCTGAGATCAGGTCCGTACGCAGTAAATCGCGGGGCGGGTGTTTCCTGAATCCAGCACAGGCTCCGTATCCATCTCCCGATGTTCGGCACGGGGCTGACTGGGGCGAGACTACGGCTGTCAGGAGGAGGACAAACTGTGAAAAGAGCTGGCTCGCGCATTCCGTCTCGCGCTGTCAGTCCCCCGAACACCGTGTTCCCGAGCACCGCCCCGAGCAGCGACAGACAAGCCGGCGGCGGCCCACACACGCGCAAAACGCAGGCGGTTCGGGCGACGGCAACCTCAAGAGGGGGGAAAAAAAAGAAACTAAACTCCCCCAAATGAATAAACGAGGACCGCGAAGGAAATGCTCGCTGTGGTCTCACCTCTGCGAGGGATTACCGCCGACGATCGTTTAAATATTAATAGAGCTGTTCGACTTGTCATCTGGCTCGCTCCTAATCCCCTGGAAGTACTGTTGCAAAATGCTGTTTGTTTTGAGCGAGGTGCAAATTGGCTTCATTTCTGCGTCTGCGTTGGTGTTCTTCTGTAAATACTTAGCAGGATCCCTATCCATTATTAAGCTGTGTACCCTGTTATAGCTTTATATTAATTGCCTGAGATGTTCTTTCACAGAAGTTTTCAAAAGGAGGAAGAAAGCAGCTGCTACGTCCCACTTCCTTTTTTCCTCGGTCTCAGAAGCAGATGATATTCACACCAGGACAGAGACAGACAACTCAATTCCCTTCATTTCTTTTGGTCCTGACTGGAGAGCATAGGGCACAGTCTGCTTGTGGCTGTGTTTTGATTTTCACATGCAAAACGCACTTGAGCTGACAGAATGGACAGTGCAATGGTTCAGCGTGCCCCCATGGCGAGCGCAGCCAGACAAAACGCTCAGGTCTTCCGAGGGACCGACTGCCTGTGCTGAAGGCCACGTGTGTAATCATTCACACAGACACAGAGACACACATACCTTACAGCTTAACAAACGCACATTACATTATTGGCATTTAGCAGGTGCTCTTATCCAGAGCGACTTACAATGTTATCCATTTATACAGCAGGATATTTTACTGAGGCAATCGTGGGTTAAGTACCTTGCCCAAGGGAACAGCAGCAGTGCCCCACTGGGGAATCGAACCAGCAACCTTTCGGTCATAAGTCCTGCTCCTTAACCACTATGCTACACTGCCGCCCACACCATGCCGCACATGGTTTTAAACATAAACACAGCGACTTTACCACACATAAACCACATT